>OY744504.1:6795625-7395625 GCA_963556185.1 Pseudopediastrum boryanum | reverse complement strand
ACCAGCAGAGAAACAGCAGCGGAAGAACATGTGCAGCTGTTGATTTGTTGCCAGCATCTTGCTTGAAGCCATCTTGCACATGAATATGTCAGACTATTACATATTTCCATGAGTCCCATACTAAACATAACTAAGCAACGGTCTGCCGTGTCTTCAATGACATTTGATTACGGGTATTTAGTCGGGGAGGCTTGTGTAAAAAGCTCTCTTGGGAAGAGAATCAGTGGCAAATGCAATACTTGCACAGACCGTGATCTGTCCCCCTTAGAGCCGTGCGATACATCAATGTAAAGCTTTGTCATAGCCAGGACCCCCCCCCCCTGCCCTCTTGCCCTGGTTTGCATTAACAAACTGTTATGGATCAGCTATGTTAAACCCTTCAGGAAGCATGAAGCATACATACCTTACACCCCAGGGAGGAAGTCATAACCACCTTGAGCTCTTCTTCCCGCCTTCAAATGGCCACTTGTGTCCCCTTCTTAATCATTTTCTTGCCTTTGTTCCTGCCCACCCCCCTCCCTTTCCCATCCATAACCTACTGCCCTATAGGGCATCCTCAGTCCAGGTAACATCCCAGTACATCTCCCATTTCCCTTTTCGACATTTCCCACCTTTCCAAGGGAGAGCTTGAACTGGGCTCCCGCCCTTCCCACCACCGAGGGCATGTGCTGGAACTTCAGGCCTGCTGTCAATAGCTCCTATGCCTTCTACCTTCCAGGATTAACAAACCCTCTTCCCACCCGTAATCAACTCAGCAGACACCCCGCAAAACCACATGGCTGTACCCTTTCTCAGCACTCGGCCTTCCCCCCACATCCACCCTCCCCCAGCCATCCCCACGCCATCACCCTCCCCTCTACCCGCTCCACCTTTTCCCTGCGTTTTCCCCCTCCCTCTCCTCTGTCGCGCGACTTACTCCGTCGCTCCTTGCCTACCGCCCTCCCCATCCAATTTCAATATCGCCTGTTTTCTTTGGCCTCCTCCTGCCTACCCATTTTCAATTCCCCCTTGCCCTACCCGTTACTGCCCCAATCCCCCGTCCTTACCAATGTCCCTTTCTCCATACACAGGTCATGCTACTTCCCCCTCCCCTCCCTTAAGCATTTGTAGGCTCCCTGCCTTCCCCTCCCGTGTTTGTCCCTCTGTTTGCCCCCCGCCCTTCCCCCATTTCCTCTCCCTCGCCCCCCTCTCCTTCATCATCTCATCCACTACCCTTTCCCCTCTCCGCCTCCCCACTCCGCCCCTACCCATTCCCTTCTTTGCCCCTTCCCCTAAAAGTACATCTCTTCTCCCACTTGTCCCCTCGCCCCCCTCCACTCCCATGGCGCACCTCATCTTCCAGCCATGCCCCTCCCCTTCCCCTCCCCCTCCCCTAGAGTACCCCTCCACCGCAAGCCCCTTCACGCCCTGCTCCATCCTTCTCTTCCAACCCTGTCCCTCCCTGCCTATTTGGCCTTTCCCGCCAACCCTCCCACTCCTCTTTTGGCTCCCCCCGTTCCATCCCCTTGATCAACCTCCCTCTCGGCCCCTCTCATCCCTCCCTTGGTTGCCTGTTGCAGAGATGAGGGCAAGATGGGCGCATGATGGCAACTGCAATTGAAACTAAGCTTTATGCCACCATTGAGACTCATTGTGGCAGACAAATACACAGAATGCAACTAGCATGCGGATAGATCCACGAATCTTGTGCCAGAAGGCGACATATGTTAACATGGCCTAGCTCCCATACCCATTACTCCGGAATCCCTTCCCCACCGCCCCCGCCCACACCACAGCCCCCCCTTTGAAACCGGAGCCAACAATCCCAAAGCATTCCTCCCTTCCCCTGGGGGCTCACCTGTGGCAGTTTTGTTAAGAAGTCCTGGGGTGATGTGAGGTCTGCTAGGGGTGCTGGCACCAGGCTATGGACATCCAGGGAGTCAAGCTCCAAGGGCAGGCCACACTCACGAGCTAAGATGATCACCTTGCGGGCAACGTCCATGCCTGTGAAGGTGGACAACAACAGATATTAGATACGGGCTCAAAAGAAATCTCCCTAGGTCTGCAGCTCTACTGCCTGCTACTTCAGAGTAAACGCCTCTCCCCCCTGCAGAACAGTGCATGGGGCTCAAGCTGTTCGTACTTCTAACAGCCCACTACCCTCCCAAATGTACTCCCGTATGCAGGGGGGGGGGGGGGCATGTGCCAGAGGTGCTCCATGCGAGGGCCAGGCACCATGCTTGATAAAGGGGATTGACAGGCAACATGCAGCAGGTCGTTGCCGTGATACATATGCATGCATTAATTCCATGCTGAAAGACAGATAGCAGATGTTTGGAGGGCCCTCACAGCCTCCCCACTCTCCCAAACCTACTCCCGGATGGCTCCCTGACATGCAGCAGATGAGGTCCCAGGTATAACTTCTACTGCCTCTGCCCCTGTAATACCCCAGCACAATCCACCTAAAGTTTGCTATCTTCCTGATTGCACCCAGCCTCAAAACTGGCACGGGCTGATGTGAAAGCCCTTATCTTCCACCGTAATGCTCCTTAGGTGGCCGGTGGTGCCACCCCTCTTTACCATGTATCATGCAATGTCTACTGCAGGCTATCTCCTTGTACGCGACCTAACCCAGGTCCCAAGGATGGGTGCCTACCAATCCTTGAGCTGCGCCAGGCATACCACCCCTCGATGACCTCATGCTCTAGAACTGCCTCTACCTTGGTGAAACCTTTGTTTCTCTCATCGTCTCTTGTAGTTCTTCCCTTTACAGGAGCAACCCAGCATTCTCTGTCCGCCGAACAACCTCGTTCGTCATTTGAATGCTGCACTCCCTGTCCTGCCATTCCTCACCACCACCATCACCTTGCCTTACTCCCGGCGCCTCTTGCTTTCTTATTCCATAAACCTTATCCCCCACTACACCTTTCCCCAGCAGAGGTGACGTCATCAGACCCTGCTCCATACACTCTTCAATCCACTAGTACCAGTCAAAGCCAGCTTCTGATCTACCCCCCCCCTCTTTGCCTCATCCCTACAGATCTCAATCCCAAAGGTCACTCCCCTTCCCTTTAAATCTCATACACAATGTCCCTCCCCTGGCCCGCTCTATTGCCCCCGTCTGTCCCCCATCATTCTTGCCCCCCTCGCCACTTTCCCCAGTGTTTCCATGCCTTCTTTTGCCCAACTCCACCAATCTGCCACAAGTTAAACCTATCTGTTGACCCCCCTCCCCCCCCCCCCGTCCTTCACCTACCTGACAGGTCTTCCCTAGGATCTGGTTCTGTGAAGCCCTTAGCTGCTGCATCAGCCACCACACTGGAGAAAGGTACCCCAGGTTTGAAGGTGTTAAAGATGTAGCTCAGTGTACCTGACAGGATGCCTTCTATCCGCACCACCTTATCCCCTGTCTCTATCAATGACCTCAAGGTGGAGATGATGGGCAGACCAGCACCAACAGTAGCCTGCACAGGACCAGCACATCTGCTTGTCAGCAATAATGGTGCTGGTTATACTGAAGCTGGATATGGTATTCCGTTGACAGGTTTCTGTGTGTGTGTGCACTTACAGCCTGCCCGGCCATCTGAAACCACCACACAGGACATCTGAAGCAAATAAGGTGCATGATGGAATCTACTACTGCTTAGGCTTTTGACATGCATGGACGAGTGGTACTGGCATGGATGCACCGCAAGACAGATATGGAGCACGTTGGTCAAACAGCTTGACATTTCTTCAGACGTGTCATGCAGCAGGTGGCATTGCTGTTGCTCTGTAGAAGATAAAGGAAAAGCACAGCAACGGCCACATGACCAACAGCCGAAGGCAGCCTGCTGTCATGAGCGATGTTACCTATGAATTGCTCATCTGCACGGGAAAACATTCTCCGTGCCTCACCTCACACATGAAGTGTCTGCCTGTTTCCCGCTGCAACGCCCTCAGCTTCTGGTATCGTGCCAATGACCCTGCCCCTCCCTTCTTGTTAGGAGTTATGAGATGGCAGCCTGAGGACATCCAGCTGTGGTAGTGATCTGGCACGGAGTCAGAAGCTGAGCAGTCAACAATGACTTTGCAACTGCTCCTGCTGCTGGCCACATGCTGCCCTAGCTGCTCCAAGTTGGCTGGGGTGGCCTGCAGGAAACATAAGGGATTCACTGAGATACTGATGCTGCACACACATGCAGGAATATCCCAGCATGTCATGCGTCACTATTGCTAGCTTGCTGCATTGCTGATGTGGCTGGCTGCTGCTGGACTATCTTGCTGTGTGAGATGCTGCTGGCCAGAAGGACATTCTGTGCCTGTGTACAGTACTGCCGGCGCTGCAGTTCGCATGCCAAACACATCACTGCGGTACCTCTCCTGCTGCTGCTGCTTCTGTTGTTGCTGCAACGGCTCCTGGTACTGCTCCTGCAGCTGCTTACCTGTCAGCACACGTGGCAGGTCATCCTTGCTGCTGGGCATGTGCTGCATGCTAACCAGCACCCCATGGTCAGCTGTCATTAGGACATCACAAGCCCCAAGCAACAGATACTTGCCGTAGGTGTGTCTCAGGCAACAGCACCTTGCTTCTAGCTCATAAGGCTTGGCAGCATAATTTGCTTGGAGGACAGTGCTTGCACATTGACCATGATACATTGACTGCATGCTAGCTTATCTTAAGCAGAGCAAAGGATGACCATATGATAGGCAGACACCTGCTGCATTTGCACCTGCATCTGCGTCTGCTGCCGTTGAGGCTGACTGCTGGTGGGGCTGAGACCTGGCCACGCTGCATGGTGATCAGGTAGTTATGCAGCTAGCATAACAAAAAACTTAAGCGGCCCTGGCTAAGCGCACCTTTTCTGCCAACTGCTGCTGCCAGTCAAGCTTCTGCAGGGCCTCAGAGCTCAGGAGCATGTGCTTGGAGTTGCTGATGGCCACTACTGACAAGCTAACGCGCAGGTTTCGGAGCAATGCTTCCGTCTGCATCGAGGAAGGAAGCCATGAGGTGTTCTTCTGGTGAACCCGGTACACGGGTCAGACGAAGGACTGCTGGGCCTGCTTCTGCACCTGCTGTGCAAGCTGGGAGATGAACGTTCGCCCAATCAGGCCGGGACCGACCACACCTACTGCTACTGAGAGAATCGGTAATGACATTTTGATCGGAGTCGGAGTCGAGAGGTTACGTTTGCCAAATCAGAGATCACTGTGTGCACGGAGTCAGGAATGGTGCCTAATCGACGCACTAGCTGGAGGCACAGTCATAGGCTTTACTATGGCTTACTTCACATCGGTAATGCTGAATAATGCTATCTGTGTTTTCGCCAGCTCACCAGCATGCCGGTGACTGAACTGCGGTGACCTCTTCTTCTGATTCTGACGTCCTCGCCGGTCGCAGCCAGAGAGATATGCAGCTGTGCAGCTCACTTACAACATAAACAGCTGAATCATACCCTTTGCGAGTGCCTGACAACTGCCAAGAGCATAGCTGTATGGACCCAGCTGGCTTGAACTTAGCACACTAAGCAGGACAGGCCACTTGATCAATTGTACAAGCCTACCCAAATATGCCTACAATCCCTATGAGCACTCCCCTGGCAAGACTGGAAGGCTGCGAATTGCTTGGTACTGGCAAGGCAAAACAAACCAACACCAACAACTTGAACATGTTAGCTTGTGGGTCCAACCTCCCCCACACTGCATTGAGCAGACTAACACACGTTTAAGGTGTGGCAACCGCAAAGGGCTGCTAGGTCGAAACGACCAACCACACCATCAGATGGATCCAAACACAATGGATTCCAGACCATCAACTGAGCAAGATACCCAACCAGGTATTCATCTAGGGAACAGTGTGCCTTGAGCACAGCCGTTGCTCCTCAGCTTCCAACTATCCCGACCCCATCCCTCCAACTCAATCAACGCTTCCCTCAAACTGCAGCCCCGTCCTCCGGGTCAACCCTTTCCTCTGAACTCGTGCACTCGTGAGCTGTGCCCTCACCCTGCTGGCAAGTGCAAGCGTGAGGGTTTGGACCACTCTGCATAAATACAAGCTGCGCTTACATTAAAGCAGGCCAGGCCCATCCAATACTTGAACAACCGGTGATAGGGCCACGATGCACACAATCATTAAGAGCTTCCTTGCAATGCAGACTAGAATCCCTCGAGGAGTCATCCCACAAGCACTGCTTGTACTAGTCTCCTTGGCCAAAGAACAAACAAAATCATACACACCATGAGGGATCCCCATGAAAAGTGGCTGGATGCAGCTCCAAAAAGGAACCAAATCCTGTCCAGCAGCAAACTTCTTCCATGTCCAGGAGTCCTTGACAGCATTACGGGCAGCCACCATCCGCCACCCTTTCTAATGATCCATTACTGCGTGCAAATGCATGCGCAGCAAAGCTCCTCCACCGTACTTTCTGTGTCAAGGATAAACCCCACACTGTCCAAAATGCAGCACCATAGAGCCATAGGACGAAAGGGCACAATTACTTCATAGTAATACGCCACTCCCGTTACTCGCTATTGTGTGTCTTCGCCTGCGCATTGAGGAACTAGGTCTGTCGGCCCTGAAGGCCAAAGAACCACAACATCCTGCAGCTATGCAAGAGCAGCGCCAGCACGACTGCACTACACTGCATGACCTGCCTAGACCACTCTGTCACAACTGGAAACCAGGTGTATGTCGTCTACCAGTATATACTTAAAAAGAGCACCATTCATTGCTTCCCTACATTGGCCAGGCCTTCTGCCATTGTGTGGGATGCCATGAAAGAGCGGTGCCCCAACCGGCCTCAAACCTTCATCTATTTCATTATGGTCAGCATAGATCCCTTGATGCTAGTGGCCAACCTCAACACATGGTGGCCAGACATTCACCCACAGGCTTCAGCTCACTGCCTCCATGGACTCATTAAAAATGTCCTCCCAGCTCCCAGCTGCCTGCTAGTATGCTGTCAACAAGCGATGACCCGTTGCCTAACCGCGTCTAACCTGTTGCCATGGCTGAAATGTTGCTATCGAACGCACTGTGGCAGCGATGTCCAGACTGCAACCTAGCAGCACTTGGGCACCTCCTTTCCTTGTGGCCCGCAGCTGCAGATGGTGATACATACTGATCAAAGCTCTGGTGCAGGAAGCTGTGTTGGTAGGATGCCGAACCGCTTTTTGCAAGTGATTCGTTCACGACTGAACTTATCATCTGGGCTGAAACGAGCAGGGTGGGCAGACTTGGTGGGGGTCCCGTCAGGTGCCAATTTCTGCGAGAACACAACAAGGTGAGTCTACAAGCCTGTCTCCATACCATGTAGCAGACTAGCGCATGCCCTACCTTTAGAGTATACACCCTGTTGCCTGCTTCATCCTGCAAGATAGCGTCGTGTGAGCGCATGGCGGACGCACAGGCAATAAGCAGGCTCTCCAGAGCCAACACAAGGACATGTCGTACCTCATAGTACATCAAATACATTCTGAAGGTGTTTATGCGCTAGGGGGCAGCACGCAAGTGTTATGTGCTGACGGCAGCCTTTCAGGCCAAAAGTGGCTTTCACATGCACTGGTTGGACAGCAGCAAGTCACTAACATCTGGAGCAAAGTCAGAATACGTATGTGTGCTTGCGCAAGGTAAGATGCGGACCTGCTTGGACGGCGTTCCGCGACTGCCACGGACAAGCCCAGGTCACCTCCGCGGGGCGGCGGGTGACCTTCTGTACAGCTTTCCCGAGGTGAGCCATGAACTCTACAACCAACACATCCCATGGCAACCAACACAGTAGACCTTAGTTTGGCAAAATCCGAATATATAGCAATCGCAACAATTCACAAGCTGTAAGGGACGAGAAAGAAGTAAGAGCGTTTAGCCATGCCGGTTGTCAAACAGCATATGGGGTCCGCTAGAAGGATGCGCGCCTTTTCAGCATGGCTTCTTATCGTCTTGACCGCATTCACGCTACAATACTGTAGCGCCCAGCCCCTGGAGGTGGTAACATTGACAACTAGCAATTTCGAACATCAAACACAAGCATCTACAGGGCAGACTACCGGGCACTGGTAAGTACTTTTCAAGCCCATTGTGGGGAAGATGCTTGCCAAACGTGCAGGCAGGGTAGTACGCATGCAGGCACATTCTCAGCATGCATCGCCATTTTCTAGGTGTGTGTTGTTCTACAACGGAACCATCATAACACAGCAGCAAATGGCAGCTGAGGATGCCTGGGAGCAGATGGCGGAAGAAGAGGAGAAGCGGACGATATTCGCCAAGGTTAGTCTCACTGCGCTTTCCGTAAAAAGCGATCAGCTAGTTTTGTCCCTCGTGCTAGAGAGTGGCCTCAGGACTTGCTATGTCGAGCATGACCTGTGCAAGTGCCGATGCTCCTTTGGCAAAGCTCTTATAATTGTCTCGTCTGGGGTAATATGTATCAAGAGTGGCACAATCTGCATGTGGTCTACAGCATCATTCAGGGTGGTCCTCATCACATCATCAGCTAGTAAAGAACATGTTGGAAGAGCCTGGCATATCCCATGTTTAGCCCAGCTGTGCTCCCTCTATGTGACTCAGAGGTCGCTGGACACTTCTCATTTGGTGTTATAGGTTGATGGCAGCACAGCAAAGGACCTTGTCGAGAGATTGAAGGTGGAGACATTGCCAACAATCATCTTGTTCCGAGACCGCCAAGTAAGCAATGCAACATAGCAGCAAAGCAGTCGCTGATACATGTGTTGCCTCTGCAGTGGCCCCCCCCCCAGCTTGCAAGCAGCATTGATAAAATGCAGCCATATGTTGCTAGCTACTATCTGGTGTATATATGGCTGGCAGGAGTCAGCAGGTTCTAATACAGCACGTAGCATCAGCAGTTGGCCCTAGCCCTTACCCACAGTTCAGCGTGGACCACCAGGGGTGCCCCGTGGTGGTTGCGCCACCGAGGTCGATCTGGCAGCAGTCTCCTTCTTAGCCTTTATAATGTTGAGGGCTTGTATACATGAGCGAATGTATGACCCTATGCACAATACATGTCAGGCTACATGGTTTTGGTGCTTGGAGGGTGAACAACAATGCAGGTGAGGATGCACCATGCATGCCACTGTCACCTTAGCAATGGCTAGTGCATGCAGCTCTGTTGGCTGCTGATTGCTTGCCTCTTTCATGCAGATGTTCACCTTCACTAAATCCATTGACTCCAGAGCAGAGGTTCTTGTCCATGAGGTCATGGACTTCCTTTCAGGAGGCTATGCAGAGCAGGTGAGGGGTCAGGACCAGGGCTGCAGGTTTGAACGTGGTGCCCTCTGCAGCTCCTGTACTGGCTTTGCACTGCATTTGCATTTCTTGCATTTCATTTGCAGCATTTCAATTGGCAGTGGCCTCAATAGTATGTATATGCATGCACGTGTATTTATTAGCGTCCGTGCTGTTCTGTATGCAGCTCCTTTTGTAAATTCTAGAGCAGAGCTTGTTCCTGGCAGCACACAGCGCGCTTAGGCACAGTCTATTTCGGCAAACATGCTGCTGCACCCCAGCACCCGCAGGTGGTCACCCTAGCAGCTCGACGCGCAACCGTGCAGGAACCGGCTCTGCCTACTCGCTGGACATTTGGCTGGCCATATGGAGGACAGCAGAACGCCTGCATATTTAGCTCCAACATACTTACTCCATGGGCAAAATAGTGATGTAGACACTAGCAGGACTGTATGTGGCAAGAGATGTGCTAAATGCTTGGGGTTGAGTGTCCGACCAGCCCCGGTCGTCCTAAGATACTCTGTTGAAGGTATCATCAGAGAGTAAAGCTTTAATAGTTAAGAGGGGCTGTCGTGAACCTGCATTGCCGAGCCTTTCTGTTAAACCTAGGCTTCGTAGGCGAATGCCTGGGATGGATAGATGGGCTGGGGTTCAAGATACATAGATATAGGAGGTCACAAATAGGGCTGCAAGGGCTTCCCTGGTCTTGGATGTTTCAATTGCGGGAGCCTGCAGAGCCGAAAGAACACTGTGTGCAGACCAAGCTCGACCCCTGGGGCATCCTGACGCCTGATAGGCAACTCTTTGTAGTGTAGCAAGGGATGAGACTGCTTGGCTTGCTGTTGACTGAGTCAACTGGTCAGCACATGGCAAGTCAACCTGGGCTCGCCTGACATACACTGGCTAGCAAGGGATCAGGGTGGTGCAGCCAGTGTAAAACTATTGGACAGGAATCTTGAAATCGCCGCAGGAGCCTGAGTTGGCTCCTTGTGGGTGGCGCTGCCCCCACGGGCGCCCCACTTTGATGGGGCCATTTGGTGATCTAACGATCTGGTTTAGCACATTGTTTTGGGTCTGCTGCTATGGTGCTCTATGCATAAAGGTCCACAGAGCTTCCTTAAGTCTGCTGCTGCTATCCCTTTCAACTTCTTGATAACAGGAGGGGCAACTTGTACCTGGAGTGCCTGACATGATGGAGATGGCGTTCAACTTTGTTTCCAACTTGGCTGTGTCAACAACAGCGTTCATGATTGCTGGTGGCCTTTTGGTGGCGTTGGGCTTCGGTATGGCGGTGAGTCTTGAAATCACATAGGAGGGACACACTGGAAATGGAGATGGCATCATTTCTTCTTCATGCCTTGCAGCTGAGAAGTACTGCAAGCTTTGAGCAGTCTTCATCAGTTCCCCTCAGATCACAATGAGGGCAATACATGGGCATCATTTGCATTCCTGCTCAGATCTAAGGTGCCGTGGATGTCAGTTTTAATGTCCATGCTGCCACATAGGGGCCCTTACAAATCTAAATTCATTGTCTTGACCTGACTCACCCTACTTTGCTCTGTGGACTGGGTTGCATTCATGTCAAAGGGACAAGTCTAGCATGTTGCGTAAGTACCTTGCTATTGCTGAATGCTGCCAGGCATCCACATACTGGAAAAGGTGTGCTGGCCTGGCACAAAAGCGATTAATGGCACAGAATTTGCGCTCTGCTACCAGAATTGTCCTTATAAAGCGACATATTGTTTGCATGTTCCAATACTGCATTCTATGTACCTCAGTAGCAGGCCAAGCACCTCAATGGCTCCTCTCACACAGCAATGCGAAGGCATCAGAAAGTTAGGTTATCAACAGATGCGCGCCCTCACCTGCTTGTTGCCTCAACTCTAGCACTTGACCTTAGCGTACGCTCTACCTTCATATCTTTATTTACCATTCATGTCAAACATAGATAAAGCAATACTGGTCTTTCTGACCTGTCAAACATGCCTGATTTGTCTGTGCAGATATTCCTTTATATGGAAATGAATAGCCTGGCTAAACAGCCCCCGAGCAAGCCTGCGCCAGTCAATGTTGGGGGCACAGGAGCAGACAAGGCAGGCAGCAGTAGCAGCAAGGCAGATGCACAGAGACTACAGCCTGTAGTGGAGAGTCCCATGAAGGGCAAGTCAGCTGGGCCTTCACCTTTTGGTGCAGCAGATGTGCAGCAGCAAGAGGCTGAAGAGGACAGTAAAGGCAAGAAGGAGGACTGATCCAGGTTTCAATACAATACAATACAATATAGGTTGGGGGACTGAAACCCCTCCCGGCACTAGCCAGCAGGCCAACTTCGAGGCCCATGGGAGACTCATGCTTAAAGCCAACATTTTTTGTAATTATGCCATACCCTAACCACCTTTACGCCATTCAGCGTGCGGTGCGTTAATCCGCGTGGCAGCGATATGTAACCCAAACACACTCTAGGTCGGAGCGGCCGCTAATGGGGTTTCAAGTTATTGTGTCCATTATGCAGAAGATTCTTCCTTGGAACGCACAGTAGCATTGGCTGATCTGACTAGCAAGTGCTGTAAAGCGGACTTGTACCTGAATTGGGGTGAAAGCGGTTGTTTTAAGCACTCTACAAACGCTGTAGCACACAAGCGGAATTGTACCTGAATTGTACCTGAATTGGGGTGAAAGCGGTTGTTTTAAGCAGCTACAATGCTGTAGCACACATTCGGCTAAACGGGCCAGCTGTCAATACTAAGCTGCAGTCGAAACTCCTGCACAGCACATTGCACCCCAAGCCCCGCCGATCAACACCACCACCATCGTATCCACCATGATTGTGTCCACATAGTCCTGCAATTTCAAGACAGTATTGCGAGTGATTGTTTATTGGTTTAATTAGAATCCCCCCTACCACTGTACCCCCCCCCCCCGCCCCTTATAACTGAGCCTAACTATGTAACTGAAAAAATTGAGCTAACTGAGTATAAAACAAACAAACAAATAAACCAATTTTAACGTCCGGGTCCAAGACCAAAAGTCGAAACGACTCATCGGACGGCTGAAGCAGAAACTCAGTTATATGACCGAGCACCAGGTGGCCCAAGGCTAAATTTTTTTTTCTGCCAGAGTTGCAGCACCAGCACCAGTGTTGATCGGTACCATCACAATATATCAGTATTGCAAACAGACTCAGCAGGCCTGGCACACCGGCCCTCAGGGGTCATGGGCGATACCCCTGTTCCGGTGGTGGTGCCGCCTCCCTACCTCCAAAAAAATGCAATCAGCAATTCTTCAGCAGGTCTGCTTATAACACCATGCATGCTTACAACGCTCAAGCAGCAACCACATATTTCCCGAAGATGCACAAGATGGTTGTAGCAGCCAATCCAAGCTAGTGTGTAAAGCCAACCACACTCACATCAGATGACATGTTCGCTTTCTCTGCTGCTACTGGTGTTGGACACGGCTTCCCCCTCTGCTAAGAATGTCCTGCGCTGGCCGTAGCAACACTGCTTTTTGGTAGGTGACCCTCCTTGATGAGCTGCAGCCCTAGGTGCTTGGCAGATGCTGTGAGGGGCATGAAGTGTAAGCCACCCACACCGGGGACTTGGAGGAGCTGTGAACGCAGGAGATGGCATGCAGAACAACAGGCTTGAGAATTGTTACATTCTTAGCATGATAGCCTAATTTAATCAAGCTAATGACATGCCATGGCAAAAGTGCCATAGCCCCCGCACCTCAAGCTATACAAAAACAGGTTTCAGTACACAGGATTGATTAAGAATGGTAGCCTTTGTGTTTGCTTAGGTCTTCTGCCAGCAGGATACCCCTGGCTGCACCCCACAGTATGCCATGTGGCAGACATGGCCGCAGTTCACACCGAAAACAGAGTCAGCATGTGCTCCCCCAGCCGCCGCAGCAGTCTTAGCCTGGCAGGCCAGGATTCCACAAACTTCCTGCGCTAAATGGCGTTACTGCTACAAGGAGGTATGCAGGCGTATGTCATGCATTTTATCCCCAACTGAACTTGCAACTAACACAACATAATGATGTCTATTCATGAAACTAGGCAAACCGGTACGAAACACAGTCCCCTCAGGTTACGAATACAGTTGCATCCTGGCGCCTCAAAGGGGGCACCCGTACGGAGCCAATCTAGGCTCCATAGGCAGAAGTACTTGACCCTGGTCCATCAGAAGTGATTGTCTCAGCAATGCCACATCTTGTCCTACTAGCCAGAACTGAGGAATGTGCTATCTCTTCTGGCCTCCACTGCATAGGTCTCATGCAAAAACTAGAAAATGCTGTTCCAGTGAGCTTACCTTTGTAAGGAGTTCACGATTCCAATCCAAAGCAAATTCTGAGAAGTTCTTGCTCTTATTATCCTCATTCATAGCTCGGAATTTCTTGGCCAGTGCCTGAGCCTGTTGGCATGGACGGGCAGACACAGCCTCAGCAGCTCAAACAGTCTGGACTATACTGTATCAAAACATCTAAACGCCAGGCCCGGCCAGTAGCTCTAAGGGGAGATTCCATCCCTCATTTACTTCTGGAACAAACTGTAAAAACAAACACTGGACGTGTGGCCACCGTAACAGCTGCTAGGTCGAAGCGACCAGCACACCATCGGATGGATCCAAAGGCAAAGGATTAAAACAATGGCTGCTCCTCATGACAAGCATATGACAACATCACGCCTCAAAACCTCTCCGAAGACAAACATGTCTGTGTAACTGCTGCATGAAGCACTGCTGCCAACACCTCTCTTCCAAGTGCACAAGGAGGCTACACATAACATACTGTGGGCCCATGCAAGCCCTCGACAAGAACACAATTTCACAAGGTTGATCGTTCAGCAATCCTACATGATCATCCATGCACCATACTCTTGTACCCTTGGGGTTGTAGCCACAGAATGCATCAGAAACACAGCTCCACAACCATTGTGCATGTAGACTACGCACCCTTTCTTTCAGTCCACCCAAGCTTACCTCTTGGTTACTGCCCCCATTGCAAAGTGCTATCCAGAAGTCCACATTGGCACCACTACTTAGGAGTGGAAAGCCAATGACCAGGCGTGCTTTAGATGTAATGCCCCGCCTGTCTGCGTCTTCCATCCAGCGCATGAAGTGGTCCCAGTCCAAGGGTGGTTGTGTGAGCAGCACCTCGGCACCTGCGGATACCTGCACATCGCAATACGGTTTAATCAGCTTCATCCCTTCTGCAACCCAGTGTTCCCAACTGCATATCTGGCTTGAAGGCTTGCACTACAAATGTGCTTTGAGTAGGACTTCAATGCCTGCTGATACCTGCATGCATCAACACAGCAAGACAACGCCAGCTAGACAGCCACTGTAATTCTTCTGGTTTTCATTGTTGTCTTGGATCCGAAGGTTACAGCAGTGGACTAATATCTCAGTAGCGAGTGCTAAGATCAGCAACCTCACTCAAAATGAGTCTATTGGCCATGCAAAGGGTATGGTGTTGTCACCAGCAGAATGCCGCTAAGGCCCCCCCAGTCACTTTAAGGATGCAACAACCAACAATACTTGGCAGACACCTCAGTGAACATGAGTACTGCCAAGCAACATGCATGACATTCATAATCAGAGCACAAAGAAGGATAACACCAAGATGTTGCATAGCACCAAGCAAAATGAAACCGTTGCAGCACATGTTGGCCTATTACCTTTGCTGCTGTGTAGGCTGCACCTTGTTCGACCACGGGGTTTGCTGTGGCCCAGAATGACACCTTCTCTGGCAACTCCCCCCGACTCCTCATCTTGCTGGCAGTATCTAGCATCCACACACTGTTGGGCAAGACCCTGCATTGATTGCGAAGAGCCCAACTGTGTTCAGGAGACAAGACCAGGTGCACATAGTCACAGCGAACGCAGAAGCCAGCAACATATAGTTACAAAGCAGGGAGATAGAGCACTGTACGTTTGCATAGGCTTGTGGAATCGACCGCCAGTGCACTAGATGAACCAAGCTCCTCGATTCCAGCACGGGAAGACCACCCCCAACCCAGTTGGACCATCTGTGAAGCAGCTGTGGCAGACAGATGATGAGGTATACAGATATGGTGGAAAGACCGGCAAAGATTGAGAACAGTCCTTGGTAACCTTGTCAAAGCTAATCAAACAACAGATTCGACTGGTTTTGACCCTACTATGCAGACATGCAATACAACAGGTATGCAGACATGGTCCAGCGACCAGTACCTAGCGGTAGTCAGCAGCTGTTCCTCGCAGCAAATCCCTACCAAGCTACAACATTGCTTATAATCAGTAATGACACAGCTTTGATCCCCAAAAATGATACTAACTCAGGACAGAACCCACAACCATCATGTGATTCTACAGGAGAAGCATGGTCGTCAGACCAGAGGAAGCTGCACTTTATACCAGAAGCATCTCTATGACCAACATAACGTGCTGCAAGGATTTTCCACTCTTTTACCTGTTGATGAGAGGCAGCTGCCTCACGGGATGGCTGCCAGACACCATCAGCAAGGCATCTGCTGCAGGGTGGTGGGGTGCAGGACCACCAGGGCTGAGTATGCCGCAACAGGCTGCAATGCGGGCCTTAATTTCATCCATGGTACGCAGCTGCAGAAGGAGTAGATAGTTTGACGCAAGACGCAAGAGCTGTACTATGTCGTGCACTGGATCTACACTACGAGCAAAAGCTCCCTTCACAGCACTAACCAATGCTTTAATGCACTCACCATGACCCATAGTAAAAGGACTTTTACCAGTCAGCATGTGGGGAGATACATGCCTGTCGGTAATCTGCCAATGATTGCTGTATGCCACGAGACCCGTATGCGTCAAGGCAAGCTGGAAGTTGCTGTACCTGGCTGCAATAAGGCCGTGTAGGCAGAGCATGATCTTTTGACTGAGGCATGGATCACCGGCACACATCAATGGCTTGATTGTGATATGCGAGACAAGGAGCGCTTACTTGAGCTCCTACGGTTTCAACATCCATAGGGGCTCTTGGCACATCATCCTGTGCTGCAGCTACTGCTTCGGTGTCCGTCTGACCTGCTGCCCCTGCTGCTGCCGCTGCTGCTGAAGGTGGTGGTGTGACTGTCCCTCTGCAAAGCAGGAGATCATCCTCAGAGGCCCAGCTACGGTCTGGTCTGCTGCAGCCCAACGTTATGCTAAGCATGTCCCGAGGAGCTGACCTTGCAGGGCTGCCTTTAAATTAAGAAGTTGCTTACAAGGCTTTTACCGCTGCATGGCTTTCAGCAAGCCTCTCCAGGTTGTTGCCACCGGCAGCTCCGGGTGGACAACCGCAGAGAAGATGTTTGTGTCCTGCAGCTGCTTGTCTACTTGCTTCGGCGGCCCAACAGGGTGCTCAAGCGTCAGTAGAAGGTCGGCAAATCCTCCCCTCGTTGAATGTTGAGAAGAATACAGCCTCTGGGTCTTCGGGCTCTGGCAGATTGGACCGCGACTTGGGTAGTGCTGTGGCCAATGGTGCTTTAGCCCATCAAGGGTTCGCCAGTGTTGGCCATGCATACTTAAAAACGCCAGTGTTCTTATGAGCTTTAGGGAAGGGCTAGAACGACGCGTCTGCATATCCTACGGCTAAGGGAAAAGGGCATCCAAGGGTCGGAACGACTCTGATCTTATGCATACAAATGCATTTCAACACCAACATCGATATGGCTGACCGAAGATGGGCACTTACGTCTTCAGTGGCATGCTTCAGCAGATCGGGAACTAGTTCTCTTGGCAAGTTCTCGTCACCCGCGGTTTCCAATCCTGATTGGAATAAAATGCGGAAAAAACGTCGATTCTGCGAAAACAGTCACCGGGACTCACTACCAGCTCAACTCCATGTAGGCCTACCTAAAGCGCTTGCGGTGCTCTTTACACGATAGGAGTCTTCCCTATAGACTTATTGGGCATATTGCAAGCCGCTGGTGGTTGTTTGTTGCTACGTCTGAACCTGCCATGTGCAGGTAACAAACTTTCGACGGCAAGATGAGTGGTAGCGGTGGCCTGTTTCGTGAGCGTCATGAACGTAAAAGGCTTACACCCTTGGGATTTACAGCAATCCCCTCCCCACAAGAAAGCACACACATTTCAACCCAAGCTGCCTCAACAGCAGCTATCCACCACTCACCGCATACACCAGATATCATGGCCCGCTAAACTGCCACTCAAAAAGGCATGCATAAATGAAAGGAGCCACAGCTGGTGGGTAAGTGCATGGAACATTGCTTCGGAGGTTGGGTACAGGTAATCAAAGCAGGGGAGAGTGATGCGACAAGATAAAGCGGACGCCCAGGAGCTTCCTTCGGGGCCCGACTTCTCTCACGAATTGCAAATAAGAAGGTATTGCATCCGTGTGAGGGTATTGATTATGATGTCAGTGGCATTGTCCACAATGTTTGTTTCGCTGACGTTGCTACTCTGTCCTGAACTTGGAGGGCGCCCAGTGTGACTGTAGTGAATTCGCCCTAAGCCCGGGAGGGCTTAGGCAGGTTATAAGCTAGGCCTGTGAGGGCTTAGGCAGGTTCTAAGCTAAGCCTGTGAGGGCTTAAGCTGGGTATAACATCAAGGCTAAAGCCATAAGGGACAGTTGCCATAAGGGACAGTTGCAAGGGGCAACTGGCGCACTGCTTATAAAGGGAAATTGCCAAGACATTGGCAGGAGACTGTGAACACAGCAGGTCAACCTACAGTCAACCTGCTGGCAGAACCTCCAGGGTTCAGGAGGACTTCATTCGTTGCATTCATAGACCAGAGGCAGCCAAGGGTGGCTAACTAGACACTTTGGGATTGTACTATTCCTGTCAGGGTTATATAGTATGTTTGGCCCTGAGTTGGTAGTGACATATTTGGGTCGAGTAGCATGAACTCAAGTTACGTTATTGTTTGGCCTTGAGTTGGCCTGAGTGTACCGCCATAGTGTTGAGTGTACCTGCCAGTCTCGGAGCCACTTGCACTTTATCAAGTGGTAAGGTATCAAGTGTCAAGGGCTGTCACAACCCTTTGCCTCATTTCGGGCTTTCACCAACCCTATAAATAGGGCTGAGTTGAAGGACTCTTCTTCATACACTCTAGCTCTTCCTTAGAGGCTTGGGCATTGCATATTGATTTGTTGCTTATAGCAGCTGGCTTACGGGCTATACAGATTCATCTGTATATGGGCCAGCTAGCGTTGTGTTTTGTTGCATTGCATAGATGCATGCTTGCACGGACCCCACCTATTATTACATTTCATGATATGCCATAGCTGTAACAGGACGCCTCAATCCTGTACATGTACTGCCTAGTACGTTATGACGACGAGATGAGTTGAGTATGCATCACGCCGTGGTTCCGGCCGGTCAAGGACACCTTAACGTTACGTTGTCCTAGATACGTTACATTGTCCTGGAAACGGTTCTTGGACAACTCCTTCGGTTGCAACGCCTAGGTCGCGGGCGGTTTGATCCTGCCCGGCGCCGGCCGTTGGCAACCGGCAGTTACGAGACCGGTAGTAGGGCGAGGTGAACGTTGGTCCCTGCTTATGGGTATTTATTCCCTACGGATTAGAGGAGCGGCACTTATGTTCCTTTTATCTTGCTTCCGCTAAGCTGTAAGCCTATTAAGGGGCTTGCTGCTTCATTTGGTTTCGGCTTCTGGTTTTCCGTGGCCTGTGTCGTGCCCATCGAGGCACCCGCTGCTAGCTTACTGCGCGCTTTATGCAGTACCTTTACACTCATTTCCGACGTGCTTTACTCCTCAGCATGGATGGGAACGCCCCTAACGGGGCCAATGGTGCTAACAATTGGCACCCTCCTATGGCTCCTCCTCCAGCCAACCCACCCCCAGCTGCAAATGACAACGAACAAGAAGATCCCATGGAAGCCGAGCATGAGAACGCTGATGCCATGCTTCAAAACCCTGAGTTCCAGAACGCTGCTTCTCAGGCCCTCGCCAATGACGACGACGAGCCCGGCCTGGCTGATGGTGCAGCCGGCCCCGGGGCGGCCCCTATGGAAGAGGACGACGGTCCCCTCATCAGCCCCAAGAATCTCGTGAAGGTGGTTGCTGCCCTGACTCCTATCATGCTGCGCCAGACTAACGCTGTCGGCACTCTTATCAGCTCCATGGTAGTTTTCACAGGGGACGGCAAGGTAGCGTGGGCCGACTGGGTCCGCACTCTGCAGCACCGTGCCTCTGCCGTGGGCCTTCTCCCCGAGCAGCTGTCAGGTGCAGTGCTTGGTATGCTGCAAGGTTCTGCAGCTGCCTATGCGCAAGCCAACGGGCTTACCGCTGCCACGCCCTGGGCAGAGTTCGCGGCCACTATGGCAGCTGGTCCGTTCGCTTCCCGGGAAACGTCTTTCTCCCTGTGGCAGAGACTCACCCATGGCAATCTGGGCAATGGCAACGTAGCAGACACCATTGCTCAGCTCATGAAGCTCAAAGCCAAGTTCGGTTCTCTGGGCCATCAGCTACCTGATTCAGTCTGGATCAATGCCCTCCTGTCCAACCTCAAGTCTGAGTTCAGGGACAGGCTGCTTACCACTCAAGATGGCAGAGAATGGTCCTCCTTTGACGCAATCAGAACTGCTGCTAATGGCTTGTGGGCTGCTGCAAACTCCGCCAACAAATCTACCTCTTCTAAGCAGCCTCCCAAGGTCTCCTACAAGGACAAGGTCCTCTCCAAGACTTCAACACCTCGGCCTCGTCCCTCTGGCCGCAGTGATCCTGGTGCTGGTCCTTCTGATACCCATGCCCACAAAAAGCGCCAGCCCGATGGTCCAGTCTGTTTTGGCTGTGGCTCCAGCGATCACAAGATCTCAGATCGCGATGCAGCTGGCAACCCTGTTTGCCCCAATTATGATGAGAACAGGCTGCGCAAGGGCAAGTATCCTATGCACCCGCCTAAGAAGAATCAGGGAAACGGCAAGGGGAAGTGAGCACAGGTGAGCACCTTGCTTCCCCTCTTGGCAATGCTAATGCCGCACGGCTTAATGTAGCCTTGCCAGCAAATGCAGATCATGTTGATTCTGTATCATTTGAGGACATGCTTGAGACTTTTGTAGCTCGTGATGTGCTACAGTGGCATGCTGAACATCCTTATGAATGCATTCCCGATGCACAGCGTACGCCTCCTGTGTCTCACAGCAAATCTTTACGTAAGCATGCTGTAGGTGTGAAAAGGTTACGAGCTCAGGATGCTTTGCGCCATGTTAAAGATAGTGAGCTTCATGATAAGCTTTCTCTTATGGTGCACACACGCTTTAGCAAACGTGCTAAACCTTGTGACGATTCTCCTGACTCTGCTGCTCCTCCTGCTGCTGCTGCTGTTCCGCAGCCTCCTCCCGATACCTCAGATGATGACCACACTCCGCCAGCAGTTGACAACGGTGCTTCTGGTGTGGTTTCTACTGATGTTCCATGGGATGACAGGTCAGACCTCATGGTGGATCCTAAGTTGTTTTTGGAGGTGCAAGCTAAGCTTGCTAGGCCTTTCACCCTAGATGCATTTGCTCGTGATGATGGGTCAAATGCTTTATGTGACCATTATTGCTCACCCTCCAGGTCTTTCTTTGATGCTGACCTGGCTGGTCAAATGGTTTGGGTCCATGCACCCTATGACAGGTTACATGATGCATTAGACCATTATTTCAAGCACAAGGGCCCTAGTACGGGTGCTGTCTTCCTTGTGCCTAAAGCTCAGAAAAGTGCCCTTTTGCAGCACAGTAAACGCATGAAGTTGCTGCATGAGTTTAGACGTGGCACTAAGTTGTTCTGTGGTCCCTTACCTCGGGACCCTAATAGTGAGCAGCGACGGTTTGGTCCTATTAGGTATGACATACAGTTGTATTATGATGCTCCTGGCCAGTTGCCAGAGTCTGAACATGTTTCAGTAGACCTTCAACCCCAGCCTACGGGTGCTGTGGCTGTGCGACTTAGTCTCAAAATGCAGGTGCCAGTTACTGTTTCTGGTATTCCTACGGTTGCTGTTTTGGACACTGGTGCACAAGGTTTGCAGGACTCTGCCAATGTGTATTTGAGCAAGGAGTTTGTTGCTCGTAACAATTTCAGGTGTACTCCCTGTCCAGATATGCCTAAGGTGTTAGGCGTCGTAAAAGGGGAGGAGACAAATGTAATTGGGATTGTTACTGCTACATTCAAGATTGGATCACTGGTTGAGACCCTACGCTGTGTCGTTCTCGATCTGCCAGCCCCAATAGATGTGCTCATGACAGATGATTGGTTGCATAAGCATAAGGCCAGCCTGGATTACAATGCTTTATGTATTGTCTCGCAGAAGAGAGCTCGTAGGCATATCATTCGCTGTATTGCAGCTAAGAAGCCAGCCAGTGCAGCCGAGCAGAAGCCGCTTGTTCTCTTGACAGCCAAGCAGTGTACGAAACAGCTGTCTAAGCAAGGCACTGCCTATTGTTTGATTACGGTTCAGCAATTGCAGGATGCAGCTAACACTGCTAATCAGCCAGCCAGCACGAAGCCTTTGCCTCCTGATATTGCACAGTTGATCAGCCAGTATCCTGATGTATTTGCTGATAAGCCACGATATGGTGGAAGTTTACTAAGCCTTGATCATGAAGTGATCCCTCTTCTACCAGGTACCAAGCCCATATTCAGGCCCATGTTCAGGTACAGCCCTCTGGAGCTTGAAGAAATGCAAAGGCAAGTGCAGCATCTGCTGGAAATGGGTTCTATTGAGCCCAGTACTTCTCCTTATGGTGCTCCAGTACTGTTTGTTAAGAAGCCTCGTTCTACAGCATTACGCATGTGCATTGACATGAGAGCGCTTAACAGCCAGACTATACGTAATGCTCTAGCCTTGCCTCGCATTGATGACCTGCTAGATATGATGGGAGGCACAAAATTCTTTACGGCGCTGGACATTACTGCAGCTTATAATATGATAGGCTTGTACAAAGATGAGAATGGTCATTGCCCAGATGCTCCAAAGACGGCCTTTCGGACTCCCTTTGGCCATTTCCAGTACAAAACGCTTTTGTTTGGACTTACGAATGCTCCAGCTGCATTTCAAGGTGTGATGAACAAGATTTTTGCACCTTACCTCAACAAGTTTATGACTGTCTACTTGGATGACATCTGCATTTTCAGTAAATCTTACGAGGAGCATTTACAGCATCTTAAGCTTGTTCTTGATATTTTGCAAGAGCACAAGCTTCACCTTTCTCTGCATAAGTGTGAGTTCCTAAAAGACGAGCTGCTGTATTTAGGCCACATTATCAGTGCAGATGGTGTCAAGGTGGACCCTGCCAAGACGGCGGCTGTGGAAAAGTATGCTGCTCCTACAGATGTCCCAGGTCTACGTCGCTTCTTAGGTATGGCAAATTATTTCAGGAAGTTCATTAAGGGCTATGCTCAGATGACAGCGCCCTTGACACATTTGCTACGCAAAGATGTACCTTATGTTTGGGGTGCTGCTCAACAAGCTGCTTTTGACAATGTGAAGGCAGCCCTTACCAATGCTCCTGTCCTTGCTTTACCTGACTGGCATGACGCAGAGACACCTTATGTTATGATTACTGATGCTAGTTATGATGGCCTAGCTGGTGTTCTCATGCAAAAAGGCAGACCTATTGCATACGAAAGCAGGAAGCTCAATAGTGCTGAGTCACGTTACTCGCCAACAGAACTAGAGATGCTTGCTGTGGTGCACTGTTGCAAGATATGGCGCTGCTACATTGAAGGCCGTGATGTGCATGTTTACACTGATCACAAGCCTAATACGTATCTCAGTACGCAGGCCATGCTCAATAGACGGCAAGCACGATGGGTTGAGCTTCTGCAAGGGCATAGCATTCAGTGGTTTTATAAGCCAGGTGCTCAAAACCCTGCTGACGGTCCTTCACGCAGTCCCGTTAACGATGCCCCTCCAGATTCTGTGCTAGTTGCTGTGCTTACTGCCCAGGTCCCTGCTGTGCGCAAGTTTCAACGTGTTGCAGACTCTGCTGAGTTTGTTGACCAAGTCACAGCTGGTTACCAACATGATGCCTGGTTTCAGCACAAGGCCAACGTCGCACATTTGCAGTTCTGCAAAGGGCTGTTCTACAAAGGTAATGCTATTGCAATCCCTAATGTAGGTGAGTTGCGTGCAGAGCTCTTAAAAGAGTGCCATGCCACTCCTTATGCTGCACACCCTGGCAGAGATAAAACGCTGTCCCTGCTCAGCCGATATTTCTGGTGGCCTGGTATGGCTCAGGATGTAGCTAAGTACGTAGCACATTGTGACAGTTGCCAACGTAACAAGGCTAGTAGTCAAAGCCCAGCTGGTTTGCTGCAGCCTTTGCCTGTCCCTGGCCAGCCTTGGTCCTCCATCAGTATGGACTTTGTCGTTGACCTGCCTGTTACGACAGATGGTTACGATTCCATCCTGGTTATGGTAGATCGCCTGACAAAGATGGTGCATTTAGCCCCCTGTCATAAAACAGATGATGCATCTACGGTAGCATGGCTGTTTTATACACATGTGGCTAGCTTGCACGGATTTCCTGAATCCCTTGTTACAGACAGAGACCCTAAATTCATGTCTAACTTCTGGGCCTCTCTCATGGCACGCTTACGCATGACTCATCTTGCAAGTACTGCTTTCCACCCTCAGACTGACGGTAATACTGAGCGTGTCAACAGAGTCATGGAAGATATGCTCAGGCACTATGTGCGTGCTGATCAAACGGATTGGGATTCTTGGCTCCCTATGATTGAGTTTGCCATCAATAATAGCTGGCACTCCTCCATTAACAATACGCCTTTCTTTCTGAATTTTGGACGACACCCACGTTCTCCCACTGAGTTTGTGCTGCTTGCAGCTAACCGGGGGAGGGAACCTGATGATAGAGTTCCTGCTGTCAAATCCATGATTCAGAACAGGCATGATGCAATCTCAGACGCCAAGCGTTGCTTGCATGCTGCCCAGCAAAGGCAGAAGGCTTATGCTGACATACGCAGAAGGGATGTTGAGTTCAAAGTGGGTGATCAAGTTTTGCTGTCCACTAGGAACCTCACTATGAAGATGGTAGGCTCTGCTAAGCTTATGCCTAAATATCTTGGTCCCTTTACAATAAGCAGGAAAATAAATCAGGTTGCTTATGAGCTTGACCTGCCTCCTTGCATGAAGATACATAACGTGTTTCATGTGTCCCTGCTGAATACTTACAGATCTGATGGTTCTGTGCATCCACCACCACCTCCTACGCTGGTTGATGGTGAACTGGAATATGAAGTGGAACGGATCCTGCTGCATAGGGATAAGCACCCTGTGCGTGGCTATAAGATTAAGCGAGAGTTCTTGATCAAGTGGCTTGGCTATGGCCCTGAGCATAACACTTGGGAACCTGAAGCTAATCTCAAGAATTGTCCTGAGCTTCTCTCTGAATATTGGGCATCTGTGAAGGCTACTGATGTCATAAGACAAGAGAAGCATAAGGCACTCAATGCCAGGAAGCGTGTGAAGGCCAAACGCTCTGGCAAATTGAAACGCATGCACTGATTCTCTTTATCTTGCAGTGGCATGCAACGTTACGGCATACTCATTTACTATCAATGGATAGGTCATCTCAGTGTTAAGGCATTATGAGCTATCACTGCTGAACTGAACTCATGGAGCTCAGAAGGTTTCGGCCCTTTTGCTAACTCCCTTGACGCCGGCCTTGAGACCCTTTTAGTATGAGCTTTGCATGGGCATATGAGGGATTTCAGTTGCTGCTAGGTTGTTCTAATGTTCTGACACATTATGTAAGCCATGCAACATGAAGTTGGCTGGTCTATGATGAGCGCTCATGATGAGGTCTTAGCATGCTGTGCTAAGGGTAACTACAGCTCAAAAGTTACCAATACTCTTGGCCTTGTTATCATCTCTGTGTACTCCCTTGTATTATCTCTGTATGATTGAGGGCAATCATACTTAAGTGGGGAGGAATGTAACAGGACGCCTCAATCCTGTACATGTACTGCCTAGTACGTTATGACGACGAGATGAGTTGAGTATGCATCACGCCGTGGTTCCGGCCGGTCAAGGACACCTTAACGTTACGTTGTCCTAGATACGTTACATTGTCCTGGAAACGGTTCTTGGACAACTCCTTCGGTTGCAACGCCTAGGTCGCGGGCGGTTTGATCCTGCCCGGCGCCGGCCGTTGGCAACCGGCAGTTACGAGACCGGTAGTAGGGCGAGGTGAACGTTGGTCCCTGCTTATGGGTATTTATTCCCTACGGATTAGAGGAGCGGCACTTATGTTCCTTTTATCTTGCTTCCGCTAAGCTGTAAGCCTATTAAGGGGCTTGCTGCTTCAATAGCAATAAGTGCCATAGGCCCCGCACCTCAAGCTGTCACAAAGAACAGCGAGGTGGAACAGAATACGGGTAAACTTTGACATGTAGCTGAGCCGGACAATGATAAACTTGCAGCTATTCCCTGAGCAAGGCATAAAACTGCTTGGCTTGCTGTTGACTGGGTCAACTGGTCAGCACATGGCAAGTCGAAATGGGCTGGCCTGACATACATTGGCTAGCAAGGGATTTAGGGTGGGCTGGTGGCAGCCATTGTTTGAGCTTGGACATGAAATTGTGTATGCCGTTGGAGCCAAAGTTGGCTCCTTGTGGGTGGCGCTGCCCCCACCGGCGCCCCGCTTTGACGGGGCCATTTGGTAATTGGTAATTGGTATTCCATGGCTTAAAGTGTGGGGTACTTGGGATACCATGTTGCAAGAGCCATGGGACAAGGTGGCCGCATATGCAAACCCCAGGCAATCTGTCAGCTCAAATTTGATCAAGCTTTCCACATATCATTCGTGGTTTAGGACGGGAGACATCCCTCAGGAGGAGTTAGAGGCTGGCTATCCTCAGGGTATGCCAAGGTATATCAGGCACACATCAGGTATCCCGTTTACTTATGTGAAACAGTTAATGCGGTTTCGTACTGGTGCACACCATCTTGCTATTGAAACTGGGAGGTGGGCTCGTCCCAAACTGCCAAGGCAGCATCGTGTATGTTCAAAATGTTCTTGCACAGTGGTTGAGGACGAGGTACACTTTCTTTTTGAATGCCCAGCATATGATAGAATTCGTGAGAAGTATAATACCGTTTTGTTTGCACAGTTTGGAGGTTGCCAGGAAGCTTCTAGTACAATGAAGCATAATTCAGACAACGTGAGATTGTTCATGGACCAAGAGCCAAGTTTCCAAGTTGCAAAGTTTGTTTATGAATGCATGGAATTTCGGAGGTCGGAGGAATGTGAGGACTATAATCCTTACTTTGATTTGTCATTATTCGGGGATGAATGGCAAGGTCGTATTTTCGATACCTTTTCTTCTGGACCAAGAGGTGATATTGCTGAGACATTCACTTCTGGTGGACCAGGTTCCAGTATTTCTGCCCATGGAGCCTAGGTTGGCTCCGTACGGGCGCCCCCTTTGAGGGGCCATGATGTAATCGTAATCGTAATCGTATGACAATATATGCCTAAACATGAGGTCCAGCAGCTAGGTCAAAATCACCCAAAACCTCCACTGCCCCAATGGGGGTAAGAGCCTCCCTCCTACTTAAGAAAGCAAGGAGGGCTTGTAAGCCCGGGTGCAAGCAATAGTTGGTAACAAACCCCATTGGTTGGACCTCACGCCACATCAGAAGGGTGAGCATAAGCATTCCTAATCTTCCAAGCAGCTGCAACATATATCGGGTTCCTATGGCATTACTTGTGGCAGTGCGCACCAGCATGACTTGTAACATTATGGAAGATCATTGGGATAAACGCGCTACTCTACAGCGAACCTCCGCTCTATAGGTCGGACCGTTTCCGCACGGGCTGTGTTACAGATGACATGCACAGGCAGCAGGGACAACCGAGGGATAAACAAGCTGTCCGGACAGCCCGGGGCCTGACCGGATAAAGCATAGGACGGAGATCGCGGCACCTGGTTTCGGAGCTTTGAAGCTTTGCGATAATGTTATAATGTGTAGCTTGCGACTGTTCGACAGACATCGCATGGATACAACTGCAACTATTGAGAATGGAAGATACGTACAAGAGCATGACTGTCATATGTCGAGTTCTCATGCTTCTATGTATCAGAGCAGAAGCAAGCATATGCGACGATAAAAGGAAAGTCGGGCTGACACGCACGCACTGCGAGATATGGCTATGACGATGCGACTACTGCAGCCTCCTAACTTTACATGGAAGGACAGCATATCACGGAGGAAAGGGTAGTATACTTTATATCCATGACAGCGAGCCCATATGTATACAGTTGAGAGCTCGAAGAGAAGACGTGCTTTGTGTGACATGATTGATGGTCACTCGAGCCGGGCAGTACAAGTGACAAGAGCGTAAACCTTGGAACCTTGGACTACAACGCACGTTCGCGGCCTTCCAAGAAGATGACCGACGACCGGCCAACATTAGCAACGGTTCCAGGGCGAGCGACAACAGCAGTATCATCTGATTAGAGAACCCATGAACATTGCTGAGTGGACAGTATATACTTGATAGTCTGAGTTACATGACTGCATCTTTGAAGGCGACAGCAGTTTTCATCCCAGCCAATTTGTGCATTTGTTTTGACTAAGTTGTTGTTCTTTCAGCAGCAGCAGCAGCAGCAAAGGCTGCAACCACGGATGACATGACATGACTTAGTTACTTAACAACTGAGATTGTGCACTCAGTTCAGATTATGGATTGACAGAATGGACTATGACAGTTTGTATCGCATTGCACAATACTGGATATGCCAGGTTGGCATTGTTTGCTTGAGAAATTTGCAGAAAATTTTCACTTTTGCAAGGAGTAATAAGCACATAGCACATTCCACCTCGCTGCTCTTTGTGACAGCTTGAGGTGCGGGGCCTATGGCACTTATTGCTATGGCATATCATGAAATGTAATAATAATAATAGCACATGCGGATGACTCAAGGTAGATTGCTTGTACGAGTTCATACGTGCATAGTGGATCTTCATAGTCGGATGCACGGACTGAGAGGAGCAACGCACTTCTTGAACGCCAAGCTCTACTGATAGTAAGCAGTACCTACTTATCTGCCTATGTGGGGGCAGGCACCTGTGAGCTGAATCATCCAAGAGTGTTTATGGGATTATGTCTCCTTGGCCTATGGGGATAAACGTCGGATCAAATACACATGTTGTTTGTTTGCATCAGATGAGTCACATACAAACAAACAAACAAAAATTTAAGGTGCGGCAACCGCAAAGGGCTGCTAAGTCGAAACGACCAAACGCACCATACAATCAGTATGATGGTATGGTTGGCACTAACCTGCTTACATGACTTTTACATGACTTATCCCATTGGACAGTATGGTTTATACCATGAACTTCATTACAGTCTGCCACTATGGGGGAATTACAGTTTGACTTACATAAGTGGAGTTACACAAAAGATGAATCTTGACTAGGATGATGTCAGAAGTTGACACCTACCGGCAGAGATTCATGGGTACAACTATGGGCAGAAAGTCCAGAATATATTACCAGTCTTATCATGTTTGTTGGGCACTGGGCCCAGGATTACAAGATATGATTACGATTACGATTACGATTACATCATGGCCCCTCAAAGGGGGCGCCCGTACGGAGCCAACCTAGGCTCCATGGGCAGAAATACTGGAACCTGGTCCATCAGAAGTGAATGTCTCAGTAATATCACCTCTTGGTCCAGAAGAAAAGGTATCGAAAATACGACCTTGCCATTCATCCCCGAATAATGACAAATCAAAGTAAGGATTATAGTCCTCACATTCCTCCGACCTCCGAAATTCCATGCATTCATAAACAAACTTTGCAACTTGGAAACTTGAAACTTGAAACTTGGCTCTTGATATGTTTCGACAGCAGCCAAGAGACTTGGAAGTGTGCTGCTGGGAGATTACATGGCCCGCATGTTGGATCAGTGACTAATCACCAACGGGTGTGCCTTGGTACAGGCCACGACAAGGTGACATCAGGTTCAGGGATACACACAGTATAGTAGCTTGCTTTAAGTGGCACTGGCCCATTGCAGCTATTATACGGGTTTGTGTGGGGTTTTCTTTTGTTTACTAGGCCCTACCAAGCTTAGTAAGCGGACGTGATGTTGCAGCTACTACATACATGTCATTTGGTAGAATGACCTGGAGCAACATCATGACTTGTCATGCAGGAGCGCAGGGTACTCTAAACTTTAGGACACCTGCAGTACAGGCCGTAATCTTGGTATGGGACAAGATGATATATGACCTGCCAGGGATACAAGTTCCTG
The DNA here is from genome assembly GCA_963556185.1 of Pseudopediastrum boryanum. Lineage (NCBI taxonomy): Eukaryota > Viridiplantae > Chlorophyta > Chlorophyceae > Sphaeropleales > Hydrodictyaceae > Pseudopediastrum > Pseudopediastrum boryanum. The sequence continues at coordinate 7,366,175 of OY744504.1, read as the reverse complement.
AGTCTTACTGAAATGTGCCATCCAAGCGCTAATGTGTACGATGATCACATAGAGGGGAGTTACCGTCCCTCTGGCGTGACAGGTACAGCGTATGGAGTTGTTTCTGTACGTTACTTCAGGGTTTTTTTTTTCATTCCCCATGGCAGAACTGACAAGGTTGCATTATGATTATACTTTTGCCTACGCACCTAGCTGAAATATTAGTTGATTTTCCACATCATCAGTGGTTTGCGCATGTCATCAGTACAGACTTGTCATCATTTGGCCTAATCATGCCTGCATTAATTGTTTTCATACCTCCACCGCATCCCCGCCTCCGCCCATCCTTCCTTGTCCCCTCTCTTTGGGCCAGTAATGCTTGGGATGAGCATCGAGGACGATGCTCCCGGTGAGGAGGGCAGAGTGTAGTGAATTCGCCCTAAGCCCGGGAGGGCTTAGGCAGGTTATAAGCTAGGCCTGTGAGGGCTTAGGCAGGTTCTAAGCTAAGCCTGTGAGGGCTTAAGCTGGGTATAACATCAAGGCTAAAGCCATAAGGGACAGTTGCCATAAGGGACAGTTGCAAGGGGCAACTGGCGCACTGCTTATAAAGGGAAATTGCCAAGACATTGGCAGGAGACTGTGAACACAGCAGGTCAAACAAACAAACAAAAATTTAAGGTGCGGCAACCGCAAAGGGCTGCTAAGTCGAAACGACCAAACGCAACCTGCTGGCAGAACCTCCAGGGTTCAGGAGGACTTCATTCGTTGCATTCATAGACCAGAGGCAGCCAAGGGTGGCTAACTAGACACTTTGGGATTGTACTATTCCTGTCAGGGTTATATAGTATGTTTGGCCCTGAGTTGGTAGTGACATATTTGGGTCGAGTAGCATGAACTCAAGTTACGTTATTGTTTGGCCTTGAGTTGGCCTGAGTGTACCGCCATAGTGTTGAGTGTACCTGCCAGTCTCGGAGCCACTTGCACTTTATCAAGTGGTAAGGTATCAAGTGTCAAGGGCTGTCACAACCCTTTGCCTCATTTCGGGCTTTCACCAACCCTATAAATAGGGCTGAGTTGAAGGACTCTTCTTCATACACTCTAGCTCTTCCTTAGAGGCTTGGGCATTGCATATTGATTTGTTGCATATTGATTTGTTGCTTACCGGATATCTTGCTCCCGGCAGGTCAATATTTGGATCTGTTTGATTCGGAGTCGGAGACAGATGTTCCTAGTGATTCGTCTGATGAGGAACTGGTTGAAGTCTAGATAGCTACATGTTTGGGTATTCGCCTTGGTTGGTGTGCTGGCCGTCTTGGGTGGTACATATGCGGTGGACTTACTGGACATCCTGCTTGGTTGGTGCTCTGGATTGTGTTTGATTTGGATACACCCAACAGTCTCCTGCTGGTGATTTGTTTGCCGTGTCCGTAGTTGGATGTCTGCTTGGGTATTCCTCTTGCTTGGTGGTATGGATTCCATTGTTTTTGGACCCATCCGATGGTGTGTTTGGTCGTTTCGACCTAGCAGCCCTTTGCGGTTGCCGCACCTTAAATTTTTGTTTGTTTGTTTGTATAGCAGCTGGCTTACGGGCTATACAGATTCATCTGTATATGGGCCAGCTAGCGTTGTGTTTTGTTGCATTGCATAGATGCATGCTTGCACGGACCCCACCTATCGGGTTCCTATGGCATTACTTGTGGCAGTGCGCACCAGCATGACTTGTAACATTATGGAAGATCATTGGGATAAACGCGCTACTCTACAGCGAACCTCCGCTCTATAGGTCGGACCGTTTCCGCACGGGCTGTGTTACAGATGACATGCACAGGCAGCAGGGACAACCGAGGGATAAACAAGATGTCCGGACAGCCCGGGGCCTGACCGGATAAAGCATAGGACGGAGATCGCGGCAGTGACGACTAGGTGGCCCATCAGCAGCATTCTTTAGGGCTGTCTGCATTAATGCAGCACATCTGTCGTCTTGCACTGTGCCTTTGAAAAAAGCCTGCAACTGATCGCGCACAATCTGCACATATGGTTTATCGTGCAAGCAGTTACTGTTCGGGCAGATGTAGAAGCTTGTTGGGTTCTCTGAAGGAGTCCGTCTACGTTTGCTGTAACCAGTCTCGTTCAAAAGAAGCTTTGCAACGTCTGCCATTTCGCCTGCTACGCTGCTGTGTTCTTGATTTGGGAAGAAGACGTGATGTTCCTGGCCACCCACCACGACCTTCACGTGCGGTCTCTTAGGCCTTCGCTTTTCCGAGCTTGTGTGACTTGTTTTACCACCACCGATTAGATGGTCCCACAGGTTCATCACGGGGTCCTGTAGATATGGTGTACTAGCTGGGAGGTTGCAGCGCATTGGGACGCGCGCAGCGACACTGCTTGGGGTGCTTTTTACATTGCTTTTAGGAGTGCTTTCATTGCACTGTCGCTTGTCGCCACAGTCATTACAACCCTGTCCAGCGGCGGTAGGATGTGTTGCCTGGCCACGGCTGGCTTCAGCTCTAGCGCCAGCGCTGATAAGGGCTAGGCTGTCGGGTGCAGATAGAATCAACCTGGGAGGGGCCGAAGTGGGGACAGCATCTTCAACATCGAACCTCCAATGTATACACTCGGAAAGGACTAAAGGAGCCACAAATGCCTCTGCAACGCATGGAGGGGCTGCTTCTTAACAATGGGCGCCTTAGAACGCATTCACCAGGGGCGACGGCGCCTGACAATATAAACAGTACAATCCACCTGCATTACAGTCCGTACAACAGTGACACCGTACACGACCCCATGCGCATGCCATTATGTAGGGGCAGGTAAGGGAACTAAGGATCAGAGCTCTTCAGCAACGCGTATGCAGACCCCGCGGGTCCCCGCGGACTGCGGCGATCGGCGCTTAGCTGAGCCAAAAGCCTCGCGGTTTAGGTCCTGACCTATTTGTCGAGCGATGCCAATGGCCCTCCTCCCGGGGGAAGTCGGGCCAAAAAGCAGGGTTTGTCAGGCAGTGCTGAAAGCGAGAAAAGCAGGGTGCAGCAAAGAAGGCAGGTTGCCACCACCACCCCAAACCTAGACCTTGTCCTTTGAGCTGATCGATGCACATTGCTTCATGCGTCACTCCATTGGTGCATGCTAAAACACATGAGTGTCCGGCCCACGAAATCTGCTGCATGGTCCCCGCAATCCGCAGCAATCTGCAGGAAGAGCAGATCATGCAGAACAATAATTGTAACACCACCTTTCTGCCTGGCTCCAAACAACTGCTTGCCCTTCACACCACAACACATGAGCATCCAATGGCCACCTGCATTAAGTGCTGTGTTTGCAGCATCAGGGTGGTTGTTTGCTGCTGGGAGCGGTGAAGTGGTTTCCCTGGATTGCTACTTTTCATCAAAGGAAGTCCATGTCTCAAGAGCAGTAGCAAAGTCAGTGACGAGGCTGGTGGAGCGTACGGGCTTGGTAAGTTCCTCGAAGTTCTTGCCTCGTCGGACCACCGCATGACACTTCGCTCCGAAAAGCAAGTTTGAAATTTTTGGTCGGTGCCCGCTCCACCCTACTCCAGATCAAAAGCGCAGATGCGTTTACCATGCAATAATTGATACCCCGCGCCCTTGCAACCGCTCTCCCTTTACCATTAAGACAGTACTGTGGTGCAGCTAAGTCAGGAGATTGGAAGCTTTGTATCGGTTAAATCCAGCAGCTTCTGCAATGACCACTGCTGTATCGTAACATTGGTATCGGATATGATAATAACTCCATCTGAGAGCAGGCGGTAAACTAGGCAGCAGCGGTACCCCATGGCCTCCCTCGATGATGATGAACTCCTCGCACTGCTGCGATCAGAAACAGAAGCCTCAGCTCCTGCTCAGCACGCACTGCAGCCAACAGCACCCTTGCCACCAGCGTGGCAGCAACATCATGCAAGCGCCGAGGATGATGACCTACAGCTGCTGCTTGACGCGGGTGACCCACTGCGTGTTGAGGACTCATGCAACCGGAACGAGCCCTTGGCGGCTGTTGCACCGCCAGAAGCGAACCGGATTGGTTGTAAAGGCTACGAGAAGACCCACGCACGCTCTGGAGCTACAACTGCTCAACTACGAGCTACTGCAGCAACCGGGCATTCTGGTCTAGCAGGAAGCACCCAGCAGCAGCAAGGACAACAGCAGCAACGGCAGACGGAGCAGCCTGAGCACTCTACTGCTCAGCAGCAGCCTCATAAGCAGCCTCAGAAGCAGCCTGATACCGGGGATGTCATGGATGAGTGGGATCCCATGGCAGAGCTGGACATGTTCCTAGAAGAAGAACAGGCACAGCAGCAGCAGCCGGGCCAACCTAACCACAGCCACCAGCAGCCACCCATGTCAAAAGCACCGGCAGCAGCAAGATCAGTCCCAGCTGATGAGCTTGCAGACCTGTTCATGGACCTAGAAGACATGCAAGCAGAGCAGCAGCAGCAGCAGCAAGGTCAACCCAACCAACACCAGCGCCCAGCCGCATCCAAAGCACCAGCAGCAGCAGCAAGATTGGCTCCAGATGATGAGCTTGCAGACCTGATGATGGACCTAGACGACATGCGTGCAGCACAGGCTGGACCTCATCAGGGCGCGACAGCAGGAGCAGGGGCTCATGGAGGAGCAGCAGCAGCAGCCACACCAGCTGATCTAGGTGTTGATATTCTAGATCTAGGAGCAGAGCTGGACTTCTACGATGACATGCAGGAACAGCTAGAAGAGGAGCAGCAGCAGCAGCAAGGCCGTGGGCTACCTTCAGCAAAGAGGCCCCGCCATGGTTCAGTAGGCTTGGATCTGGATCTGGACCTGGAGTTAGCTACCGGTGCAGAAGGAGGGGAGGACGCAGCCCAGCAGCAGCAGCAGCAATTGCTCCTCCATAAGCCCGGCACCCTCTCCACCCTAACAGGGAAGACCAGCAGGGCAGGCATTGCGCAAGCAGCTGCAGCAGCGTTGACAGTCGCAGGGGCTGCATGCCCACCTAAGAAGACGCTGCTAGGGGTGGGGCTAGGTAAAGCTCTTCCGGTGACGACTCAAGACGGCACCCGGGTGTACTGCAGTGTCAGCAAGCAGTCCATGGCTCCCGCTGGGGCTGCGGGTGCGCTCCAATCAAGCAGCAGCGGTAGAGGTGCCCGCCCTGTGGGGTGCTTGCTAGGTCAGCCTATCACTGCCATGATGCAGACACTGGATACACGGCGCAGGGAGGTAAGCATGCACATTAATGTCTTGGATGGCGTCTCTGGGGCCTAGGCACTGAGGGGGAGGGCGGTGGGGCTTGGCCGGGTTTTATGTGTGTTGTTAGCTGAATACTGTGCCCTGCAAACATTGCCAAAAACGTTGAAGGACAGAAGACAGAATACGGCCACACCTCACCCTATGCTTTGTTACATGTCCCCATAGTCTTGTGCATGCTGCCACTACCGGTATAGGGGTTTCGCAGCCTCCGCTGTTCTTTCAATGTCAGCTTTTGCTTTGTATCCCCAGCACCCTTTACACCCAAATATCCTTTGGCACTGTCTTAAAAGCCATAAGGTGACACTCGGAGAACCCAGCATAGGTATAGGCCGTCGTGACATGCATTTGGTTCTGCTGCTAGGTATCAAGTGTAAAGCCCCAGCAAGTTTTTTCTGATCCTCACAGTATTCACTTGAGCCACTTTGTCTCCTTGCAAATACTCAGTAGTGCTGAAACATGTTGCTCGTGCACTGTTTGCCCATGCCCAGGCTGTAATGGCCCAGCTGGCAGAAGCCCAAGCTGTAGCTGCTAGGATGGAAGCAATAGTAGACGGCACCATGGAACTTGATGAGGTGCTAGATATACAGCAAGAACCAGCAGCAGCAGCAGCAGCAGCAGCCCCAGCAACGCAACTCTGGGTGGACAAGTATGCACCCAAGCGGTTCAGTGGACTGTTAAGTGAAGGCTGGATCAACCGGGAAGTTGCTACTTGGATGCTGAGTTGGCACCCAGAACACAGGCAGCAGCAGCGGCAGCACGAACAACAGGAGCAGCAGCAGCTAGGAGGAGCAGGAGCAGCAGCAGGGGCCAACAAGTGGCAGCAGGGGGGTCACTTAAAGCGGAAGCGGGTAGGGTGGCGGCAGGGACTCGGGGATGATGGGCCAGCACCAGTGCTGCTGCTCAGTGGAACACCAGGTAGGCACAGCCAGGGATGATTGAAATACCAGTGCCACTGGGCCGGGGGTTTGAGACGGCATGCCAGAATAGCTAGTGTGCTGCAGTGTGCACTACTTAAAGATGTGATAGATATAAAGCAGAATGTAAGGCATCAGTGGCAGATGGGAGTGGTAGTGTTGCTACATGAGCTGAGCGCACACAGTCAACATGCCCAGGATGGCTTGCAAGTTCCAACAGGACGCGCGTACGTAGTCAACATGAGTCCTGAGAGTACAGCCCTCACAGGGATGCAAGCTTGCGCTGGAACCCACTCAAGCCTGCATGTGGAGTCTATACCTCTGCAGTTGCTGCAGCTGCACATGGGGAACTGTATTCATCAGATGTGTGGCAAAGCAAGAGCAGAGCCTGAATAGACAGCTCATGTTTTGCCATGCTAATGGCAGAGGGCTTGTTAAGCCATACTGAAGCGATGCATCTTGTACACCCACAGGGCCACACATGACATGCGGGACACGCTGACATGGCATGTTGCTGTTACTGCCACAGGTGCTGGCAAGACCACGTTGGCTCATGTTGTGGCTCGCCATTGCCGCTTCCGACCTGTTGAGATCAATGCCAGTGATGAGCGCACAGCCAGCACACTGGTGAGGCGGGTGGAAGATGCTGCGCAGATGCGGGCTGTCCTGGACAAGGCGCAGCGGCCCAACTGCATCATCCTGGATGAAGTGGACGGGGCTACGGGTGGTAGTGAGGGGCATTCAGCAGTGGCAGCTTTGGTGGCTCTGGTCACGAGGGGGAGGGACAGGCAAGGAGGCAAGACAGCAGCAGCAGTAGATGGAGGTAAGGAAGGTCAAAGGTTGGGGGGAATTGTAGCCAGGTCACTTATTGCTTATGGAACAGATCAAGTAGATGAAGCAGTCATGAGGGACAATCATGCAGGACGGACCATGATGACCACACCAGTAGTCCCACTGCATGGGGTCTGATACCAGCAGGCATTACGTGTTTCCAGTGCAGGAGGGTGATGGACATAGAAAGTGGGAATGCAAAATTCTTCATGCAGTATGTAGCTTGTGGGTCTAAGGCATGGTCTCTTCATCACATGCTGTGGGTTGCATGCTGCCTGGCCTGGTCACGTCCTGTGCTGCTGGGAATGATAGGTGGCTGCACAGAAACACGGACGAAAGATGTTTTCATTAGCTGAAGCTAAGGAACAGATTTGCTTGACGAAATAGGGAGGCATATGGTCCGTAGGAGCGTTGAGGAGGACCACGAGGGAGAAAGGGGCGGTAGGATGCGAGATAAGGAGGGCAGGGGCGAGGACGGTGGTAAGACAGAGAGCTGAGGGGGCACAGGGTTGGAAGGGAGAACTGAGCCGGAGAGTGGGGGGCATGTATGGGGGAGGGGTTTGGTTGCTGTGGGACAAAGAGCCTCACAGGCAGGGGAAAAAGGTTAACCCTGGGAGTGGGAGGAAAGTGCAGAGAGAAAGGGCACAGAGGAGCAGAGGGTGGAAGGGAAGGTGTTGCACAAGGTCACATATAAGATGCGGAGGAGGGAGCTTGGGAGTGCTTCATATTATAAGCAGGCAACCGTCAACAGGATAAGCTGGTGGCATACCTTGAGTCCTCAGCTCTCTGGTCTAATAGCAAAATGCAGAGTACTGCTTGAAGCCCACATACCATACATCCTGGATGCTCCTGCTGACAGTGGCATGCCCCACACTTCAGAAATGCCCCGCCAAGCCCTTGCAGCATATCACACTGATATGGACCTACCACAGGGGTTCTAGGCAACTAGTGCAGCTTGCCAGCTTGAAGGAGCACGCAACATCAAAGTGCACTGTTTTTGCAAACTGGGCCAGAATACTCAACATATAAAGCCCTCTTGAACAACTTAATGTTTGTACACACCCCTATGTCCTACAGGCAAAAAGAAGAAGAAGAAGCGTGGTTCCCAGTCGCCCCTCAACTGCCCAGTGGTCTGCATCTGCAACGACTTGTATGCTCCTGCACTGCGGCCTTTGAGGGAGGTCTCCAGGATACTGACTGTGCAAGCGCCTGGGCCTGACCGCCTCGTACCACGGCTGGCAACCATATGTGCAGCAGAAGGGGTAATCATTGACAAATCGGTGAGAAGGTGTATCTGCTGCTGTAGGGGACACCATGTTGCGATTCATATGTGCAACCTGGATGCATCTAAATCCTCGTTGTGGACGCTATCATACTTGGATATGCGTACCTTGATTGCGTGCAGATGGAGCTGCCCGCACCATCTGCAGTCAAAGCAGCCTGCTGTGCTGCAGAGTTTTAAGTCAAATATGCTTGTTTTGGTGGAGCTGTTGGAAACACTTAGTGTCTCTTTGTCAGCCTGTTGAGTCCTTGTATAACTTCCGCATCACTAAGTATGTATACCCCTTTCTTGGTTGCTTGGTCAGTAGCAATATGCCATCTAGGAGTGCTGGCTGATGTCCTCCTTCCCCCTGCCTGTTTGTTGCCCAGTCCCTTGAGCTGCTATGTGAGCGCACCTGCAATGATGTACGTGCCTGCATCAACACACTGCAACTCCTAGCACGGCAGCAGCAGTCACGGGGATCAGTCATTGCTGGCCGCCGCCCCACAACATCAGCAGCAGCAGGTGGCGGGCGGCATGTCACCATCAGCCGTGCCCTGGTGTCCAATACCTCCACTGGTCAGAAGGACATGACACTCTCAGGTCTAGGACTATTGAAGCAGCTGCTGCAGAAGGGGGAGAAGTACCAGCTGGGGAAGCTGAAGCAGCAACTCATGCAGGCAGTGGCTGGCAGCAGCAGTGGGGGTGGTGGGGGTGGAGGCCAGGGCAGGACGTGGAGGGACCCTCAGCAGCAGGTGTATGATGAGCTGCTGAACCTGGGGGATCATGACCTGGTAAGAGAGAGGGGCTGTACATAGATGTAGTACTGATGGATAGAGCAAGTGGTTGTTGCAGGCCCCATGTGCATTGCAGTCTGCATGGCAGTGCACGGGGCCCGGTCTGTGTTGCATGTGCACTGGATCCATCCAACCCCATCTATAAGAGCAAACTGCAGCTGCAGAAGATAGGGTTCAGTATTGAGCACAGCATGTTGACGCTTTGAACACATCCCTGCAACACCCCCTGCGCTGGCCAGAGCTATGGTGTCACCTTGTGAGTTATGCCTGATGTTCTGCAACTCCACTTCTTCCTGGTCAAAGTTTGTTGGGGGCGCTGACCATACAAACATCGATAAATATGTCTATTCCCAAGAGTGGGGGCCCTTTCTTGTGCCCACTGCAGATGCTCTCTGGCATGTCAGAGAACCTCTTGCAGCTGGAGATGCTGGATGTGGACATGAGCAGGACAGCAGCACTCACAGAGCAGTTGGCAATAGCAGACATGCTTATGGCCGGTGGTCGCAGTGGGGGCCCGGGGGGTTTAGGGGCATACAGGCACTACGTCCCTGCATGCCTGCTGCTGGCAAAGGAGCAAGCAGTAGCAGAAGGGGGAGCTCAGCAGGTGTTGTGGCCCAGGAGCCAGGTGGGTGGTTGACATGATACAGGAGAGAGCTTCGTGTCATCCACCCCAACTGCCACCTTTTCATTCACAGGATTGCAGTTGTAAGGAACGCTGTATTGCTAGCAAACGTTGACTGAATGGCAGCACAAGAAAGCACACTTGCTATAGCTGCTATTTAGCAGGGTCCGGGTATGCAGGCGGCTGTGAAAATTTGTCTCCTGCTAGAATGTATGACTAGTGGCATGGTGTACGCTCTCTGAGTCCAGTCTATACAGTTGCCCCTGTTGTCTTTTGAAAAGCACAAATGTAGCTCCTCAGGTCTGCTTCGCAACTGCTGGAGTGCTTTACTTTTATCTTGCAGCTGACATGCTTTCACTGCCTTGAGCAGCCCTAGCTGCAACCCCAATTCTCCCTTTCTGCAATATTATAGAAGCCCTGCAATGTACAGGTCAGGTCACAGGCAGAGTGACCCACATGGTCAGACGGGGGCATTTTAGGACCCCCAAACCATGCTATACCCCCTCCGCTGAGGTGCGTATCCAGTTGCTGGCCAATTGCTTAGTTTTGGCTGTATTGCTGGTCACAGGACCAGTACTGTGGATCATGGTGTTTACACATTTGCTGAGGGAGGTTTTGTCTTGTGTCCTGTTTGCTTCTGCAGCTTGAGGCCCACCGTGCTGCTGTCAGCAGTGCTGCCCTCCTCCGCAGCTGGCTGTGTGCTGCTCCCCCTGCTGCTGCCCGCACCCTGGCCTGCCGTCCTGCTCTGCTGGAGGCTGCCCCTGCTGTGAAGATGATGCTGCACCTGCAGACAGTGAGGAACATGGTGCCCCGCCTCATGTCAGCAGATGAAGCAGCAGCTGTAGCACACCAGGTATGACACTAGGGCATGGGTGGAGTTCTGCTGAGTTCTTTCACATAGGAACACATCCCTCAAGCTACAGCTGTAAAGCAAAGCAGGACTTCATTTGGAGCAGTCAGTCACTCCGTCATCTCTGTAGGTCAGAGAGATATAGTACAACCGTCAAACCTCACCTGGATCAGCATCAGGGGTTGTAAGCACTTCACTCAAAGACCCTTTTCCAGCCGTGGGTCTCTTCAGCACGTCTGACAAGCAGAGCGCTATTTGATGCTTGCAGCTGATATAAAAAAGTTACTGCAGCAGGATATGAACTCATCCAGAGCCTCCCTACTCCCCTGCAGGTGCAACTACTGGTGGGTTGTGGCCTGAATTACTCCTTCCCCAAGGAAGGCCAGGAGGGGCATCACCAGCTAAGAGCAGCTGCAGAGGAGCGGCAGCAGCCACGACCAGCACCAGTGACTCCTGCCATTGACACACTGCATTACTACAAACACCTGCCCAGCAAGTGGGCGGAGATGCCCCTGGTGCTCAGGCAGCTGGTAGCACGGGAGGTGGTGGCAGATAAGCTGCGGAGGGCAAATGCGGTGGGTGGAAAAAGGGCTGTGGTGCAGGGGGAAAAGGGGAAGGGGGAGCAAGGAGGAAGTGGTATATGACCAGTCAGGTGCATGCTCGTGTCTGTGTATGTAGCAGGACGCTGCTGGGTTCAGAGGATGTGTTGCTGGCCAAAAGCAGCTGCAGACAGAGCTTCACAACTATGTGCACACTCAGCAGGAAAGCTCGAATCAACTATGCTCTAGGGCTGCTTGAGGTTGCAATTTTGCCAGCCCTGCCAAAGCCATGTCAGTGTGTGTGTTTGAGTCATGGAGAAGGTCCCCACCTTTGTGTGCAGGAGCCGATAAGAGGGTCCCCAGCTTTAGACCACGTTGCACATAAGATGGCTATTATCCTAGCAAAGCGGCAAGTTTGTCTGTACAGCAGCTAGATTCACACAGTATTATGCCTGCTGTGCAGGGGAGTGGCAAAGGTGAGGTCCCGGCTGATAAGGAGAATGTCCCTGGTAACATACCAAGCAGCAGCAGGCCCCTGGGGAAGAACCCGTCAAAAGAGGGCTTCAAACCCAAGGCAGGAGCAGCACCACCCAAACCACCAGGTGAGCTGCAAGGCTACTAAACGACCCAAGCCCATACAATTGTCCCAAGTAAGGTGGGCAGGTGCTCACACCCGTACTATGTTATGACGCAATGCGGTCAAGCTTAGTAATAAGGGAAGCCACCTGGGGTAAAAATGGACTTGAAAAGGAGCTACTGTTGCACATGCCATGAATGCTATCATGAGAAACATTCAAACTACCGTAGATACAAAAGGTATATTCTACAGTATTCAGGCCATCTGTACCAAACCAATACTTGCTGGAGGCAGCAGTATAGTTGACTAACCATATTTTTTTTCTGGAATTATCCCCCAAACATTAGCTGGTTTAGTGTGGAATAAGTCTGTCAGTTTACAAGAAACACAACGTTTTGTTTGTTTGTTTGTATTCCGCCAAACGTACTTCCTGCTCTAAAGGATGCTATTAATGTTTGCTACACCAGCTCTGATAGCTCTAGTTGGCCATTGGTTGACCGAACCAGAGCCAATGCTGCCATTTGTAAGCTAGAAGCCTTAGCTTAGAAGCGCGCAGCGGCCAAAAGTACACCTACTGAATTTCTTTTTTAGTCTGTTATCTAATGGAGCAGGAGTGGGGTTTTAGCACTGTTCCGAATAGCGCTGATGTTTCGGCCACATCATGTTCAATGCCATGTGCCCAACGTGTAGAGACGTGAAATTCCTTATTGCAGATACCATCAGTTGTCAGCTGCATGCAACCATCCTAAGAATGTGCTGCAGCAAGTTTCATGGTCCCTTCCAAGGCATGGACTTGGTTACAGCAAGCACTTATCGTTTGCCAGAAGCCTTACAACATAATAAGTGAAACATGACCACTGCTCTTCAGCTCTATCTGGTACATATTGGACTGTACCACAGTAAGATATGTTGCTTTGTTTTCATTGACATCACATTTCGAATTCCTTGTGACATGGCTCTGTTGCCCCTGGCACTTCCTTCCATCTGCAGTACGGGGCTGTTGGTTGGACCAGCTCAAGGCAGCTCAAACCAGCAGTCGCCGTAAAGCTTTAGTGCAGGGAGCAGCAGGCAGTAAGGCAGGAGCTAAGGCAGCCAAGGGAGCAGCAGCAGCAGGGCTACCAGCAGGCGCAGCCACCAATAGCTCGCAAGGCATGGAGGGTGATGCTGTCACGGAGCATGTGCAATCAAGTGCGGGGCACCTTGTGCTTTACCAGTTCCAGGAGGGCTACACAGCGGCAGTCAAGCGGCCTGTGAAAATGTCAGAGCTGTTGCACTACTGAGCAGTCCCAAAGAGACCAGCAGCCATGGGATATAAAGCCCTTACTGAGACCTAGTAACGCTCGGCTGTGGCTGATGAGGGTTCACTGCTGGTTGCATCGGGGCACATGCGCCTCTGTTATAAATGTGAATGCTTATTGGGTTTCAGGCAGGTCTCAACTTGCTTACCCAGTTCCGGGCTCATCACCCCAGCCACTCAGATTTCTCTATACATATATTGTAAGGCTAGTTGTGCCTGAGCCTGCTGCGAACCGCTTTGGCAGGAGGGTCCTCTTAACCAATTGTAGCTCCGTTCTTAACGCCATTGTTTTTTTTTATTTTAATCAGATGCATGCCACTTCTTCCCCCCACTTGGCCTCCTGAGCAAATCGTGAGTAATTCCTGAGCCGCTGGTGCTCTGCAGGCAGTTGTTGTGAAGTCTGATGGACGTTTGAGATTGCTGTCGTGAAGTTGATAAAGTACATGTTTGCAGAATGCTAGGGCAAGCAGTGCTTGCTGCTGAGAGTTGATCCAGCTAGTTCAGAGCCGGAGCCCTTCATGGCCCAGATTTATTTCGGCCAGTCCGCCAGTTAGTCCGCCCATGGGCACCCGCAGGCAGTTGTGTTGCACACAGCCGAAGTTCAAAAGAGCGTTCTGCAGTGCTGTCAAGATACACATAAAAGACACGCCTGCAGAATTCTAGGCCAAGAAAGGCTTGCTGGCAGGAGTTGTTTCGGTCAGTCCGCCTCGTCGTCACCCGCAGGCATTTGTCTTTTATACAGCCAAAATCGAAAAGAGCGTTCTGCAGTGCTGTCGAGCTACACATAAAATACATGCCTGCAGAATGATAGGCACAGGGAGGCTTGCTGGAAAGAGCTATTTCGGGAAAACCGGTCAGAAGCGAGTGTCCATCACAGCGTGCGCTCCTTTAGCATCCGCTGCCCCTGTGCAAACCACTGAGCTTGTGGTACTGATGGAGGCGCTCACATAGACGCCCTCAGCGCAGCATGGGGTCCCCAGTAGGCCACAGGACGCCTCGCAGTCGGGACCGGCCGGCACTCGTCGGCACCGGTGTCACTACTGCTCGATGTCCTGACAATAGAACGGTAAAAACACATCCATCCACTTACCGACTGTGAAACAGTTCATGTTAGGCCATGCCAAAAGTGCCTGCATTGGCGCCACCACGCGCATAACTTACACCCAGATTGATGGGGCCCGCACTTACACCCACAGTGATGTGCGACCGGTGGTGCGACCTAGCATCCCTCTTGCAGTCAAGTTGCCAGACCTGAATTTTTTGGTCTGATGAGGCCAATTGGTAATGATCTGGTTGATGAACAGAAGATGGGATACCTTTGCCATAAAGCCGTGATATGAAGTGGTTGGACTCATGCATCTGGCACTGCACCGATGGCTGCAAGACGGCTGCACTCATCTAGATGTCATCATTATTACATATCATGATATGCCATAGCAATAAGTGCCATAGGCCCCGCACCTCAAGCTGTCACAAAGAACAGCAAGGTGGAACAGAATACGGTAAAGTTCGACATGTATGACAACATATGCCTAGACATGAGGTTCAGCAGCTAGGTCAAAATCACCCAAAACCTCCACTGCCCCAATGGGGGTAAGAGCCTCCCTCCTACTTAAGAAAGCAAGGAGGGCTTGTCAGCCCGGGTGCAATAGTTGGTAACAAACCCCATTGGTGGGACCTCACGCCACATCAGAAGGGTGAGCATAAGCATTCCTGTTTTCCAAGCAGCTGAAACATATTTAGCTAAACACTTAGATGCATGCTTGAAAGGGCCATATACTAAGCCAGACTCCTCATCGACGTCTACACCCGAGAACTCTTCACTAAGCATGTTATGCAGCTTCTCCTCATCAGATTTGCCATCCAATATCTGACATTTTGCAGCAACATCAGGGTCAGAAGTCAGCGAGCTTCTCCCAGATAGTAAACATAGATCCGCGGGCGCTGCACGGCCCGAAAGCTGTGCAGTGATCTATCTCATATAAACATAGATCTATGTTTACTCAATAGTGCAGACCATGTATACAGTACTGAAGGGGTATAGTCACATCACCCCTATGGACCCTTCCAGAAACTTACACCGATACCAACACGCTCAGACTGCTAGCTCTCTACTGAGTGTGTAAGTCCTACATTAATATGGCATAGCAGGAACCCTCAGGGGCTAGCGGCTAGCAGCATTGGTCACCCTAGCAACTTTGCCGGGGAACCGTAGTATGCAGGATACGGGTCTGTCTTCTCGCTAGCACATTTAACAGTGCTATATGGAGGTCGGCAGAACGCCTGCATAATTAGCTCTTACATACTTTTACTCGCAAACCATCGGCACATGTGCTGTGCCACAGTCTACCACAGGGGTGGCAAAGCCACTAACACAGATAGAACCAGGAGACAATGAACATCAATCCACCAGTTCAAACTGTAAGATCATGCATGTCCAGGTAAAATGTCCCTCTGATAGCCTATTGGGCATGGCTGTGCGTGAATCTTTGGCATCTTACGCAGGCGAGGGGGTTGGTTCTGCTCCTAAGAGCTGGGCTGGACGGTTTATGCATACAGTACGCTCTCTTTCTCAGGGTAGAGACGCAGATGGGACCATTGCAGAGTTTCTGGCAACAAATGGCCTAGCTGAGCCGGACAATGATAAACTTGCAGCTATTCCATGGCTTAAATTGTGGGGTACTTGGGATACCATGTTGCAAGAGCCATGGGACAAGGTGGCCGCATATGCAAACCCCAGGCAATCTGTCAGCTCAAATTTGATCAAGCTTTCCACATATCACTCGTGGTTTATGACGGGAGACATCCCTCAGGAGGAGTTAGAGGCTGGCTATCCTCAGGGTATGCCAAGGTATATCAGGCACACATCAGGTATCCCGTTTACTTATGTGAAACAGTTAATGCGGTTTCGTACTGGTGCACACCATCTTGCTATTGAAACTGGGAGGTGGGCTCGTCCCAAACTGCCAAGGCAGCATCGTGTATGTTCAAAATGTTCTTGCACAGTGGTTGAGGACGAGGTACACTTTCTTTTTGAATGCCCAGCATATGATAGAATTCGTGAGAAGTATAATACCGTTTTGTTTGCACAGTTTGGAGGTTGCCAGGAAGCTTCTAGTACAATGAAGCATAATTCAGACAACGTGAGATTGTTCATGGACCAAGAGCCAAGTTTCCAAGTTGCAAAGTTTGTTTATGAATGCATGGAATTTCGGAGGTCGGAGGAATGTGAGGACTATAATCCTTACTTTGATTTGTCATTATTCGGGGATGAATGGCAAGGTCGTATTTTCGATACCTTTTCTTCTGGACCAAGAGGTGATATTGCTGAGACATTCACTTCTGATGGACCAGGTTCCAGTATTTCTGCCCATGGAGCCTAGGTTGGCTCCGTACGGGCGCCCCCTTTGAGGGGCCATGATGTAATCGTAATCGTAATCGTAAAATGATGCAGAATACTGGCCCAGGTAAATCTGCAAAGACAATCTTTACTTTTTTTTTAATGTTTGTTTTTCTTTTGAAATTAGCCCAGAAAACAGCAACGCAACAGCATACAATCTACTTCTCAATGGTCAGACACAGGACTCATACATTACGCATATGTGACTTCCTTCATACATACTTGCACGACATGCCAGTTGCACTTCACCGCAGCTTAGTTCTGGTCTCTTCTCTTCATTCATCATCCATGTGAGATACATCAAACACGACATGCCAGCAAACCACCCAACAAGCCAGATACATACAGTTTGCTTTGTTGAAGGCTGTCACTGGTCCTCCCACCTTGCTGGGCTCCTAGCATGCTTGACCAGCAGTACACATGACCATGTTGATTGGTCAGCAGGAAGTCATTACGTAGGGACCTGACCATGAAGTGTCTTGTATGCTGGTCAACTGTGAGTTTCAAATGAGCTCACGTCCCAATCGATAGCTCTGCCATAGCCGCGCGGCTAGCGTCCCACTGGTGACGACCCTTCAGCAGACTGCAGATATCTGGGCAGATACGGTGACATGCATGATCATGACATCCATCAAGCCATCTGCCGGTACTGTGATTTAGTATGACACTATGATCTCTACATCACAGACATGAAAAGTGTGGTCCTATATGGCACGCATACCATGACGACGATACCATGACGACAATACCACGCACACATGATGGCATCAGTGGTGAGGTCTTTTGCACCCCAAAGTATTCTGCCCCAGTGCCACATGGTAGCATGCACATCCTCTTCAATTCAGCTATACAGGCAGCCCAACCTCTTCTAGAGCCTCTCTAGGCTTGGCTCCTTGTGCATGCAGCTGTAGAGCCAGCACATATGACAAACAAACCCAACATGAAAGGGTTGACGATGCAGTGGACTATGCCTAAACTGTAACCAGCCTTCGCAACTGCTCTTGGGACTTTCAGCCAGCTACGGCCAAATAAGTCCATCCAGATGGCCTCTAGCCTTTTCACCACAATGCGACATCTCCTGGTGTACTTGAGATCACTGATTTTATGTGACATGGCTGGCACATCATGCAGCTCAGGCACCATGCTACTCACAGCAGTGCATAAAGCTATCACTGGCGAATACAGACAGATCAACAAAGGCAAATTATTCATGAGTAACCTAGCCCAGGATGTTATGCTAATGTTTCCTGCTTGGGGGCAGGCAAAGGCGAGAACAGTGTGGCATTTGTGACTGATATGTCGGGAGCAATAGTCATCCCTACATGAGCAGGAGCCTTTCTTAACAGGTTACAGGTCACCACCTCACCAAGTGGGTAAATGTCCACTGCACTTGAACACACAAACCACAGTTCTGCTATTAGACAGGAAGAGAGCAAGAGAGAGGATGCACCAGCCTGGAACAGGTTAATGCCATAACCAGCCCCAATGAGCAGCTCCAGTACAGCAAGCAGTCATGTCCCTGGGCATCCTTGAGCATTGCTTGTGCTTGAGCATTTCAGGTGCCACCTGGCTGCATGCCACATTCTATATGGATACAGAACGAGTAACAAATTGCTTGACCACATACAGCACTCCTTGCTTGCTATAAACTAAGCCCTCCTTTGTATTCAAAGGCTGTGGCACAAGAGTGGTGCTAGATAGAACCGGTTCTGCCGTTTGGCACATTTCCCAACCAGGACCTTTGCTGGGCTGTATGGGCCAAGCAAAAAACCTAGTCATTCTACAAGCAAACAGCACACCTCTCTCATGCAACCACATACAAAGAATGCGCTTGTACATATGATGCAACTTTCTACCAGCTGCTTACATGACATGACCTGCAGACACAATAATGAGTCCATACACACGGCATATACATCTGTATTTGTACAGAAGGAAAAGCATACATATATTGGAACAAGCCGCCAATAATGTGCTAGCAAGTTCTTCCCTGATCAGCATGCCAACCAGGCACAAGTATGTTGGCAGGCAAATGTTGCTCCTTGCCTATCCTTTCCTGTCATAGGATCAGACGTTCCACTTACACAGTGGCACAGCATGCATTAAGGGTAAGCCTGCTAACCTCACAAGCACCACCCTATGCTCCAGTGACGCGTGTCACGAAAATCATGACAAGGGGCGGGACTTATGATCACTTCCTAGACACATGGGATGAAGACCATCAAATTGATGACACAATTGAGGGGCCAAGATTGGCAGCTCTTGTCCAGCACTGATAGGATAAACATTTACTGTCACCAAAGAACACACCCTGGGAGCTGCTAAAGTTAAAGCAATTACAGTTGTAAAGAAGTACAATCAGCTATATAAGAGGACTGCAAATGAAGCCCCAAGATGCATCCATAGCAAAACAATCAAGCACTGCTGCAAAAGTGGCTCCCATTCAAAAGATGGAAGGCCTACACACTGGCAAACAATGGCTGGAGACTCACCAACTGTGCATCCCTTCAAGCTCAGTGAATGCTTGCCTCGTGCATCAACCCCAACAAACTCCTCCTCAGGGCATCAGACAGGTCCTGTTACTCAAGAAGGGCCATGTGATGCTTCCAGCGTCCACCCTTTGACCCAAACAGCAATTTTCCCATTGCCTCGGCATCTTTCTGGCGTGCAAGCTTTCTGTGCACCCCTTCGAACTCAGGCTTTTGTAGTATTTCGCTTGATCACTTGCAAGCGGATGGTGGGACTTGTTGGACTACTTAGGCCCCATCAATGCAAGGTTGTCCACTTGGGCAGCAACTTGGGGGTTGGCAAGCAAGGCACGGAGCACCACCACCACACTGGACATAGGAGGGCGATGCCTGGGATTCTGAAACACACAAACCAAGTGCAGGAAGAAGCAATTATCAGGATTACTTCAAGGTGCTGACTTAGAGGTTGAGCACCCCAGAAGTCCAACCTTACAGGACCAAGCGCGATGGACGACTGAGGCATCACCAAACACAAGCTGTGCAAGGCCATGGGCAGGTGGGGCCCAAGACTTTTACTTCGCAAGCAAGTTAAGCATCTCACAGGTCTGAGGTGCAATGTATGCAGCTAGTAATGGAACATCTTCGTTGGCATTGCACTTGGATGGGCCCATTTTTCTTTGTTTTATGGTGTGCTCAACCCAGTTGCCTTGTTGCAGACTTGTTATAAATGCATACACTGCTCGCTCAAGTGAATACATTGCTTGCATGGCCATCAGCAGGATGGACCAACTTTTGCCAGAACAAGTTGCCATACGGACCCCGGCAGGCCTCATGGCAAAACAGTAGACCACCCCGTGCTGTGCTTGATCTGCCACTCAATGCCAAGTGACAGTCTCCAGCAAAGCAAGATACAGATCCTCAATTTGTACCCTAAGCCCTTCAGCCTTGTGTCTGCTTTGCTCAGTACCTCTGCCCACAAGTAAGGTCTCACCTGGGTCCAGCATGCCTCGATCAGTTGGATAAGGGGTGGCGGCCAAGCAAGAGGTAGCTGTGGCCTAACCCCTGCAGCCACTTGGCAAGCCCACTGCTGTGCTGCCTGGAGGGGCTGCGCTGGGTTACTGCCACGGGTAAGTGGTTCCAGGAGGATTGGTGTGAGCATTCTCTGGTTCAGCACCTCAAACATGACCACTCCAAAGCTGAATGTGTCTGCTGCTTCATTGTAAGGCTGGTTCCTGAGCACCTCAGGTGCCATGTACATCAAGCTCCCAACACGGCCAGTCATGGCATACCTGCACAATGGGGGGGAACAAAACATTCAAGATGTGCCTCCTCCACCTTTTTGACGCTTTGACAGCCTTAACAGGTGCTGTTGCTTTGTTGGGAACCACAGCTGAAAGTTTGCAAGCATACCAGACCAAAATTGTCGACATCTCAGAGAATGCAGAACCAACCAACAAGCCGCTTGAAGCCAGCAAGTGATGAAGCCAGCCAGGATCCACACATCATCTTTGAGTTTGTAAGGAGATTCACGCCTGTTATTGCACAGGTTCCACCTACTTGTCGTTTCTGCAGGCAGAGGGGAGGACATGTGCAGTACAGGACTTGTGGAAAAACATGCACTGCACTTTGAGTTGCCACTAAGCGGAGAATATATGAGTCACACATGCGCACCCATGGCGGCATATTGTTCGTTGATTCCATGCAATCCATGCAATCCAAACATGCCACCAGCACCTCACCTTGGCAAGGGTGTAACCATGCTTTTAGCTTTCTGCATGCGTGGCGTCGGCGGTGGAGCGCATGGGATCTGTCTGATGTGGTCCGTTGCTGCATATGCTGCTGCTGCTTGTTGAAGCCCTGCTCCTGGCAGTAGCACAGCCGCACTTGCCCCTCTGGCCGGTCGACTACTAGCTGGACATGGTGGTGTGCCCACTGCCGAACCTCCAAAAGCGCCAGCTGCATCTTCTTGCCCTACTGCCGAGGGCTGGGGTGCAGGAGGTCTCCCACCGGGCATCAGCTGAGCAACACCGGATAAAAGCGCAGCATGAAGCGGTCGGCGGCTGACCACTGTGTCTGCCATGCCTTCTGCAGCCCGTGGCCCGCGGCCAGGAGCTCTCGAGGACATGGGGTTGCTGCCTGGTCCTGTAGTACCGATCTTGGTGGACATCATGGGTCCCACCAGGTGCTCTGGCTTCCTGCTGGAATTGTGTGTAGATGGTGCATCCTTGTCCAGCAGCTGGTAACCGTTATCTTCGCAAGGGGCCGTGATGCTAACGCTTGAGCTGCCCTCTGATAGCTCTATGGAATCAGGAGCTTGCAGGACCAAACTTTGCGCTGTGCAGGAAGTAGCTCCTCCTCCCAGCAGAGCCATAAGCTGCCCTTTGACCTTGTGCTGCTGCTGAGGCCCCCGTCGCTGCTGCTGCTCTTGAACTCCTAGCTCCAGTGCTCTGCGAGCTCTGGGTGCTGCAGGGGCTGTTGCTGTTCTGTCAGGTTTGTGGGCAAATGCATGCTTCACTGGGGAAAGCTTCAGATGCCCAAGGGCACCTGCACGGACAAGCACGCGGCTTCAGTTGCTGTTAGAGTTTTGAGCTCCTGCCAGCACACACAGATGCTCTGATGAGGAAGGTTCCATACAGCATTCCATTTACTTGCATCAGGCTTTAGGTCTCCCTCACAGTACATTTGCTGAGAGGAATCTACTGTTAGGTAGCAGGCACACCTGTGGAACTCAGAGGTCTTGAGAATGTGTCTGTTATCTAGCCAATGTAAATGTGTCAAAGTGATGCAATTATGCCCAAACAATTCTCCGGACCGTCGCAAAGAGAGCTACAGCTCACCTCTTGCGTCTGTCGACGCTAACCGCTACCTACAATAATATATTGTAGGGGCCCTGAGTCCTGATCATATACGTAATTGACTAGTCATTTGGGGGGTCGCTCTCTCCTATTCGCAACTGCGGCTGTAAACCCCATACTCTACATACATCAACTTACTTGGACTAACCAAGCCTGCCGGTGAATAAAATTGTTACCTGCCATCGAAGCACTCCACAGTTGCTTTCTCTGACACTGTTTCCATGATCTCTACTGCTTTAGACCATGCACCTCCTACACACCTGAGGCTGCTGACTTGATCCTGGCCAAGAGCTGGCCAGTTGAAGGGTAGCTGTGTGAAGTTGGTGGTTGCTGAACATGTGCGTCGTCTCCAGCGGAAGGCTTGACCCTCTCCTGCTGGAAATGGTGAGGCTGTAGCCACTGGCTGCTGGAGGTAGGTGACGACAGTCCGAGGCTCCCACTACACCCTGAAGCTTTCAGAGACACGGCTTCCTTAGCAGGGCTGCATAGGCTACGCTGCAGACTAATCAAAGGACCGCTGCTGGTTTTCAAGGACCGCGTAATTTTGACGGTGGTGCTGCTGCCTAAGGAAGCCTTGCCCCCCGCCCCTGGGATCCCAGTCTGGGACAGAGGCGCTGTTGGTGATGAGGTAAGACCAGGACTCCCCCCATCTGCGTTCGGACTGAGTGCGGAGCTGCTGCTGGATGCTAGCGCTTGCAAAGGCTCGTCCTCAGCAATGCTGTGCCATGTGCCAAGCTGCAAGCTAGTTAGATGGTTACTGCTGTTCCTGAGCAGAGGGCCAGTGCTGCTTTTGTTATGCTTGGATGCGGGAGCAGGCTTCTCTGGACTGAAGGGAAGCCATGACTGGCTGGATGGTGTCTCCTGGCTCTTAAGAAGCGAAGAAGCTGCAGCTCTGCAATCAACATCAAGCATGTACTGCGGTCGGGGAGGGCTGCAAGGGGGGTCTAGAGAAGCACAGGCAAAGGGACTTTGGATCAGTAGCTGCTGTATGTGCTGATGCTGCCGCTGCTCCTTTTGAGGAATGGGACTACTGCTTTGCTCCAACATGACACTGATCGAAGTGTCAGGGAGTTGCTGAGTGCGGGTGGTACAAGTTGCAGCCACAGCATGTATGGCTATGCTGGTGGGCCCCGCTTTGGCGCTGCTCAAAACACCAGGGGCCATCAGCTTCCTAGTATTGGGGATGCTGCTGGAATGGTTGCTGGAAGAAGGGGTCTGAGTACCCATGCCATCAGTGGGTGCTGCCATGGCACTTGCTGAAGAACTGCTTGAGTGGCCCTTCAACTGCTGCTGCTGCTGCCGCTGCTGCTGCTCCTGGGTCAGGATTTCATCTGGGGCCCATGGATAGGCTCCGCTGCTCCCAACTGAATTCTGCTGTGCTGCATCTTCCAACCGCTCAAGCAACGCAGCCAGGTCTAGGCCCTTGGCCCTTGCTGCTGTAGCTCGAGAGGGAAGGCATTCAGAGGCTGCCCTGTATGGGATACTGCCATGCCGGCAACTGACGGGCTGCGCCAGCTGCTCATGATGTAGCACCTGGCACTCCTCTGGCAGCTGCCTGTGCAGGCCCAGATCTACCAGCACTGCTCGAGCTTTGACATCCTGCTGCGGCTTGGACAGCACAATGTTTTCCAGCTTGACATCCCTGAAAGCAGCCACAGCCACAAGCTGGTCTTTTATGAATTGCAAAGACTGATAATTTTATTGCAGGGCAATGCCCTTTCTTTCATAAATGGTCTCCCTATGAATCTTCTCAAATTGCTGCTCGAGTCTGTGAAAGTGAATGCGGTTCTGCTCAGACAAGGACACTGCTTGAGAGCGTGAATGCAGCTATTCTTTCCTATAGGAGCCTGCAGCTCAATGCTTGCATCCTGCAGCGGTCAGTCCTTCAACCAAGACATCCCTATGCATATGTTACGGGCCTGCAATGCCACGCCGACTGTCGCCCATACCAAGTAGTGTGCATCAACACCCCTGGCTCACCTGTGTATGACCTTGGTCTTTCCGCCTGTTGTACTGTGTAGGTACTCCAGCGCCCCAGCCACTTGAAGCAACCACTCCAACCCTTCCTTGCTGCTGTAACCATCAGAGTGGTTCTGCTCTTCATGGTGAACCTGGCAGCTTTGAGGCTGTGCTCTAACTGCAGCAGCAGCGCTGGCCTGCTGCACCATGGCTGCCAGATTGGGCCCATGCAGCAGAGGCTGCACCAAAAACAGGGCCCCAGGGTGGCGAGGATGGAGAGCAGGCAGCCGGCCACACCCAAAGCAACCAACCACAGACCTGTGCAAGATCAAGCAAATGAAGTGAGTTTCATCAATGGAGAATGCTATCCCGGTCCATGGACAGATGCCAAGCAGTCCTTCAAGTGTTTTCTGTCACTGGATTCAGCATGTATCTATGCTTGGTAGCATGCTGATTTTCAACTTCCAACATCATTATTCTGCCATCTGCAGCAGTGCAATATGCATTCTGACCTGTGGTGCAATCCATGCAGCACTTGGCCTTCCCACAGCATGTTTTGCCAAGCGGAGAAGTCTGGCCTGAAGCTTGATCCTGGTGAGCTCTTCAAGACCTTCACTGCCACAGCTATCTTCACATCTTGTAGAAGTTCCTGAGTAGTGGAGGGGCCTGAGGGGATGGCCTGGAAGATCGAGCGGGTGTTTTCTTGGTCAGAAGCGTATCTTCCCGTCCATGAAGATTCGTAGACCCTACAGAAGGCCCCTTCTCCAACAGGTAGCCCAAGTACCAGCTGCTCTGGGTCAATGATTGGCACAGTTGTTGAAAGGGCTCCCAAGTTGATGTTGTCCGCAAACTCAGCTCCATATGGTGTCATCCAGACAGGCATAGCCCCGGTAGGACTGACCTCTGACGAGATGCAGATCAGAGGTACAATTCTTTCAGACCAGTCATCCTGCGCCTGGAAGGTGCATCAGCTGAAGTGTACGGGGCATGGGCAGAAACTGAGGATACTTGGAGTGGCATCCACGTAAAGGTGTCGTGGTTAGGGGTGGCTGGCGCCATAGCAGCTTGTCAATCTCCCTGGAAATTGCGAATCAGGTAAAGCTGCTTGCTTGGACCTGAAGCACATAAGCAACACAGTAAGGACCTAGACTGTAACGCACGGCAGCTAACATTAAGAAGACTGAATCCTAGAGAAGGCTCCAGGGTGCCTGCATGGTCTTTGTACCACCCTCTTTGCAGGTAGAAACAGTAACAACACTGGCACTGGAGGAAGTAACATCTGGGGTGCATGTTCTCGGGAACACAGACCGTAGACCTACATGAGCAGGATAAGCTATTATGTGGCACTTGCGTGAGCCGACGGCAAGCGTCGTCTATCCCTTCCGAATATCCGACCAGATGTATATCGCAAGTGTCCCAGAAACAAGAAAATGCAGGACCGCTCTGTTCCGCCTAATGTGTTTGATACTAGAATGACATATTTCCCACCAATGTGCCATGCGCGCGCTTATGTATGTTCCCAGTCAGCTATATATGGATAGCTCTGACAGCTCTCGTTTCAAAATCACCGAGGGCAGGCACTACAAGTATATCGTGAGCCCCCAGCTGAAACTTGGTCGGCTCTTTCAGCAAGAACTCCAGGGCCTATCAAGACAACCACACACTCTGACATGTTTGAGACACCAGAACCTGCCAGACAATGACGACCGGACCATCTACTCACTCCATTGCACTCGTTCCATTCCATCCAGAAACACAACTAACTCCTTTGGTACCAGAGTTGAAGGAGCCGATATGACCAGAATGTACTAAATGATACTATACAAGATCAATGATACTATACAAGATCACCAAGGGCATCAGGCCGGCATGTGATGCTCTGGCATCCTCTGGCAGTAGGGCCATGCATGCGCTGCTGTCACAATGTAGACAACACCACATCGTTCAACCTGATTTCAAACTCAGGCTTTTTGACATTTTGGTAGAACCAGTGTTGTCTTATGGATGCCAAATCTGGGGCCCAGAGATATTTGTTGGCAAGTTGAGAAACCCGCTCAACCTACCATCTGAGAAGGTCCATATCAATTATTTGCGTATCATGGCAGGGGTGGGGAATGGAACAGATAAGGTCATGCTCATGAGGGAATTTGGCCGTTACCCTGTCATGTGGCATTGGGTAGCTCTGGCTACGAGGTTTTGGATTCGTGCTATTAAGATGGGATCCCAAAAACTGGTATGCAAAGCACTGAAAGCAGATATCGAGCTCATGTTGGCAGGGTGTAAGAAATGTTGGTCCTACTACCTGCTTCAGAGTCTCACAATCATGGGTGTTGTGCAAGCCAGCGACTGGTCTCCTAGTGGGATTAGCCATGTCACAGTGGACAGCATTATGGCTTTGGAAATTCAAGAGAAAGTTGTGCGTGAGAGTTTGAAGCAGATGTTTGACAAATGTTGGGAGGATGTTGACCTTGTTTGTGAGCACCCTCAGGACCCAGCCTGTCCCAGGAATCGCATTATTCATAACTCCTATGCTGCATGGGCAAGAGGGCTCCATGACGATGCCCCTACATACTTGAAGGCTAAAACCCTGTCTTTCCGCATGGTACAATGCATTGCAAAGATGCGGCTAGGATGGCACTGCTTGGCCATCCACACAGGAAGATACAATGGAATAGCAAGGGATGACAGGGTGTGTCGGTTGTGTCAAACGCTTGGCTATAGGGATGATACTACAGGGTCAGCTCCAGTTGAAGATCTTGTCCACTTCATGTTGGATTGTAGGGTGCTTCACCCTGTCCGGGACAATTTCCCCCTCTTCTTCAAGCCCACCTCCTTACCAGGGCAATCCAAGGATAGTCATGTTAAGTTTATTCTCAATCATAGTGATCATGTGCAAGTTGTGAGGTGCATTTCAGCACTGAAGAAAAGGCGGGAAAGTTGTTTACAACTACTTGACGATGGTAGAGAGGGTGAAATCATGCCTGAAGGTTATCTTCCCTTTGATTACAACCTATGGCGGATTATGGGACATGATTTAGATTAATTACCTATGACTTTCATGTTACTGGACACCTCTTAGGCATGGCTATGTACTGTTAATAGTCTGTGATAGTTCTGGAATTGCTGCTGCTCTGTGATTCTCCACATCTGGGTGAGAGTATTTTTGGCATTAAGTTGTATACAAAATTCTGGTATATATGCTGTTGCGTTGCTGTTTGTTTGCTGGATGTACCCCAAAAAATCAAAAACCCAAAAAAAATTAAAAAAAAATTGTGTGTGCACTTTTCCAGGGCCAGTATTCTGCATCATTGTATCTGCTTGGACATGCATGATCATGGAGTTCCAACTGGTGGATGGTGTTCAGTTTTTCTTGGTTCTATCTGTGTTAGTGGCTTTGCCACCCCTGTGGTGAACTGTGGCACCGCACGCGTGCCGATGGGTTTGCCAATGTAAGATTCACACACACACACACACACACACACACACACACACACACACACACACACACACACACACACACACACACACACACACACACACACACACACACACACACACACACACACACACACACACACACACACACACACACACACACACACACACACACACACACACACACACACACACACACACACACACACACACACACACACACACACACACACACACACAAGATCTAGCGCCTTATCGAAAGCAGTACTAGCAGACTATTGGATTGACTGCAAAATGCTACAACCGGGCTTGCTAAAACCAGGCTGATTGTTAATCTCGACCAATGGCTACAGTGCTGTCACTTCACACGCCGAGACTTCGCTTCAGCTCCTCAACCAGCGAATGCAACTGCTCGGGTGGTGGGGGCTTCCCTCCTGTAGAAGTGGACTTCCATGCGAGGCCCACTGTCTTGCACAACCTGCAAAGACAGCAACAGATAATACCATCTGCTTGACATCGCCCGAGCAATCTGTTAAGTCAGCCATGCTCACCAGGACGAACAATCAAAACATTGTAGGTGTGGCAACCGCAAAGGGCTGCTAAATCCAAACGCCCGAACACACCAAGATGCTGACAGCCGATCAGCACTTTAGAAGTCCACCTGTCAGAAAGTTAAGCAACAAACATTATAGGAAATGCATTTATGTGCAGCATATGCAGCTTGATGCCTTTATTGTCTACGCAAAACAAGAGGCATAAAGTCCCACTACACATCATTCAGAGAAATAGCTGAATATGATTCAGCTGCTTAAAAGGTTGATAATAATTATGCTCACCCTTCTGATGTGGTGTGAGGTCAGACCAATGGGATTCGTTACCAACTATCGCTTGCGCCTGGGCTTACAAGCCCTTCTTCTTTTCTAAGCAGGAGGGAGGCTCTTACCCCCATCTGAAGCCATTGTGAATGCTTGTGCAAACATCCAGCCGCCCATGTTACTTACTTAGCCAAATCTTGTACAATGACATCCACTGGCCAGCCAGTCCCAGGACGGACCCCACTGTTGCCATACACCGCACGCTGCAGCATCTGGATCTCTGCAATGATGCTTGAATACCTGGAACTGCTCGTAACTCCCCCACCACTTGCTGCCTTCGCTTTCTGAGCCTGGTGGTCTGCACCAGCAGCATTGTTCGCACCAGGAGGAATATCCTCTGCAGGTCTGCTGCTGGTATTGCTGACATGAGACTTTCTAATGGGTGCATGCTGGCCATTGTCTTCTTCCAGCACTGGCAAGCAGGTAGACGGCTGGGGGGCAAAGAACTGTTCTGAGCTGGGGGCCAGGGCAGTGATGCCACCTGCACCAAAAATGCATCACAATGCAATCAGCGCATGCGCAAACTGCCCCTGGTTTGCCTCCGGCACCCTCACATGTCAGCCTACTCTGGTGTTAACAAGCAACCTAATAGTCATGGTTGCTAGTTAATGTAGGCAAAGCTGGCAAGAAGATGTCAACACCCACTACCACTGGTAATTGCCACAGCTGGTTATCTTTCTCAAATTCCAAGTCCTGGTAAATTGCAGGGCTGTCATATCAGTACCTCAAGGAGAGCAACTCCATCAGCTGCAAGTTTCGACCAACACGGTCACACCTGATACGCAGCTATAACATACGACAGAACAACAGACTGACAATAATCTGGCCAGAAGCACCAGACAGCAATCAGATAGCAGCATCGTTGAGGCTGGCCGCGAGGACGGGAGCACAAGCAATTTGAAGCAGTCCCACATCCATGAACCAGTTCTACATCTTTGTAAACTTCACGGCCCATATGTTTATAACAAATTTCTTCCCTTCACAACCCATCTAATTCCCTTCACCTCCCTCCCTCCGGACCTATCACACCCAACCCAGTCGCACTGCCACCTGCACCGCCCATTCATGGCCTATTGCCAACCATTAGTACCTGGTAGGACATCCTCTAGCTGTGCTGCTGTCACTGTAGTCCTGCTTACGGCCGACTTTGCCTGTGCTGCTCGTTGATAGCAGTTGGCAGCAGCTAGCAGCCACACCAAGCCCCCCAGACCAATCAACACAGCATCCTGCACATGGCCAATGGCCACTTCATGGCGTAGGGCCAGCAACCAGGCTGGCACCAACACCCAGCAGCACAACACCTGCAGATAAACCAGGAGAAGCCTTGAAACACACAGCACACTAAGCTTGAACAACCTTCTGGATCCCATCTGGCGTGGTGGCATGGTCATTCTCTGCTGACTGATCCCCTCCTACTCACACCCAAACAGCAACGGACTTTACCCATTCGTATGAGTTAGAGCCAATCCAGGGTGATCTGAAAGGAGTAGACCGGCTGTCAGTTGATTAACAGATAAGGCAATGCCAGCGTCTGCTCTCCAAAAGGTCATCTCATGCTTCTACTCCAGCACTGAGCTAAAAAGTAAACAACTACAGGCCTGACATGGGTATACTGCTATTTCAGCATGTTCCCAATGACATTGCAAAGACCCAAGCTACCTTTCCACTGCTCACAGCAAGCAGCAGTGGCATGCCTGGCCATCTGACTCAGGTCCTTACCGTGATACTTGCAGCTGCCCACCATGTGGTTCCAACTGCTGCTGCTGCTGTTCCGAGCTCACAAGGCCAGGGCAGTGCAGGACACAGGGCAAGGAACAGCTTGGCAGCTCCTCTAGGGGATGCCTGCACACTGCTGCTGCCTCCTTGGCTGTGCCCGTGCTGACTTGGTGAAGTTACCACCATCTGGACAGGAAACAGCAGCAAACCCTTTAACAGACAAAGAAGGTTAATGAAACTAAAGGTTAATGAGATTAAGGTCATTTGCCTGTCCGTGTATGCAGGACCCAATGACATGTGCAGGACAGCAGCCTTGCAGGATGTCCTGCAACGGCATTGCCAGGACAAGGAGCAGCTTGAAAGCCAAAAGCACACCAGCCATCTGCCCAGCCTTTGCACCCGCACTTCTGCGCAACCTGCCTTGTTTGTGTTTTGTGCCTTCCTCAGTATCTGTACTGGAAGGTAGCAATCTAAGCAATCATCTGCAACTGTTCTACTGCAACCTATACTGGTCCCGTGGTGCATTCAGCTCAATGCTCGTAAACATTTGCTGAGAGGCCTGACATGGTGGTGCATGCGTTCTATGCAGCTGCTGCAGCTGCCCAGGTCCCTTCCAGCCTAAGGGTCTGCCTCCCACCTTGTAGTACTCCCTCAGCAGCACGTCCACACAGCGCTGACTCAGCTCTGCGGGGCTGACCTGATGTGCAGGGCACTGGCAGCTGCTAGATGAGCACTGCAAACGCCCACAGGAAGGGCACACAGAACGACCTGCAGATCAGATCGTAAACAAAGCAGGCCATGGGAGGTTGTCAAGACCTATTGTGAGGTTCGGCAGTGATCACTGCAACTGCATAAGATGCAAGCACAAAATTGACACAATCCTTCCCATGAAGGAAACTGCAATTAAGATTCAAGGGCAAGTTCCAAATTGTTGCTCTGTCTGACTCATGCTGAAGCGGCTGGTGCTGGACACTCCTCTAAGCGAACACCTTGCACAGGGGCCAGAGGCCCACCGCCAGACCACTGAGCTTTTTACCCTTGTAAACTCATTATTGTCGGTGAGTGCGATGATAGCGCAAACTGCTAAAGGCTGGCCGCGCTGGTCAGAGGCATATCAAGGAAACCTTGTGACAGCTAGGGTGCTGTAGCAGGGACCGTCCTACCTTGATGCCTGCTCGTGGCTTCAAGCTGGATCTCATGTCCAGCAGCGCCACATGGGTCCCAGCTTTGTGCAATCAGATTGCACAACTGCTGGTGTTGTGGCTCAGCGAGGTAGTCCTCGACTGAAGGGGTCACAAGATGGTTGGACGAGTCGCACCAAGCAGCCAATACCCCGACGCACTTGACTTTTCCTTCTGATTGAGGTTCAGAAGACATCCATGTGCCCGCGCTGCGTCTGCGAACGATTTACAAGTCGATGATTACACAGGTACCCTGCAACGCAAATGACTGAAAGCGCCCACGAGCCTCGACCAGACAACGCCTTCACATGTTCCCGGATCAATGACATAGATTCTTAGCCTAAAAACAATACTTTACCATGTTAGAAGAGCAGCAGGACCGTGCATTGCATATAATACCGCTGACAACCAGTCACTAGCTATGCCCCACCCTTGAGCCCGTCTCGACTTGGTGACTTCGAGTGACTTGGTGACTAGACTAGAATTGACCACTTTGGGCGACCAAAAGCAATTTTAGCTCCCGTTGTGGGGGTTGATGGAGGATAGGGCTGTGGTGGAGGTCCTGGAGGAGGATGGTGGGGGAAGGTCTGGTGCCGAAAGTGACGTCAGCAGTACGACTTATGATGGGGTGAGCACCAGCAGCAGCAGTAGCGTGACTAGCGGGGCGGTGGGGAAGATGACTAGCCCTCCACAGAGGTGGGGAAGGGGTGCTGTAGCTGCTGGCAGCAGCAGCAGTAGCAGGCAAAGGGGTGGTGCTGGGGAGGTGGGGGAGCCAGCGGCCGTATCTGCTACTCCTGGAAGTGGTATACCCCCACCTCCGGGGCCATCACTGGGGTTGCTGTCTAGGGCTGGGGGGGTCCGGGCGCCATTGCCACCTATAGGAGGGGGTACGGGGGCTGAGGATGAAGGGCAGGGGGGAGACGGAGAGGAGATTGTGCTGTTCCATGGGAATGGGACGCAGCAAGGAGCAGCAGCAGCAGCAGGGGGTGGGTCTGGTGGCGGGAGGAAGGGACCGCAGCGGCTGGCATTAGCAGCGATCAAAGATGCGTTGCAGCAGCCATCGGCAGTTGCTGCGGGGCCGTCTCACGATGATTGGTCGTCGGAAGGGTGGTACCGCGTGCACCAGCATCAGCAGGGGTGGCCAGGGTCTGGAGGTGGTGCTACAGCAGCAGCAGCAGTACCACCAGCGGGGGGCAGTGGCGGTGGGGCAGGTGGGGGCAGCAGTGGGGGTACAGGATACGATGAGCATGAGCAGTTTCACCTCAATGCGCTGCTCATGCAAGGGCGGACGGGCCAAAGGGAGGGGTCGAAGGAGACTGGGGCGGTAGAGAACTCTAAGTCTCGGAAAGGTCCTAGAAAGCAGGTCGTGGGTGATTTAGGGTCGTGGCTGGATGAGGAGGGGGAGGAGGAGGAGGAGGATGTAGTAGCAGCTGTAGCAGCAGGGAGACCTGGTGCTGTAGTTGCAGCAGCAGCAGCAGGTGGTGGGGGTGGTACTAGTGGGAAGGAGCTTCCTCCTGCTCTGTCTGCTCTTCTAGCTGCAGCTGTTGCGAAGAAGGAGCAGAACCAGAGGGGGGGCACGCCACCCCCCGGACCAGCAGCAGCAGTAGGAGGGGCGGGCCTTGCAGGCATTATCGGTGGTGGTGGAGGGAGTGGCGGTGGGTCTGGGCAGAAGCCTCCTTTGCCTTCCGTACTCCAGAAGCTGCTGAAAAATGCACATAAGAACCACCACGAGGGGGGAAGCAGCAGCAGGGGACCTGTGACAACACCATCACCACCAGCAGCAGCAGCAGCAGAGGATGTGGATACAGCAGAGGAGGTTATTTGCTTCTCTGGAGAGCATCAGCAGCAGCTCTTGCTGCCTGGCAGTGGTTTCTCAACGCCTGCTGGTAGTGCTACGGTGGGTAGCGCTGTGCCTGCTACTGGCAGCGTGCGCAGCACAGGGGGCTCGGGCGACAACCAATTACCAATTACCAATTACCAAATGGCCCCGCCAAGGCGGGACGCCGGTGGGGGCAGCGCCACCCACAAGGAGCCAACTTAGGCTCCAACGGCATACTCAAGTTCCTGTCCAAGACTCACACGATGGCTGCCACCAGCCCACCCTAGATCCCTTGCTACCCAATGTATGTCAGGCCAGCCCATTTTGACTTGCCATGTGCTGACCAGTTGACCCAGTCAACAGCAAGCCAAGCAGTTTAATGCCTTGCCCAACAATGGCAGCAGCAGCAGGGGTGTGATGGTCACTCCGTGGCAGCTACTGCCGGAGCATCTGTTTAGCTTTGAGGGGAGCGGCAGTAGCAGGTCGCTGGACGATGCTGATGCTGGGGGTGCTGTGTTGGGTGCTATAGGTAGCAGCAGTCGTGCTATGCCTGCTCTGTCAACCCCATCGATCAGCACGCTACTGCCGGATTTCCTACCTGGGCTGATGAGTCCGCCGTCTGGGGGAGGTGTGCAAGCTACAGCTTCAGCTGTAGCTTCTCCAGGAGAGGGGATGGGCTTTGGCGGGGGCAGTAGCAGCGGCGCCACGAGCCGTAGCACCGAGCAGCAGAGAGGGGAGTCGCATGTGATCACGTCACCTGAGGAGCAAGGCAACCTGCTGTTGAAGCTGTTGCAGAAGACGCCTACACCACAGAAGCAACGGGACCAGCAGCAGCAGCCAACTCAGGGGAATGCACTGTTGAGCCTGTTTGGTAACAAGGGGCAAGGTACTGCTGCTGGTGCTTTGGATAACCAGCAGTATCAGTCCCAGCAGCACCAGCAGCAGCAGCAGCAAGGGAATGCGCTGTTGAGCTTTTTTGGTAACAAGGGGCAAGGGGCGGGTGCGGGTGCTTCAGAGAACCAGCTGTCACCAGCAATCTCAGTCCCGGCAGCAGCAGTCGGGGGTGGTGGGTGCACAGCAACTCCACCAGCAGCAAGCAGCAGCTAACAGCCTGCTAAAGCTCCTCCACCAGAAGCCCAAGCAGCAGGAGAAGGAGACTAGAGGGTGACAGGTGCCAGTAGCAGCGGTAGTAAGCTTACTCCTGCTGCTGAACCTGCACCTGTTGGTGGTATTGGGGGTCTGGGGTTTAGTCAGGGGCAAGTTGGGGGTAGCGGTTTAGGTCTTAGTGGATTGGGGGGTCTCGGTGCGGGGTTTGGGGCACTAGGGGGGGCAAGTGAGGGTAGAGGGCTAAACCTCAATGCTTTGGCGGGGTTTGGGAGCATGACGCTCGGTGAAAGTTTTGGTTCGCCCAAGGGTTCAGAGGGTTCAAGGGCTCTGCAAGCTCTAAGCCCTAGTGACCCTGCTATAAGCCCTGTGAACAAGGCTCTTAGCATCGCAGCTGGAAACAGTAGCAGTAGCAAGGATGCAGCAGCAGGCAGTAGAGGTGGTATGTACTACAGCCGCTGGGCTTGCTGGGCTTCAAGGCATGCTACAGCAGCAGCAGGAGGCGCCAGTAGAACCAGCAGTAGCGACACAGAAGGCGGCAGTAGCACCAGCAGGAGGCTTGCTGCAGCAGCTCATGCAAGAGCAACAGCGTGTGCAGGAAGTAAAGGATCAGCAGCAGAAGATTGCCCAGCTCCAGCAGATGTTGCAGCGGAGCCAACAGCAGCAGGATGACCAAGCTCTACAGAGGCAGCTGCGAAATGTACTGAAGACCACCAGCACACCATGCAGATCCAAAAACGGTGCTCTCGACGCAGACAACCACCGTCAACTGCAACAATTGCTGTAGCTAACTTATTACTGTAACAACTCAGAAACAGCAGAACATTTGCCTTCCTATTTACACTGCAAGGCTGAAAGTCTTGTTGAAACAGACACCCGCCTTCCATAGCACGGCAAAGAAAGGCAACAGGCAAGAACTATGCACCCATCCATCGCAAGTAGCTGATACGCCCGTGCAATAAGTTCATTTGCACAACCATAGGTCGGTTGAAGCCCGCCCTTAGTTCAATCCGTCCCCTTACCCTTCCCTTTAAGCTTTTGCTGGAGCTATCGGCGGTCAGAGGGAGCATGCCCCTCCATAGGGATTCATAGACCCCTGCAGTTACTTGCTGTATGGAACCCATTGTGTTTGGATCCGACATCCGATGATGTGTTTGGTCGGTTCGACCTAGCAGCCCTTTGCGGTTGCCACACCTTAAATGTTTGTTGTTAATTACAGTGACATACAAGCCCATGAACAGTGCAGACTTGCAACAGACAGCCGCTGTATCCAACCATGTGGTCTGACCTCAGCTGTACAATGCTGCGTCTCCAATAACCAGTTGGAACTCACAAATCAGTCACTTGCTACTTGCTCACCCTCCGTACCAGCACCGTGTTGGTGGCACGTCCTTCCAACATTGCCATCTAGTAAACCTAGAATAAGTCATGGGCTGAAGCTCCAAACCGTCCTCCTGTGCACAATGGCAAGACTTCACACGCACATCACAATACATCAACCTCCCCAACCCTCCCACTAGCTCCCAACAGGCTGCAAGCTAGCCACCCCAGCTCCCTCTAAACTCCGGCTGCTGCAACTCCTGTAAGTCGTCAACAACTAAGTGTGGGACCAATACACAGCACAAGCTACCATGCCTGTCTTCAAGAGCCACCCATAATGCAACCCTCACTGGACTAGCACAGCCAGGCTCCCGCTGCTGTATCATTTCCATCACCAGGACTGTTCAGGATGTAGCTTCCTTCAGCAACAAGTCTACAGCGCCATTACCACGCCATGCGTCCATACACAGGCAGCTGCTAAGCTCGCCAATCACTACCACCACCACACACGACACACCATGCAGTGCCAGCATGTTGCCTTCAAACAACCTAGAGGAGCCTGCTGCAGCTGCACTTCACAGATACCGCTCCAAAACTATGCATGGGCGCCAGCATACATGCAGTACAAGATGCGACATTGGCTCACCATTTCCTGATCCAATTTTCACTGCATCGAATACAGCAATCTTGCTGTTGTGCTTGCAGTACCAGCCCAACCAACAGAAAAGACGCACCTCAGAAACATTATTCTTGCTGTTGGGCTTGCAGTACCAGCCCAATGAACAGAAACAACGCACCAAGCCTGCATTGCTCATGTCCAGTAACACAACCAAAGAGCCAATTAATTATTATTACATTTCATGATATGCCATAGCAATAAGTGCCATAGGCCCCGCACCTCAAGCTGTCACAAAGAGCAGCGAGGTGGAACAGAATACGGGTAAAAATATATGACAATATATGCATGCCTAAACATGAGGTCCAGCAGCTAGGTCAAAATCACCCAAAACCTCCACTGCCCCCATGGGGGTAAGAGCCTCCCTCCTACTTGAGAAAGCAAGGAGGGCTTGTAAGCCCGGGTGCAAGCAATAGTTGGTAACAAACCCCATTGGTTGGACCTCACGCCACATCAGAAGGGTGAGCATAAGCATTCCTAATCTTCCAAGCAGCTGCAACATATTTAGCTATACACTTAAATGCATGCTTGAAAGGGCCATATACTAAGCCAGACTCCTCATCGACGTCTACACCCCAGAACTCTTCATTAAGCATGCTATGCAGCTTCTCCTCATCAGATTTGCCATCCAATATCTGACATTTTGCAGCAACATCAGGGTCAGAAGTCAGCTTCTCCCACAGCTTTTGCCTTTGTGCCTGGTAAACAGGACAGTCAAACAAGAAGTGTTCAGGAGACTCAACTTCACCTCCCAATTCAGGGCCAAGATCACAGGACTTGCAGCACTCCCTACGTGCACTTTGCCTGCTAGCGCTCTGCCTACCGAATTTTGCTGTCATAGCGTTGAGAGGAAGAATACCTGCACGCAGCTGCATAATGAGTTCCATGCCTTTGCTCAGAGGGCCTGTGCACAGATATGGCTGCGGCTTGAAATAATTGATATCGTCATTGTAATGCTGCATATATGTCGCTAAAGTAGATTTATTCCTAGCACCCTCCTCCCGAACAGCCCTGTCTCTTTCATATATACTCCACCTGACATATGCCCTGAAGCTAGGTAGGTGTCCCTCTCTCACTCTTGCTTGTAAGGTTTCCTCCTGCATGCCTAGTTCAGCCCTGAGTTTATTGAACCTCTTCTGCCAAGAAGTATAATTCCTGTGGCTTGGCCAAGATGCTTCAAGTGCCTGCCTGCTAAAGCTAGTAGTATCCTTTTGCTGTAATTTGAACCACCATTCAACCTTCCTCTGGTCCAACCAGCTAGATAGAGGTCTAACACCAGCTTCTGCCCTCAATACCTCATGGCAGATGTTTGGCTTGCAATGCAGTGATCTCTTCAAAACAGATAAAGTGCTTTCATGCTTTCATGCACAAACCCCGTAAGAATGCTGCATATCACACTCGCACTCAGTAGTTCAGCAGCCTCGGCAACAAACGGCGCTCCATAACCAATGGTCGTTTGAAGCCCATAGATCAGGTCCATGGGATCATTGCTGGCAGCTGCAACCAAATAGAAACAGCAGCCAGTCCCATACACCCATGCACACCGTTGTGTTTTTAGTGATAAAGGTTTAGGCTTGCATCAAGCAGACACTTCATTCAGCCCTTCTGCTCCCACCTCCTCGTCTCCACTACCTGAATTTTAACTCTAATGACCACCTCCCACCCCCCTCAACCCCCTTGGCCCAAGTGCT
Organism: Pseudopediastrum boryanum; assembly: GCA_963556185.1. NCBI lineage: Eukaryota > Viridiplantae > Chlorophyta > Chlorophyceae > Sphaeropleales > Hydrodictyaceae > Pseudopediastrum > Pseudopediastrum boryanum. The sequence continues at coordinate 7,328,772 of OY744504.1, read as the reverse complement.
ACCTCCTCCACCTCTAAAGCTACTGAAAAAGGGCTATAACGGCAACCTCCTCCTCATCCCCCCTGCCAGCACCACCTCCTTCACATTGCCAGCACGAATTATTACATCAGCTGTGGGCTGGATGTGAGTCAGCTCCAGAACCTCCTCCTGCACATTACAGCAATGCCACACATGCAAACATCTTCAAGCCTCCCACTAGCTGCCCCACAGGCTGCAAGCTAGTCACACCACAGGAGGTAATCTCTAGCTGCTGCAGCGAAGTGAGACCCTCAATTCCATACAACTCCCTCAACTGCCCGCAGGACTCCAACGACAACTGTTGCAGACACGTGTACAGGTTGCCCTCCAAGCCTGCTAAGCTGGTGAAAGTGCCACCAATGGCCAGATACCCCAAGCTGCCCAAAGCAGCTAAGGGGTGCAAAGAGGTAACCCCGGAGTCACACACGGTAACATCCTGCAGACCCTGCAAGCGCTCAATACCAGCCAAGCTTACAAGCTGTGGAGCATAACCTATGGACAAGGATGTGAGCCTTGTGCTGATCCCTGCCAAGCTCTTCAACATGGGAGCTTTCAGCTTGAGTGTTTCCAACCTGCTCAACTCAGCCAAGCCATTGAGGGAGGTTGCACTGAATGCCTCAACAGACAGTTCCAGGCTCTTCAGCTGCTGCATTGTGCTCAGGGGCTTCAAGCTGCTAAAAGTGCAAGGGTTTAACAGGCCCTCCTGCCCTCTATAGCTGCGCAATTCCAAGGAGGACAGTTTGGTAAGTGCTGACAGGGGGGAGGGGTCACCTGAAGCAGCTATCTCTAAGGAGAGCTGCTTCAGGTTTGTACACTAGGCCATCCAGAGCCATGGATGCTGCTCTGCAAAGCCAAATGTCGTGAGGCTAAGCGAACGAAGTTTCGAAAACGAGCACAAACTGCTGAAGCCGTCCAATGGCATCCAGTGGCATCCCCCACTTCCCAACTTAAGCCGAACCAAGGAGCCAGTCACAGGCTTCAGAGCACCAATGTTGAGTGCCTCTCCAGACTGTTGCGTTGCTGTAAGGTTAAGGGACCTGCAGGCTGCAGCTGCCTCACAGAAGTCTTGTAGCGTCAACGAATCCGTGTCGGTGCGAACAGATGCCTCAAGCCGGTCAATGAGGTGGCCGTGTGGTCTCAGCACCTTCGTCATGAAGGGGTCATTTGGAGTAGATATTAAGGCGACGAAGAAAAGAGTCAGGTGCAGGGCTGGAATGCTGAACATGAGCTGCAGCTGCTCTGCTTCAGGCTCAGGACTACCCACTCTAAGCAGGCGAAGTTCTGCTGTGAGGCCAGCAACGCGACTGTGCCTCTTTGATATCCACCGAAAGAAGGGGTGCGAAAAGCTGTTCACGGGGTGGTCCAGGTGGAGGTCGCGGTACTTCACGGCGGAACTCTCTGACAGGGCGTAGATCGGTTTGCACGTCTGGCTGAGAGCTGCTGCACTGGCTAGACCCCTAGGGCCTGAGGCAACGTGCTGAAAAAGGTGTGCTAGCCACGTACTGGGCAGCTCCAAAAAGTTTGGTGGACTGTACTGGTTGGCTTGTAAGGACATGTTGCTGAGGGTTGCAGCTCTGCGCTATGATGCCCTAACGGACCTTTGGCCGGACTCCTGGTGAAGGAAGGATGCGTTTATTTCATGCGTTGGCTACGGAAGGCAGCAAGGCCAGCCTGAGCCTCCATAGTTGCACAGCGGATATGGTTCACCGGAGTGTGTCGGGCAAAGCAATTGGTCTGGCGAAGACAACTGGGTCAAGCGACAGAATGAACCAAGATTGCCATGACATCCGGCCCTGTAGTTTGTTATTCTAGAAGCAGCGCTGGATGTAGGCTGCTCCATGGTAGTGACTCTTGTACATCCGGTATGGCGCACGATCGATGATCCCCCCTGAGTTCGTACGATGAGTGCGTACGTCCTCTGGTGTCCAGGCCCGTGCGTCGAAGTGTGCAAGGCGCTGCTGGATACAAGAGGAGAAGAGTGACATGCCCCAGCAACCGCAATACACATGCATGCTTTTTTGGTCCAATGAAACGCAGGGAATTACCAATCAGGCAGCAGGAGCTTGCATCAGGTCTGCACTTCATCCAACCAGGTACAATGTGGTCAAGTGTCTTGTAAGCCTTGCAACAAGCTGCAAGTTAATCACCTCAGACCCCCAGCAACAATTCCAGCAACCACAACTGCTTCAGGGTAAACGCTGTTATCCGCATATGTGCCATCTGCAGGTACCCCATGCCACCTCTACTAAGCCACAGCAGCTCACTTCTCAGTCCGGATCCTTGCCGCAATGCCAGAACCATAGCCCTGCCATAAAAGTACAAATCTCCATCCACAAAGGGCGAATGACAACAATTTGGGCCCCGACCCCCCCACCCCATCAAGACATCAGTCAAAGCAGCTCTGCACCTTCTTGTCCTACTGCTCAAGCAGCACCCCCAGATGCTTCCACTTCCTCCACGTAGGTGGGTGCAGGCGCTCCAAGGCATAAAGAGCACGCAGCAAAACAACTTGGCCACCCAGTCCAAGCTTCTGTCTCCAGCCAGCACCTCCACTGCCCCTGCTTCTGCTGCTGCCGCTGCCATCAGCAGGATTCCTGCTGCCGTCTGAGCTTCCCAAATCATCTGATCTACTGCCACTTGCCCCCGTAAGCCCATCATAAACTGCAGGACGCCACACAGCAGTAGCCCCAACTTGGCGTGCACTGCTCCTCCTCAGCCCTGTCAACTTCCCTTCTCCAACCAACTCCATCAAACGCTGGTCAAACACAGCAGCAAAGCGCTCCATCCAGAGCCCCAATGGTGTGACCCCCATCTGGCCTAAACCCCATGCCATCCCACATAGATTCAGCACATTACACCCTAGCAGCAGGGGTTCCGTAGCCACATAAAACCCTTCCAACCACACCCCACGAGGCTTGCATCCCATGCTTGCTAAACCCCAAATGATCCGCTCTGCACCCATTGGATCTAGCCGCTCCATAAAGCCAGGCCTGCTAGATGCAGTGTAGAACAGGTCCATCCAAGCTCTGCCCGGCCTCTGCTCCAGCTGCCCAAAAGACCTAGCTACCATAGCTAAACCCTGGGGCGTGAAAGCACCTGCTGCTAGCAGTGGTCTGCTCTGCTCCAGCCAACAAAGCATCCACTCGCACGGAGGGGCTTGCCCCAGTCGCACTGCTGCTAGTAATGAAAGGGACAACGCCTGTGCAGGGGGAAAGGGGATCAGACAGGGAAGGAATGCTTTCATTTGTGACTGTTGGCACGTCTGCCTTTGCCATATGGAGGTCAGAACGACGTTTATCTTGAGCCTTATCAATACACCAGCTGAGAAAGGGAGAGTGCCCCCTCTGTGGAGCATATTGAATTGTAACAGACATCCACATGCTCTGCAGATTAATCTCCCAGTATGGCGTACACAACCATAGCCTTCACACCAAAGCATGCCCCTAGTTCTAGGACCTTGCTGACACGTGTCCTAACTATCACTAGTACAATGATCACTCAAAAGCAAGAAGTGGCTGCTGCAGTCCTAGGGTGCTCAGCGAACATGTGAGGAGCTGTGCTGACAGTGTGACCAGCATCCTGTTAATAAGAGGCAGAGAAGCCTACCGTTTCTATCCCACTAACCAGTTTCCACAAACTGCCTGCTGGCCTGCAAGCCCTGCAAACATGTGGGCCCATCTTAACTGCTGCCCAATCCAAGCCAGGCTGCCGAGGGTGCACTAGCCAGCTTATATCTTCCAAACACTTTACTGAAGGTTGCTATCTGTAGGAATTGCTCTCCTGATTGCTGCTTACTCAAACCAGCATAAGCCATGAAACCCTCGTCCTACCCACCTGTGCATCCTCCACCTCCATCTGTTGCATCTGCTCCCGAGTCTCCCACCACCACCCCTCCATCCACCCCTCACTAGGCAAGTGCCCCAGCTTGGCCAGTCCCAGCAGCAGCGCCCCTGCCTCCTGAAACGTAAACAGCGGCAGCAGGTCGAACGCCCCGCTGACCATCCCCTTCAACCACCTCCCTCCAGGCTTTAGTTGCAGACAAGCTACAGCCAAAACCACAAGCGCAAATCCCTGGGGGCTAAGCTGCTGCTGCCGCTGTACTACTGCTGCTAGCAAGGTGCCTGCTATGGTTGCAGGAGGCTTGAACCCTAGCTTTGACAAACACCACCACAGCCGGGTGAGCTCTAAGGTCTCCATCCCTGAGATTCTTGAACCTCTCACCGCACTGCCGCTGCTGCTGCTGCCTAGTCCTGAACGGTTACGACCCCCCTGCTGCAGCAATACAACCACCCTTTGCAGAAGGTGCAGCAGCCACTCGGGTGACGGCCGCACCCCTTGCTTTACCAGCACCCAAACTCCTATTGTCAGCTCGTAACCATTCGCACCCCCCATTTGCTTCCCCATGGCCTCCCCCCATGCCTCTAACCACCCCTTCCCAAGCTTCACCCTCATTTTTGTTAGCGCCCAGGCCACAGTGGCTAAACCCTGACAGCTGAACTGTCCCATATAGTCACCAGTGACCTTCACTAGCACCTCCTCTTGGTGGGGGTTAGGTCTGTAACCGAACTGTGCCAGTGCCCACAACAACATGGACAGCCCATGCGAGCTAACAAAGCCAGCAACGCATATTCCGCCATCGCTGCTGCTGTTACTGCTGCTGCTGGTAGTGGTAAGTCTAACTCCACTGCTACTGCTGCTGCCGCCAGTTGTGCTGCTGCCCATGATCAATATGCTGCCAGCTTCCAGGCTTACGTGACCATTGCCACTGCTGCTGCTGCTGCTACTAGTGTTGATGTTGCTGGCTGTGGTGCTAGTGGCAAGGCTGGGCAGCAGCAGGTTTAGCCGATCAGAGACCCAGTCTGCAGGAGGTGGTGGTGTGCACACTTGAGCCACAGCCCAGCAGCAGGTAATGAGCTGATGAGCCTGCAGCTGCACAACTGCCAAACCCCTGCTGCTACTACTGCTGCTGCTGCTAGTACCATCCCCCACAGAACCGCTGGCCCCATCCCCACTGTTGCTGCTGTGCCTGCTATGTGCCTGGGTCTCGTGCTCCTGCTGCTTTGCCATCCCCTGCTGCTGTGACCCCAAGGGCTGCTGCTGCACCTGCCCTCCCATAACCCATGGCTCCTGGTCCTGCTGCTTTGCCACCCACTGCCGCTGGTACTGGTGCTGCTTTGGCACATGTTCCCGCTGTTTTGCGTGTCTGCTGTCATCACGCAGGACAGCTGCTGCTAATGTCTGCAGGACCCTCTCCCTTGTCAAGGGTCCCGGCTCGTCTGCTTCAGCACCTGCCTGGATTGCCACACCCCCATCCTTCCTCCAATCCCCCTGATGCTGTTCCAGATCACATGTTCCAACACCACCACCGCCAGCCACCTGCTGCTGCTCTGCTTCCTCCTCTGCTTCCTCTTCTGCTTTTCCCTCCTCTACCTCTTCACCCTCCCCTTCCCCCTCCCCCTCCTGCTGCTCTTCCTCCCCGGGTATGTACACCTTGAGCTTAGCTGCAGACCAGAGAAACCTTGTCACCTGGGCTGCATTGAAGGTGGCCCATAGCGCACCAGCAGCAGATACCAGATGATCTAACAGCTCCTCACGATCACACAGAAGAGGCAGAGCAGCAGCAGCAGTAGAGTTACCGACCCACCTTGCTTCAAAGTCCTTATCGATAGCTCTACGCGGTGCATTATTAATCCTTGGATCAGCTGCCCACACTTCGCCCTGCTGCTGCTGGTACTGCTCCTGCTGCTGCTGCTGTGAGGCATGCTTTTCCCGCAAGCCCTGCTGTCCATGCAGCACATGCACTCCATCTGCTGCTGGCTCCTCTGATACTAGCCCGCCCTGCAGCTTCTGCAGCAACAGCGGCACGACCCCTCCCTGCTCTGCCTGCTGGCTGCTCGGGTCCTGACCTTGCAGCTGGTTCTGTGGCGTCTGCTCTCCTGGCAACACCTGCTTCTGCCGCTCGTGCTGCACACCTGCCCCTAGTGGTGCTGCTTCTCTCACATGGCTGTTAGTGTGTCCCTGTTGCAGCAGCGGCAGCTGCCCTGTCTGCTGCTGTTGCAACGGCCTTCGCTGCTGCTGCCGCGGCAGCACTGGGCCTTGCGGTAAACACTGCTTTTGCTCGCCTGGCTGCACGTGAACATCTCTGTTCTGTTGCTGCAGCAGCGGCAGTGGCTCCGTGTGCTGAGGCTGCTGCCTTTGCTCCTGCAAACGGGCCAGCCGCGACATTGCTGCAGACACATGGTGGCGCTTGATCCCACCTAAGCTGCTGGTCTGATCTAGCAGCTCCCCTACCTCCTTCCAGCTGCTGCTTTCTGCGATCTTGCTGATCACCTCATGCTGCCATTGTTGCTGCTCTCTCAGCTGCCAAGACGGCTGAGGCACATCAGAGGAATAACTCCATAGCCACCATCTGCTCCTGCTGCTGCTGTTCTCGCTAGTACTGCTGCTGCTGTCCCTTTCCTCCATACCACCGATGGCCTTCCCGCTGCTGCTGATGGTGTGATCCTCCTGGGATGCTTTTCGCCTCTTGCTCCTGCGCATGCTGTTGCTGGTACTGCTTGCTGCTGAAGCGCTGCTCTTCAAGGGTGTCTGGCCTTCTGCACTTGCCTCCTCCTGGACCTTCTCCTGGTGCCATTGCTGCTTTCGCTTCTTCCTTCCGACACCCTTCCTGTGCTGCTTTCTGATCCACTCCGCCTGCTCTGCTTCCGTCCAGGCCCCACTATCTGCTATGACAGCCTTGGTTCTAGTGCGAACCAGGGATAGTGATGTTCGAGGGCGCCCCCCAGAAGCTAAACCCCAGCTAGAAATGCTTCTCCCGCTGCAGCTGGCACTCTCTGGACGCCAACAGGAATAAGGAGCACACTCGGAGGCATCCTTGGCATCCCTGTGGTCACGTAGCCATTTTTTGAACACATCCCTGCTGCGTCCCAGAGAAGGGCAGCTGCACTGCAGGCCTAAGGGGGTCCGTACGGGGCCAAACACTGGCATGACTCGTACGTGCAAGGCAGAAGACCCCTCCAGCACTTGGCCGTGAACGAAACCCCGCATGGTCCTTGCTCGAGTGCATGTGAACGTGAACAGAAAGACTATGGGAGTAACGAGCGGAGCGGTGGCAGCATAGCCTTCGTCACTAGCACATGCCGTAGTCTATGCTGTACCGTGCGCATACATGTCAAGCGTCAATACAGCAGAAGCTAAGACCGTGTGCCAGGGCTACCCAAGCTATTGCATTGTAATGGGCTCTGCTTCCTCCTCAGCCCGCCATGCAAGGACCGTGACTACCTTATGAGAACATTCAAGAGGGGTTAGCAACTCATAACACCATTCCCATGTAGTGGTGTGAAACAAGTATGTCTAGCCGATCGGTTAACATTTTGGTTGCCCTCAGTTCGCGGGTGAAGACGTCCCTGCCGCACGCACTGCGCCGCCCTGTCGACGGGTGCCACGGAGAGTTCCACCAGTGGACCCAAGCCGGTGAAGACCGCTGCCACCGCTACTGACCAAGTATGTGAGTGCCAGCAGGGACCGTTAGGCCATTCCCCCGGTTTTACATTCTCGAGCCAACCATCTGTAACAGCTTTAGTTAAGTCCATGGAGTAACTAATGGTCCTGTATGCTAGAATAGTTGACCACAGGAACGGCATGTCCAGGTGAGTATTATCTAGCAGGAATGACGATCCAGCTAAGTTTTTCAACACCGATTTGACATGGGTCCAGAGTTGCCTTCTTGTTTTTAAGAGTGACTGTAATGAACGTTGCCGAATGCATGCAGTGAACCAACAAACAAAGTGATCATTACCGTCCTCACTATCATGCAGGGTCACAGGGAAAAACACCACGTGCGATAGTACCGCCTCTTACCAAAAGATACCCAGGGCTAACCTCCGGCGTTTACGCCCTCACTCCCCACTGCCTCATCTTGCAGTAATGGTCTTGCTTACATGATGTAGTTAGGACTTGCTGCTTCACTATAACAACATTCCTATAATGGCAGCAACCTCGGCCACAGGTAGGATGAAATTGCTGTATACTTAGCCGAAGTCCCATTCTGCTCGTTGGTATCCTTTTGCGCCTATGGAGGAATCGAGTCCTCCCCCACCCTTACACGAATGGCCGACTCCTCCGTAAGCAGACAATGTTACCCACCCAAAGTACAGTACTACTACTAGTGAGATTCCAGGCCCTGCAGACCAGCTTCTCCAGGGAGTGAAGCTTCTTCACCTCTGTGTGTGATCTTCTGTACCACCGTTTGTGATCTTTTGCAACGATTACATGACTTCAAAGTGATAATGGTGTCCTTTGGTAATTTGTCATCTCAATAACTCATTAATGCAGCATTTATGTTAGCTGGGCGCTCCTTGCTTGGCTCACTTGTCAGGAAAAACATGTGGGGCAACCGGCAAGGCCCTGTTATTGCATGTTTTGCAGAGCTATGGAGCTTGGACCGGCATGGTCGTCAGTGGATGCTGGTGTGGAGCACAGCCTATTGAATATCAAGGGAGTCTACCCGGTTGCCCAGTTGACACAGTTGCAGGAGCATACATTTAATGCAAGTGCAAAGCCAGGCGTAAGAAACAATGAAGCGACTGGTGGGTTTGGAATGGCTTAGGACACGTTACAAATCAATGGTGCCCGAATCGCTCCCCATAATCACTGCTTTCTGAGAGAAGCCATGGTCAAAACATGGCAATCCCCAGAGGGTTGCTAGGCCTAGACGATTGAACACATCAACCTGTAACTGAGGTTGCGCTTACAATTGAGATTGCTGTGCAGGATTGGCCGTGAAGATAGGCCCATTTCAACTAATATGTCCACCACTTTAAAGTATCACCATGTGGTCTACAGGAAACAAACCATATCAAAACAATTTAAGGACTATCTGCATGCATACCTTCTATGCAGGCAAGCCCCCCCTGCTTGCCCAGCCATGTTTGCTGTCTCTGCTGAGCAACCATTGCAGCAGCAACTGCAGCTGCCGCCTCAGCATGGCTCTTACCACCAGAAGCCATTCTCATCCCCTTATTCCCAAACGGTGACCTTTTAAGTCTATTCCCTCCTTCAAGCCCTCTACCTCCCTGCCCCCGCCTGCATTGCTGCGATGTATCTGCCACTGTTGGTCCGCAACTGATTTCTTTGCCAGTTGCTGCCATCTTCATCCCCGTCCAATCTGAAAGGCGGGTACACTGCTGTGCCATCACTTTGTCATTAGGTGCTCCTACCATCCCCTCACCATCCTGCATTTCCCCGTTGTCCCTGACGTTCCCTCCACTGCTAGTGCAGGCAGCAGCTTTATGTCTTCCAGCTGCTGACTGACTTATACACAGCATCTCCTCATCCCCACCCCCACCCCTGCTCGCACATGTTCCTGCACTGGCAGGACTATGGCAGCAGCCACTGATGTGAGCGCTGCTGCCATCACCACCGCCGCATGGGCAGCATGTGCAGCTGTCATGATTTGAACGACAGCTGTGGCCCACACGGGCTCCTCTGCCTGGCTCTTGCCCTTTACAGCTGCTACTGCGACTACGGGTGTTACCGCCACCCGCACTGCTACACCCCAAGCGCTCCAATGCTGCTGTCACATTACTCAGATTTTGTTGCAGCTCCCATGGCAGCTCAGCAACAGCATGGTCTGTACGGCCCTTTGGGCTGCGGCTGCTTTTATACTGAGGCAAATCCAAGCCTCCAGGGGCCCCATGGCTCTGACAGGAGCCTTCAGCTTTCTTCTCTGCATGGCTGGGAGCGCTCTGTGCTCCTTTTCTGCATGCATGCCTGCTGTTGCTGGAGATGTACTCCCCCGCAGGGGCAGTGCTTAGTTTCCTAACAAGAGATGATCCAGCAGCAACCACAGCACCTCCAGCTGCTGCTGCTGCCTGCCTCCCATCGATACCTTCTTGCACATGGACCCCATCTTCTTGCTGCTGCTGCTGCTGCTGCTCCTGAACAAAACGTTGAATACCCAACTGTTGCTGCTGCTGCAAATGCTGCTGCTGTTGTTGAACCCCAAGCTGTGGCTGCTGCTGCTGCTGCTGTAAATTCTGCTCCTGCTGTTGATGGTGGCAGGCTTCCAGATCTAGCTGAGGCTCCATCTGATGCTGCTGCAGGGATGCTTGCAAGATGGTCATATGTCTTGGGGTGCAGGGGGTTGCCCAATGCAGTCCGTGGCTGAGGGCCCGTGACATGCTCATGCAGAATGTAGGGACTGTGGGGCTTCGGTCACTGGTGCCAATCTGCAGATATCCCAAGACACTGTCATGTGCATTTTCAAAAGTTGAAAGAAACAAATGGATCATGTGCAGCTTCAAATTATGAGTGAATGCAACATTAATGACAGCTGTGAACCAGGCTTTCGTTGCTCGGCTGCTTGTATATCTACTGTGAAAATCCGCGGCCTCTTTGTGCTCTACGCTCCCCCTGGTGTCAAATTGCAGTCAAATTGCAGTTGGTATACTGAGTTGGATTGGCATTCGCAGAAAGTGCTGTCCAGCAGTGGCATCCTCACACACTTGGAAAGACCGCTAGCCGGCATGCAGGGAATTCCTGCTGCTTAGCCTGAACTGGTATGTGGTACATGCTGCTGCAAACCCCCTGTGAGGGTCCTGCTACCTCTGTTAGTGATGCTCACCTTCACCTCAGGCGCCTTGCTAAGAGTACAGTCCTTGGCTTCTAAACCCCTCCAGCTTGCAGGTGTACTGCTGCTTCTGCTGCTGCTAGTAGGACTGCGGGCTGGGGCATCTAGATCAAGTGATCTATTGCTGTGGCTGCTGCTTCTGCTGCTGCTACAGGTTGGCCCCAACATGGTGGTCCTGGATCTGGTGCTGAGTTCGCCTGGAGCTAGGGGAAAGGGACCATCTAGTGTAGGGTCCAGGGGCCGGTGACTGGAGCGCTTGTATGCAGGCATGGAAGGTGTATACACCTACAAAATGGGAAGCACTTCTGAGGAGGAGCAGTGGTGGAACCACATAGCTTTTTAAATATGCAACAGAGAAGCACATTGCACGGGGCTATCGGCTTTTCTGGGGGAAGAACAGAGCAGCTTGGCCATGTCTTCCTGACAATAGCAACAATGGCAGACATGGAAGTGGGTTGATGTTAGACGTTACTGCAACGATGTCTTATGGTAATGAGCCAGTTCATTGCCCCCAAGGGTGCCATGGCATACCTTGTAAGCACCAGGGCCTGGTGTATGATTTTGCTGCCGCTGGGCAAGCCTTCTAAGCTCCTGCAGCCGCACTTCATTGGGAACGGGCAGGCTCAGCCCTGCCAGCCCTGATCGAGGGATGATCATGCCCGCAGGGAGGCCATCCCGAGCTTGAGTGGTGCTGCCGCTGCAGCTGCTGCTGCTCATGCTTTGGCGTCTTGTGGTCTTGTGGCTCGTGCCTCTGATCAATTCACGTTGAGGCCCATTGAAAGCTATGGCTGGAGCTCCACTCCTCAGGCTTTACAAGGCCGGTCACGTGGACATCTATGTTCACCGAATCGCTTTGGAGAAAGTGGGGGGTTTCTCTGGTCAAAATGATGCCCTTGCCATCCTCAAAAATTCTCAACAGGGACAACCACTTGGATTTTTGTCAGGTTGCAGCAGAGGTCAGGCAGATATGAGAAGAGCTTCGCATGTATAGGGATTGGTAGCATAAGCCTCGACACATCTAGCTGTAAGAGGTGCCATATCAAAGCCCAAGAAATGTTGTGTGGCAAACTCCGTGACCAGAAGAGCCGACTTTGAGCGATGGCCGACAAAGTCGCGCAAGGATTGTCCCGGTTGATTGTTGAAAGAGGGGAGTGTGTGTTTACCCTTCAGTAGGCTTGGTGGCGAGAGTCTACTAAATTCCGATGGCTGCGACGCATGGACAATAGATTTGTTCAGAAGGCCTGTAGCTATGTGCTACTGCCGTCTACTCTGCGCCCTTGAGCTCAGAGAAAACGATTCAAACAGTCTTCACTTGAGCAGCGTACAGCATTATGTTGCAACTGGTAGGAATGATGTGCTTCTGGCAACCACTGTCTGAAGACACTGCATTTATGGCATGTTGCATCAGCGAACCTTCGTACGCAACCCTTAAGGATGCTCCAGCCTTCCCTTTGCTACATACTACATAGCCTATGAATGATTAAACACCTTAGTGTAAAGCCGCATATCGGGAGTTCACCTCGGGGCTGCTGGCGTGCATGGGTACTTTCTGGAGCCCGTTCTATGAGAGATTTTGGGCTGCAAGGCGGGGTTGCACCGATTGGTAGGTATGGTCTGATGCCTGTGGAGTTGTGTAATCCGGCTGTGCTAGAAAGTTGTGTGCCATGCATACTGCAGTAGGACATCTCAGGCGGACGTCGGGGCACACGACCCTCTGTGAATGGCATAATACCGCAGGTACACTGTACACAATCCTCAGGGCAACAAGCGTCTGTATTGTATTTAACCTGGCGGCACTTATAGATGTATTGTATTTGTATACTGTTAGCTGAGGTGGAAGCTCTTGGGTTGCAGGTTTGCCTTCAGCCTCTATCTCATCGCCTAGCAACGTCTTCCAGCTGCCGCATGGATGAATTTAAACCAGTCCATGCAGCCATCCTGCTCCAGCCGCCCTCAGCCACAAAGTCCCTGGGGCCCCTGCCTCCCATACAGAGCAGTAGAAACACAGAAGGCACACCCATCCCGACCCCCCCTCGGGCCAGGAGAAGCACTTTCACCAGGGATGCTACCACAGAAGCCATATCTACTACCCCCGCCAAGACCAGTAGCAGTAGGAGCAAGAAGCTTGGTTCCCTGTCGTCTCACCCCTCCCCCAGCTCCAGTAGTGACCCAGAAGTTGGCAAAGGTCCTTCCTACGAACCCAGCAACAGCAACAGCCACTTGAATAAGAGCTCCTCTGCCCATACCAGCTTCAAGAAGCTTCTAAGTCCTATTGCTGTTCCTAGGACCAGTGTTATAGCTTCCAACAGCAGCAGCAGCACCTGCAGCAGCAGCAGCAGCAGTATCCCAACCGCACCTGCAGCAGCCCTAGTCCCAGATCCTGCCAGTAGCCCACGTCAGAGGTTGTCCACAATCACCTTGGAACCACCCAGATCTCCCCATGCGGCCACTGTGCTTGCCTCGCTCCAGCCCATCACTCCTAAGGCACACAATCAGCAGAAGGATGGTGACAGCCAGCTGGTTCCAGGCAGTCTGCATAGCAGCAATAGAAGCAGCTCGCATGACTCCAGGAAAGCCGGCCAGCGAAAGAGGCCAAGCCTCAGACGCTTCTACATAGACGCTCCTGGGGTGGTTGGACAGGGGCCACCTGACAATGCTGCTGCTGGTGACTTGGCAGATATTGTGACAAGCCGTGTGGCAGCTACAACAACAATAGCAGCAGCAGTACTATCTGGACCCCATACACAGGTTGCAGTCCATCAGCATAAATTTCCAGAAAGGCAACATGCAGTTGTTTCTGAGCAGCTGCCCGGAGCCTGTGGGCATGAAGCACATGATGACAAGCACCAGCAACAGCAGGGACAGCAGCAGCAGATGGAGCACCATAGCAAGAGCAGTGGACTTCCTGGACATGACACGAGGCACAGCTGCAGCAGCTCACCTGATGCCATGCTATCCAGCATGCAGGCAGCGCAGCAAGCAGCCGCAGTTACAGGAGGAGCAGCGGGTGGCACCAGGGGGACCAACAGCAAAGACATGTTTGGGATGCTGCAGAGCCCACGAGGCAAGGAAGGTGATGGTCATCGCAGCAAGTCCCGTCTTGGCAGACTGGCACAGGTGCATGGAGCACATGTAGCCACAGCATCAGCAGAAATAGCTGATGGAGGAAGCTTTGGCAGCAGTAGGATACCAAGAAGAAGAAGCTTCATCTCCTGCAAGCAGCAGCAGCAAGAGGAGGAGGAGGAGCATGCTGCATACAGCAAGCAGCAGGAACATATCCATAGCTTGAGTGGTACCCTGTCTCCTTTGTTAGGAGATGGGGAGTTCTGTCTGAGCTCTAGTTCTGGGGGAGCAGCAGCAGCAGCATTGTTTGGGGCAGAGCTGCGGGTGCACTGCTGTACCTTTAACATGGCGGACACATTGCCAGAGGAGTTCCCTAGGGAGCTGCTGCAGCCACCTCAGCCAACAGCAGTAGCAGCATCCAGGAAAGGATCATTGGAAGCCGGAAAGAACTTGGAGGTCCATGGTGTGAGTGAGCTTGCAGGCAGCTCCCAGGTAGAACAGATGCCTGGGGATGGTGGGGTAGACATGTATGTCATAGCTACGCAGGTAAGCCTGGCTTGGCTATTCTCTGTTGAGGTATCTATATGATAAACAGTACGTGGATGGAGTGAGTAAGATGCTGCGGCATCGGTTGGTTGGATTCTTTCTTGCTCTGAGTATGTGTTGAAAGAGGTAGGCACGATTGCTCCTAAACCTGTAACCTTGATCATCTATTTTGTCGCGCATAGCCATATGTTTGTGCCAGGACAAGGTCGCCCAAAAGATCCATGACATTGCACCTTTCCTGGTCTCGCAATGGATCCCTTTCATGATAGGATTGCATAAAGACTATGCTGCTAATATGAGAAGTTTGCCCATGTACGCATGCAAAATTGCACTTCAAGTGAGTAGCACGATGCTTGCCTGCTGCAGGAGAGTGGCAGCATTCCTGATTGGGATGCGATGCTGCAGTCGACTTTAGGCCCTGGCTACTGCCTGCTGTGCTCCGAAACCCTCAGGTCCATCCACTTAGTGGTGTTCTGTGTGCAAGCTCTAAAGCCCTACATCAGCAAGATGCACAGCAGCAGTATCGCAACGGGCATTGGCAATGTGGTGGGGAACAAGGTGAGGAAAGGCTTGGCTAGCTGAGGATGAGGTTGCATGCTTATGCCTGACTCAACTACCAGGTAGACACGCAGGACTGTGACTAGCTGTGTTTAGAGCGAATGTCCAGGGCGTTCTGTTACTGGTTTTAAGTTCAGAGACAGCCTGCAATCTATCCATTATCAGTAGATAGCAGCTCATCAGCGTCTGCTGAGGATAGCAAATACGGTCATTAGCAGAGACACTGTTAAACATGAGGAATGGGTCGTTGCTGATACGGGTTGCAAGTTGTTTTCTCCGGAAAGCCTGAAGTCCCTATTGTTTACTTGCCCCCACGGCCTGTTGCTGGCTGCAGGAGCCTGCACCAAAAGATGGGCCTGCAGCATGCACAGCACTCTTACCAGTTTGAGGGCAAGTGCAGCAGCCCACAGAAACATAGGGAGGAACAGCAACCATAGAAGTGCCTTTAGTCAGTGTTTTGTCTCTCAGGTTTTGTCTCCCTAATGTGCAATATGCAGGGTGCAGTGGGCATCTCCATGCAGCTGGCTGGTCTGCGCCTCATGCTCATCTCATCGCACTTTGCAGCACATGACGAGATGGTGGAGCGCCGCAATGCAGATTTCCACCGCGTACGGACAGGGCTATTCAGCAGTACAGCTAGCAGGGGCAGCGGTGGTGGGAAGAACAGCAGAGCAAGCAGCAGCGGAAGCCTGGCAGGGTCAGGTGAGCTCCTGGGCACTGCTGGCGGGTGTTAGGGGCTACTTCCCAAAGCTGTGCCTCTTTGACAAGGGGCGGCAGAGGGATTGTGCATTTCGATTTTTGGGTATGAGGTTTGACTTCTGGGGCTTTGGAAAGAAAAAGCCAGGGAGCAGCTGCCAGCCTGCAAGCATGCATCAACCACCATCCTATGGCAGCAGCAGAGGAAAACCATAGGGGGAATTTAACTAAAGTAAGCTGGACAGTTACAGTCAAAAAGCCTGCAGAAAGTCCTGTGGTTAATTGCCAACAGCATACCCCGGTCCAGAACATAAACATTGTATCTTACATCATACTACATAGGTATGGCATAATGCTAGACAGGACCTCCTGCAGATCCTATGTTAGTGCTTCAATAGCAGAAGGAACTTGATGACTGGCTTCACTGCAGGCAAGCCTTTGTGAAGGTAGTATCCCAGTCACTAAACAGCCAGTTGCAATACCTCATCCCAAGATACCATATTTGTCATTGCAGCAGTCGTAAATCTAGCTGAATGGGATGCATGTTTGTTGCTGCAGTTGGTGGTGCAGGACCTGGTGGTGCTGCAGAGGGCCTCAGCCCTAGGGGCTCCTCAAGCTCCTACACCAGCTTGAACAGCCCAAGGAGCAGCTTTGCATGGCTCACAGGCAAGCGCATGTTCACTGGCTCTGGTCGTGTGTCGCCTGCATGCTCAGACTACTCAGAGCAGCTCACTAGGTAAGTGATAGATAAAGGAAAGAAGCGTTATCTGGGTCAACACTGACCGCCATGTAGATGCGTTGCACAGTGGCTGACAGAACTGCTCAACAATTGCCATAAGAAGCACCAGTGTTAGCTTCAGAAAGTAATACTCACTTCCAATGCTTTGTTCCCCTGCTTGACGCACTCAGGCACTCAAGTGGAATGAGCAATATGCGAGCTGAACTTGAGGAGCTGCGAGCTGCAAGTTGCCCTTCATCTGCATCACCAGGGTGGGTGTTGGACCAAATGGCGGTGGATGGGAGGGCAGCTAGTGACAGCACGGCCAAACCCGACTACCTAGGCCCAGCAGCAGAAAGCGGGGCCAATAGCAGCTGTAGCAGAGGCAGCAGTGGTGGCAGCTCTTATGGCAGCTGCTACAGCACACTGGGGTACCCCAGCCAGGCCCTCGGTAATCCAACGGCTACTGCTGCAGCCGCTACGTCTGGTGGGCCAGGGCGCAGTGGTGGGCTCAGGAGGGGCTTGCGTGTGCACACCAATTTTGATGCTGCACTAAGCTTTGGTGGTAGCAGTGCCGGTGGCGCCAACGATGGCACTTTGCACAGATCCTGGGGATCACTCACAATCCCACAGACCCCATCAACACCACTGGGAAACACCATCAAGGGCCGCAGGTGAGAGGGAGCACATGGGGAAGGAGCGGGAGCGGTGTGGCTTGGTATGAACAAGGTGAAGAGAGGGTTCAGCCACGCTTATATGGGACCAGACTGGGGGTGAGAGGCATTGAGTGCAGTGATGGAGGCCACAGGGCCAAGAGGACAGGTGATTATGAGTCCAGCAGGGGCTCAGACCAGGTCCAAGCATGATTACAACTGCGTGCCCATACCGAGTGATAGTTCTGCTATACGCTCCTTCTGCACTCATTGATTGGGTGCACTATGCCTGGTGAGGCTTGCATCCTGTTTTGAACCATGTTATAACTATCAGGGACACATCCAATGTGTCTGGTTGTGCTTTCTTTGTGTGGGTGGGTGGGGTTGCATTGGAAGGAAGAAAGGTTCCTTGTTGATGTCATGGGGTGGTGTCGTAGGGAGTGCCACAGCTTGCTAAATTTCTTTGCCCTTTATGCGATGTATGGTTACTTGAGATCACTAGAGCACAGTTTGCAGCCATACGACGCCCTATGGTGATCCCAAATGCATCTCCACGCGTGCTCAGCTGTGTAGATGGTCCAGTGCTTGGTGTGTCATGCTGCAGGCTGATGTCATCAGGAGGAGGGGCAGGTGCAGAAGGCATTGACAGCGCTGATTTGACCTTGTGGTGTGGTGACCTTAACTACCGCATCAATGGCAGCAGCAAAGCAGTCAACTACCTCTTGCGCACCAGGCTGCATGAGGTGCTCCATGCCAATGACCAGCTGCGATTACAGCAGAAGAAGGGAAGAGTGTTTGTGGTGAGCGGGGTTATATGGAAACGTCAGGGGTAGCAATATCTCAGCTGAGCTTGGGTATGAATGAGTCTTCAGGGTACTGAGGTGGGCATGTAGGTCATTTCTTGGGTAGGGCTATGAAATGGGGTAGAAGCTCAACATGTAATTAGTGCTTATAAGACATGTACTCTCGTGTCTTTTGCCACCGCACTAGCTAGCATGCTGAATCATAGCAGAAGTGAAGGCGATTGCAGCAATTCCATGGCAGGTATGGTTGTACATGTTATGAGGTATGCAAAACTGGGGAGGCTGCTGTTTGATACTGTGTGTATGCACTGGTTGCCTGGATAAGGATACCTCCTGATCACGTCCTTCTGCGGGGCTGCTGCTTGCAGGGCTTCCAAGAAGGCAAGATCCATTTTGCTCCCACATTCAAGTTTGTGCAAGGCAATCATGACTACCACACAGCCAGGGTGCCCAGCTGGACTGATCGCATCCTGTGGAAGCTGCGCAGTCACCAGGAAGCTCTAGAGGCAGCTCTATCTGCAGAGCTTCCACCACCACCCGCCCTTCATATGGAGCAGCTCTATTACACCAGTGTGCCCTCGGTTGTTAGCAGCGACCACAAGCCTGTGGTTGCAGGGTTTAAGCTGGTCTTGGGGGCCCGTCAGGAGGGCTCATGGGGAGGGCTGTTGGATCTGGACGAGGTAGGACCAGCAGCAGGGGCAGCTGGGGACCCTCAGCTGAAAGGACACTTTGGTTGGGGGAGCAGAAGTGGGGTGGAAGCAGCAGCAGGCAAGAGTTGCAGCATAATGTAGAAACAGCAGCCATGTCGAGGCCCTGCAAACGTCATCCTGAGCAGGTGCCGACTGTAACAGGCAGCAGGGGAAGTTGAAGGAGAGGGAGGGCGGGCCGGTGTGGGTGTACCGACTGCAGACGAGTCCTGGTGGAGTCCCATAAGTGCTGTTGCTCCTAGGGGTGCTGGTGGTGTCCGTGCAGCTTATCTATAGAGAGAGACTGAAGCAGGTGGAGCAGCAGCAGGCCGCAGGAACTGGTGATTCCAAGGAGGTCAATGCACACGTGACTGGGGTCTCAACGGTGTAGCTTATGAATGCTGGCAGTGAAAAAGACACAATACCAGATGGTTAAGGATGGCTGGGAGCTGCAGCAGGTGGGTGCTCAGAGGATGCGGTGCACATACAAATGTACATGTTGCAGATGCTGTTTCCTAAGCAACCCAGTAGGAGAGGTATAACGAGAGCCAAGCTCACACCAGTACTCACTGCAAGGATTTCAACCTAGATCTGTGCAAGGCTGTTTTGAGGTGTAGAGAGAGTCTTTTCTGCATGTCTCGTGGGATGGTATGCATATGCCGAGTTGTCAGATAAGTTGGCATTCGCAAACACCAAATCTATTGGCTTTGACGCTGATTTTATTGTCACTCTTCCGAATTGCGTCCAGGCTGGTGGTCACTGCGATGTAATGCCCAAGCACCAACAGTCCAGCCATCAGAGCGGACTGGCCAGGCCATAAACTTGAAGGAGATGTACCTTTCAATGCCAGAGCTGTTGACAGAATCCCAAGCGTGCTCCAATTCTAGAGCCCGATGCCATGCAGCGAGTAGTGGTGGTGCCTATTTGATGACAGTGTCAAATGCAATCAACATCCTCAACGTCTCCTGTGATCGGGGTTGTGAACTAAAGCAACGTTGAAGATTTAATGGAAAGTAGGACGTCGGACCATCACCTTTAGGGCTCGTCACCGGAGTGTGTGCATGCAGTCTTCAGACCCCGGGCCAACGGCTCAGTTCTTACTGCGGTAGCTAACACGCTTCATTTGCAATGAACGCTGAAGAGTTACGCCCAATGCCAGGCTTGACCACGTCTGAAGCGTAGGTTCTCTCTCACCCGCAGTAGCACCCGGCTGTAGGAGAGGTACCAGAAAGCGCCAGGATCCTAACTGGTGGAAGGATCTGTGCATGGCGCGCCTTTTTAATAGTCCAGAGTTGTGAGACATGCCAGCATCCTTTGCTTGGCTAACACCCAGATTGCTCAGCTTGAGATCAGGCGTCCTTGCTGCTGGCAATAGCTTGACCTCATCCGCACCCGTACTAGTCCGAGAGTCACAGCATTTGCTGCTGTACTCTACCAGAAGGGCAGGCGAGTTACACCATTGTGTGCTGTGAGGACCTATTCGGATCTTGTGACAAGCGATCTTTATCAAGGTTGCCCATAGATACTTCTTGGAGGTTATCCGTATCCTGCTCAAATCCTCGCACATTTCTGCAAGTCGTCCTCTCCGCCTGAGCAACATGCAAACAATCCGCGTACAGAGTGCTGGTCTTCAGGATCAGGCCTATATGAGGGGTAAGAAGCAGCTCGGCTGGCTACGCCCTCTCCTGTGCTGGTAGCGCCATGGTGAACTCGCCTCAGGAGCTTTACCAGGACCATTGCAGCTTCTGCTCGTCCAGCATAATGACTTTCAGGAGGTTGTCGTAGTGCATCGAAACATCATCAGATGCATCTCTGTACAAGCGCGGCAGCAGCGACTATACCAGTCGTGCATGCAGCTTGTATTTCTTGACGGAACGAATGTGGAATGCAACTGTAGCTGCATCACAGCTGTTATGCCAGGTGGTTATCCAAACTATTGCATGCAGGCATCAAGGCTACAATCCCGCGGTCATCCGGCCAGGCTATGGGGAGCGTCTCACGTCAGCGGAAGGTAAGCATGCAAAGGTGTACTGTAGTGTTGTTGTTGAGTACTAAACTCCTGACTGATTTTTGTTTACACTGGGAACAGGGCTGTTCTAGTAAGCATCAAGTAGCATCCTCCGGCATTTTATGCCCTGCACTGAGTAACCTCAATTCTGCTGGGATACCCTTGCACAAATGCCTTGTCGTCAGCGGTGCACAATCTGCAAGCCCGTGAGATAGGTCACGCCCTTGCTCAATCTGCTGCTGATGCTCCCCAAAACTTCCTCGGTCTGGATCAAAGGGAGTAGAGACGGCTATTTCATGAGAGGACTGAGGCATTGTTGCCACCCAGCCCGTCGAAAGCAGGACTGTGAAGCATGCGCCTACGGATGTGCAGAAGATGGCAGAGTCACCGCCGCATGCATCAGTGGTTCAGGGCCATTTTATTGCTCCTGATCTAAACAGCTTAGGGACGAGTAGTCTAACACAATGCGCACCTGACTCAGGATGTACTCAGGGCACAATCCATCGTGATCGCTCCAACCATTGGCGTTAGTAGCTGCTTGTGTGTATAACCCCCAATATGCACTCTCTTACATGGGCTGGGTCCTTGTTCTTATTTATTGCTTCTTCTGCTGCTGCTGTAGGTCCGTGTTGAGGCGTACACTGATGCTAGTGGTCTCCGTCAAATCCAGGAGGCCAAGGTCAGGCAGGCAATCATCAGGTATAATGAGGCTCACAAGGCATTCCCTAAGGTGAGTCAACATGTCAGAGGTTGCGTAGACCAGCTGGGTTTGCCTGCAGCAGCATCTCTGGCAATGGGGATACACTCATGAGACATCATTTGCCGCTCGGGTCCTGTTGAGCGGCTGTGTAAACCTCCTCCCTGCCTGGCTTCTTCTTGATGGTACAATGCTTGTGATCAAGGGAGGAGCCAGCACCTGAAGGTTTGCTGATGTCTGTGCTCCCACTGTGCCAGCCCTTTGAGGACCCAAACCCTGGGCTTGCAGGGCAGTTGTGGATATTGTTGTTGCTGATACACTGGGATGCTGTTTGAAGACATGCTAGATAGGTTATTACAGCCCATGCCTGTGCGCCTGCAACACATAGCATGTTGCTGGACACTCCCTGCAGTAGCCAGCATAAGGGACGGCCGTGCTACTGTACTTGACCCAGTACGTGACAGTTTCTTTATGGTCTGAATTCGAGATCTTCCCATCATATGGAATATTGCTTGGCACTTTCCTGCTGTGTGCTTTGTTGTTTTGATCAATCTTGCGCTGTTGACCCCGTATCACACTGCATAGGCTTGGTTGATCAGAGGGATGTGCCCCAACTAAAGATGGCCTGCATAAGTAGTTCATGTGCAACCTTTTCAGTGTTGCTGTATGGACATTTCCACAATCTTTCTGAGCCCATCAAGGTGTTGGTCTTTGTGATTGGCCACCGTATTACTCAGCATCAAGCAAGGGAAGCTAGCCACTCAACAGACAGAAATAACAAATGTATTCTGCTGTCTGGTCCCTGGCCCCCATGTTGTTCTGCAGGTGAAGTTTGTGATTGAGGGTGCCACTGATCTGGGTGACAGCTGGAAGGTGGTGGGTGCTGCTACTGAGCTTGGCGGCTGGGACCCTGCTGTGGCTCCTCCTGCCTGGTGGAGGGAGGGAGGCAAGTGGGAGGCCGAGGTCCCAGTGCCACCTGGCAACCATGTGTTCAAGGCTATACTGAGGAAGGCGGATGGGCAGTACATCTACGAGCCAGGAAATGATAGGGTGATCCAGGTGAGGATTGGGTGGGCGGGGAGGAGGGGGGGCAAGGTTGAGGAAGCAGCTGGTTTGGTAGCGAGCTCACGGGGCACTGGGGGGACGGGGGCAGGGACAGGGAGGCAGCAGAAGGAGGAGAAGATGGGGGTTTCATAGGGAGAATAGGGCGGCATCAAACAAGAATGTCCCCCAGCAGCGGGTTTTCAGGGACAGTATGCTGATTGGAGCGAATGAAGTGGAGGGCGCACTTTCGGGAGAAGGGTCGCAGAAACAGCAGGAGCAATGGATAGGAGGAACTGACGCATATGAGCCATGTCAGAGCGACAGGATGGTGGTGGTAACCAAAGGGGCTTGTAGGAGCAGCAGGAGGCACTGGAAGGGGGAGGGGATGGCGGAGCAGGAGGACGCTGGGGGCAAAGGGCAGCAGGGCAGATGGAAAATGGTAACAGGAGGTATTGCGGCAGTACAGTAAAATTGTTGTGAAAGCATGCAGTAGGCAGTGAGGTGGAAGCTGTCGGTGTGGGGATGCTTGTTTTGGGCTAGACATAGATGCATCTATTAGCGATGGCACATGAAATGTTCGCAAATACACGGTCGAGCTCGCTTGCATGTCCTGTTCGTTTTGTACCAGGCACACTGTTTTTCCTGTATGCTTGCATTCCTGCGTCCTAATGGTCCTTTAGTTCTTGCTTTTCTTGTTTGGTTCTTGCTTGCCCCGTCTAGTCGCACCCTATTCAGCCCTTAGCCTGCTTTCGGACTTTGTGGGGGGTGGCAGGGTACATGGGGTGTTGGCCAGTCACAAAGCATGCTGTTGATAGAGCGCTTGCAGTGGTTGGTATGTAATTGTCTCGGTCTCTTGAATGGTCTGGCAGCCTTGGCTCTCTAGCGGTCTCGACTCTTTGTCTCAATTTCCGCTCTCAACATACTAAGAACCTGGATGGGGTGCCGCGGGCGCTGCACGGCTGTGCAATGATATATCCATATGTTAATACACGCAGGCAGGAGGCAGTAATGGGCTTTTCTCAAGGGGACTTTGTGCTTTGCCTGTTTTGGGTCTGGGGGTAGGGAGGCGTAGTCAAGGCATTGCTTTTCACGCTGCCCTAGCAGTATTGGTTTCCATTATATCTTTCCGTGAATTTTGATACTAGCTTCCTTGCAAACCTTAAAAATCACATGGCACTGTGTAGACTGGTGGGAGCCACTGCGGATGATCCCTGCATGCTGCTGCTATGATCTGATCACAAGGTATTGTTGCTCCACCCTGTCTGCTCCAGGTTCCTGCTGACAGGGCGCGTCAGGTGATTGAGATGAAGTTCAAGGTGAACACTGAAGTCCCAGTCCCAGTCCCAGTCAGAGAGATGGCATATGCACGCTGAGCAGCGGCTATGAGCACTGAGCTACACACAAGCATGAGAGTGTCCTCCCAGGAGGCGCTGCTGCTACTGCTGCTGCTGCTGGGTTTGGAGCTCTGGAGAGTTTCAAAGATGATCAGTGGCAGCAGGAGAAGTACACAGCACAGATTGGGTTTCTTACATGCTATCAGAGCCAAGCCAATGGGTGAGGCATTCAGGTGCAGCCATGTTGGCTGGTTCTAAGCAGGTGCAAGAAGCAGGTGCATAGTCATCCCTGCTTCTCCTGCTCGCTGCTGCAACTAGATTTGATTATTTGCAACTGGCGTAATTGTTCTTTCATACCAAAGAGGCTGAAACAAGCAGGCTCTTATGAAGCATATAAAGGCTGAAGACAGGATATGGACAGGCTGCGGCGGCAGGGGCAGCAGGAGGTCTTTTTGGCAACTCATGTGCTGCTGCCCGGTAGATTGTTCCCTACTTTGGCCAGCAAATACATAGGTTTTGTAATGTATAGGCTATATCGACAAAGGATGGCGACGAAAGTTGCTCATGCTGCCTTTTTGTGCTCATGGTTTGCGTGGATGCCATGAAGGGGTGACCATTACACTGGGGCTCATTTTATGGGGTGCCGATTCGTGAATGGAAGGTACCATGGGTATCAGGAGAGGCATGCAGGCGTACTTACTGGGATAAACGAGATGCTTGCTTTTTGTACATATGTGAGCGGTTTGTGAAGTTGCACTCGTGCTGAGAGAGGCCCATTCCAGCAACAGTGACATGTCTCATCACCCAAGCTGGGTTGAATAAATTGTTTATACAGCAGCTTCATGGGGGTGGGTCTCTACCAAGGGTTTGTGAAGTATCATGTGCATGGATTAGTAGAGATCATCCCTCCTTTGCTGTAAGCTGGCCCTTGAGGTTGCTCAGGACTGGAGGAGACTGAGCTGACATACATACTGCTGCTACCCTGACTATTGCATTTGGATGTACAATAGCTGCTACAAGAGACTGGGAACATGTTTAATTTTTGTGTGATGGGTGCCCTGATTGAGATGTGGAGGCATGGAGTGCTATGTGATTGTGGCAAGTCTGGAACTGTAAGTGGCTGTGTGGTTTTTGGGAGTGTGTCTGATGGGCCAAGTGGGCCAGCATCATCAGCGCAGAGTGAGGAGTGTCTAACTTGTACAACATGTTGGCTGGCTGTCAGATGCTTTGCATTTTGCAGTACGGTAGCGTTGTGATCCTTGTGATCTTGAGGGTAAACAGTCCGGTCTGCTGTCAAAGGTGGGGCCTTCAGGTGTCAAAAGCTGTTGACCCTTCGCAGCTGTATGTGGTACTACTTTCGCCGGGCTGCATGTCTCCCTCTCTCTGGACTCGAGCTGAGCTCGCTCTCGGTCCATAGACGGCACTAACAAACTTGATTGGCGCTGGGCCCATTTCCTGGCCGGCGGCTCATTCGATTCGCCCGCCGGTCACCTGCTGCCGGACGGAGGTGAAGTTGCGGATCCAAGGGAAGCGGCCCGTTCCGATACAGCTTAATTACGACAGCCTCTTTCTTTGCCAACATATACACATAGTCTCCTAATGGTCTACCAAAGACAAAGTGGTCCTAGAAACATCTTTCACAGCTTGTCGGCACTCACGACGTGAAACACATGTAACATGCTCAACAAAGAGACACCTTTGTCGAAAGCGCAATCTGAACTACAGTGACAGACCCATCCAAGCTTACACCGACGCTACTGAGTTGCAAGGGACCAAATTGCAGTACTGTGTTTGTTTCTGTGAGGTTCCCCCTTGGCTTCATGGGGACTCTGACAGGGATAGGGATCCGTGCGTACCTAATGGCCGTGGCCGTTTGCTTGATGTCGTCACAGCTGAAATACTCGTCTGGATCCCGCATCAACCGGGCCCTTGCGGACTTCGGGGACCTGAGCAACCCCGTTGGCGGGGTCTGTGCTATACTAGCAGCAGCTGCGGCAGAAGATAATCAACTTCCCCGTAGTGTGACGCCGCTAGTATGCAGCGGAACACTAATACGCCCTACAACTGTGCTCAGTTCAGGCAGATGCCTCGCTTCCATGTTGGCCGAAAGCCGTTCCCTTGTCGTGACCTGCAACCCGAGGCCCAGAAGCCAGCCCAAGACCACCAGGTGGCATGCCGTTACCGATGCGTACTCACCTGACATTGCAAGCATTTCCGGGCCCTTATACGACCCTGCTGGGGACATCGGGGTGCTCGAACTCAGCTCAGCTCCCGCTGTCAAGCCGGTTCCATTGCCCGGTGAAGGAGAGGTGGAGCGTTTGGCAGTTCAAGGTGCGTGGCCTACAATGTCGCCGATAGTAATAAGCTTTTTACAAAGCCTACTCGTGTCTTAAAAGTGGCCGTTCTTCATGTGGAGATGAGTGTACTGCCTGCAGGTGACTGGGTACCAGGTGTTCTGGAACCGCCCGCCGAAAATGCCAGTTCTGAGTGCAAAGGGGCTGGTTAAGTTACTGTAGCCTACAGTAGATCCTCCGGTTCAGATTTCGCCTCACCGACAGCCATCATTACGGATTGAAAGTACTGTGTACCAAACTGCACTTGCACTATGGGATGGATGGGCAGCAACAATACATTGTCCCATTTGCTGAGGGGTTATCCAGCACTGTATTAGCAGCGGCAAACTTCTTACTAGCTCTAGCTCTAAATTACTTGCATTGGATTGGACTAAGGGACCAAAATATCTGCCAACTTGGCAACGCTTAACTAGACAAGTAGCTGCTAACCAACAGCTAGCGCTGCTCCCTTGTGATTCCAACTAACATGCATGGTCCCAAGCTCATGCAGAAAATGCCCACGGCGGCAATTATTTGTGGACTTGATTGGATTGTTTGTGATACCGTTGTTTATCTACCGCATATAGCCATCCACTTATCCTCAGGGCACCTGTTACAAAGAAGAGTACAGCACCTTCTGTATGTGCCTCTGTCTGTCCTCAGGCCTGCTTACAGATGCCACCAAGATTACGATGATGGGATACGGTGAAGCCTGTGCTGCTGAAGCATGCACCTTGGGCATTTCAACAGACACACACCCAGCGCGCTCCCCCAGTGCTTCCTCTGGTGCCACTGGTGACATGCGCAGCATCAGCTCCACCTGGTTCACTGGATTAAGCAACAAGGTCTTGGAGTATGCCATTGAGGCAGTTGGGAAAAACAAGATCTCACAGGGGCCTTGCTCATGTAAGCAACTGATCTGTACTGCTCTGCTGGTACTGCCTCTACTGCTGCTGAGCCTTGTTGTAACACGAACATCTATGACAGGCCAGACAGAATCCAGTGGTACACTTCTGGTGGTATGTGTCAGACCTGCCCCTAACCCAGCCTTCCACTATAGAATTGCATGCCTTACTCTTCATGCACCCAGCAGCCTGGTGTCCCCATGTAACTGGGCTTGGTGCCATGACGAAAATGTATGCAGTCCAGACAGACAATGCTGTGACGGTTTCAATATTTGTGGCAGCTGCAGACGCTTACAACTGATTGGCCAAGAGCTGTTGCTTCTCCTGTCCTCCCCAGCAAACAATTCTTCATCAGTACTTTGATCATGCTCAAGCTCTAATCATCTTATGTGTATGTTTATGCCCTGTGCAGCTGACCGTGGAGGCCCTGCTTTCGTCAAGGATGGTCAAGGGAAGCATGTCCTGGTGGGAATGTTCATCACAGGAAATACGGCTTGTGGTGAAGGGGGCCAGATACTGCGCCTGGACACTCCTGAAACAATGCGCTTCCTGGAAGACCACATGGGGCCCATGGCTGCTTCCATGTCCCAGGCTGGGTAGCAACTGGCCGTGCCTGTTTGATGCAGTGCTGCAGAAACAACGGCTGCATCATGCAGGAGGGCTACCTGCTTCCAGGTGACGGGTCTTGGATAAGAGCTTGAGTAAAATATTTCACATAAAACTTCAGCAGAGCCAGGGCTCAGACTGAAATCAACATCTGCTGTAAACCCTTGGTCACACCTGATCAGGCATGAAGCTCTCTGCTGATGTACACGGTAGGGCTGCAACATGGGCATTATTAAATGGCTGTTTGAGACATGTTCTTCTGAGGAGCTGTACTGGTCAGAAATTCGAGAGCGGAGAGCTCGGTTGTTGCCTGAATGCTTGTGAGAACGGTTGTTATGGATATGCAGCGGAGTTGAAGAGGTGCCCGGCCTGCCATGCATGGAAATGAGTTGAAGCTTTTCAAGGGCTGCTTAGAAAGGGCAGCACTCAACTGACGCTTGATGGGCATAGGCTGCGCCCTGACAACCAATATTGGAAACAGGCGCCTTCTGCTTAGGGGCACGGAGCTCCAAAGCTTTGCAAGTGGCTTGTGGGTCTGCAGAGTACTTAAGTGCAACTTATGTCCATGTGGTCATGGTCGCTTGCCTTGGATTCCAGCGCCAGGAAGCGAAGCTCTGTTTAGTTCGTGGGCTGATTGGATTATTGTATCACACTCGGCACCTGTTATGGATATTGCTGCTTTCCCATGCTGCTTTTGGGAATCCAGGAGTGGTCGTACAAAGAGCATTACGCAGGGTACTTGCTCAAGCTGTACCCCAGGTCCCTTCAAAGTGGCATGGTACTGCATCCAAACACCATCTGGGTGTGATAGCTGCAACGCCAGATGCAACTTTGTGGGTGTTTTCTTTTGGGTGGTTTATCTTATGCTGTTTGGAGTGCTGCCCTCCTTGCAGCTGATATTTAGCAGATGTTGGTTGTACTTTAGCATGTAAGCTGCTGTACTTGGCACTGGTTGGGGAGCCTCGGTCATGTGCACGCCAAACTGCAACTAATCTGAATTGGCTTTGACAGTGCGGCAGAGCCGCTGCAGGGCAGACCTGCGCTGTTGTGTGAAGGTGCATTTTGCTTGCGAAAACAGTGGTGCATCATTATCATTGGGCAACCCCTAAGCTGCTGCAGAAGCTGATAATCTGTCAGCTAGTACTTGACATCTAGCTGACACAGGAGGGACATGCGTGTGCGGGCCTTCAGGGGCACTTGCCGCTCATTTGGTGTAGTTCCTCACAGGGAACTAGCATGCTAGTTGTGCATATGAGGCAGCTGGCAGCAGGCAATTCATGATGTTGCAGCATTTGGCTCTTGTCGCCATATATATCTGGGCCCGGGCCCATACAGCTCTTAACAGCTGTGCAATGCATGTAGGCAATCTCCATCGTCATTTGATGGCTATCTACAATGCACCGTTTAGCATTAGATTCCCTGGAACAATGGCTTTTTGTACGGGGAAGTAATGTCAATGCATACACTAGTTTTGTGGCATGGGGAGTGTGTTGGTGTATGGCTGCTGGAAATCCAAGGTTCTGTCGCCGTGGTATGGAGGTTACATGTGTGCTTAATACGAGCGCCAGCATGCTGTCGATATGCATAGTTTTGGTTCTTTGTTCCCCTGCTGTTCCAATGAAGGCCAGCTGTGGAATGGGTCTGTTGACGAGCGACTGCTTGCAGCAAGATATCTTTACTGGGGAATAGGGTTGGTGCTAAATGCAGGCGAATCCTTACTTGGCAAGACTGGTTCACTGGGTCCGCTGTTCCTCCATTGGCACCGCTGAGCAAGTGCGGGCCTTGTGCCAGCTTTGTTGTTGCTCTCACTAAATCAGACTCATTCTCCTGTCAGGGATTTCATGACTAGCAGGGTCTGCTTGATGACAGATTGTCCAAGCTGTAAATTACCCGAAACAGGGCTAGAAATCAGGCGACCTCACACTTTCTTTTATGTTGAGTATCATGCTAGTATCGCCTCTTGGAGCAGGGCCTTGTGTGATTGTGCTTTGGTGGCCAGTTGGTGACGGCCATGAGCCAACAGGTTGCGTTTCCAGTTGCCGATGGTGGCCTGCAGGAGCAATGGCTGCAGTGAGTTGCAAGGATGTGAGAAGGTCTCTGCTGGCGGTCAGGAAAGTTGTCTGTCAAGGGACATCAGCCAGCATCCGTTTGCTGCTTAGGTGAGCGGTCTATGCTGGAGGGGGATGCACAAAAATTCAGCACCCTCACTTACTCACCACCCCACACCCCTAACAAACTGGTTGGCGTCATGCTTGGGTGCTGCATGGCCCGGAGGGCTGTGCAGTGGTCTCTCTTAATAAAAAATTCAGCACTGGCCGGGGCCGCTGGGTCGGGGCTTAGTGCGCCAAGCATTGCTGATAAATGGTCAGCCCCTTCGGTGTGTGAATACTCACATTGGCAAACCCATCGGTAAGCGTGAGGTGCCACAGTCTGTGAAGTCATTGCCTGTCAAAGGGGGCGTTCTTTTTGTGTGTGTGAATCTTACATTGGCAAACCCATTGGCATACATGTAGTCAGGCTTTCTGCAAGTAGTGCCAACTGCAGATGGCATGGTGTGACAAGTAGCAAGTGCGTCGAGTTTGTGTTCAAATTTTCCTGAATTTGCCATGTGGTCTCTAGTCCAAACGATGTACAACATGCACCGCTTGCATCACCTTAGACTCTGAGACAATCAAATGGGGGGCACACGGCAGCACGCAGCAGCAGCATCGGCAGCAGCATCACTCGCCCGTTACCACTGTCCTGCGGGGCCGGCCGCCCTGGGAGTCTCACCTTCCCAAACAACACGGCAAAAGTATGTTTTGCATATGAGGTCCCATGTCAAATGTTGCCCGTGTCTTCGTCATTTTGCCGACTAAAGCCCTCTCCCAGAACTGCAGATACTTATTGTGCAGTCTTGCACATGCTCAAGTCTGCTGCTGATGACAGCCCAGGCAACAGGTCACGACTTAAAGCTAGTACTGTTCACAACAAAAGCTAATAACATAACATAACATAACAAACATTTAAGGTGTGGCAACCGCAAAGGGCTGCTAGGTCGAAACGACCAAACACACCATCTGTAGTAATCCAATTGAATCTCCACAGACCATCATGACATGGCTACCGTGGCACAATATCTAGCAGCATTCTTGCTTCTTCTCCGGAGATCATACGCCCTATCTACATGTCCGCAACAGCATCACTAAGCCACCTACCACGCAATGAAAGAAACTTGACCCCCCACAGCCACCGACTCCCAGCCCTGTAGGAAGCATCCATCCTTTGCTCCTCGCTCAAGCCAAATCTGCAGTGATACACTGTTCCATAAATGAACTTTCTTTTCATGCATGTATGATATCGAGCAGCAGTCTCAAAACACACACATTTGATCCCACGATGCATTCGGCAGCACCGTAGAAACAAATGTATGCTGGGAACCTCACCACTTTCTTGTTTACACTCTGGCACATTTGACATGAAGGTGAGCAGGAGGCCTTCCTTAACCCCGTCACAGATGCCACATGCTGCTACTTGCTCTCCCTTCCTTCCCCACCAGTAGCCCTGCGGCACATGCTGTTCATACACAACGCATATGACAGATGCGCATGACTGGTTCATGAGCGCATGCAACTCCAGCAGCTTTACATACTTTGCAAGGGTCACACACTCATAGCGACCGCCACAAGCATACGTGCAATACTTGCACCCCCCACTCCAGGTTTGCATGGCATGTCACTAACCTTGCCCGAGGTTGGGTCTTAACCGAGTTCCATTACCAACAGAAGCACATTGCCTTTGACTAAGACCAAATTTTATCCATCATGCTTGATATATCTATCTATATACATCTATATATCCATCAGAGCAGTATCTAGCATCAAACCCTCTAGTATGCACCCACAAACCATCCAATCGTCCCATCAAACGACACCAACACCAGACAAGTCTCCTCCTGCAGTGCCCTCCCTCGCCCCATGTGTCATACGCCAACATCAACACACAGAAGCATTAGCTGTTAGGCACTTCCCAGGTGTTTTGCATTGCCTAAACATGGTCGCTCTGTACTTCTGCAAATGGCAGCCACTGCCTCTTGAGCCCACCCAATCTGAAATGGTATGTGCCAACGTGCGAACCACATGTTTTCGTGCTCCCAAAGCTGCACCCAACTTAGGCTTAAAAGTAGAAGCCAGTATGCTGCTTTTCACACACACACACACCATCTTCTTTATGCATGGAACGTAACGTGACAAAGGAGTCATCCAAATGACTAAGAAACCCCATCTAAAGGAATGCCCTGCTACTATATGAGACACAGGACAGCACAGCTTTGCATCCTGCAGGCCCGTCCAGGTCAAAACTGTCCTGGAGTTATTGTGCTATTGCCATGACGCGCCCAAGAGTCTGCCAACACCATTGCTACTGCATACCTCCAGCACACAGGAGGCCCACATGGCGCACGTACACTTCTGCCTCCCAAGTGCCTGGAACTCAATGATGGCCAATAGCAGCGGTTTGGGCATCATTCGCCCAACATACAAAGAGGCATTTTTGTGGGTGATCCCCAGCACATTGCAGCCTTGTGAACAAACACCCTCTCTCACAAAGAAAGATACTGCACGGGACAACATCGCAGGCTGTTGCACAGAAAAAGCACTCACTCCTCTCAAGCATTGCAAAGAGAATGGGGCTGTGCATCCCTTGGACAGCGACAGAACTCAACGTCCCCAGTGCCACAACCAATTGCCACGGTGATCTAGCCAAGGGTCAAAGACATGAAAAGCTAGCCACATAGGTTGCTGTGCACTCCAATGGAGTTGCAACCTCTCAGCCAATATGCGCTGCATGATTATCTAAACCACCGCTGCTTGCGAGTACAAGAAATAGTTCTGCCAATGATGCAGCGGAACTTGTGTGTTCCAGCATGAGAGCAAAGACCAGAAGCACCTTCCTGTATTCTCATGTAGCAGAGTTCCTAAATCCAGAAACTTTCAATAAGGATCATCACGACAGTGGCTTATGAACCCCTCCAGGTACTGCAAGAAACAGAAATAACAGAACTACACACTTTGTGTGTGTGTGTGTGGGGGGGGGGGGGGGGGGGGTACACAGACTAAAGCCTGAAGCAAAGCCGCTAGTCAATGCGGCCTCATCATTACTCCATATAAGCAAGCACCAGATAACCAGTGAATGAAGAAGACACCTGCGGCCACAGACAAAGAATCTGCAGCCAGCAGCGCGTGCAAAGCCAAAAGCCACTGAGAAGGCAAGGTTAGCTCACTAGCTTCAAGATACCAGGCAGCGTTCTCATAGCCACAGTGCGTGCAATTAGGACCAGAAACTGAGCGGCTAAAATGCCGACTGAACACCACACTCTGCCTTCTTTCACATCTTGTGAGTGTGGCAGCCACAGACAAGCCTCAGTGCCCAGATGGCCAGTAATGCCCCTGCTTTGCCTTTGGGCGAATCAAGTCCATGGCCAGCACACTTACATGTAGAGCTGATGCCCCATCCCTTGTATCCCATTACCGTCTTATTTGGTTGACTCCACATGCACAACACATAAAGTTGATATAGAAGAACGCCTTCATGACACGCCTCCATGATACCTGCATCCAGCTGATCAGTGGAGGAATCAGGTATGCATGGCGTCCCTCAAAGCTCAGCCTGGTGAGGGGCCTACGGTCCCCCAACAAGATGCATGCAGTTGTATGACAACAAAAACTATGGATAAAGACAAACTCCAAACAGACCAAAGGCACCATCACCCTGAAGTGACTCCTACAACTCCGCAAAAAAGCAGGGATCCCAAACAAGAAAAACCAGTACTCTGCAAGAGACGGGATTGCAAGCCTTTCACCCATTGTTTAGGCACAATAGAAAAGGGGAACTGCCCACCCTGGTGTTCCAGGGTGTAACTCAATACTACCCAGGTGCCTGGTGACGTGATATGCTTTCATGAGCAGAGGACCTCTCACTGACCACCAAGTAATGCATGATCCAATTCCATATAGGGCAAGAATACATACTTTGTGGATGTTACTCTGATATAAGAACCTATTGCGTGTGGCAAGCAACACCCTCCAGTCCTAGCATGCGACAGGCTAAGCACATGGAAATGGGCCATAAGATGAACTGCTGCACCAACCACCCGTCAACCAGGCTGTAGTAACATGCATGTGTACGTTACATAAGCAGCAAATTGCAAGGCATCACAAGGGGACGAAGCCAATCAAAGGAGGATTATCCTACAACTATGGTGAGCACATTGCGTTGTGCTTAGTATGCTGCATGCTGGGGGAATATGGTAGCCGAGACAACTAAAGAAGTAGCACCTGAACCATGCAGACCTGAAGTACTTCTCAACCTCAAGTATTCGGGGATGCAACCAATCAGAGCCTATGCATACTGTCAGAGGAATAAGGACTGCGCTACTTCCCAAAAACAACCTCAAGTTCATTGACTAAGATATCGACTGACCAACCTCAACCGCAGCAGTGAAGGCAACCATTTAAAAGAGCCAATTGGCAAACCCCAGGGCCAAGAAAATGTCCTCCCAAACGGTGCAACCTTGGTAGCGCCCAGCTGCAGACGGAGCCAAGCTCAGCAATGACTCAGCACCTGGAAGCACTGCAGGAAGCTTCCACAGCCGCAGCACAAGCAAGCACCCAATGTACTGGAACAGACACGCATGCATTGGCTGTAGCACAGTGAATACATCTCTTTACCAATATCCCATCAAATGAAGCACTACAAGACGTGCACAGTACCCCAGTTGTACAAGGACTACATAAAGCACATAACAGCTCAGGGCTGGCCTTGGTTCCTGCTAGTAGCCCTATGCGGATCTGAAAACTTGTTTAGGTTTGCAATTGTTTAGAGACAGGAGCTTTGTACCTTGTTGCTCTGCCGTACTTGCACATCAACCTGCATTACTGGCCCTCATGTGGCAGAAACCATGAACCTGGCTCAACTCAAACAAGAGGAGCTCAGGGACACATTGCAGATCCATTGTATCTTGCTTCATTGCATTTTTGCTGCAATCCCCTTGAGTGCAATAGCGTGGCATGCTTCATGAATTCAACACACCTCCCACCCCCCAGCTCTTGACTGTTGTATCTCAACATCACTACAATTGTGCACCCTCAACCTCCATTCCATTCAAATTTTCATGTATGGCACTACCAGCGCACTGCCCACCATGTCTGACCTGCTCACAAGCCCAGGCTACAATAAGAGGGGGTGTCGGCATAGCTACATTGCCCAAACGGATCACAGCTCCATTGCTAAACAAACCATCAACACATATGCAAGTCCAAGGGCCAGGAGACATGTCTGGCTTTTTACCTGGTGCAAGGACTGCCATTGCCATATGCAATACAGGGGAGCATTGAAACGCTTGCAAACACAGACAAATCACCTTGCCAAATAGCAAAATGGACATAGCCAACTGACATGTAACCTCCCACCTTCAGTTCACAACCATTTGTTTGCCCAAATGATGTATCATGCTCAATCATACAGACCTATAATTGAGCAACAGACTGCAGATCTTCTCTATTCTTGCACAGCCAGATGCCAACTTCTTACCACAAGCAGCAGCTTACAGATGGAGCATATAAGAATGACATGCATTAGCGTAGGGCTACCCATTTGCATGCCCTTGTAAACAATTCCTACCATGCACCATGCAAGAATGTGCAGGAGGGTGTTGCAGACAGAACAACAGATCTCAGCACTAAATCCGTAGGTGATAATGCACAGATCGTGCATGCATGCTTGTTCATGCTGGTGACGGAGCCCAGCCTGCCAAGTGCGCACGACTTGACTGCTCCAAAGTACTCAGCACCTCCCTTGCTTAAATCGCACAATCATCGCAGAAAGCATGTAGAAATAGTAGATAGCCATGGGCCAATACCAGCACTGTGCAAAAAGTGGAGTCGCCCTGCTCCCTGCATATGAAGCACTCAAACAAACACAACCTCATTTGTCTCAACCCATGCAGCGTGGCCACTAAAAAGGGAGCAGCAGTGCTTCTGAAAAAGGGAGCACAGAAGCCCTGCTGCTGTCTCAACCTCCAGGATAAGTGGAATGCGGACTTGGATCTGACTGCATTGACGATAGCCATACATATACAGCACACCAAGTTGTTGAAGCTAGAACACCTAATCATGCACAGCATTTGAGCTCTTGGGGAATCTAAAGCTTTTTCCAACTCCATGCAAAGCATCAAAGCTATTTGTAAAAAAGAGACAGGATGCAGATGAATATAGCAATGCCAACCCTGAACGACGGCGCAGCACATGCTCTGTGTTGCCATCATGCTTCTGCTCACAGCAGCTAAATCCATTATCCAGCTAATAAGGGGCAACAACTGCTCCAGAACAACATGGAGCCCCGCGGCACTGCAGCTGTGACCCCATTTTAACACCCCTTCTGGCCAAGGAAGACCAAGAACAGAACCACTGGGTAACTTCATGCCCACATTACATCTCACCCATTGTGACCGTACACTTATCCTAACAACCAGCTCAAGTTGCTGGCATGCCCCCGTTCCCTGCTGCCACTACAAACGGCAGCACAATTTCCATGGAATACCCCTTTAAGTGCAGCTGCAGCTGGCTCTACCGAACCTTGCAGGCTGCTAGGGCGCTACAGTTGCTACCACAGGTCCTGCTCTGTAGGCCATCCTGTCAGCAGCTCCGTGAAGACTGAGCTGCTGCCCCCAGAGGCAGCTAACTCTGCAGGGTACATGGACAGCATGGAGTCATCCAGCAGCTCCAACCCCAGCCCTTCTAACAAATCATCTGCTTCATCATCAAAGAGAGCCACAGCCTCACTGCAGGCAATCTGCTGCTGCTGCTGCTGCTCCAAGGGCTGCTCCAAGTGTGGCTGTGGCTGCTGCAGCTGCTCTTCCGGGAGAGTTTGCTGCGATTGCTTCAAAGGGCTGCTTCCAGTCCGCAGCAGCTCTTGCTGCTGTTGCAAGTGCTCAGGGGTGGTCGGTACGCCCTGCAAAGCTTTTCCCATGCCCTCCTGCTGCCCCCGGTACAGCTGTTGTTTGGGCCCCTCCTCATGGCCCTGAATGAAATGCTGCTCGACTGGTGTGTTCACTTGCACTAACACTTTCTGCTGCTGCTGCTGCTGGAACCTACCAAGCCGCTGGCCCTGCTGGATCAAGATAGACAGAGCATCACTTGGCCCCTTTCCCACTGCAGAATCTCTCTGCTGCAGCAGTCCATGAGGCGCCCCGTTCTGCTGATGCTGCACCTCCACCGTCTGCTGAACCAGGTTGTGGACCGTACCGCTGTGTAAAGGGCCCCATGGCATTGCTGCTGGTTCGCCTGTTGCGATCTGCCACTGCTGTGCTTGGCTGGCAGTGACGACCACTCCAGCACTTCCGGCAGCTGCTGTTCCTACACCTGCAACCTCCCTGACTAGCCCATGTACCCCTCCCCCTGCCATCGATGCTGCTTTCTCCTCATGAGCTTGGAGCGAGCCTTCTTGCTCCCAAGCCCCTGTAGCATTAGTTAGCCCCATGCATGACCTTTGATGTGCTGCTATGGTTGCCCCCGTGGCCACCTCGAAGACTGGGACAGCACTGGCACGACCCACCATAGCTTCAAATGCTGCTGCTGTCCTTGCTACTGCCGCTGCAGAAGCTGCTGTCCTTGCTACTGCCGCTGCAGAAGCTGCTGTTGCAGCTGCTGCAGTTGACGTGGCAATGGCTGCAGCTGCAAGCAAGGACTCTTCCGCTGCGCCGCTCCCCAGATTCGGCCACAGCACACCCCTTCCTGAAGCTGCTCCTGCTGCTTGCATCGGCCCTGATCCTTGCAAGTCTAAATAAGAGCCATCCCCTGCGGCTGCGGGCCCCCCTCCCATAACTGCTGCCCCCGATGCTGCCTGAGATGCTTGCACAGGCAGGCTGTGTGCACCCCCCACCTCCCCTGTGATTGACCCCACTCTCCAAGCCCCTTCTTCCCACGGTACCAGCCCACCACCCATCCCTGCTCCCCGAGAAGCCTGCTCAGAAGAGCTGCAAAGACCTCCTGCTTGCCACCCTCCCCTGCTTGACCCCAATTCCCAAGCCCCCACTGCTGCTGTTGCCGGCTGCACTGCCTTCCCTGCAGCTGCCTCCCCTGCTTGCAAAGGCAACCTGTACACATCCCCTGCTTGCGCACCTAAGCGCCCAGACTGCAGTCCGAGGGCCCCTGCTGCTGCTGCTGCTGGCCCTTCTGCTTGAAGGGACATGCCGTATGCAGCCCCATGCCGCGCTTCCTCCCTCCCAGACCCCGATCCTCTAACCCCTGCTGCTGCTCCTGCTGCTCCCACACCCGCGGCTGCTGCTCCTGCTGTCTGCCCTGGCGAGCTGCAGGCACCCCCTCCCCTAGCTTTCTTTCCCAACGGAGCCTGTGCCGGAGCAAGCGACAAGGCACGTGCTTTCCCGACCTTTTCTGATGGCTGAGCTGCTGCTCGCAATGGCGTTGTTGACAACGAGATCGATTTTGACTTCGCACGCGACCGCCTTGGGACTTTAGGTGGCCTTGTTGCTGCTAACTGTACACCCACTGCAGCTGTTGCTCCTGCTGACGGCGGAGGGAGGCAGCTGCTGGTTGTACTGTTTGGGACTGCTTTTGTGAGGCCCCTAGGCCAGAACAAAGAGGTCTGGCAAACTAGGCGCCGGATCCACAAACCAGGGAGCGGCAGGAAGGGCTTGAAGCTTACGATTAAACGCGCGAACTGCAGCCAGCTGAGCTGTCCTAGAGCATACCAGAAGCTGCAATGATCTAACCAGGTCGTCCTGGCAGAGACTCGGGCTAGCTGCTCTGTAAGAGAGCTGAGGGTTTCATGGGAGGAGAGGCCCAGGAGGGCCATCTTCCCCTCAATGCCCGCTACAGCTGTGGCTCCTGCTGCTGGTAGTGATGCTGCTCCCGGTGTTCCCCCCCGTGCTGCTCCCGCTGCTGCTGGTGCTGACACTGCTGATGAGGCCGGCGATGCTGACTGGCCAGGCCAGCTCTGCTGAAGCTGGAGCTCAGAGGAGTCACTATTCTGCTGCTGTAGGAGCCGAGCCATGCGTGCGCTGATGTCTGCTTTTTGCTTGGCCAGCGGGGCTAGGAACTGCTGGAAAAGCTGCAGGCCGTCTAAAATCCTCGCGAGCTGAGCAGGCTCCAAGCCTACTTGGGCAGTGATGTGGTCAAGCGCAGCCTCAGGCGGCAAGTTTGCTTGAGCGCTCTTCTGCCCATAGATGACCCCTGGTTTGACTATGGTTGTCCCAACATACAAGTTCACGGCGGTCATGATAATAACTGCCATCTGCCTTAGGATGACTGGCTTCTGGTGGCCAGCTACAGTTTCATACTGAGGCAAGAGCGGGTCAAGGTCCCTCTGCACGGTTGTCAAGACACTCTGAACCTCCCCCCTATCCTTGTAAGTGACTACTGTCCTGGCGAGCTGGGGATCACTGCATACGCATGTCAAAGCGCAGGTTAACAGGCTCATGGGCTGCCCATCTAGGAGTGAGGCGTGCAAGCCACCCGTGGCAAGGCGGTCGTTGTGTAGGAAGTGGGCGAGGAGCAGGCTAGCAGAGCCGGGTATCGAAGCGGCAGGCGACAGAGTCTTGGTGGCGAAATACGAAGCTAGCTCTGGACATCCAGCTACAAGCTCCTCAAGCTGCAACCCAAGTTCATCACATGCAACACTACCGGTGGTAACCCCAGATAAAAACGAGACTGCTTGTGCCGAAGCAAGGCACATGCCCAGGAGGATGTCATGCCTCAGCACCAAGCGCCCGTTTTCCTGTGCAAGCTGTTTGTGTTTTTCTAGTAGTCCTTTTAGCTCTTCTAGCTGCTGTTCTTCAACAGGGCTGGGCTTCTTATCCTTCTGCTGCAGTGTCCGCTTATTGCCCATGCAAAACTATTACTGCCGCTGCGAGGGTGATCGCAGGATACCAACGCTTTCGAGCAAGAAGATGTGTAGCTTTCTTCAGCAGAACACGGAAAAAATCGCCAACCATCACATGTTAACCGAAGCCTATAGCCTTATTCTCAAACCTGGATAGTCGGTTCATATTTCTAACTTAGGCTTGCGTATGTCAACCCTTTGGGGTGGATTGAGGCTGTTTGCGTTGAGAGTAACCGAGTATCATACTACAGTGGGCAGGTGGTGACTTGATACCTACAGACTGGTGTCTGCTCTGACGTGGCCGTCGGACCCTGCGTCACATTGGAGACGGCTGGTTATGACAAGCCAGCTGAAGACAAGCTCATTTACTTGAAGGATGGATATGCCTTTCTGTGGTGGAACCACCGCTGCCACCGAGCCCTGTAGAGGGCGGGTGCTAGAGGTAGGAGCGCTATCCATACGTTTGCGCATTATGATTCTGATGATTGTTTGAGGGGCGAACTGGCAAAAACAATTGACTACACCAGGCGATTTGCTTAGAGACCAACCCATGCCGCTCACCACCGGGCAACAGGCCACTGATTGCCCAGAACAGAACAAAAACCCATCGCCCAAATACTTATCAATTACCTGTACCAAAACGTGTACGACACTGCATCGCCCCCAGGCTCCCTGGGGAAAATGAGGAAATGAGGAAAAACCTGCCGTTGGCTCCTGCCCAGTGATGCAGGGAATCCTCTCACATCCCACAACTACTTGTCAAAGGGCACATGGCCTCAGCTTGCTGTTCCCCCAGCCGTACGGGTTATCATCTTTGAACTCATCTGTCACTGCTGCTTTGAGCCGTTCTTCCTCCTCCAATTCCTCTTCCGTCATATCTGCCCTTGCAGCATCGATAACTGCTGCTGCCTCCCTCTGCCGCTGTTCACGTCGCATGGCATCCCTGTATTCAATCTCCCCTTGCTGTTCCACTGTAAGCGTTGGAAGGATGTGCGATGGTCTGAACACCTGCAGATCAATGATTACATGTTCAGCACAGTCCCACGTGTCCATTGTACCTATTTTGGGGCCCGAAAAGGAACACCAGAAAGTGCAGCACCACATCAACCTTCCTCTCTACTGCTCGAAATGCTCAGCAGGCTGTCAGGGGGTTTAGGATTACTGCTTGGGCTAGCACAAGCACAAATCACTGCAGTACCTCCCCCCCCCCCCCCCGGGTCAGATGAACATTGCCTCAAGCAGCCACAGAGCACGTTGTGAAGCAGGGCCTATCAAGTCCTTGGCAGCCGTGGTAGCCTACGAATGTCCCCCACTGTCCCCATATCCTATGCAGCATCACCTTCACCAAGAAACCGGATGCAAAACCACACCCACTTGCACGTGCCTGCAATCAAATACTTTGATAGCATGCGCATGACCCAGTGCAGCAAGGGAGCCCGCCCCAATCAGGCTCTCCACCCAATAAAATGGAATGCTACTGGGTTCATCAGTGCTAACATAGAGTGCAGCCACCTCCTCACCTGCTGGACCGCTCTTTGCCTGTCATGCACCGCCAGTTGCTGGGATATGTCTCTCAAGCGCGCTGCCATAGCCGCCTTAGCTGCAGCATCCCCAGTAGCAGCTGCATGAGGACCCTGCCCTGCACCAGGTGACTGGGGAGTGCCGCCCCTACTGCTGCTGCTGCTTGCTCCTGCTGCTTGCCCTTGCTGGTCCTGTGAACGTGAGTGCAGAGCATGCTGCAGCAGCATCAGCTCTTGCTGCAGCACCTGCTGGGCATTCAGTGCTGCAATAGCAGACTGCTCTAGGTGCAGCAGCCATAGCTGGCGCTCATCTTCCTCATCCCATGCACCAACACCACCTGTGGGCTGACTGTCCTGTTCAGCATGCAAGACAAGAAACGCGATGCCATGTAAGTGTTGTGCCTCCAGAACATGACACATGGGTGTACTGTCCTGTGAGAGGACTGTATCCAGCCGACCAAAGCATCAGTGCTCAACAATGCTAGTGCATGCATGATCCAAGTCACCTGTGTGCAGAAAAGCATATAGGGTTGCAGCACCAGGCTGCTATGACGCACTACCAAACAGGCTGTGCGGTTGCATGTAAGTGCGATCTATCTCCTCCAACGAGCTGCCAAGGAGCAGTACGAAATCGGTTTGTATCAGCATGATCAATGGCCAGCAGCCCACCTGAGAAACCACCGCGCTGCAATCACCCCTGTGAGACCAGGTTCCCGGGAGGGCATTGCCCGGTTGTCGCAGCCAGCATGCACAGCTCTACCACTATTACTAGACCATCAAAAAGGTGGGGACTGTAACACCAAAGACTTAAACACGCCTCTCACCTGATCATCGTGCTCTGCATGGACCTTCATGTTCGATAACTGCTGGATCAGGCCTGTGATAGCTTTGCTGCGCTTGAACCTCTCCACTTTTGCTGCCCTTTGACTGTTGGGATCCATACGCAGACCTTCAACCTCATTGGCATGTGCTTGAGATGCATGGCTGCCCAACAACCCATATTGGTGGCACTGCTCGAGGTAGGCGGAATATGCTGCCAGTGCTGAAGCGATGTGACCATGGCGCTCAGCAGGAACAGTTGCACGGGAAGCTGAAAGGAGCTCTCCCTTTAAGAACGGGATCAAGAGATACTGTAGGGAAGATGTCTGTAGGTCCTCTTTGTCTTCATTCTTGGAGAAGAGACCGGCCCTATCAACCACCATCTCGCACTGCTCGAGTATCTTGTGAGCATCTGCAAAGGATTCATGATCCCCGTTTCTATATGCCTCCAGTAGTTTTTCACCTCTCCGGTATAGGATAGAAAGGGGCAAGTCCCCTTCTCCTCCCGCCATACTTTAGAAGTACAACAAGAAGCTACTAAGATCGAGCCTTCCCAAGTAGTAAGAGTGAGGCTAATGCTTGTGAAACAGGAGACATACATAGATCGGCCACTCCTGCTAGAGTGTGTCCCCGTGACCTCCAGGACTATCCGTTCAGTGAAGCAGTACTAGCAGTGACTCCACTGACTGCAGTGGGGTTCTACACTCGGCAGTTCCGGGTGGCGCAGTAATGTATAAATGCAACCTAAGCTAGTCAAGCATAGCTTGAACGTATGTATACATGCATTGCATTTTGGCTGATACCGAGAGCCCAGCTCTTCCTGCTTGTACGCCTGTAAAGACTGTCACGGCCATGTCACTTGCAGTACTGCAGGTTTGTGACGGCTGATGAGGGCTGAAGCAGAACGTTGTTGCCGAACACCGTCACCATAGGGCCGGGTGTTACGCGTCTTGACTGCGCCGACAGAACATACGTAGCAGCTGGATAGGACCCCACCCATGACACGCCCCGCCAGCACGCGTTCTTTCGGGGATGAGCTGGCTGACCTTATTAACCCGGCCCCTCAGTCAGGTGGGTCACCTGGTATTTTAGTGGCGCATGCTTGCAGCTGACACAGCAACTACTTGCTTGCTCATACTTGTCCCCCTAGTGGTTGCTCAGGCCGTGATAACTGCTCTCTGGTGGATGATAGGAACTGAGCGCCTTGCAAACGCCATGTGATGTAGCTGAAGAGCTATATGATGCAGGGAGCTGCTGTAGCTCCCTCTGTTACCAGCTGTATGTCATAGTAAGGGGTTATGGGAGGGGGCTTGATCAGTGCTGGGTCCCCTGTGCTGCGTGAGCAAGCTCTCCTGCTGGAAGCTTGGCTTGCCGACATTGTAGTCAAGACATAGTTTATTGGACCGATGGCATAGTGTCGTATCTGGCTCACATGAGTGCCAGTGTCAACTTATGCTCGTGGGGCATGTTTGTGCTGCAGAGATTGACCCTGATGCTGGAATAGGAGAAGAAGGTGCTGGGGTGCGGTCTGTGGCAGACGACCAGCTCCTAGGGCTGCTGCAGCAAGGCCGCCAACAGGTATGCATGCTGATTGTTGCTGAGACTGGGTTAGGGGCCCAAGTTGATGACTCTTGCTAAGCATGATGTTGCTGCAGCCTGGTTCAATACCTTAATAGTAGACGGAAACCTCTATAATCATGCAGCCACTCAGTTGCATTGGGGTGAAAGGCCGTAGTAAGGGCAGACTGCATGTCAGTAGCATGCATGGATCTTGTCATTATGTGCCTGTGCCTATAAAGTAGGTCACTGCGAAAGTCACTATTACACAATTGTGATGAACAACTGCTACATGCAGAACGCAGAAGGTGGTCCTCAGCATGCTAGCTATAACTTGCCTAGCAGCTTAAGGCCACCTCCTGCCAAGGACTTGCATACGACTGGTGTCAACAAGGGAGGGCGTGGGCCAAATACATGGGTTATGCGGCCGCACACAGTATATGTGCATCGTTATAATGGATAGTGTCGGAGAGGACATGCACACGTGATGAGACTCTGTCCTTGACCAGGCTTCATTTTCATATGTGTGTTGTGCATATCTGTGTTGTGAAACCCCCCTCTTGAGCGGCCTTACCAGCATTGTCAATGTTCGCGATCCTGAGTGCAGGTTGGTGCTGGTGGTGGCCTTGGGCTCAGAGGCGCTTTGGACCTGGAGCTCGACCAGGACTACAGGGGCAGGCGCAGCAGCAGAGCAGCCATCTTTGGCGAGGAAGAGGATGAGGATCAGCTACCAGAGCACGCCACCAGCAGCAGCAGTAGCAGCCATGGTGATGAGGACGCAGGGGTAGAGGGATTCCTGAGGTCACAGACACCCAGCAGTAGCGAGGGTGCCAGAGGGGGAGGGCACCAAGGGATGAATGGGCACCTAAATGGGCATGCGAATGGCATAAATGGCCATGGGGTTGGTGAGGATATTAGTGTGAGCAGTGATTGGGAGCAGCAGCAGGAAGATGAGGAGGTGCGGGGCCCAGAGGTTGTGCAGCAGCAAGGGGAGCGTGATCGAGTTGCAGCGGTTGGGGCACAAGAGGAAGATGACTCAGCCGCCAATATTGTGGATGGCGAAAGCAGTGGTATGGATGAGGAGGAGGAAGGAGAGGAGGGTGAATCAGAGGAGGAAGAAGGAGAGGAGGAGGAAGGAGAGGAGGAGGAAGGAGAGCAGGAGGAAGAGCAGTCAGAGGATGAGGAGATGGATGAGGAAGAGGATGAGGAAGAGGGAGAAGAAATGGTGGACGCATTTGAGCAGCAGCTGCGTAGTAAGCAGCGGGGGCCAGCTGCTGGTGGAGAGCTGGAGGAGGAGGAGGAGCAAGAGGAAAGGGGCAGCCCGCAGCATCATCATGAAGGAGACCAGGCAGCTGCATTCTCTGGTGCTGGAGACAACCCTGAGTTGCTGGAGCTAGAAAGGTAGGCTGGGATCGGCAGGAAAGGAGAAAGACCGGCCGGGGGCGGGGGCAGCTATCAGTTGCTGAACTGGGAGTTACAGGCTGGCACTATCTGCAGCAATAGCACTGTGATGGCATTGTTCAGCCAGTGTTGCATTACATTCCCTGATCTGCTACGCACCACATTTCATGACATGGCATAGCAAAACGTGCCATAGGTCCAGGCTG
Source organism: Pseudopediastrum boryanum (assembly GCA_963556185.1). Taxonomy (NCBI): domain Eukaryota; kingdom Viridiplantae; phylum Chlorophyta; class Chlorophyceae; order Sphaeropleales; family Hydrodictyaceae; genus Pseudopediastrum; species Pseudopediastrum boryanum. The sequence continues at coordinate 7,284,094 of OY744504.1, read as the reverse complement.
TCCAGCACCAAAATCTCAGCCAAAATAAGTTGCAGAAGCGGGACAAGGCTATGTGTTTAGTTGCTTTCAGAGTTGATGCGGGCCAAAGTAGGTTGTAGAGATCATGGCACACAAGGTTCGGCATCTGCATGCGAGACTTGAACTCTTTCTGGCCTAATGCCTGGGGTTGCTGCCCTCTGAAGTGGTGCAGCCCCTTACTTCCATGGCCCAGATCAGTCTGCAGTGGTCTTGGTCCTTTGACCAGGGTTGCTGTGGCGGTTGACACCCGTGACCCTCACCCACGGTACCCATGGGGGCATCACCTGTGGGGACCACTAGTTGGCTGGGTCTACATCTGCAGGAGATGCTTCTGGCATGCCTGCTTCTTAGCGATGCATCACAACTGCAGTTTGTGCTCTGGTGACGAACAAGGTGTCGGGGGACTTGCTGCCAAGCTTTATTTGAGCAGACTTGTTGTGAAGTCGTGAAGTCGTAGACGGACGTGGTCTGCCATGCTGTTTATTGTAGGGTTATGAAATCTTGCTCTCTGCTGGGTTTAAGAATTGTGGCAATAAGCAGCTGTAAATCCCACCTGCTTGTTGTGCAGGCAGTATGAGGCTATTGAAGCAGAAGGTGCTGCTGTCATGGCCCTCACCCGCCAACGCAGCAGCAAGGAAATTGCAAAGGGCAATGCGGTGCGTACACAGCGCCGCTTATGGGATGAGGTGCTGCACCAGCGCATCCTGCTGCAGAAGCCGGTGGCAGCAGCAGCAGCTCTGCCTCGCCCAGGGCCAAGGGAGGTGCTGGTGGAGGGCAACCAAGAGGTTGCAGCAAGGTGAGGGACAACAGTAGCTTACTTACAGGCTCTCGCATCGTACTCATGTGGGACCTCAGTGCATTCGAGGTGGCGGAGGCTGGGCTATGCAATGTGTGCTTGGGGCTTGCAGCAATGCAGTGCTATAGGGATGTTTCACATAAGGCTGGTGGATAGAATGCATGTTGTGGGGTGCTTGTGCATCTCATTGACAAGGGTGAGGACTGTGACATTGCAGGATGGATATCTATCAGGGGCAACGCATGTATGTTGTACAACCCATGCATTGGGAATAGCTTGTTGCCAGCTGGGCCCACTGATGCTAAGGTAGAGCGGTATAAGTGAAGCCTGCAACAGCAACAGCCACAGCCTTGCAGGGGCCATGCCCCTGCTCACTTTGTATCAGCTTGTACCATGACTGACCTCAGTCTGTTTGTGCATTTCTTTGGCCCTGCCTACCTGTCCTCTGTGCAGTTATGATGCTCTTTTATCTAGCTGCCAAGAGCTGCTAGGTGATATGCTGCAGCTGCACAGAAGCTTGGCACAGCTACATCCTTCTTCTACACCTGCAGCTGCAGCATTGCCAGCACCACCAGCAACAGCTAGTACTGCAGCAGCAGCAGCTTCAGCCACCACGGCAGCAGCAGCAGCAGCGGGCAATAGCGGTGCTCGCGGTCAGAAGCGCAGCAGAGAGGCAGCGGGGTTGACCAGCAGTAGCAGTGGACTTGACAGTGAGGCCTCTTGGGAAGCAGTAGAAGAAGCTGTAGCAGCAATGGCAGGGTTCAGAGATGCAACCTTGGACAAATGGCACAGGCGCACGGTGCTGAGCTCAGGAGGGGTGGCGCTGAAAGGGGCAGGGCTGAGGGCTCTGCACCAGAGCATTAGCCAGCAGGTGGCAGCAGCAATGGGGGAGGCATCAAAGCTCATACGTAGGACTCAGTTGCCCGTGGGGCTTGCGCCAAGGCCTCTGGGGAGCAGGAAAGCTGCAATGGTAGGGGCTGAAAGGGGTGGGGTGCTTGGGGAAGGAGAAGATGAGGTTGTTGAGGAGCCGGGGGGAGGTGAGGGGGGAGGAGAGGAGCGCGATGTTGATACATATGATGATGGGGACTTCTACCAGCAGCTGCTGAAGGAGTTGATAGATGCGGGAGGTGTTGGGGCGATGGCTACCACCGTGGCACAGGCTAAGCGGAGGAAGGCCGTGGATCGCAGAGCAAGCAAAGGGAGAAAGATACGGTGAGTGCAGGGGGTGTATGTGACAAGGGGCTTTAGTCTGGTCGGTGTTGCAGTCACTATGGCAGCAGAGGGTTGGCAAATGTTGTTAGGGTGGATCAGGCTCAGCTACAAGCAGGGACTGGCGACCTAGTGCGAACGGGCAGAAGATGGCACTTGCGTCCCATTGATGTCAAACCGCTGTATGTACTTGTGCAGCATATGTTGCCTGGTAATCCTTGCGATGGGGTTGATGCGCTAGTAGGCGCTCTTTTTGTAGGACACATACTGCTAATTGGGAGAGGCTGGTTCTAAAGTTTGATGGCGTGTTGTGCAGGTACCATGTCTTGGATAAGCTGGTCAACTTCATGGCACCAGTGGACATGTCCATGCCGCCTTTTGCCAACCAGCTGTTCAGCAACCTCTTTGGACACAAGGCAGGCGCCGCAGCAGCTGCAGTAAACAGAGGCTGATGACAGATGTTAACATGCAATAGCTTGTGCAGAAGTCCATAGCGATGGCAAATATGGTATCATGATACCTTGATGCTGTCGGTGCTGAAGGCAATTGCTTGTTGCTGGTTGGGCAAAGGAGCGTGTGCTGGTGGCAAAGGAATGTCTGACCTTCACTCGCTCGCTTTGTGTGTCTAGCGGCCGACATGCCATCTGCACCTCACTACTCTTAGCGTTCCGTCCCATTGCTGGCCCAGCTGTTTTGTACTGGCAGCGGGGCGAAAAGATGTGAGAGCCGATAGCTTCGCGACAAATCCGACAATACAAGGAGCTGTCAGTTGAGTGTGAGTGTGAGAGGTTTTGAACTCTTTGAATCGGGTGACCCCGAGCAACCTGCTTCAGTATCTGCTGCCGGCACCGTGCCAGAGCTTCTGTACGGATTCTGGGTTTGCCCGGTCAGGTTGGTAGCCAGACTCGAGCTGGCGTGCGCCCGAACGTTCCGAGGGCCATGACGTGGAACGCCTGCCATGCAGTACAAGGCTACAAGAATTGACGTAGCCATTCTTTATCCCTTACAATCTAATGTAACATTCCTGAGTCCTGAATCCTGATCTGCACACCATACCCGGATACTGCCCACCACGCCAACTGCACAGCACCGCGACGCTAAAGGCAGGGGATCCAACCAATGCACTTGATCTGCGCAAACGCTTTGCATTCCATGGTTGTGCTGTAGACGTTGCAGTCCAGTCTAATGCAATCATCATCAGGCCCTCAACCACCCCATAGCAATGGGCTGCAGCAGAAGCCTCAGGCAGTTGCCAGCTTGTCGCACCCTCCTCCAGGTAACCATGTGCCCAACGGTTCATATCCAAGAGCTCAGCCTTTTTGCTTAGACGCTAATGGATGCCAGAAACTGACAGCTCCTGCTGCTTCAGCCTTTGGCCTTGCTGGTAGTGAGGCTCCTCTAAGCACTCAGAGGGCCAGCAAAGGAGCCTTGAGGGAAGATAGCGGTGGGAGTGGAAAGAGGTCCCATGGCTTCCGGGAGCTGCTAGCACTGCGGTCTCACGGAGAGCTATCTTCATATGCAATAGGAGGGTTTGGCGGAAGGAGGACAAGGGGCCGTGTGGGGCAGCAGCAGCAGCAGCAGGAGCTGGAGCTGGAGATTGAGGTGGGAAATGGGCAGCACAAGGGGAAGGGGAGGAGGTGGGCAATGGATGGGGAAGGGCAGGAGGAGAAGCATCAGGAAGCTGGGAGGAAGCGGATGAAGCGGGCAGTGGAGGGCAAGGCAGCTGAGCAGCAACAGCAGCAGGCTGGATGTGCAGAGGGGAAGGGGCTTGGCTGCTTAAAGGCCACTGCTAATGGCAAAGTCTTAGAGGTTGTTAGGTTGGAGGATATTCATGAGGGTAACATCATCCGCCAACTTCAACGCATCCACAACTGCTTGAATGTGAAGCTGTCTCCTGGAGAGAAGGTACGTGGGGTGACGTGGTATTGGGTGGGCTGGGAATAGGTGCTTCATTTTTGTGAGCTGAAGGCGAAGCATGCTTCTTTCGTACCTTGCATCCAACCTGTGCAACATAGGAGGAGAGTAGTTGCTTTTGCTGTGTGTGTGCCATGCTTCATTGCTCAGGCTACTAAAGGACGCACAGCAATCTTTTCATGAACTGTTGTCTAAGCTGCCTTTGCACAAGGCTGAAGTCTGTCCATGCGCGTGTGCCGGCAGGCAAGTCATGTAGGAATTGCACTCTTCACTCTCTCTATAGGGTCAGTACTTGGGGCTTGGGGTCACTATTGAAGCACTAAATGGCTGTGTGCTGCAAGTGCAGCTGTGCATTTATGAACACCGCTGGGGGGGGGGGGGTGCTCCATTGATTACTAGATGTCTCTCCGCATCAATTAGTTGCTGGGTGCTGTAATCTATGCAGGTTGACGGTCATCAGTTGCCTAAGTCCTCCCATGTCTGCATGTCGTGTCAGGTGGGGCAGCAGCAGCGGCAGCAGCTGTTGGAGTGTCCGAGGCGTCTTTGTGGTGCACAGGTGCAGTACACTGAGGCACACCCTTTTGATGGCCCAGATGATGAATTAGATGGGGCTGGATTGGTTAGGAGGGCTAGGGTTGACCGTGGCAGGGCCTCTCCTGCAGCAGGGGAAGGGGCAGCGGGAGCTGGCAGGGGGAAGGGGGTGATTGTGGGTGGTAAGAGAGGACGAGGGCAACTGCAGCAGGAAGAGCAGGAGCTGCAGGAGGATGGTCCAGCAGATGACGTTGATGCTGCTACAGGAGTTCTTAACAATAGATGCAGGCAGCCGCTGAAGCAGGAGCAGAAGCAAGCAAAGCAGCAGGGACAGAAGGAGGAGCACCTGCAGGAGGCAGCAGCTGGGATGCATGGAGAGCATCAGGAGGAGAAGGAAGGGGTTACAGGGGACCTGGAGCAGCAGCAGCAGGAAGGAGGTGGGGGTGGAAGTGGGAGAAGGAGTGATCGGCCGCCACGCAACCAGCAGCAGTCAGAAGGGGAGAAGGATAAAAGGAAAGCCAAGGTACAGCAGCAGGAGCAGGAGCAGTTACAGGGACCGCAGGAAGCAGACCAGCAGGGGAAGCAGGTCGAGTCAGAGAAAGCACCGCAGAGTGATGAGCGGGAAGATGCTGTGGCGGCAGGGAGGGAGAAAAAGCCCCGGCGGCAACCTCGCAAGCAGCAGCAGGAGGAGGATCTGCGCAGCGGGGAGAAAGCAAGGAGGGAGGAGGGCGCCGGCCAAGGCAAGGGGGTGCAACGAGGCAAGCGCCAGCCCCAGAAGCAGCAGCAGCACCAGAATGCGGAGGGGACGGGACGTGGCCGGAAGGTGACAGGGCCAGCAGCAGGAGCTCCGTCAGTGCACAAGATGAGGGCAGGGGGAGCTACAACTCCTGCTGCTGCTGCTCTGGGTGGTGGGGATAGAGCTGGGCCATCCCACGCTGCTTCTGCAGGCAATAGCGGTGGTGGTGGTGGTGGGGGGGGGTTGTTGCGGGCACCTCACCAGGGGATGGGTACCACTTGGGTCAATACAAGGGACAAGAATGAGAGGAGGGTGGTTAACTTGAAGGATTACAAGAAAGGGGACTGGGTTGGGCCCAACTCCCGGCTGTTTCAAGGCGTGTGGATGGATCCACGAGTAGAGCCAGTGAGTGATGAGGGGGGAACGATACCAGTATATGATTATGAGAACAGGGCACATGCTAACAAGGTGCACTATTTGGATGTAAATATGCCTCTGCACTGTTGCAGTACAAACAAGCAGTGTTACCCTGAGTCCCTTGATGCCAGGCATCTAGCACTTGGTTGCTTAGCCCTGCTGCTCGGTCTACAGGACCACAAGCCACAATCCTTCCACACGCTTCTGTATGTTGTTGTTGGATGGTTTGTTGTACACCTTTTCCTTGCCTGGCTTCAGATGAACATCATACGGATAGGTGAAACTCAAGCACTGAAGTATTCACTCATTCTGATTGGCAGGTCTGGGTTATTGATGCGGCACCCTCTCAATGTGTGTGCTGTGTCAAGGGGTTGCTTGCTGGCTATCTTGATCCGAGGATTGGGTAATCAAAGCAGGGTTTGAGTGATCTGGCAACAAACCACCTTGCTTTGTTCGCTGCTCCTTGCTTTCTATGTTCCGGCACTGCATGCGAGACCCTGTATCCTTGTCAGCACTATCCCCCGCTTTGATTACCTGTACCAACCTCCAGGCAACGAATAGGCAAGGCCCTGGAAGCAACATGGGAGGTTCTATGCAAAGTGAAAGACATATGAGAACCTTGCTGACACTGCTTGTGGTGCCTGTGGTGCTGGCAGGATCCCTCCAAGCGTTTGAGTAGATCATGCCATGATTGTCAAAGTCAACACATCAGGTGGAGATGTCAGACAGGCGGAGCGTGCAGGGAGAAAGCAAGCATCTGCAACAAGTAAGTGTTTGGAGACAATTGAATGTATTGGTGCATGATTGTGGTTTCAAAGTTCTGGTTTGTTGGGACAGATTGTGACTATTCAAACCATGCCCAACATATTTTGCATTGAATTCGTGTGATGGCTTGGAGACGTTCAGGTCATTTCTTGATGCAGAATTGGTGCTATTGGAAATGGAAATAAAGTCTTAAAGGGGAGTTAAATGTGTAGTGTGCAAAACGCAGCACTATTTGGTTTTCGGAGGGGAGGGCAGTACAACAGGGTTTTCTGGACAGAAGAACTCGGTGGCCTGGCAAACTCTTGGTACGGCTGCTGCTGCTGCTGCAGCCCTCCATGTCCCACCCCCTTCTGCTGACTGCAGGGAGAGACAGGGCTGTCCCTTAATTCCAGAGACGTGCTTGAATGATGGCCGCCATTTGTAAAGTTTTTGAGTCTTCTAACACACTCTTCCCCTTCTCTTCTGCCTCTCACTGCCTGGCTAGTCATCTGACGTCTGTTGTCGTTGATGATACCATTACATTCCTTCCTTCTTGTCAGTGCTTCTGTTTTGTTAGTCATATCTAGATGGAGTCAGATTCATAGAAGGAGTCAGATTCAGTACCCATACTGATTCCTATCGAGTTTGGCGTTGTGGGTTACTACACTCTGCTGATACCAGGTGCTCTCAAAGGCGCTGCACGCAACCAATCTATGGTGGATTGATTGCTGCTAGGCATTTAACCTCTGATGCTTGCTGCTGCCACTCTTTGCTCCATCTTGAACTTTTTGACCCCCTTTCGTTGCACAATCACCTCCTTCGATGACCCCTTACTTGGTTGGTAGCTGGACCTCAGTACGTCTGATGACATGATTGGCCGCAGATGTGTGAAAGTATGTAACTCGGTAAATGGTAGCATAATGTAGCAGCTGTAAGGGCGTAGCCAGAGCTATTTATCTTTTGACTAGTGGATTCTTACATGAGGTGCATGCAGTTATATTGTACTGTTCTTCTGTTGATTGTTTCAGGTGTCTGGAGAAGCGCAGCTATGGGTTCAGCTTATTGGAGCTGCACCAGTGCTGCCCCTTGTGTAGAGGCATCTGCACTTGCAGGGCGTGTCTGAGGGAGAACAAGTACCAGCCACCGGAAGTGCCACCAGCGGAGCAGCAGGGCTGTGCAACATATGTGCTACAGATACTGGGGCCACATCTGGAGCAGCAGCTACGGGAGGAGGAGGAAGAGGTAAGGCAGGGGTGGCTTGCTGTTGTGCAAGACTGAATAGCCTATTTATTAAGCTTGGACCAGGTGCATCTGCCAACGGGCCTTACATCTAGTATGACTGGTGGTTTGTGAGCTCGTTTAAAAGGAGATGGGCTGTAAGTCTTCAGGGCTTGCAGAATGGGGTGGTGGAAGTAAGATGTAAAGGATGTGGGTCACACGCAAGACACTGCAATATACCCTGTCAAAGATTACTGAGTAGTAGGTATTGTTTCAACTCGCTGTTCTTTGTGACAGCTTGAGGTACGGGGCCTATGGCACTTTTTCCTATGGCAAATCATGTAAATGTAAGAAATCGCTTTGTAGGTGCCCAGTAGGTAAGGGCTAGGCTTGGGCTGATCTAGATGTTTAGACCTGTTGATGCTGTATGAGGGAGAGGTGAGGTAATGGGGCCACTTCAGTCAGTTGCCTGGGTGACTTTTTGATAGCAATCATCGGCCTGCATCCAGCGAAAGGTAGACTGGGCAGCTGCGCTTAGGAGTGTGTGCACTTCCTTGTGGGAGTGTTCGTCTGCTCACCTGTCTAGTTTTATAGTGGTTGTTCCTCCTCGCTAATTCTGTGGTAGCAAGAGGTGCGCAGTGTGCAGCTCATCGGCTATGGTTACTGGTGCTGTTGCTGCTTCGGTGGTTTCCCCTGAGCCTCGCTGTCACTGTCAATTTGACGCCTGAAACCTTGGGTAATTGTGCTGTGACGTACAATACCTGTAGAATTAACCGCCACACTGCTGCTGCTGCTCACAGGCTGGTTTTGACAGCGTGAGGTTGGAAGATGTTTGCGTGGACAAGCTGGCAGATAATGAGAAGAGCTTGTGCAACAGGTGTGCCACCAACATTGCTGGGCTGTGCCGCCATTGCCCTGAGGAGGAGTGTGGCTGGGACCTGTGCCTGGCATGTTGCCAGGACCTGGCTAGCCATGCAGCAGCAGCAGCAGCAGCAGAAGCGGGGCATGTGTCAGCAGTGGTGGCGGCTGATGGTGGTGGTGGTCCTCCTGCAGCAGCACCATCTCTCAAAGCAGCAGCAGTGGGCAGCAGTGTCGTCTGTCAGCTGCCTGCTGCTGCTGCTGGCGGTGGTGGGAAGGACAGTAACCCGCCACATCTGGCTGCAGTAGGGGTGGCAGGCAGGAGGGACGGTGAGGGGAGGAGTGGGGGGACAGCAGCGGGGGAGATGACTGGGGCGTCTATGCGTGCGGCGTATGTGGCTGAGAGAGAGAAGCTGAGGCAATCAGGGTGGGTGATGACTTGCCCCAACCCCAAGTGCCCATCTGTAGTAAGGCGGGGTCAGCAGCAGGGGGCGGGAGGAGGGAAAAGAGCAGCAGCAGGTAGAGGTACCGAAGGAGCAGCAGGAGGGGATGGCAACGTCACAGGAGGTCAATTGAGGTGCATGCCAGGTGCTGCTGCTCTGGGATTGGTGCGCATTGTGAAGGGACAGGACCCATTGGCAGCCCTAAGAAAGGTGGCGCAGGTGAGAGGGGGGGCACAGAGGAGGGTTTTGTTACCGCGAGTGAGGGAGCCAGAGGGGGGGCGGGGCGGGGCGCAAAGATGGGTGATGTGCCGTACAGGAGATGAAAACAACGAGCTGATGCAAGAGGGCATAGCAATGGTCATAGGACCCGCACACCAAGCTGCCATGAAAGCAACAGGGTCAAGGATTCAATAAGGCAAGGAAGGGGTTATAAGAATATTTAATTAAACACCAGGAAGAGGCAACATTCATTGGTCTGCACAGGAACTCTTTTGGGGTGTAGTTTGTAGGGGGCTGTGGGCTGTCCCACTACCTGGTCATCCCTCTGTGCCTCTCCCCTTCTCTCCAGGGGTGGGAGGGGGCTGCCAGCAATCCATCTGCTTAGGTTAGGATGTGGGTGCCATCAATAGGATCTGCTTACGGTTGTTCCAAGGGATGGGCTCAGAGCATTAGGGAGGCATAGGCACCATTGACCAGAGTGTGCAGCCCTGGCATGGGATCTTCTGTCTGTTCTTCAATTGACATCTCTGGCTTTTAGAGCTAAGGGTTCCGTGCGTATCCAGGAGCCCTCCTCACAAGCCCACACTGGAGACCAACACATGATGTATCTCCTATCTCTCCCTCGCGCTGACATTTGTGCTGTGCTCGGTTTGGCTCCTTGATTTGTTATCACTACAGCATTACGGCAACCCTGGGAAGCTCTCCTGCCCCCTACCTTTGGGCCCACCTCAGGACCCTGAGCCCAGACCCTCACCCTCTGGCCTTGAACCCAAGGGGCCGTCAGCAGCTGACCTTGCTGGCCCTGATTGGCATCAGTACGTGCCGAGGGAGTGGAAGCGACTGGCAGCAAAGTGTGGGGGTAGGAAGAACTACCTGTTCACGCCGAGTGCAGAGGACTTGAGGCCGGGAGCTGCAGGGTACACGCTGGCGCGGCAGCTGCTCTGGCATCGGTGGAGGGCCGGGGAACCCATCATCATACGGGGCATCAAGGTGGGTGGTGTCATGCTCGGATTGAGTAGGGGCATGGAAATGTGTCAGACTGCTGGTTAACTTTTGCATTATATACTGAGTGCAGTTACTAATTAGTGTATGGATGTTGGCACGGGCTGCACATAGTTTTAACCCCTCTGCCCATGGCATGGTATAAAAAGCCGATTTCTGTAAAAAAGCAGTATTTAACAATTGGAACGTGTTTCTTGATCTGATCTGGCTGCTGCTTTGTTTGCTACACCCTGTTTTTTCTCCGTTCCAGCACTGCATGTCGCTGCTTTGTCTGCACTCTCCCCTGCTTTGATTACCTGTACCCTGACTACCAGCAGCACCCTGCCTGCATGTTCAGCATCACTGAGGACGATGATGTGTGCATGGTGGTTGAATTCAATCATGTGAAGACGGCACCTGCTGCATAAACTACCTGGATGTGTATCACTGTTGCTTTTGTTGGAACAAATTCTATTGTGCTGTTCCGTGACTTGTCGGTAAGCATAATGATACATATGGCAGCTGTGCATTGCGGCTGAGTTCAGGCCAGCTGACCCAAAACATTGGACCCATTGGCTGGATAGGCTGGAGCAGCAGTGGAGCACTAGGACGAGCAAGGGCCCACATGATACATGTGTATTCTGCACGATACAATCTGGTACTTGCTAGGGTGCCTGATGCTGGTTGCTTTCTAGTTTGTGCTGTTATGAACCTGTTTGAAGCAGCTTTAACATCCCACTTTCCGTGTATTACTGCAGTGCAAAGTGTCGTGGGATCCAGAGACCATGCTGCGGGCCTGCCGTGACAAGGGAAATGCCAAGCAGGGCACCACGAAGACCGCCGGCATTGACATCATTGACTGCTACGACTTCCATAGCTTCAACGGCAAGGAGAGCGCCTTCTTTGACGGGTGAGGCCAATGATGCGGGCTTTAGCACTGGTCCGCAGAATCAGGTCCGTAGGACGGTGGTTTTGGGAGTTTTTACGAGGGGCTAGGCGTGGCAGTGGCTTATGGTGGAGGTGGGCCGCACATAGGTATTGCGCTTGGGGGCAGGATGTGTGTGCTGCAGGCTGATGTGTCAGCTAGCTGACGGGATTGTGCATGTTCTCCTGGGCAGGGATTACCTTGTACTGCTTTATGTAGAGGACAAATTGGCAGTACCGTGTGTGCCTCTACATGCTTGAAAGTATGCGCCGTTTGGGCCTGAGGCTTGAGTGAGTTACCGTGAGAAAGTTTTATCAAGCAATGTTGCAGGTCATGTCCTCAGGTGGAGTTCTTCGTTTAATCATGGCCCAGCAAACGCTAGGTTTTCAGGCAACTCTGCTTCCTTTGCCAAGTACTACATCCATTACATGGTCGGGAGGCTTCTTAGGGCATTAAGCATTACTCAGTACAATCATTTCATATTGCCATGCTGTGGCCCGTCCAACTGCTATTGCGGGTTGAACCGCCTCCCCGCCCCTCTCTTGTTTGACACCAGAAATAAATAGGCAGTTTCAAGTCGTTCTAAAATCTCTGTGCTGGATGCGTTTACTCCGTTCACAATGGTTTGAATGGTGTGGGGGCAGAACCATACGACAGCTCATTTCTGAGACAACACCTCTTGCATGGTTCTTTGTAGGCACGCCAATGGATAGCATGGAATGGTCACTAGATCTAGTGCATGCATCTTCTGCTGTTGCTGTTAAGGGTTATGGTGATGAGATTAGGTATGCATGTTTTGACGCGCTGTAGGTACGTCAATGGCGTGCAGCTGTTGGTGTCTTTTGTGTGCATGCTTTTGCTGTTGTCGATATGGATGAGGACGGTTAGAATGGTGTCTGTTTGTTTTGATGCTCTTCAGGTATGTGCATGGATGGCGTGGTGAGGTTGCTGGTGCTGATGGACCAGTTGGTGGAGGTCATGCTCTGTTGAAGGTCAAGGACTGGCCAGCAGACAAGGACTTTGCTGAGGCACTGGCCAGACACTACCAGGTGCGCGGGGGGGGGGGGGCTCTGGGGGACTTGACGGGCTCGTGAGAGGCAGGCGGAGGCAGTGGGGAAGCATGATGCTTGCACTACAATAATGGAGGTATAAGAGAAGGAGGGGGAAAGAGAGAGGGTTGTGGAGGAGGTGTGGGAAAGGGGTAGGAGAATAAGTGAAGGCGCCCGTGCACCATTGCCGGTTTATCGTGCCGTTGTGAGGGTGAGATACTGGCAAGCCGCCCCACTGCTGGGGCAGCTGCCAGACACTACCTGGCGGGGAGGGGTTTACGGTATTGCAGGGGGTGGTTGGAAGCCACTGCACTTGATCAAGGGCAGCCTAAATCAGAAGGAGTCTTATATAGCTGTTTGCAAGGAGCGCAAATTGCTGTGCAACAACCCCCCAACCCCACCCTCCCAACCTCACCCTCCCAACCCCACTCTCCCAACCCCAACCCAACCATGCTGTCCCCCCGCCCATACCCTCCCATTGCCCTCCCTAAGCAGAGATGTAGTGGTTATGTATTGAGTTAATGCTGGTTGTGGTTCAAGATAGCATATCAAATACATTATCATAGCAGCTATGATGCAGCAGTGTGGTCCAGACTTTGATCAGCCTTCCCCAAGTTTGAAAGCAGTTGTCTTTGAGCAGAATTCAGCCCCCTGAGAATTGAGTCCGACCATTCGGAAGTGCCTAAATGCTTCCCTTTTAATTCATGAGCATCTGCCTGGATTTGTCTGCTTGTCACAGGACTTCTTGGAGGCACTCCCGCTTGCTGCCTATACCACCCCCTGCTTGGGAGAGGGTCCCTTGAACCTGGCTACTGCTCTGCACCCGGAAGACAATCCCACAGACCTAGGCCCTAAGACCTACATTGCTTATGGGCGGGAGGAGGAGGCGGATGGAGAGGGTGACAGTGTCACTAAGTTACACCTGGACATGACGGACGCAATTAATCTCATGACACATGTGCAGTACAAGCAAGTGGAGGGGAAGATGCAGAAGGCAGTGGTGCGGGCTGGCGATGAGGAGTGGGACAAGCCAAGGTAGGGTGAGGAAAGGGAAAGGGGAAGTGTATGCATGGTGGGATCCCTATGGGTGTGACGGGGGGTGGGGGGGTGGGGGGCGCTAGCTGTCTGCTTGTTGGTAGGTGCTGTGTAATGAGAGGAGTGGGACACGCCCAGATAGTGTTTGGTACAGGGGAGGGGCAAGGGCCTGAAGGGTGGAGTATGTAGAGGTGTGGCTGAGAGGGTATAGACGCTAGCTCTCTACTTGTAGCGAGGTATGTCGTGGAGGGGAGGAGCAAAAAGGCCATATAGGGGCAGGGTTGGCAAAGGGGAGGGTGGCCCAGAATTGATGAAGTGTACAATTACGATGTAGGGGTGGGGAGAGAACAGAGACACGTAGGTTTGGGATTTTATTGCAGACGTTTAGCTGAAGCTGACAAGTGTTCCAAGGGAAGCAGTGAAAAGGTCTTACCACACATGGATCTGGGAGCCGTGACATGTACTTCACACAGGGCAGAAGGACATAATAGTCTGGATTAGAGAAGTGGCAGAAGCTGTCCAGACATACACAGTAGCCCTACCACCTGTTCCTTTCCTGCTGGTCATCCTGCAGCTACAACGTTGCTGGTGCAGTGTGGACCACTGCCCTCCGTGACATCATACTGTGATCAGACAGTCCCCTTGCGTATGTCCCAAAGATGGAATGCCTTGCTCACTATAGCATCTTGATTCAGAGAGCCGCTCTGACATACGGAGTATGTTCTTCTGCTGCTGGTATGGGTTGCTGCTTCTAACGCCATGCAGGTGCAGTGCTAGTGGCCCCACACTGCCCGCTGGGAAGATTACTTGTGGCAAGCCGGTTCTCTCATATTGATACCCAATTTTGGTCTAATTCCTGCAGCTGCCATACAGCCCTCTGGTTGAGGGAGCAGATCTGACACAGGGATGTGTTTTCCTGTTGCTGCTGCAGCTATGGCAATGCAGGTGCAGTGTGGGACATTGCTCGCCGAGAGGACGTGCCCATCATTAACTCCTGGCTGAAGGCCAACTGCTCAGAGTTCCAGCACCAGGGTTCACCCGTGGAGGACAGCCCCAGCTTAAACCCTGTGCTGGACCAGAAGTTCATGCTGGTGGAGCGTCACCGGGTGGCACTGAAGAGGGAGACAGGGGTGGAGTTGTGGCACTTTGAGCAGCACCTGGGGGAGGGGGTGCTCATACCAGGGGGCTGCCCACATCAAGTACGCAACCTAAAGAGCTGCTGCAAGGTGGGCGGTGGAGGAAGGGGCGTGAATGAGATGGTGGTGGGGACGGGGGGGGGGGATAAACATGGTTCATTGTGGGAGGGTTGCCAGCTCATGAGCTGCTGCAAGGTGGGGTTGTGGGGGGGGGGGGATTGAGATGGTGGTGGGGATGAGGGGAGGGGATAAATATGGTTTCTTGTGGGCAGGTTGCCACTTCATGAGCTGCTGCAAGGTGGGGAGGGCTGGATTGGGGGGTTCACCTAGGGGCTGTGTTTCAGGAAGGAATAGGAGTAGGGACTGGGGTCTTTGGGAGGGGAGCCCATGAGATGGTGTCTGGTGGAAGGACTTTGGGTAAGGAGGATAAAGGAGGTGGGGATGGCAGAGGGCTGAAGAGTTGCTGCAAGGTGAGGGTTGGAAGGGGTGAAAGGGGGCTGCATCGCAGGGGTAGGCTGGTGTCTGGTGGAAGGGGTAGAGCAGGGCAGTGCCTGCGGGGAGGGCACACACAAAGATAAATGGAACTGGGAGAGAAGGAGAGAGCCAGGGGATGGAGTTGGGGAGCGGGATGGTTGTCTGATGTTGGGAGCCAGATGCAGATCTTAGCTAGATGAGTTAGAGAGTGATGAGCCAGCTGGAGTCAGAGGGCAGAGTTGTTGCAAGCATAGAGCTAGGGGTTGGGGGTGAAGGGATATCTTAGTGTGTGGTGGAAGGATTAGAGGAGGGCATTGTTGTGTGGGATGTTCTGCCTCTGCTGCCGAGTTGATGCCTGGATGTTAATGGAGTCCACTGCAAGGTGGGGGTGGGCCGGGGGAATCACGGGGTAAAAGAACATGACAGGGTTAGAGATGGGTGTAAACAATAGAGGTGGTATTTGGGACAGGCAAGGGATAAGATTTCTGCATGGGTGCATGTATGAGGCGAGATGTGTGGGGTAGGAAGGGGGAGTGTGTAGGGGTGCATTGGATGGGGACAGGGGCATTACAGTGCTATCCTGGACTGTCAGCGGAAAGTATGTAGGATCCAAAAAAAGGGACTCCGAGGCGGGAAAAAGGGCCCAGGGATGCGAGGGGGTGTGACTCCATGGCTGGTAGAGAGTGATTAGGACAGGGGGACACTAAGCAATGAGAGGCTTGGGCACAGTAACAACAGGGGTTCGTGAAGGAGAGGAAGGGTGGCAGGGGAAGAATTTCAAAGGGACAGTGCTCCCACTGAGGAGTCATTAAAGGCCATTGCAAATCACTTTTTGGCACAAATGACAAAGTTGACTGCAGCTCCCCTTTGGGCCTCTGACAAAGATTCTAGGCTCCCCCTCGTGCCCTAGCCCCAAGCCCCTAAGCCCTAGAGCTGACCTCAGCACCAGTGGTTGATCTTGACGAGGCATTGCGTTCTGCTGGTCTGCAGGTTGCTGTGGACTTTGTGTCTCCTGAATCAATTCCTGAGGTGCTCAAGATGAGGCACAGGCTGAGGCAGGCAGACTTGGCCACGGGTCAGCCCCTGCTGATCAACCCTGATGAGCGGGACAAGATGGAGAAGCTGCAGAGTGGCCTCATCTTAGTGAGGGCAGCTGAGCGGGCGCTGAAGGTGCTGGAGGGGAGGGGGGAGGAGAAGGGGAGGCAGGAGGGTGGGGAGGGTGGAAGTAGGGGAAGAGGTGCGGAGGAGAAGCCACAGCAGCAGCAGAGGCGGAGGAGTAAGAAGCAGGTGGGAGGAGAGGCGGGTGCCAATGCAACAGCCAGGGCCCAGAAGAAGAAGGGGGACAGGGCTTTGAACGAAGCTGCTTCAGCTGCAGGGGCGGACGTCAACAGCAGCCAGAATGTGGCACCAGCTGCAGCGGCAGCAGCAGATCCAGGGGCAGCAGATCTAGGGGCAGCACCATCCAGGAGCAGACACAGCCCAGCAGTAGTGCCAGCTGCTGCCACTGCTGTGGGAGATGGTGCTGGTGGTGCTGGTGGCTCAGTGTCTGCCAAGGACAAGGCTGATGGGGGTGCCAAGGCGGCCTCAGGCAAGCAAAAGCAGCAGCAACACACCCTGGCCCCCAGCAACACCCAGCTAGCAGCAGCACAACCACCAGCAGCAGTCGCACTGAGCCCGCCAGCACCGCTTATGTCTGCCCCTATAGTACCTGCAGAGTCAGTCCCTGGCCGGGGCCCTGCTCTCAGTCCAGCAGCAGCAGCAGCAGCAGTGCTGAGGAGGGGGGCTGCAGCTACCAAACCGCCCTGCTCTGAATGTCCTCTGGAATCTGATGAGATTTCAGGAAGGGGGTCACATGGGGCAAGGGAGGGGGGGACCGGGCGCAAGGCAGGAGCGGCAGCAAAAGCAGCGATAGCAGCACAAGCAGATGCAGAAGCACAGGATGGTCGAGCGCAAAGAGGAGTGAAGGCAGCAGCACCAACACCCTCTATCGCAGCAGCAGCAGGAGTGGCTGGTGGCCCAGGAGGAGGTGCCCCTGTGAATATGAAAGCTTTAGGATCTGTGGGACAGGGAGCTGCAGGAGGAGGTGGGAGAGGCATGGATGCAGGGGCAGCAACAGACACTGGGAAGGCATCTCATGAGCAGAGGCACTGTCTGTCATGTAGTCCGCAGCCTTCTAACCAGGGGTGGCGGAAGGGAATGGAGGATTATGATAACGATGAAGGTGGTAGCCAGGAGGAAGACCATCAGGGACAGCAGCAGCCACGCTCACGCAAACGGCAGCAGCGGGAGGAGGTGAATGGTTTTAGTGATGATGAGGGAGAGGGAGGGTACTATGAGGAGGAGGAGGTGCAGCATCAGCTGACAAAGCGGCTCAAGGCTCAGCCAGCAGCTGATGGTGGTGGTGCTGCTGCTGCTCGGGATGGGCTAGGGGATGAGGAGGGGAGTGAAGGTGAAGAGCCAAAGCGGCAGCAACAGCAGCAGCAAGGGGCACTGCCAAAGGGCGGGCAAACACACGAGAGTAAGCAAAGGGAGGTATGGCCGTCGCTCCTGTTACCTCTGCAGCCACAGCTGGCGTGCCAGCAGCAGCAGAGTCTGCAAGCCCATCAGCAGGTGCTGGGCCCTGCTGCTGTGCTTCTGCCCTTAACTGCTGGAATGCATGTGGGAAGCCACGGCCTCCCGCTTCACATCCGGCAGAGGGAGACGGAGATGGAGATAGAGTCTGAACGGCGCCGGCTGCAGCTGCGGCGGGAAGAGGAGGGACGTCGGTTGCAGCAGCAGCGGGAAGAGGAGCTGCGCCGGCTGCAGCAGCAACGGGAAGAAGAATCAAGAATTCATCAGCAGCAGTTGGAGGCGGATCGAGCTAGGCAGCAGCAGCAGCTCGAGTCAGAGCGGCGCAGGCAGGAGAAGCAGCTAGAGTATGAAAAACGCCGGCTGCTGCAGCAGTTAGCAGCCAAGAGGGAGGAGCTAGGCCTGCTGGAGTCCCATCAGCAGGTGATGAAGAAGAAGAAGAAACAGCAGGGAGCGGCAGCTGATGGGGAGGGGACTCAGCAGGAGGGTGAGGAGGAGACGGCGGGGAGGTTGGGGTATGGGGTCAAAGAAGGGTGTGGGGAGGAGGCTGGGGAAGGGCTTAAGAAGGAGGCTAAGGGAAAGCATGGGGAGGGGTCTGCTGGGCCTTCTGGATCCCACACAAAGAAGATGCCTCCTATGCCTGGTCTTATCCGTGGCGCCTGGCGCATAAGAGTGGGTCTGAATCACACCATGCTAGCCCGGCTTGATGCAGAAGCAGCGGCAGAAGCTGCAGGTGCTGGTCCTTTTCCAGGAGCAGCAGCACCAGGAGCAGCACATGGCAGGTTGTGAGGCAGCAGGCAGATCCAGCAGCAGGTGCAGCAGGGAGGAGGAAATGGGTGTGGGCCTCAGGTTCAGCATCAGCAGGCAATGAGGCTGAATGAATGAGTCTTCCAGCTCGATTAGCAGCAGAACTAGCAGCAGGAGTCGTTTCAGCAGCATATAACACCAGCGGGCCGAGCACCGCATTTCCAGCTCAAGCGGCAGCATTTAATGGTGCTAGAATATGCAGAGGAGGATTCCACCAGCAGGCCTGATTAAGCACTGATAACAGTACCAGCAATAATACCAGCTGCTGGGGGCATGGCAGAGGAGCAGAGTCCAGCCCCTCCAGCAACAACGCCACCAGCAGTAGCAACGGGGGTTGAGGGTGGGGTCAGGGCTGCTGCTGGTGCAGCTGCTGCACCACCAGGAGTGGGAGGTAGACATGTGGTGGTGAGTGCAACACCAGCAATGCCTGTTCTGGGAGGCGGAGCAAGGCTCCCAGTTCGCAGACAGAACAAGAGGATGCAGTAATAGGTCCTTTGGAAATGTCGAATGGGCAAGTTACGGTGGCTCCTGGTGAGTTACTGGTCAGCAAGAAGCCCAGCAAGGGTCAGGAGGTGGCGCAGGAGGGCAGCAAGGAAAGGCAGAAGAACAGCGAGGATGTTGATGAGCATGAGGGGCAGGGAAGAAAGAGGCACAAGCAGCAGAGTGATAAGGAGGGGCACTTAATGGACAATAGCCTGGCAGAGAAAAGCGAGGGGTCGCAGGCAGCTGCTCGAGAGAGTTCATCAGTACTGTGTCATGCCGTAGAGATGCCTGCATCTTTCATGTATGGCAGGTGAGAATTGTGCCAAGAATATCACAGAAGCTATCAATTTTTTTTGCTGCTGGTTTTGGAGGACTGTTTGTGGTCTGCAAAGCGTGTGTTTACAAATGTGTGAACGTTAGCTCTCGCGCGGGGTCCATACAAGCCTAAAGAGCGAAGTGATGGTTAATCGGGAGGCAGCAGTATATAGTATATTTACTTCCTTTGCTGCTCGCTCATTACTCAGAGGAAATCTTGGTGGGTACCGTGCGCTTGAGTATCGCATGCGACTCTCACGCGTTGAGTCCGATCAAGAGCTTCACTCCCCTTGGTCCAATTGCTGGTCCGGCTCATTGGTGCTGAAATCTATATGACAGTACACCAGAGCCCATAATATCGCGAAAGTTTTCGCTTTACGCGCAGAGAGATGAGAGTTGGTTGGTAGCGACTGCAGCGGGCCAACGGCCGAGCCGGGCGTCCGTTCACTTTGACTACTCAGCACTGGCAGAGATCTGCAAGCAGTCTGGTATTATTTTATCGTTATCCTGTATTTGCATCACACTCAAGGTGGTGCCCAAGCACACACAGCATGCACCTGCTACTTCCATCCCCGAGGCATGGCAGCCATAAGTACGGTACCCCAGCCCACAACGCCTAAGCAGGGGTGCAACCACTTGGCACCTGTTAAAAGAGACCGATTGTCAAATACACCGCGTGTAAAACGCCGCAAACACACGTCGCAACATGCCACGGCCAAGGTGGCCGAGCACAAACCCAAGCCAGCCAGGACGGAACACAATACTCCAACTCTCGACTGCATATACATAACATAAAGGGCTTCGCCCCAAGATGGCTGGCCCCGGTTATGGTGTTGGTTTTGTGCAGAATACCTAACTTGTCAATAGCCTACGTGCACGCCTGCTGGACAGGTCCGAAGCTTGTTTGATATATCTAACATGAAGCATAATGAATGAAGAGATAAGAATGGAAATGTAAGTTTAGGCGAAGCGGCGCTGCTGATGCATGTTGTTGAGGCGTGAGTGCGCTGCTGATGCATGTTGTTGAGGCACGCCTCATCTGGCTAACCTAAGTTCGCTGAATGAAGCATATAAGCACTAGTCACATAGGAGCCACATGACCTGCTTGTGGCATCACGGAGAAGCAATATAGATAGCTCATGGGGTAGCTCGGGGGTCTATTGGTAAGGTAGCTAATGGACTAGCTGCACTTGCTGCTGGGATACAGCTGGGTAGTGGCTACAGAGTGCTGCGATATTTTGGAATGAGGAACAAATGTATAGGATTAGCAGGCCAGCTTGTGAAGGAGAAGCAGTGCCATGTGGAATTCGCTGACTAAGATGCTTCTGACTAAGATGCCAAGCAATTGATCACATACATGTTCCTGGCAACGTTGCAGGTAAATGAGCGCATGGTACAGCTCTAGGTGAGCTATCCATTTAACAGCAGCAAGCTAAAGTTATTCCCTAATCCTAGCCCGAACCGTGTGGCTGGAAGGTCAGACACTTGCCATCTATGTCTGATCTTAGTCATCTCAGACGAGCAAGAAAACGAGGAAAGCAATGCTTGCTGTCATGCAGGCCTCTGATATGCAGCATTACCAAGGCTTACATGTGGAATAGCCTTCCTCTGCTGCTGCGGGACAGGCCGCGTGCCCTGCTCGCCCCGGCAGCGTCGAAACTGCCCAGACGCGACACGGTACAGCGAGCATGGACCTCTGCCAAGCGCCATGCTGGTCGTTCAATCATTGCTTTGGCACCCTCCGTGCTTCCCAGGCAGACGTGCGCAGAGTTTCCAGCAAGCCAGAACCTTCGTGCTCCGGTCAGAAACGGAGATCGCAGCTTGCTTATACGAGCTTCGAATGGCAAGCAGGCAAGCATCTACACACATGACATGCTAGTAGCGTAACATTGCATGGTAAGGTCCGTGGCTGTGCAGTTTGTTGGGACCGGCCAAGCGTCAAACGGGAATTGTTGCTCACAAACAACAAACAAGACCACACGGAACAGTTTGGTGTGCTGCGAATTTCCCTGTCACAAGGAAAGAGAGGCCAGCTGTGCCTGCCAAGGCATGCTTGGGTATAAAAGGGCAAGGAAGAGGCGCTGGAGAAGGGCAAACTATGTGCGGCCCAGGTTCAGTGTCACTCGGTGACTCATCCAGGACTAAGCGACGCCAGAGATTCCGAAGCAACGACGTATGCGACGCTATAGCTTGCCCCTACCGGGGCCAGCCAATAACAAACATTTAAGGTGTGGCAACCGCAAAGGGCTGCTAGGTCGAAACCACCAAACTGAAACACACCATCGGATGGATCCAAAAACAATGTACACACTCGTCAGTCTGCTTTACGTCCCATTATATTTACGATCCAAAGCGCCATTCAGAGATATCAAGCAAAACTTCCAAGGCACCCCAGGCAGGCAGCAGTACGAGTACAGCACTAGTGATAGTGCAACTCCATACATGTGCAAAGGGAAAACACTCAGCAGCATCAAGTATGTTGGAGCTAAATATGCAGGCGTTCTGCTGTCCTCCATATGGCCAGCCAAATGACCAGCGAGTAGGCAGACCCGGTTCCTGCACGGTTGCGCGTCGAGCTGCTAGGGTGACCACCTGCGGGTGCTGGGGTGAAGCAGCATGCTTGCCGAAACAGACTGTGCCTAAGCGTGCTGTGTGCTGCCAGGAACAAGCGCTGCTCTAGAAATTACAAGGTAGGAGCTGCATACACATACTACCGATGCTAACAAATACACGTGCATGCATATACATACTAATGAGGCCACTGCCAGCTAACTGAACATGCTGCAAATGAAATACAAGAAATGCAAATGCGGTGCAAAGAAAGGTACGTATCTGTATGAAGCTCCCCCAGAGCATCCCGCCATAAGTCCACGTAAAGCATTGTCCCTTCGACATCAGGCAAGCCCACCTGCAATTGGGGCAGGCCCAGCCTCAGCTCACTGTCAACAAGCAAGGCACAGTCCACCTTACCAAAGTAAATGATGGCAACTGCACTACTCAAAGTTACTCTATGGTAGCAAACTTGACCAAAGCAATACAAATCTACATACTAAAAAGGAGTGCAGGGTAGCTATTAAGCAACAAACAAACATTCAAGGTATGGCAACCGCAAGAGGGCTAACATACCATCAGATGGATCCAAAGACGGTGGCTTCCAACAAAACAACCAGTATCATGAAGATCCTAGCATAAGCCGCTACGCTAGGAGACTGCTCCAGATAACTGCCTGAACAAGACCTCTTTATCCCCTCCTGGCAACACAACAATGGAGTGCACACCTATTGTCTCCAAGGCAGCTCGGATGCTGTGATGTCTGATACGCACCCATTATCATACAGCAAGGAAATGCAGATGGCTGTCCCGAGTGCCAAGACACGTATGCCAGCAAAAACAAGCACAAATGAACTGCTTGCCAAAGCCAACAGTACACAGCCAATGCACCAAAAGGTGTGAAACCCCATTTTTCCACAATCCCTGAAAACAAGTCAGGGCAGAGTCTCTGCCAACCTGCCTGGTATCTGTGCGCACAGAAGCTTGCTTCCCCTGCACTTTAATCTGTGCCTTGAGCAGGAAATATCGTCAAACGTGCCACATCATGCATGTATCTGCAGGTTGGCACACCTCACATGTTGACCCAGAGGCAACCCAGACATACACCCTTCAACACAAACCATTTGCTTGCAACTGAATGCAACCTAGCGCGTAAGCTGTGTCATCATATGCATACCAGTGGTTTAAGCAACACATTTGGCACCACAGTGACAACAATTGACAACAGAAGATGCAGCTAGCCACCATGTCAAGCTCTGCTAAAACGTGCCTCTACAAGGTCAAGACCCAACCACTGCAGCATGCAAGCTTGTGTACCTACTCAACCCCTGACACCGCTAGCATGCAAATTGGCAGACAAGCCAGCAGCTGATACACATACACCATAGCCAGGACTGAGACATCATCTGAGCACTGCCAGCAAAGCCACACAACCTCTCCATAAATATTGACATGCAAATCAGTGAAACCTCACCCAAAATCTTCTGCAACATGCCACATACAGCACAAACAAGACAGTCTACCCCCCTGGACTGCGCCAAGAGGTTACATGGGTGACCCCATTATGACCATCCAAGCAGGAGGACAGGTAGGAAACAAGACAATCAATTTGAGGTACGCCCCTGCCACCTGTGCATTGCGCTGCTCTCAGTCACCCTAGGTCAGTAATAAAACACCCACACTCATGTCAGGCAAACCGCTGCAGCCTCACACCAAAATGCACTCCCTGCTCCAGCAGGAGGTATAATGGCATCCTTCAAAGTGCACAATGCTAGTGTTGTTTTGTGCATGCTTATGTGAAGGCATGAGAACAATGTACATAAGGATACATGATGACAGAGCCCAATCTCCACTGCTTAGGCACGCGATTTGCCCCATATGAAGTAGGCTGAAGGCCCACGCACTCCAGGCTTTGCATTGCTTCAGAAGCTACTTCCATGCTCGCTGAACAAAAAACACTACCTGGAACGTTGGAAAGCTCACACACAAGATCCAAAGCCCCAAGCAAGGACAGCCCACTGGAGATAACAAGAGGAGGCAGCCTGGGCTTGAGAACCTGCTGCAAGGGCTTGATCGATGCAAGTGTCCGACTAGTGGCAGAAGCAGCGGGATTGCTCCTGAGGGTCTTGCAATGGAAGCATTGACTGCAGAAGCATATTGTAACCTGGTGGCAAACGCAACATGCCCTGACAGAAACCACAGACGCCAGCAAAATACGTGCAGATAAGCGTTGGAAGCAATATGCTTCCAGTCGCTTCACACATGTTGAAAACTGCACAATAGAATCATCAGCAGCTGTATTGCAGCAGCTTTCAAAGCAAAAACATACACCTACCTACGCTTGAAGTGCCCACATGTATCCTTAACATTAGTAACATCTATACATAACAAACCTAACTCTAGCCGAGCAGACGCCTTTGCACTGCTATACATTACGTGCATATGAGCATCCACGCACAGGAGCAAGTCCACAAGGACAAGACTCTTCCACATGCATAACAAAACCATGCTAGCCACACATCAGGCACAGCATCTCATTGCTCATGGTGCACACGGGATGCGATCAAAGCTTTATCTTGGACTGCATGACTGGGCTCTCCTCTAGCCTCCAGCAGAAGATAGAGCCACATGGCCCCATTGCAGCAGGTGTAGCTTATTCACAGGGCCTTGCAGCATCAAACACTTGCAAAGGACCCTGGCTGTCAAGCGCAAACCATCCAACGGTCATCAGAACAGTATTGGAACTCCGAACTGAACTTAAGGACGCATCATCGTTCTGGGTGCCATCCAGCGCTCAGGGTGCTCTGATGCGGCAACTGTTGCGCCAGGAAGTCTCGGTGTGGCCATCCAGGTAGCCCGTCTTGCGCAGCACACCTGAGCGCAGCCGCATCATGGCACTTGCACTGCGCTTGCTGCTGCTGGAGAACTGCAGAGAACAGAGTGTGGCTTCATGAGCTTGCAGAGTCTCCCAACAACATGACCTGACCCCAAGAACGACGAACCACGACTATCAACAGGTTGATAGTTACGTTTCAGCAGAAAAGGTTGATACGATCCCATGGTAAACTTGATGAGGCGTTACAAAATGCATTCTCTGTTCCATTTCTCTGTTCCACCTCGCTGTCCTTCGTGACGGCTTGAGGTGCGGGGCCTATGGCACTTTTTGCTATAGCATGTCATGAAATGCAACAATAACAAACAGAGAATGCATTACAGGTGTCTGAAGGTTTGCATGTTGTAGCAATTGAATTGGGCAAGGATCTGGCCAATCTAGATGACATATCGGGCAGAGATGGCAAACATAGGCGCTGAACCCCTTACACCTGCATGTCCCTCACCTGCACAGGGTCTGCAGTCATGCTTGCAAGCTGGTGCGGGGGAACAAAGACACTTTCATCCTCCTGGTCGTTGGGCTTCCCACGTGGCTTGTTTGCAGCTGGGCGTACAATGGGACGTGGGCAGCTACGTGCCAGGATGGGCAGGGAGACAGTACGCGCTGTGCTGGGAGTCTTGGCGTCTGGGTAACCCCCAGCTGAATCGCCAACCGCACAGGCAAAAGACCAGGCACCACTGCTATGGCTACCTTTGTCGGCCTCTGACCCATTCACATATGGCAAACCCCTGCAAGAATAGCTCCACCGGTCAAGGCACGCACGCAAAGCGGTTGGTTCTAGCTGGTTCGATTGCTATCGGGATGTCAACTAAGACACAACCATCCTTACCGCGGCGATTCAGCTGGCGAGCAGCTCCCAGGGCTGGTTGCGAGGCTGTTATATCCAGTGGTTCCGCTCATAGGGCTGCTGTGGTCATTCAGGTCGTTGTTCAAGTCTCCAAACACCAGGACAGACCGTGGTGAACTGCTTAGAGGTCCAAGGCAAATTGGTGGCTTTTCTTGCAGCACAGCAGACGCGCCAAAGTCTGTATAGTCATGCTCGAATAGATCGTTCTCTTCTAAGGAGCCTATAGAACCGCAAATCTCTATCTGACGTTCGAAGCTGCTCTTCACAGAAGCAAGCTTCAAAGCCTGAGCGGTGAGCATCCAGGCTGCTGTGCGACTATCTTGGGCGTGAATAGGCAAGTACTCAGCCTCAGCCTAGTTATACAGAGGCAGCAGTGGTAGCGGAGACCACTTCAAGGTAGCAGTAGGAGCCTCCGCGATGCGAGAAAAGGTATGCAACATGCAGCAATGCCGTGATGGGGCGCATTCCCCCTGGGCTGAGGAATATGTCTTTGAAGCTGATGGTTGGATGCCAAGATCAAATCAAGGCCTCCCGGTGCACAAACACAACCAAGCGACCCAAGAGCCCCCAAGATTGCACCCCCTATTTTCAAAGATTGCCCAATCTTTCAAAATTTGCTGTCACCCCCTGTCAGACATAACATGGACCCCTGTCAGACACAGCCGAGTTGACCTAGTGCATAAGGCCGGGCGGGCGAGGCCCTACAACGGATCCTCAATGGACCAGTGTCAGTGGTACATGGCAAGCATTCTACGTCCGCCAGCAAAGTTGCGGTCTTATGTCAGCGGTGGATAGATCAGGCACCCAGAGCAAGGTCGTAGATTCCCGCATTGGAGAATTACGAAGCAACCGTATATAACACATCAACAGACACAACCACCGTTACTTCACCAACCAGACATCAACCGTCGCTCCTCACCAATCTATTCCACACTTGAAGAGGTGATGGCGGTTACGGACGCAGGCGCATAGACAACATAGACAAGGAAGTATTCATCCATTCAGACGCAATAGCCGAAGAATAATCTAGGCAAACAGATCTCAGCCCGTTACCAGCCGAAGGAAGCAACCAAACTGCCTGAATGTCCCATTCCGACTCCCCCTACGATGGCTGATTCACTAGCCCTTCCGCCTCCTGCCAATCCTGTGTCCTTGCCGCTCTCCTTCTGGCCCCTTACCCATTCCTGCCCTTCCCCTTTCATAGCTGAACTCGCCTCTGCCACTGCCTCCTCTTTCAGACTCTCCCTGTATGCTGTTCCTGTGATACCAGACACTCTCCTGCAGCTGCAACTGCTGTGCTGCCTCCTGAGCATCCTTTAGCACCTTTTGAGCACCTTCCTCCACAGCCTTCATAGCCTCCACCAATTCAAACTTCTCTTCGTGGTAACTCCTCTCCAGGCGTGGGGTCACCCGCTGCTCTAGCTGCTTCCGCAAATCCCAATGCATGAGCCCCTCGTGCCGGCCCTGAGCACCACCCTCCTCTCCAAACTTTGCATTGATAGCTGCTCGCAAAGCAGCGACATGCGCGAGCGGCAAACCCACCCATCCCAGCACCACCCCACCCACACCTAGCCGCTCAGCCTCAATATCAGTGACCAAGCCCTTACTGCTGGACACCAGGAAGATGCCCGGGGGTTTGTTGCGCCGCATGCTGAGCAGCTGCTCCAGGCTCATGTGCCGCTGTACTGATGGTCTGCTGATGACATCTATACAATCAGGGATTGGGTGGTGCACTGTTATTGGTGAGACCAGAGCTTTCAAACCTTCAGGTGGATTGTACAGCGGCTTGAAGCGATCATGCTTGATCTTAAGCTGCAGGTACATACCAGGACAGCCCTGAGCTTCTGCACTGCTGCTTAGCATCTGGCCTGAGAAGGGCCATAGACGTGAAGCCCCATGCACCTTGTTTGACTTCTGGATGACGGCATAGGAATCAATAACACCTACATTGTAAAACAGCTTGGCTAGGTCCAGCCCAACCTGTGGCAAAGAAAGAACACACAAGACTACTTAAAGCACCAGGTGCGAATTGCCCCCGATGGACAGCACAAATGCACAGCACACAGCTCATGCCTTACCCCGGTATGTGTTGCTTTACCATAGGACCAGCCTATAGTCTTCAGCAGCATATGGATCCTTCCCAAATGCCGCGACCTTTGCCGGGCAGGACCTGGGCTCCATACTCGCTGACATCAGCAGCGCTAATGCATGTAGGTCAGCAGAACGCATGCCTCGTATACCGTTCCATAACATCGTAAGTTGAAACCTGTGGCTACTGCCCAAAGACGTGAGCTGAGGGACTCTCCCAGTGGACGGTTTACTAGACATATGCATGTGCCCATACACCTGCTATGTGCAGGAGGCTCAGGTTCTAACCTGGCCGATCACAGGGAACACAGCAACTTCGCTCACGCAAAGACAGACAAACCAGCCCTGGCATAGCGACTCTCACGCGGCTAGATGCCACACTCTTCACATCTCATTAGGCTGAACCTTGTTCGGATGAGACCCTTTCTTCTACATATGAGACCATTTTTCTACATTTTGCACAGTGCATGTTCTGCAGCTGATCGACAATCTGAAATAGTTCCGTAACCACAGCAGCGCAGCAGAGCACTGCACTGTGCAAAAATACATCTCAGTCGGCCAGGCAACCACAATAGGAGACAGCCTTGCCTTCCCCCATGCTGGCATTCCTGCTATGTATTCATGCTGCTGCTATTCACAGGGTCGCAGCCTCACCTTGGATAGCCGCACTGTGACTGCAGGCGATTTGTGAACAACACCTCGTTTCAGGGTACCCAGCACAAGGCAGACATTGTTGTAGAAGTTGCCATAGTGTGGCATGGCTCCCAAACTGCGGGCCCAGTCCAAGCAGTACTCCACCTGCCCGGCTACTGCTGCTGCTTGCCCAGCTGCTGCTCCTGCTTGGAATAAGCAAGCTGCTAATAGTTCAGGCAATAATGTAACTGGCTGCGAGGCGTTGGTATTGCTGACCTCACTGCCTTCAATAAGCGGATGGCTGTTTACAGGTGCTAAAAAACCACACTTGGATGAGGGGCTGCCTGCAGACCACCAACTTCAGCGTTAGGGGGGGCCCATATGGGGCATAATGGATACCCCAACAAGGTGTACCACATGCCACGTGTCGAAAACACATCTAACATGTAGCGAGCAGTAGATGGCCGACGCTGCTGTGGCTCACCTAGTCGGCACTACCACAGATCTCTCTATAGACCGACCAACATACAGCTTGTTTGTTTCATGGGGCCCCAAGTAGAACTTATAGTATCTCAGCCACCAACCCTAGAGAGTAGCAGTCCAACAATGATATGTCAGGGACTGCTGCCTGGTTATACAGTCTGTTCGCATGTGAGGTACCACCGTACATGAAAGCTCTGCTACGGGTGCATTGATCTGGGGATGAGCAAACTAATGAGCGCGCCCCCAGACAGTATCCTGCTATGATGCGAGGCTGGAGAGGAGCCAGTTCCAGCCCAGGAAAGCAATGGCAGGGTTCTACCACCCCCTTGGGACCCAGCAGGCAGCAGCATTGGGCATTTCCCCCCGATTTGGCATCCAAAATTCGAAACTCGTTTTAAGACTGTGAGGGTTTAGCGAACCCGAGCTTAAACGTGGCTGCATCTGCCTTTTGACGAGCTTGTTCACAGAATAGGTGGTTAACTTGTTGTTGGCAACAGTTAAGGTCATCATGTGACTGCCCAGACAATTAAGTAAGTTCCATAAAGGTGGATGAACGGGACCGTGCATCTGACCGTTTTGGGGCCGTGTTGGCTAAGCAAACGTGTAACCTTGACCAGCCAGACGCAACTTAGAGTGTCTCCACTGGTTGTTGTCGTGGCCCCTCTAGGCTTTCGCACCCGGCGCTCGCATACACACGTGACATAGCCTTGCGCATCAGGCCCCGTCACGTCGTCTACGGACGGCAACAGCTGGCTTTTCACAAGCTCTCTGCTTCTGAGCAGGTAGGAAGACGTTCGAACAATTATAGGGTCATGCATTTATGTATCAGGCTGGATGTTCGCACCGTCCCCTGAGCGGTTGTTAGCTGCGACGGCGATGCCTTGGACCTGCGAATGTTTGCCACCATTACTTGCCTGAGCTGACTCATTATGTGCTCTGAGTTCCAATATGGAACTTCTACTTCCCAGAAACTGATAGGGTAATTACGCATCTTGCAGGCGCAACACCACCAGTCCCAACCTTGGACCCAGTACTGAGCCAAGCACAGGTATCGCAGGTCGGTGGCGTCAAGAGTACATCTGGTACCATCAGCGCATGCTGGTGTTGCCAAGCCCTGCTCTCCGTCCGCTTTTGCCTCATCTGACCAGCTGCAGCAAGACCTCCTGGCTGTTTAGGTTTATCAATCAGCAAAAGTCACTCCAAGCAGCAATGCTTCCCCATCCACCAGCAGCTGGTCTTTCATCGCCTTTGCAAGGCCGAGCCACAGGAACCCCAAGCGTCGCACATGTAGCCAGCAAGCCTCAAACCCCAAAGAAGGCCCTCTTCATTCCCTTAGCAAAGGCGCCAACATCCACTATACCCAAGCCATCTTCAGCAGCCCATGATGCCCTCACCAGCAGTAGTGTTAGTAACAGAACAGCAGCACAGCAGCACACCCTTCCAGCCCTCCATGCAGTGTACAGCTGCCCTCCAGGGATTACTCCGGAGTTGCTGCATCAAGGGGCCAAGGTTCCGCTCCATTATGACGTGCCAGTGAGCATGGAGCATGTGGACATCCCACCTTATGTTCCAGATGGTCCAGGCAGTGGCAGCGTAGAGGTCATCATGGGGCCAATGTTTGCGGGCAAGAGCACAGCTTTGCTCCTGGAGGTGAGGGGAAGACGGGAAGTGCTTTGGACAGTCAAGTGGACAGTCAAGTGGACAGTCAAGTGCTATCCCAGATTGTATCAATCTGTTCAAGGAGCAATGTAGAGCTGACCTGAATGTCGTCATGGGCATTCTCATTGTTGCCCTCCCACTGCATTGTGTTTGCTCCTTGAAATCAGCCCTGTCCCCCACAAGTGCTGTAATCTGCCCAGGACTATCACGCAATCACTCAGATTTCTGGACTTGTGCTATAAGCTGGAGCTTTGAAGTGGAGTGTTCCTTCTCTAGCAGCTACTCGCACAAAAAGAACAGCAGATTGTGCTTTGGAGGTTCATTGCGTAGCATGGCCTCAGTGTGATACCCAATGCCTCGGTTCAACAAATGCTACTACTGCTGCAGCTAGTGCTGCTACTGCTGTTGCAATCCTAAGTTTGATTTGCTGCTGTACGTCGCAGGTTGAGAAGGCAGTTGCCAAGGGTGAGCCTGTGGCCATAGTCAAGAGTGGTGTTGACCAGCGCTACAGCACACACTGGGTGGTGGCACATACGGGGCGCTGCATGCGCTGCCATGTAGCACACAGCCTCAAGGAGTGGGCAAGGAGGGAGCCACAAGCCTATCAATCATGCAAGGTGGGCGGGGAGAGCATGCAGTTGGGTCTTTGGCAAGGGGCACAATTTTACTCTCCAATATGCTCAGTGTCCAGTGGGTAGCAGGAGGAGGGGGGAGGAGGAGGGGGGGGGGGAGGGGGGGGGGCATGGATTTGTTGAATGCATAAAGGAGGCCAAAAAATCTGGCTGGTGATGAGGGCATTCCTGCTTGGTACAGATTAGACAATTTAGGCTATCTTCACATGGATGCAAAATGCTCTGCTCTGGGGTGAGGCTGTTCATGGGCATGTTGTCCGCCTTTTAGTGTTCCGTGCATACAATCCTACATGGGACAATCAGAAAGATGCACATAATGCTTGTTGGCAGCCTCCGTATATTTTGGGAGCTTGTGAGGCAGATGACTGTTTCCCAGGACAGCTTGGCTGAAGTGAGGGATGTAGGTGGTTAATTTGCAATGCCTAACTCCAATGCTGGATTTTGCAGGCCTTTAGCATCAGGTGCTTTGTGGCACAGCCATGTGGCCTTACACAATGGTCGGCATAATGTTCTGCCTGGGTAGTTTTTTGAGTTAACAGGACCCAGTTCTGAACCCTTAAAGATATTTCTTGCTCAGACAACTTTCTTGCTCAGAAAGCAATGCATTTTTGAGCAATGCATGAGTGCTTTTCTGTCCAAATCAAGTAAATGTCTGTCTTGGGAACCTGCTTGAACCGGCTTAGGTCCTTGCAATTGATGAGGCACAATTCTTTGATGACCTCTTGGAGTTTGTAGAGGAGGCTGCTGACCGGGATGGCAAGCATGTCATTGTGGCGGGACTCAGTGGAGACTACCGGCGCCGACCCTTTGGCCATATGCTGCAGTTAGTGCCCATGGCTACTAGAGTGAAGATGCTTGCTGCGGAGTGCTTTTCATGCAAAAGGTGGGAGTAGAGAAGGGCCCCGTTTTCAGCTGGCAATGCCAACCAACCATTGTCTGGCTGCTGTGGCTTCTGACGAGCCTAGGGACAGCTCTGTAGGATCCAGCCTTCTGGAAGGAGATAGAAATTGCTTGGTTGTGAGGAGTTGCACCTACCTTTTTGAAGGATAATGTTGCTCATATGAAGGAGACTATGCAGCAAGGAGTCTGCATGGTTTTTCCTGTCAGACATTGTTAGTCGCTTGTGGGGTCCTTATACCTTGAAGTGACTATGCTGTGCCTGAGTTGAGATGCAAAGATCAAAGCAAACAGTATCTTAGCAACAAGCAAGCAGTGATCTTGACTGCCTTCGTCGGTTTTTTGCTTTATTCAGAGGCGGAAATGGTGATGAGGTGGAAGTGCGTGAAGTTTGGCTCTGAACGCTACTCATCCCGTTGCTCTTGATCTTCGTCTTGTTCTCACCAACTGGTCTCCTGTGTCTGGAATGCTTTTGTCTCAGGTAGTTGTACAGATAGCCAGAGCATTCTTTCTGACTAGTGCTATGCATCTTCTTCTGTTTTGGAACCCAGGGATGCCGAGTTCACCATCCGTGTTGTGGCTCAGGAGGGTCAAGAGCTGGTGGGGGGAGCAGACAAGTACCGGGCTGCCTGCAGGCGCTGCTACGTCAGCTTGGTGACTAAGCAGCAGCATGTGCAGCAACACCCGGACCAGCAGCTGGTGGTGCGCAGCCCAGTGAGGGTAGCAGGAGTGAACCGGGACCACAACCACCATCATCATCATCAGCACCAGCAGCAGCAACAGTTGGCAGATTCATAGCAGTAGCAACAGGCACAGCAGTAGCAACAGGCACAGCAGGGAGATTGATGTATGCTAGGGTAAGGGCTGATGCAGAAGGTGCACTGTCCTAAATGTGGGATGTGATGCAGGTTTTTGTGTTAGTTGCAGCAGGGGTGTGATGACATAGCTGCGTTGAGGTCAGTGCTGACTCTGACATTGTACCATATGCAACTGCTAGTTGGAGAGTTGTCTGTAATGAAGATTCCTGCACATGTGATGTGGGTCCTATGCATTGCAAGCAGGTTGCTTTCTTAGATGAGCAGGTAATTGGTCACCTGCGGTATGTCTTGTTTGATAAATCTAACATGAATGGTGAGTGAAGGAATGATGCGAGAAAGTGGAGGTACAGTTCTGACGTGCAGGAGTGTGCAGGAGTCAGGGTTTGGCCATGCAACACTCTAACTACTGACAACTCTCCGTGAGCGGGCGCTACCTTTGCAAGAGAGTAATTGACGGGTCTGCAGAACATGCGCATCCGCCAATGTGCAAAACACCCAGCGTGCCACGAGACGAGCCTTGTCCATGTACGGCAACAAGCAATACATGTCCCAGTAAATGCTTATAGTATGCTTTCAAGGCTCCACACAGATGTTCTTAGGACCCTATGGTCTGCCAGATCAATGCATGCCGTCTTTATGGATCAATTGACACCCGGCGTGCTCGAGGCACTTGAGCCAGCAAGCCAGGTTCGAGGCGGCGAGGCCCATACATGGGGAACCACAACTATCAAAACGCACTCAGCAAGCTGGTCCAAGGTGGGGAGCAGAATGGTAACTGATGGTGACAAATAATCTGATCATGACTCAAAAAGAATAACAAACAAATATTGAAGTTGTGGCAATCGCAAAGGGCTCGAAACGACCAAACACACCATTGGATAAATCCAAACACAATGGACTCCAGACCACCAACTTAGAGGGATACCCCACCATGTATCCATCTAAAATGTTTCAACCAGTGCATCATCAGACAAATCACCAGAATGATCAAACCCCAATTCAAACATATCCCAATACTGACCTTCTGGAAGCAAGACGTCAGTCTGGCAAGTCCACCACATCGAGACCACCAGACTGGTGACAAAACCAATAGACATGGACGCAGACGACGACATACTTGACCAGCGCCGAGAGGAACACGGCCAGTGGAAGACAGTGGCCAAAAGTCAGCATACCTTGGAGAAAACAGAGTTATTCTGGAGTGGGCGAGTGAGTGAGACTGACCTTGGCCAACATCAAGCGGTCTGGTCCAACCCGTATCAGCAAGGCAAAATGACTGTGACACTCTTTACACCTCCGCTGCATTTACTGATCTCTTCATCAGTTTTTGGCCTCCGCCCTTACGGGTCAACACACCACTGAGCCAAGCACAGTGAACTTGCCATCCCTAGGACCAACTTGGGCAGTCCTCCTTGGCTGTGGATATACACACAGATTGTGCGTTCCCTGCCTGCCATCAATCAATCAATCAATCAAAACGCAAGACCAGCAATGCCAATGGCCAAACAAACCTAGGCCACAAACACAAGGCTCCTGATCACAATCACGAAGCCACACAACCGATGGTGGATTTGCCACACACAAGCTGAGGCTAGATGCAACGGCGTGCACACCAAGGGGAAACAAACACCACCACTAAAACCCAAAACCTGCTCCACTTCCATCACACATGGGTGGCGGGGAGGCAGCAGGATCAAGCACCACCCTAGTAGGGGCTGGAGGTGGCTCCCACCACCTAGGTACTGGTGAACCACCATCCTCCCAGCCACTGAAAGGCACCACATAGCGCTCCACATGCTTATCAATAGCTTGCTTAGTGCGCCTTCTACACCTCACTAACCGTTGGCTTTCCCAAGGGTGCGTAAGATCCCACAACCTCTTCCTCCAAGCACTCTTAATCTGACATGAAGCCTCCCAGCTCCCCTCATCTTGACCAAGCACCTTCAGATCTGCACACACGCATTTCTCCCAGGTATGGCGAGGCCTACCCACTGGCCTCGTCATGTCACCATGTAATGAAGAGAACAACGCAATATGCGGCAACCTGCCCTCCTCCATGCGGCCCACATGCCCCAGCCACCTCAGCCTATTTGCTGTGATGTA
Source organism: Pseudopediastrum boryanum (assembly GCA_963556185.1). Taxonomy (NCBI): domain Eukaryota; kingdom Viridiplantae; phylum Chlorophyta; class Chlorophyceae; order Sphaeropleales; family Hydrodictyaceae; genus Pseudopediastrum; species Pseudopediastrum boryanum. The sequence continues at coordinate 7,249,615 of OY744504.1, read as the reverse complement.
TGCTGACAAGGTGGCTACCCCACATGATTTCCTGATATGCTCATTGGTGTGCCGATCTGACAGCCTGACCCCCAGGATGCTCCTAAGGCAGCTAGAGTGCACCCGCTCAAGCTTTTGCGATTGCACTTTGGTCAGGGACCAACACTCACTCCCGAACAGCAGAATTGGCAACACATATGCCTTGTAACACTTCACCTTCGTAGCCAATGACAGATGCTTGGTACCCCACATCTTTTCAAACTGCTTAAACCTCCCCACAGCCTTACCCCTCCTGATATTCAACTCCACATCCAACCTGCCATCAGTCACAAGCACACTTCCCAAGTACTTGAACTGTGACACCTCTTTTACCACACCCTCACTGATAACCACCTCTGGTCCTTGCTGCACTGGCACATCCCCCTCCTTCCAATCCTTGTCAATGGACAGGATCTCAGTCTTGCTTGCATTGATGCGCAACCCAAGACTAGCAGCAACCTTGTCCATCACCTGCAGCATGACCACCAACTCCTCCCTGCTGGGACTTAGCAACACCATATCATCTGCATACAGCAGAACAGACAACAGCTCCACACACCCACCACTACCACACCCATCACGCTCAAGTTTCCCATCTGCATGATAGGCTAGCTTCACCCCACATCCCTCCGGCATCTGAGCCATTGCCTGCCGAACCACAAAGTCCATGTAGATGTTGAACAGCAAGGGAGCAATGACACATCCCTGCCGCACCCCGCCATGCACATCAAACCACTCAGACACCACACCACCCATCCTAACAGCAGCCTGTGTGCCAGTATGCAAGTCCATCAGCAACTCTATCAGCTTTGTGTGTACCCCGTACACATGCAGGATGCGCCATAGCGTGTCTCGCGGTACAGAATCATATGCCTTACGCAAATCCACAAAAACCATGAATAAAGCCTGCCATCACTAACAACAATTTATAATACATATGTACATTAGGTCTGGGATGTTGGTCATGTGCCCCAGTATTTGTAAGTGCTCACAGCTGCAGACAGCAGCCCCGCCACGCTAAGGATCACGGGGTGGCTCATGCGCTGATAACGACCATCTGCAAACAACAAGATGACAGAAGAGAGTCTTTAGCCATAGCAAGAGTGCGGCTATGATGACCTTATACCCCTAAATCCAGTCCCTGTCCTGACTACATTACGGGTTTAAAGAATGCAAGAAATATTGTTGTCTCCATCTCATGCAGCCAAAAAGACAGACAGGGAATACCGTGGCCAAAAAGCCAGGTGCCAGTCAAGCCGTAACTGACATAAAAATGATCGCAGGGGCTGTACAGCACCCACGACATGACCCTAACCAGTTTGTTATTGTCTTACTCAGGTGTAGGCTGATTACATCGTTATTGTAGCAGCATGATCTGCCATCTCCCCAAACCGCTTTTGCCACGTCCTATTTTCTCGTAGTTTGTCCTGCGTCACCTAAGGAAGTTCTCTGTCGAGCCCCCAGCTCAGCCTATGGCTGACCTACGGCTATGGAAAACTTGAACTCTGCACTTTTGTACATTCTGCTTCGTCAGACTACTGGAGTCCTTTTCCCAGGTTCTCCTTCCCTACCAATCACACTCCCGTCAAAACTGCCCGCCAATCCGCTCTCAGAGACCCCTTGCACCCCTGTTTTTCCCTCCCATTCCTACCTGTGATGTCGTGCAGAGCCAGCAATGAGTCTGCCAAATCCTGTGCTATAAGAGCAAGCCGCAGTAGCCGAGCGCTACGCAGCATCTGTACCTGCTTCAGCAGGGAGACATCTACACAGCCATCCTCCTACATTCACAGCAGAAAGTGAGGCCATGCATAATTATACCTGCATCCTCCATTCAATGATCGGAGCAGGAGATACCAATTGGGCTTTGATCAAGTTTTCATGTGCTTGCTACTATCAGACCATGCGTATCGGATCGTCTTTGAATACTTGTGTGGCTCCTACTCTCCATCTTCATGAGAGGAAATAAATCAAATCTGAAGCTGACAGGTGCTAGCTGTTTCACAAGCCAACTTGAAATTCCAGCAAGCCTCCAAGCACCAGCACGGTGCAGACATAGAAAGTGGTACCGCGAACCTCCATAGCCAGACTACCCCATCAGTTACATGACTGTCTTTGTTCTTAAAGCCAAGTGGCTCATGAAGGTGCCAGCTAACTCATTTCGCAAGAGATGGACCTAGGCAGCCCACACAGGGACCTTCAAGGAAGGGGCAAGCCCTAGTAAACGGAGGGCATTGGTACCCCCAAGCTCATGCTCCTACCTTGTAGTCATGCCGCAATTTTAGCCGCAGTGCTAGCTCCTGCACCTGCAGTTGCCGTAGCTTGTGGCAGCTGACCATGATGTTTGCTACATAGCCTATTGCTTCAGACCAGGCTGACACCTTCTGGATAGTCTTCTCCTGCTGCTTGGGCGCCTTGATGAAACCTGTTTTCAGGAGCCTGGTAAAGGACCGGCACCAAGTTCCAGTAGGTGGTTGGATTGACTGCAAATGCTTTTAACACGGGGCATACGTTGAAAGAAGAAAACAAACCACCCACATGGGTAATCTGTCTGCTTGGATTTCCAAAACTCAAGTCTGCTGCTGACGAAGGAGCAGGACTGCAACACCACTGGATCCTTTTCTGCAACTGCTGGCTCTTTCAAGCAATGAATGCTCCAACCAACTCAAGAAATATCATCAAGTTTCCCAGTTACCATTCAGACAAAACAGTGCTGTAGGCTTGGTCGCGATTGCCTCCCCTAAAAAGAGCGATTAAGCGATAATGTGCAGCTCACCATAGATACTGGTCCAGGAAGTAGTACATGCCTTCTCCGCAGCTGCTGACAATCTGCAAAGCGCCCAGCACACGGTCCTGTGTTGTTCCGTGTGCCAAGCTGACTTGCCTAATGCTATTGACATCTTGTAGGAACTTGCCAAGGCGGTATGCCTTCCTGTGGGGAGCAAGACATAATTCAGTTCTTACAATGAGTCCTATACATGTCAATTACAATGAGTCCTATACATGCCTTGATGATCATGCCTGGAAAGCCCCGATGCCATCATGCCACTGCTCAGCTCCTGAGGGATAACGTGGTACATGCAGAACGCAACAGTATGCTTAGGAAACTAACTACAGGCTGAGTGACTATGAAATTCTGTGCATTGTCCTACTGCTTAAGAGCATCAGCTCCATTGTAAGTGCAGCCTTTGCCAACAAATGCAGTCATCGCCTAAGGCCCCTGCTTTACTGACCTGCTTGTGCCTATGCTGGACTGGAGGGCATCAAACCTTGCCCTTGACTCGCTACCCGGCGGGCTCACGGCAGCTAGGAGCCTAGATGTGTACCTAATGATCTTCAAAGCCTGTGAAGGAGCAGTAGGTGCTGTACTTTCGAAAATCCTGGCTGGAGACATGAGCCTTAATAGAACCATACCTTGTCAATCCCTTCCCGCTTCTGCAGGAATGCGATTGTCTTGTCTAGCGTATCCTGGTCCTTCTTAACCATGATGCTGACGTGGGGTCCCGGAATATGGCCCGCCACTCAGGCTTTGCCTAGCAGCTCATAGACTTGCTAGTCTCTGCCAGCTGTAATATGCGCCAATACACATGCACGTGATCATCAAAAAGCGCTGAGGCTGATGCGGTTACGATAGGAAGGCTTTGTGACGTGACTTTAGCCAAGCACCCTCATTGGTGGCCCAAACGCATCCCGTGAATAACCAGACAAGCAGCCCAGCATATCCCTGCCTACATGAACCATTTACAACATACAACATGTATACTGCCCCTTTAATAGCTGAGTTTACGCGCATTCTTCTGCAGTGAGTTCGCTGGTGAGTCCAGGTCACCCGCCCAGGGATCTGCACCGAACAACGGGATTACTTGTGCCCTTCACTTGAAAGCATGGGGACGTGCAAGAAACTTTAGACCAGTCACCACTAAAAGTCTGACCAGTGATTACATATTTGCGAAGTGTACATTCCTCTACTCACAACGAGACCCTCAGGCGCTTTGGATACACTTGGCCCAGGGATAGCATTCGCCTGGTACTAGTGCTCCATGGGCATCTTCAGAAACCTGTCCTTCTTCTTGTATGGGAATAAGCACTTCACAAAGCAAGGTTTCCAGCGGGCTGCAGCACACTTTGACAATCAGTAGGTTTTGCAAGGAGAAAGACAGCCTAAGATATTGATTTCATAGCGCATCGAATGGTTGTGATACACAAGCATCAGTTTTGTCAGAAAACTTATCGGCGGCATGTGAGTGTGTTGCTGGTGGGCCAGCTGCTCTGTCTGTGCATTGACCAACCCGCTACCATTAAGTTCACCAGCAGACTGTATACCTAACACTATCACTTACGAAGTCCATGTGGCAAAAACCATCACATCTTGATGACATCATGAACCTGGTAGTCTGGCGGGCTGGTCTAACCTGATGCTGCCACCCTGCAGTGTGGCGGAACGTACGCTATCCGGCAAGGTTTGTGCTGTCACTGGTGCAAATGCTGGGTTAGGTCTCTGCCTAAGTCACCAGCTCGCCAAGCGGGGTGCCACGCTGTACATGCTGTGCCGGAATGAAGAGCGTGGAGCAGCAGCAGTGCAAGAGGTCAAGCAGGCTACTGGCAATCAGGATGTGCATCTCAAGGTATGTTGCAGGGCTGTCTATGAGGATCAGCGTCAATGCAATGAATTGTTGGAGCAGCAGCAACAACTGCAGCAATGGCATCAGCAGCAGCACGAGCACGGGATGGAAGGATTATACACAAGAGCAGCTGTTATCAGTGTTATGTGTGCTCAATGCTCTGGTAACCTTAAAAGCAGCAGCACTATTTCGGCTGCATGGCTGCATGGGACTCTTACATCTTCCAAGCAGCGTGTTTTCACGCTAGGCTGGCTGGACAGTGGCAGCAGCTGCACCAATAGCAACGTAAGTAGAGTGTCCATTTGTATATGCAGTTGTAATGACATGCCAGAAAGAATGTGCAGGCTTCACTTTGTTGGACAGGTTGATGCTCTCCGGCTTGTCGTTGAGCAGGCAGGACGCTCCTGCCATCGTGACCCTGGACGTCCCATCCCCAGACCAGACCATAGTTGCCACACTGAGCAACCTTTGTATTGCTACTTTACAGCATTTAAATCCTAATTACTATAGATGCTGTTCCCTCTTACCAGACACTTGGGTTTCTCCCTCTGCTACGCCTTCAGAATCTGCCTGCTTGCTATCTCAACTTCCTCTGACTGGTGTCCGGATGAACCATTAAGCATGGCCTTCTTTTTGTCCTCACAGCTGGTTGAAGCCCTTATGCCATGCTGCATGCAGGTTGTTGATGTCTCATCCTTGTCAAGTATCTCTGCATTTAGCAGTGACTTTGTTGCCAGCGGTCAACCCCTTCACTTCCTGGTCAACAATGCAGGTGTACTGGTAAGTTGCAATTGTGCAGTTAGAAGGAAGAGGACCCTAACAGCTTGGATAATTGCATGCAACTGGCGCTGGAAATGGAACGCCAATGGTGTGTACTGCCTCAAGAGAGTCTTACATGCATCTTGTGTGTGTTGGACTAGCACTTCACATGCGACATGCATGTGCAGGAAATCTTTCCAAGGGATGTAGTGTATGTTGTAGTTTGTCCCAGCCTGTGATACACTTGCATCCTCGTGAAATGATCAGTGGGGGTCCCGGAGGACCCCCTGGTAATTAGGGGTTGCAGCTGGGAGACTATGCTGAGTTTCTGTGGTGGCGTGAGGTGGATCAAGGACAATTGCTTGAATATAGGTCAACTCCTTCCGAAGAAGCGAAGCTTGTTCTTTGCTAGCTTTGAGTGCGTTATGGAGCTAAGCTCCTATGTTTGCAGCCCTGCAGCTTCAGAACATCTCATCCAACCTTGCTTATCACGGCACAGCTCGAAGTCATGTCTGTGACACATTTGCCACATGAAGCATAATAGCAGTATCTCACACAATGAGGGACTTTACCAGTCCTGTCACTGCTCACACCCAGACGTGCGCATGTGCATGCCGTTGCAGTTGAATGCGCGTGCCAAGTCTGTTGATGGGCTTGACTTGTCCTTTGCCACCAATACACTGGGAACTCTGCTGCTCACTGAGGGGTTGCTGCCAGCCCTGGAGAAAGCAAAGCAGTCCCGAGTGGTCTTTGTGTCATCAGGGGGGATGTATACAGGTGACCATAGGCACACCAGACTTTTTCGTATATGTAGTCCTCAACATGTAGACAGTTTGCTCCAGGTTTGCTGGCAGTCCGCAGCAATGCAATTGTAGCTGACATTCAGCATGTGTTGGCTGCAGGAGTGGCAGCTTCTACAGTGTTGGATTGCCATTAATGCTGAGTCTCCTTTCTAGCCTCCACAAAAAATGGGTGTTTACCAGGGGCCAGCTTTCTGCTGTCCCTTATGTTTATCAGTTCATGCTTATTACCCCTTGTACGTGATGTCGATTGTCCTACTCACATGCTTGCAAATTGTGCTTCTGCCCTGCAACTCCAAATAAAGTTATCACGTGCAACTTATGTCTTTAGCCCGCTCATGAAGTCACTCTGCCTCCCCTTGATCTGCACCTTGTGTCTGCCAGCACATCTAGAACTGGAGGACTTTGAGAATGCCAAGCTGCGCACCTGGGACGGGAGTGTAGCTTATGCCCTGGACAAGAGACGACAGGTGGCGCTTACAGAACACTTGGCCCAAATATGGAAGAACAAAGGTGAGGAGAAAAGTGGGTAGTGCTGTTTATGCTGGTGAGGGACAGTTGACAGGAATTGGCTTGCTCCAGTTGCTGCCGATATCCTGCATGCTGGATGGGGATACTTGTGTTTACAAGAGTCAAATGATAAGCAAGTTGGGCGAAGATGCTAATTTGGCAAGCTGGGTTACCATCTGTTATATGAGCTTTATGGCAGCTTCATGTTGGGTACCGCTGAGTGGCCCTGTGAAGCGATAAGCCAACCACAAATGGCAGCTACCGGTACTTCCTTCCACTCAATGTGCTTTAGTCTGTGGAGCACCCGGCCCTGCAAAGGAGTGTCATGTGGCTCCTTTTGAGATGTTCATCTGATGTAACCAGGCTTTATCTTTGTAGACACTGAAGGCAACACTGTAGGTCTAAAATGTACACAGGCGAGCTCACACGGATGTCCGTTTGGGCACAGAAGGCATCCTAGCAGCACCCTGTGCAGCTCCATACCCCCCATATGGCGCCCTAGGCAAATAGGGACACTTGTTCCTATAGTGCCCCAAGCAACGGCACTGCAAACAGCGGATAGATGGGCGGACTTCCCCATCTGTGCCTCGCACAGCCTGCTCCCCACTTGCACCACCCTGTGCACTACCCTGACCCGCCTTGAGCACCCCAGCACTAACACCCGCAGTGGTCATGACATGTACCAGAACATGAGAAACAGGCGAGCCCCACACCCTAGTTATAGCACGTCGGGGTCCAGGTTGGCACGGTAGCTGTCCCATCCATACACGTACAAGCCAGTACAATTGCTGCCCGAGAACAACGCTATTCCTACTCTGATACGCTGCTGTAAAGGCCACTGCCTACTGCTCTTCATCTCCCCTCTACGCCCCAACTTATCCAAGGCACACCGCACGCTCAGATGGATGAGATGTGGCATGTATCTGTCAGCTTGTGTATGTGCCCTCCTGTGGTTTTTCCTCCCAAAAGATGGAGGTTTTCTACGCAGCAAGCATGCATGAGTGGCAGCCATGTGCTTTTTGAGGGTTTTCAATTGGTTGTCAGCAGCGTGCAGTGGGCGTGCGGTGTGCCTTGGATAAGTTGGGGCGTAGAGGGGAGATGAAGAGCAGTGGCAGTGGCCTTTACAGCAGCGTATCAGAGTAGGAATAGCGTTGTTCTATGGCAGCAATTGTACTGGCTTGTACGTGTATGGATGGGACAGCTACCGTGCCAACCTGGACCCCGGCGTGCTATAAATTATTGCTGTCATTCTGTGGTGTTGAGACATACATATGTGACAAAGGGAGCCTTGTCCATTCATCCTTTTTCTGCTCCCTATATGTTAATACTACAGGTGTCGGTGTCTTCTCCATGCATCCTGGCTGGGCGGATACTGAAGGGGTGCGCACTAGTATCCCAGGCTTCCATAAAGCTTTCCAAGACAAGCTCAGGAGTCCAGAGGAAGGGGTGGACACCATTGTGTGGCTTGCACTTGAGGTAAGATGCTCCTCTTGGACACATGGCCACATCCTCCAGGCTTCACATCTGTTGCCCCACCTCAGCATTTGTGACAGCTTGAGATGAAGGGCGCCCGGAACTTCTTGTTACGGCATATCATGATACACGATGGTGCAAGGATGCTTGCTTATTTCTGCTGGGGTTCATGCGCACAGCCTGGCCTGTTCATGGCACACCCTGAACACACTGGATGGTAAATCTACATTTGAGATACTGTTCAAGGGAATTCTGCATTTACGCTATGTACATTGCAACTGAATCCCCCATCAATGGGATCAGTACTGTCAGCACAGCAACTGAGTACAATTAAGAGAGGAATGTTGGCTGGGACATAACCTGTAGGGGCACATATGTGCGGAGGATGAGACTGCTGTCCATATAGCTATGTTGCGATTGGCAGACTCCCTACATGTTTATGTGATGGAAGTAGCCTCATTATGGCTTGCCATACATCTAAATCACATGTTGGGCAACATCGCCAAGAGGTGGTGAATCTGTCACCTCAGAGCACTAGGTCTTAGGTTCAGCCTGCTTAGAGTATGAAGGACTCCATGAGTAGAAATGTCGTTCTCTGGCTGATGTTTGGTCAACAGAATGAGTCCAAGCTGCAGCCCGGAGCCTTCTACTTGGACCGGTCACCTCAAAGCAAGCACTTGACCTGGGGGGGGACAGCTTACGGCGCAGACAAGGCTGAACAGCTCTACAAGAAGCTGCTTGAAGTTGGGAAGGCAGCACAGGCTTCATCAGCAACTTAAGATGGCTTGGGGTTGGTGCTAAGTGGTGGGGGGTCCTTCAGCCAAGCTCCGAAGCTGCTTGACTCTCTTGCAGATTGTCCCGTGGTTTCTTGATGGTCTGTTCTCCTTACATGAATCATACCTCACGGATATGGGCATGTGGAACACAGATGTTGCTTTAGGTAGTTATGGCTGTGATCCTTTGAGAGTACTGAACATTGGCCCAGCTTATGGAAACTTTGGAATTCGTGGTGCTTACAGGGCGGAGAGGATCGCGATAGTGCAGGATAGATATAACGATACAGAAAGCCTGTGACAAATCATTCATTGTAGAAACTGTACCGGCCAGGTGATTTCTTGCATCGGCTGCTCATGGGCCCATAGACATGTCCCATGGTGCGTTCATGACCAGCGAGCGGATAAGAGGCACTAGCGCCCTGCAGCGTGGAGGCGATTAGCGATCAGAGGTGAATGGATTTCAAGCGGCTGTACGAGTGCCACTCGGTGCCCCCACAGTGATCCCATTTCAGCCACATCCGGATAGGTCTCCTTGCGGCATCCGCAGTCTAGATCCATTGGTGTATGCCGTATATGTAAGCTACCATGCCTGGCTTGTACTGAAGGGTACGGCGGGATAGACGCACACATGAAATGTGCTGCTCGTAACCATATATGACGTGCACCAAAGCGACACGCCACCGTTGAAATTTGTTGTCATCTCAGACTTAGTGATAGCATCTAACGGCTGTGCAGCTGGGACATCCAGCACTGTGTGATTAATGGTGTATGCGGAGGGCTGCGCGCGAATGGGCCAGCCAAATCATTTAGAGGCTGCTGATGACGCGTTATGCTGCGATCTTTGCGGTAGACCAACCGACACAGAAGCAGAGGTAACAGCGGCATATTTCCGGCATGTGCTGCTGCACGTGTCTGGCATCTCACACCAGTGGACACCCCACAGGAGTGCTGGAGGGTAGGCTGTAGGGCGGGCTGTCATGAAGGGGAAGGAGATCTGTACCATGTGGATTGCATAGCAAAGTTCTTGAAGACCCATGGGCGAGGCATAAGCTTCAGGTATGCACAGATCTGCAGGGCTGGTTAACTGCCAGGTGCTTTTTGCACTTAACCTCTGCCAGGGGACTGTGTCAACACATTGACCCGTCTCCTTCATGCAGTGCTGCTTTGAAGGGGGCTTCTTGGCCATGTCCAAAGGGCAAAGGCCGTGGTCCTGGGAGAAACTGTGCAAGCAGGGTGAGCCCATGCTGTCTTAGAAAGGCTGTGCTAACTTACTCATAGAGTGACCTGCCTGAGTCAGCAGTGAGGCGCCATGCTCGCCCTTGCTCATCACAGGTTCCAGGCGTATGTTCAAGGTGTTGGACCCCATGCCCACCTATCACTCTGTAGGTGCTGGTCTTGGCTAATAGCAGCAGGCCACAAGTGCTTGCATGCCCACCTGAGTGCATGCTTGACACAAGGGTACCGTACTTGAACTACTCACGACACCTGTGTGCACTGGTCCTGCCAGGTCTCCCATGCTCAAATAGTGCAACCTAAGAAGCAGCAGAAGGCACCTGTGGTGGTGAGCGCCTCAGCACTTTGAGCTTAAGGCTCTGTAGACAGCACACTGCAGTTGCCCGTATGTTAGTCCAATCACAAAGAAGAGCGGCCAGCTCACCGCCTTCCCTTCTATCATCTAAAGATGGTCTGGTCTTCGGCGGAGCAATCCTGGGTCTATTCTGAGGCCAGCACATGCTTATGCCAGGGCACCAACTGTCAGCACTTCTTACAGTTCTTGGCAGTGTGCAGCTATCCTATCATTCTATCAGTGCAGCCCATGTTGCCAGCGTGGGAAGTTTATGACTGATTGTGACCAAGACTTGATACGACAGTCCAGGTTAGAGGTGGTGACAACAGATGGGAGCGGCTAGAGTTCTTTGGTAACCCCATGCAGTATTGAGCAACGCTGTATGTGTGGGCTCTCTCTTTACATCATAGAATGTCTGCCACACCGTGCCTCACATTGTCCCTCATTTGTACGCTTATTGTTGCTGGTTGGCTGGATTGTCATTCAATTGTAATTGACAGGATCATTCTTGCGCCATGGGTTGCAGGTGCCCCAAGTCCAACGTCCTGCAGGGAAGGCTGTTGAGGCCAAGGCAAAGCAGTCTGCAATTGGCAAAGCAGCCCTGCCACCGCCTATGCCTCGTAAGCCTCCCAAAATTGACTACATGAATGCCTCTTCAAATCCACAAGTTGTCAGGGGAACGTAAGTTGCGTCAGGGGACTGTTTAGCATGGGGGTGTACCTACCTCTTTGCAAAACTTGTCAGGGCAGTCCGCGTGCGTATGCAGCGGTCCGACAAAAAACAGCTGGTCTAAGCTGCAACGTTGAAGTTCTCGGGAAAGATAAAAAAGTTAAGGGTTATGATCTTGGATGAGTCCCATGAATGCCTAGGTTGTTCCTGAACACCCCTTCCACTGCAAAGAAGGCCTTGCGGTCTGATCACCTTGTCTTCTGGACGCTGCTGGACATCATCCCTGCTCTAAGCGCCCATATGTTCCAGCAGAAATGCATTGAGCACTGATCTGACATAGGAACTTGCAATTAGCGTTAGCTAATGAATGGGTAGCTTATGCTGGATTTGGAGCCTCTTGCCTTCTGATGCTCAGTGTGCCTTTGCTATATGCCTTTGTGTTCCCCATAGGCCTGTGGCTGAGGCTGCAAAGCCCGACCCTCTGGGGCGCAGAACAGGAACAGAGTCCAAGGACACAACGGAGCTGCCTCCTGGGTTTGACCCAGAGGCATTTGCTAAGCTGAACAAGAACGCAAGGAAGCGTGCTAACAAAGCAGCTAGCAGAGCAGCAGTAACAGCGGCAGCAGGTGGAGGGGGAGGGGGCTTTGGATCATCAGCAGCAGGCAGCGAAGCAAGCTTTGGTGATGGTGGAAGGCCAGGATCGGCAGCAGCAGCTTCGGATGTTGGCAGCCAAGGAGCGGAGGGAGAGATGAGGATAGATGATCGGCACAGGGCGCTGATGGGAGGAGGGAAGTTCATTACTAATCCTGCTGATTTTGCTGCTCTGCTCGGGAGCATGCTTAGCTCTGATGAGGAGGACAGCGGTGCGAATGAGGGTGGGGAAGCTTCTGATGGCTATGAAAGCGATCATGATGGCAGCAGGGAAGATGCTGCAACGCCGCTAAGCAGGGACCAAGGCCTAAGGGCAAGCAGCAGCATGCAAGCGCAGGATGTGCATGCTGCTGCAACAACGGCTGCAGGTACAGGGGCTCCAGCCCACCAGCAGCAGCAGCAGATGGGTGGAGGTGTTCAGCAACAGTTGGGTTTCAGTGGTGAGCTGGTGATTACACCCACAGCACAGCTCTCAGCAGGAGGCCACCACCACCAGCCACAGCAGCAGCACCAGGTGTCTGGAGTACCAGCTGCAGTGAACATGTTTGCGTTACTGCCCAACCAGCAGCGGCAGCAGCAGCAGCAGCCGATGTCAGGCCCAGTGGCTATCCAGCAGCAGGAGAGGTTTGTGTCTATGCCAATCCCTGCCCAGCTGCAGCAGCACCATGTGCTTATGCACCCTCCCATCCAGCCTCAAATCCCAGCACCAGCCCTGCACTACCAGCAGCAGCAGCAGGTGCAGTTCCAGCACCCCGCCCAAGCTCTGCCATCAGCCATGCAGACCCTACAGCAGCAGTACCAGCAGCACCAGCAAGCGTCAGCTGCAACTCCGTATCCCGCATCGCATGGAGCATACCCAGCCCCTGCAGTTCCAGTATCAGCCGGTGTCCCCATCCCGCTGCCTCCCTCATCTGCAGCTGCGGGTTTTGCAGGTATGCCAACCACAGCAGCAACAACTACTGCAGGAGTAGGACATTCGGGGAGTACAGGACCAATGAGCATGCTGCGGTTAGGGGCGATTTCTGGTGCAATGCAGCAGAACAGCTGGGTTCCAAGTCCTGTCGTGCCCCAGCCACCAGCATCAGTAGCTCCTGCTCTTGCTGGAGGGTATCATGTGATGCCTGGGGCGTATCCTGGACATGCAGGGATTCGAGGTATGGACGTCAGTGCACCTGCAGGAGTGGTGTTACAGCAGCAACAGCAGCAGCAGTTGTTCGTCCCAGGGGTAGCAGTGCCAGCGGGTGGTGTTCAGCAGATGCTTCTGGCTGCAGGTGGGGCCATGGCACCCGTGACAACATCTACAGGTGTTGCTGCTGTGCCGGTGGCTCACCCCAACTTCCTGCAGCAGCTGCAGCAGCAACAGCAGCAGCAGCAGCTGCAGCAGCAACCGCTCCCAGCATGGTACAATCAGCTTGCGCAGCCATCTGCCAATGGGGTGAGCACTGCTATTGCTGCAGCAATCAAGGCAGCAGTGCCGCTGATGGCAAGCAATGGTGGTGAGGAAGTTGGCAGCGGCGAGGATGATGAGGAGGGGGAGCTCATGGAGCTGACGCAATTGCTGATGGGGGCAGCAAGTTGAGGTGGCATAGTTGCTACTTGATTGACAGGTGTTCCACTGTCGTTACCAGCGGTTGGGTTGTCAATCGTAGGTACAGGGTATTAAGACCCAAGTGGATGGGTCATCTGATTTCTAAGAGATGATAGGCAGTGGCTCCCCACTAGTACTGAGTGTTACGCGATCCATCTGAAGTTCTTTGTGTTGGAAACGTATGGTGATGGCATGTAGGGGCAGATAGGGGTATGGGTGTCCTATTCGTGCCAACACGTTGCGCCACTGTTCGCAGCCGCTGCAAGTCTTTGTGTTGTTGACCGTGGTTGCTTGGGAGATCAGGCCCTGCCCTTCGTCGCCCTTCCCTCGGCCTTCCACACTGACTCCCCGCCAGTAGCGGTACTCGTTCGTCGCTGTCGGAACCCATTCCTCGTACGTGGCTTAATACGCTCGTGCAGGTGACCATCGCATCCAGAGTCATGTTTTGGTTAGCAGCAGCCGTTTCAGCTTTTTAGCACTGAGAACTGCCAGTTATTCCAGCTCATCGATCAAGTTCACAGGACACGATCTAGAGTTGAGGTGGTGGTTGCAATTTGCTTTCTTCGCTGCACCCTGGTATTCCTCGCTCCAGTACTGCTTAACAAATAAGCCCCTGCTTGTGCGCACTCGCCCTTGTTCTTTAATGGTTACCTCTACCAACGTGAATGACGTTGATTTGAGTGCCGATCTTCATATCAGTACTATGGACTGGCATTCGAATTCTATGGTACGAGCCTCAGAAAATCTGGACCGCGGGCTCACGACAAGAGAGTTGTTTTGGAAGATACTGTGTTGGGCATGCCTAGCATATCTATGGATCGCCCCTGTCCTTGACTGTACTGCCTGAAGGTACGAGTACTGCTATGCATTTGATTGTGTGGCTCCTGCGCATTGTCAGCTGACAGGAGGCATTTCTCTGCTTTCAATACGTAAGCCTCCATGGTACGCTGCTGGTCGTATTAGGCAACTTTTGCGGGCATATAAGCTGTCCATAACCGTGTGCATGCAAAACATTCGGGGACCCGGTGTGCGTCATGTTTTCCCATGCAGAGTAAATGGGTCAGCATTGAACCGTTTTATAACCACACTGTGGGCGCTCTGCTTGGTTGGCCCTGCAGCACTGCATTGGGGCCACGATGAAAGGCGATTTCATAGCCAAAACGCATGCCAAGCTGCTCTACTGTGTTACAGACAAAGAGGTGAGGCCCCTGGGGTGTCCCGCACAGATCTGTGTCTGCAGCAACCCTGCTACGAACAGTCCAATGGCTCACTAAAGATCAGCTCAAGCCTTTGGAAGCATATCTACCTGTCATGTCTTATGCATGTTCTGACTACCATTCCCTTCTTTATGTGGGCTGCAGCTTGAGTCTCTGAAAGCGACAGAGAAGCCCAACCCTCACAGACGCTCTGGCCCCAAGATGAAACTGTACAATCGCAAAGAGGTGGGCAGATCTGACTTCAGTTTTGGCAGATGCGGGCGCATATATATGCAGCAACATGCACTGCTCCCTTTGCTGCAAGGGTGTGAAGTGCATCGTAGGAGGCTAAGTGCTTATGTCCCAGCAGCTGGTGTTTTGGTGACGCTATTGGAAAAGGCTGAACCCCTGCATGAGTGCCACGCTAAGGGCCTTAGCACATGAAGCCAGATGCGCAGGGGAAGTTAGGTTGGGAAAGGCTGTTTAGCAGCAACACATATAGCGTTATACATGATTAATGCCTCCTGCTACAGCTATCCCCATGGCTGCAACATGTTTTGGATATCAAACAAACAGCCGGTGTAATGGTGGGCAGGGCCAGTGTAGTTCTAACACCCATGGGTCCTTCCCTTAGTTTTATGGGGAAGGGCAACTCACACCCGCCGGCCCCCCTCCTTGGTAACTCTCTCTCCCCCCAACAAACTGGTGGTAGGCTTCTGTACAGCGTTTTTGCAATGCACAAACAAACGTCCTTGCACCTTCATCTTGTTCATGGGGGTATATAATGCTCTCCACACACGCTCTTAAAATGTAAACTGCTCTCTTGAGGCATAAATTCAGATACAACTGAATTTGCATGCGTGTGCATATGCAGGTTGAAGCCCTTGCTATATCAAAGTTTGGAGGGCCAGAGCAGCTCAAAGCAGAGCAGAGCAAGCGTGCAGCTAAGAAGGCAGTTAGGCTGGAGAAGAAGGTGCAAGCCATGACCACCCAGGCGGCAGCAGCTACTATACTCACCAATGGCACACACTCCAGCCCAGGAGCCCAGGGGGGTAAGCTGAGCACCAGTCCTAGCTGTATGCACGGTGCTCAGCTGTTAGTACTACCTTGATAATGATGATATACCACAGTGCCATACGGCCCGCACCTCACGCTGTTGAAGTAAGACCAAGCAAATAGCAAATTGCTTAGATAGTCAGCTAGTTGGCTGTGATACAGCAGTGTGAAGTCCAGACACTATGAAGTGCTTGCTGTGGGAATGTGGGGTGCAGTCCTGAGCATGGCTTGCTCCACGGCACTCTAGTGCACTTGGTAACACGCACCCTTTGTTTTAAATCCTTACAGGTAAGTGTGATTTGACTGGCCTACCTCTTGCTTATTTGAGGTATTGTTTGTTCCTTCATTCCTGTGCAGGCCCTGGTGTTGCTCTCCCTCATCTTGGCTTGTCACCCCTCATAACAGAGCGGGTACGCTGCTTGGTACCGCCCACAAGCAGCAGTGCAGATACGCCAGCAGCAGCAGCAGCAGCTTTGCAACATGAGCAGCAGCAGGAGCAGTGCACCTTGGGGGAACCAGCGTCAAAGCCTCCTGGAGATTATGTGCTTTATTGGATGCAGGTGAGGGTTTATGGTGCTAGAAAAGGGTTCCGGTCAGAGTTCACGGTTAAGGGTGTAGGAGTGTTCCATTCTACTTCAGAAGTATTTGCCTGGACGTGCCAGTGGCGGCCCTTAGGGGTTGCATGTATAGTGCATCTTCGTGCTGAGCCCTTGTAAGCTGTCTTGAATGCATATGCAGGTGTGGGTATGGGACAAGCAGGGAAGCAGACGAACTGTTTTGAGCAAGGTACATCAACAGATTCACAAGACACATGGGGCACATACATGCAAAGCATATGGCAGGCATTGACATTGTCAGAGCTGTGCTATAGGATGTTGTAGGCAGGGGCAGCTGTGTTAGTCGGCCTTTTATACAAGCACTGAGCCCTAACGGAGGCAACTCACCCACTACAATACATTTCATGATATGCAATAGGATGGTATGCAAGAACTGGCTGCCTTGCACTTCAAGCTGTGATGAGTCAGCAAGATGGAACAAGTTCAGAAGGTGATTGGACGGCCGTCTGTCTGCAGTAATAGATATCACATCTGCAACTGATCTGAGCGCCTCACGGGATAAAGTGAGTTAAAAGGCATGCAAGTAGAGATGTTCTTGAGAGAGTTTGTTGAGAATGCTAGTATATTCTTTGCTTCCCATGCTGCAGAGTGCTATCCGTGGTCATGATAACCCTGCCCTGGATGTTGCTAGGTCTCAAGCATCATCCTGGGGTGTTCCTCTGGTGGTGGCAACCTTCATGATGCTCAGCCATCCCTTTGCTAATGCTAGGAGATTCAAGGTGAGGGAAAGGGGGGGAGAACAGGGACGTGTGCTGTGCTTTGCAGTAATTTTAGCATGTATTTTTTAAGAGTCTGCTTTGGCTGGAGGACTTTTGGGGGTTGGGTATGATGAGTGTGTCTGGTTTGTGACCGGCCTTCGTTCTCCCGCTTTGGCGCCCCCCCCCCCCCCTCCCCCCCTGGGTCCTTGTCCCATGTTCGCGTCTGAGTTATGCTCTGGCCCATTCAACCTAGTGGTCAACCCTCCCCTTCTACTCCCCTCCCTTTCCCATGCTTTCAACCCTCCCCTTCTCCTCCCCTCCCTTTCCCATGCTTTCGCTCTCCTCTTCTCCCCCTTATCCTCCATCCCTCCTCCTGCCTTCACTTCCCCTAACGATATTGGCTGCCCCACCCGCTCTTTCCCTTGCTCTCGGCTCTTACCTCCTGCTCCCCCTCCCATCCTTTATGTATATCCCAGCTGCTCCTCCTTTCCCTCTCCGTCATCTCTCCTCTCTCGCCAACATCACCATCCCGTTTTCCCTGTTCTCCTCCTTTCCCTGCACCTGCCTCTTCCCCCACCCCTCTCTCTCCATGTACACCCTGACTCCACATCTTGATTGCTTTTAGACCAAGCTGCTGGACGTCATGTCTAGGCATTATTGTCATTATTCTGGTTGCAAGTTGAAGATAACCCGTATTCTGTTCCACCTCGCTGTTTTGTAATAAGCTTGAGGTGCGGGGCCTATGGCACAATTTGCTGTGGCATACCACGAATTGCAATCCTAGTATGGCAGTCTGCTGGCGGATTGCCGAGCATGTATTGTCTGTGCGATTATTCCAAGTTCGCAATTGTCTTTTGGATGGCTTTTTGGTTAAGCCGTCATGCTCTTTGTCTTATGCTGCAGTTCATCCTTGAGGGTCTGAGAGATGCACAACAGCAGCTGAGGGCTCAAGGGCTGGAGCTACTCGTCTTCCTTGAGGGTGTCACTCCAGTGACAGACTTAGTGACACAAGTGACACCACCTGAAGCTGGGCAGCAGCTGCAGCAGCAGGCAATGGACATTGAACAACCATCAGCAGTAGCAGAAGCAGCAGCAGGAATAGTTCCTGCAACATCATACACTCCAACAGCAGCAGCAGCAGCAGTAGCAGCAGCCTCATGTCATTCAAATACAGCTGCAGCAGCAGCTGATGGACTGCCACCTGAGGTAAGAAGATTATAAGGGAAAGGGCCCAACACATGCGTAAAGTGTGAGGAGAGCTCTCTGTATGAGCCCAAGGGGAGAGCGGAAATGTGCACCTTGGGCTGGATCTGCTCTCTCTATCACGGTTGATGCAGGGGTTGATTAGATGGACACATGCGATTATTGATCGTTCACTGTCACAGGCACATGAGCTGAGGTCATACATGTTGCAGCTGAGCATAAGCAGGTGAGACATATCTAATGTATAGGCAGCTTACACATTATCAGAGGTACTTTCTCAGCTCTTGCACTTAAGATTGCAGCTGCCCAATACTAGAGCAGTCGCACATTACACTTGTGCTGCTTGGCCTAGAGCGACCTTGTGCCATAGCTGGTTCTGCGTTCTGACTGACTGACTGATTGATTGTCCAGAACTGAGTTAGTTATGTCCATCACAACGAAACTTATCACTCCCTCCACTGTGTCCTGCTGCTGCATCTTTTTAACTTCTTTACCAGGTTTCCCGCACCCTCCTCCCCCAGCTGCTCAGCCCCAGCCATCAGCATCAGCTCTGCTCCTCCCCCGGCTGGTCTGTTCTGATGCACTTAGCACGCAGCAGTTGCCTAGTGGTATCTGAGGACATGCCAGTACCACCTGAAGTTGTATGGACCCAGGCACTAGCACAGCAGCTGGCACATGGGGTGGGAGGGGGAAAGGGCGAAGGACGAGGGGTTGAGGTGTGGCTGGTGGATACAGCATGTGTGGTACCTATGAGGTTGAGTGCTAAGGCCTTTGAGAGGGCACCAGGGTTTAGGAGCAGCACTGCAGGTGAGGAAGGGAGAAAGGGAGGGAGGGGGAGGGACGGGGGGCCAGGGGGCTGGAGGGGAGCGGGGGGGAGAGTGGGACTTAATTCACCAGAGAGTGAAGCCTGAGCACTAGTAACAGCAGGATGTGAAGCTGCAGGGAGGAAGTCATGTGTGGGTTCAGGATACAGCATGTGTGGTGCTATGTAATTTAGCATTTACCAAAAGCATCTTGAGACGGCATCTGAGTTTGGAAGCAGGATTTAGGTTTGGGTTCGTTGTTCAAAACTGGTGAACATTAACATTCATGTGTAAAATCATACTGGGGCACGGGGCAGAGTGAGGCAATCAAACGTTGGTCTACGGTGGGGCCGTGACGCTTGCGGAATAGCCAGTAGGGGGATTTGAATAACCTACATGCCTGGATGGAAGGGGTGCTGGGCGATCCCTCCTCTTGGGCCCTAAAGCCCTAAAAGGAGAGGGTAGCAGAGCAGCACAGCAAAGGATGGTCAAAGTGACAGGTCTGGAGTAATGGAAGGGGAAGAAGAAGAGCGCACAGGGGAGGGCCACTAGTTACTGCTGTCTGGTACGAGGTCGACACATATATGTAGCATGGTGTTATGCTCCAAGCATGTGCAGTGGGCTTGCTAGGAGGTGTCTAACAGCTATTGCTACAGACGCATTGAGAATTCCCTTTCACTTTGTTTTTTTGTGCTGCAGGATTGAGGCAGGTGCGGCAACATGCCATGTATAGCACAGCTACCTTCACCAGCAGCAGCACTAGCGGTACAGCAGTGGGTGGCAGTAGCAGTAGCAGCAGCTGGGACACTGGCCTCACAGGGCAGCACACTGTGAAGTCCCTATTTGCAGCGGCAGGTTCACAAGCGCATGGAGAGCAACAACTTGCCAATGCAGCAGCAGCAGCAGTACCAGGAGCAGCAGCAGGCAGTGGCAGCTCCGTTGAAGTGAGACACAACCAGTCTGCGCCCTTCATACCCTCCAGCCTACCTTGGAAACCCCTAGACCTTAGGAGTGCAGACATCAAAACCCTGGTGTCCTCCTGGCAGGGTTTAGACCAAGCAGTAGCACCTGTGCAGCACATGCAAGGGGGCAGTAGCGCTGGTTACGCACGGTGGGAGGGATTTAAGTCTGGAGGTGGTTTAGCACTGTATGCTGCACAGCGTAACGATGCCATGAACAGGAAGGGTGTGAGCAGACTGTCACCATATCACCGGTACGGGATGGTGTCGCCGTTCAAGGTAGCGAGGGAAGCGGGTGCTGCTGGTGCCGTGAAGTTCTTGGATGAATTTCTGACCTGGAGGGAGATCAGCTACCACTTCTGCTGGCATAGGTAAGGGGGAGGGGGAGGGAAGGAAGGGAGGAGGATTGTACAGATTGTTTCCAGCTGGGCCCGCAATAGTAGGGTTTAGGCTTGAGGGTGCTTGGGTATGAACTGCTTAGCCCGGTGCCAAAATTCACTTTAACTGAGCCAGGTCATTAGGAGTCTGTTTGGTGTTGGAAGAGATGTAAGGTCTGCAAGCAGGGTAGCGTTCCAGTGGTTGTGTATGCGTTTAATCCTGGCTCAAAATTTGGCTTGCTTTGTGGTCATGGGCAGGGGATGGGAAAGGCGTAGCATTGTCAATGTGGGTAGAGTGCCAGAAAGTGGGGAGAATGATGGCCTTGAATAGCAGAATAGCAGTATGGCAGGCATGTATTATGCGTCTTGGGTCAACAATTGAGCTTACAAATCAGAACAGAGCTAGTAATCTTGCATTTTAGGTACCCATCTCCTATTTGCTCCCCTCAAGCTACCCCCATGCCATATATTGTCAACGCATTGCTTATCATGAGGTGTGGTCTGAATTGAGACAAGTATGCGGCTTGTGCATATATTGTTTCTGACCATACTCCTGCTTTTGGACCATGCCATAGGTGGTCCCAGATTGACAGCATATCAGTCCTCCCTGCTTGGGCGCAAGCCACCCTTAGGGACCACGCTGCAGACCCTAGACCCTCCCTCAAAACCCTGGCTCAGCTGGAATATGGACAGACAGGTGATGCCTTTTGGGATGCCGCCCAGCAGCAGCTGGTGACCACTGGTGAGCTCCACAACAATGTGCGTATGACTTGGGGGAAGGCTTTCTTAGGGTGGACGGTGTCACCAGAGGCGGCACTGGCACTAGGATTGTATTTGAACCACAAGTACTCACTGGACGGGTGTGACGCAGCTAGTTACGGGGGTGTGCTGTGGTGCTTTGGGCTGTTTGATGGACCCAGGGCGGCTGCAGGGAGTGCTGTGAGTGGGTCACTGAGGGTGAGACCAACAGCAGGCCATGGGAGGAGGTGTGAACCAGGGGATTATAGGGAGCTACCACCTTGAGAGCCACTACTAATGGAGTTTTGCTCCGACGACGTCATGGCAATTGCTGAAGGCGCTGCCACTAGTTTGTTTGCCGATATAATTAACATAAATGGTGAATGAAGAGATGAGATGGGAAATAAAGTAAGCTAAGTAAGGTGAATTGCTGCGCATGCTGTTGTTGAGGTGACCCTTCATTGCCATTGAGGGTCAAAGTCCTGATACGGTGAGGGGTTCGCGCCATGGGACGTGGTTACATAAGGTCAATGAGGGGCATCACCAGCCTGGTCATGTGCAATCAGTACTGCTCTGACCTACCCATTTGAAGGTTGGTATCTTCTGTGGGCTGTGTTGGGGTAATGAAGTAGGGATGTATGAAGCCATGAGCGTGCGCTGCTAGCTGCTTGTGGACACTCGGACTAACTGACTGGTTTCTGACACCTTCAGTGTTGGCAATCAGATTCCTCTGAAGCATAGCGCACCAGTGCAGGGCCAAGAATAGTACGTTTCTTTAGTACTTGATAATGCCGTAGCTTAGTGTGTATGATCCACTTCTGCCTCCCCGCATGAAGTACAGCAAAAGGCCCATCCATCCAAGAACACGCTCTTAACTTGACTTATGACTGCAATCAACTGATCATACATGCACACAATGGCTGCCACCAGCCCACCCTAGGTCCCTTGCTGGCCAATGTATCTCAGGCCAGCCCATTTCGACTTGCCATATGAGTGACCAGTTGACCCAGTCAACAGCAAGCCAAGCAGTTTAATGCCCTAGTGCTAAAAGCCAAATTGTTCTGTTTACAGATTATTGCTGCTTCCTGCAATTAGTTGAAGACTTGCCACCATTTAGATCTTTCTCAGAATACATCACCACCCCCATCGGACCCATCTGAATGAACACAATATCAAAAAGACCGGTAGAGCACTTCGATTTTCTCAGCACACACTTCACAAAACCTCAAAACCTTTTATGTAACCTTGGCATACACGTAATTGCAGACCTAACATATCATGGGAAAGCACAAGGGAAAACTAAGGTAACATTGATGCCCTTGTGCAACTGTCCTTTCCTGCTGTTGACGACATTGCTTCTGGGATATCTTCTCGACCAAGAATCGTTTCCGCAAAAGTTAAACCACGACACTGCGAACAGATAGCCAGGCCCCTGTATGACCGATAGACATCTCAACAAACAGACATTCTGGCTGCGCATGCTTGAACCACCCGATCAACCCATCTTGCTTTCATCAGCCCCATAATCTTGCTCCCCCAACCATTTCAGGAACCATGCCGTGTTGCATCAGTTAGCAGTGTCCTGTACTACAGAGTAATTCTCCCAGAAGAGGATTTAGACAGTACAAGGATGCAGCCATGATCTATCTGATGCATCAAGCCTGCAGTCTACCAACTGCACCTACAACATCGAGGAACACTGAATGAAGTAACATGTGCACAGAGTAACAAACAAAGTCATCCAATTTACACTAAGAACATCCAGTGCAGCATGCGTTGTGATCTCACCGACTACACATCTCCACTTTGCGACCACCATTAGCCCAAGGTGTACATTCCATCATTAGCCCAAGGTGTACATTCCATCCTGCTGTCCATTTTAAGATAATCTTAGACATCTTAAAGACACCCTAGGAGCAAACAGGATCCACTTTGAATGAGTAATCCTAGCCGGCACCAATTGGTAGTACATACAGGCAGGAACCTTGCTCCACAGAACAACTGCAAAGGGCCGCTGGAGCAGGTCGACCAAAGTTGAACACAGCTGTCCCAAGTCAACCGCCTTTGACCACATGCTAAGCAAACTGTGACTTGGCCCAGCCATAGGGCTTCTAATTGTTTTTAATATGGAGCACTGTCATCTATCCCACAAGGACGCAGCATTACAAGGTAGTGTAGATGTCTACCAATCTGCAACTTGGGTCTGCAGATTTCCACCTAGAAGCACATAGACTGAGCTAGCAGAGGAGATAGCATGGGTCACATTGGATTTGCATGGCAGCCGCTCCAATCCAAAACACAGGAAGGTCGTCCGTCACCCATCCCTAAACACTTTCAGCACAAATATGACTGTATATCGCTACGCTCTAGCCAGCAGACTTGCTCACAATTGACTACTTGACTGAAAGCTGCCTCTCGTCCCTGTTTAAGATTCTCAACAGAAGAGGTAAATGGCTACGAAGCCAGAGAGGAGGCAGGACTGACCCACTACGCTACTGCAGGGCAAAAGCGAGAAGCCAGCGCTTACTGGAGGGGGATACTCCTCTTTGCCTGCTGATAATGCAAACTTAACGACCATGAAACACCAGAGCAGCTTTGACACTGACACTCAACACTGCCGCAGCCAGCTGACTGACCATACCTTGAAACCATGTCACAAAGTCATGGTCTCTGTGACTTCGTTGGTATCATTATCAAGCTGGAAGATCATCACACTTGGCTTGCATGTAAGGCCATCCAACTGCTTGCGCAGGAGACACACAACATTCTCATCCCCCTCTGTCCACAGCGCAAAGTACAGCCGCACTTGCTCCAGGCACTGGCTCATGCGGAAGATGTTATCCACATCAACATCCTGAACATTATGCCCACTGCCTCAAGAACTGAAGCTTCTAAGCTTGGGAAGGGTAGCAGGTACTGCTGGCACACTGATCCCACCATCCTCATCAGTGACCAGGATAAGCTCCTCCAGGCTTGTGGGCAGCAGCAAAGGACACCCAGAGCTGGCGTTGCACACCTCCAGGGTCAACTTAGACAGGCTGCTGATGAAGCTCAGGTCCAGGGACTCATCCTGCTCCAAGCCACTGCCTAGGCCTAGGCGCAGCTCCCGCAAGGTTGGGGGCAAGCCACGGGCATCTGCAGGCGCACTGCAGGACACCCAAAGGGTCTCCAGGCCTGTGAGCATGCTCATGCTACCTGCTTGGTGCATGATGAAGGGCAGCTCATCATCCACAAGCAAACCAACAGGCTCAGCTGCTATTGCCAAGCACTTCAACCTCCTAACCACTGGGAGGCTCTCAGGAGCCTCTGATCCCACCCGGGCCCATGAGCTAACACCCTCATCTATCACCATCATCTCCATATACTCATCCAGAGTCCCCTCCGAGGCAGTGAGCGCAGTCAGCGGGGTAAGGACCTCCCACAGGTCAGGACCCGTGCTGAGCTCGTCAGGCAGCTCAGCTTCTTCAAAGCGAAGCTGTTGCAGCTGCAAGCAACTGCTGATATCTGACAAGGCCCAGGCAGATCCACCTACCAGAATGAGGGAGGTGAGAGAAGGGGGAAGCTTAGACACCCTCGCTTGACCACCCAGTGAAAGCTGCTGTAGGTTTGTGAGGTGATGTATGGCTTCAAAGGGCTGAGCGTGAGGAGGCCAGTCAGCTATGCTGAGGCTGAGCTGTGTCAGAAGCTTCAGGTGCTTGAGGGCTCTGTTCAGGTCATCACAATCTTCAGCCTGAAGTGGAGAGATACAGGGGAAGGAGAGGTGGAGGCTGCGCAGCTGCTGGGAGTTAAGGAAACACTGGATGGAGGGGATTGCCTTTGTATTTAGGTCATGGGCTGACAACTGCTGCAGCTTGGGATAGAGAGCTGACAGCAGGCCATGCAGCACAGCTGGGTCATCATTGACTGCTGGTGCTTTGAGCTCCAGGCACACAACACTTCGATAATGCCCTCCGCTGATTCTGGCCTCTGCTGCATGAAGGTCACGTTCTGCCTGGATTTTAAGGTCTGTGGTGATACTGCGAATTGCTGCAGCTAGGGCTGTGCATGAACCCGCAGCTGCAGCGCGATTCTTGGAGCTGAGGTGAGAGGCAAGGGCTTCCAGCACGGCTTGCTCTTGAGGACCTTGCTGAGTTGTAAACAGAGCACCCAGACCCTGTGAATGAGGCAGAGTGTGTTGACTTTGAAATCCAGCGAGTAGAGCCTGTGAAGGTGGTGCGATGCAGACTAAGAAGGAACCCAGCACAAGTCATAGCGAAGTAAGTGGCCTCACCTCTTCTCTAACTGCATCCTGTTTCTTGACGAAGAGCGCCCTGATCCTTGCCAGCATTTCGCTGTAGACTTGGCTTCAGACTCTGCAGCTGAATGTCAAGTTTGTCGGTGGCCTCAAACTGCGCGGAGCATGGCTGTCTCATACAAAAGCATGTATACGATGGAAGACAAGCTTCCCTCAGGCTTCTATAAGTAATAAAACGGTAGGGCGTGGCGGTCACCGCGAGTCAGCACTGGCAGTTTGAATTACAGTCCACTCACCTGCCGACTCACTCTTAAAGGACTCAAGGACTCTTAAAGGACTCAACTGCACGCGCCAAAACCAGCCAGTGGCTGCAGAAAGTTTGTTGGATTTGCTCCCAATCGAACAAAACGATATACTCATAGACGGAGTGCGTAAGAAATGGTTCAGGCTTTTATTGAGTTGCTGTCAGCCCAGCTTGTAATTATGTACATACACATATCCTCTCAGGCACATGGTGCACATGCAGCTGCTAATGGGTTTGCTCACAGTGCGACTGCAACTTTCTTTCCAGTCCCCTCCTGGGCCTCTCACACGCTTGAGGCCCCGTCCAAAGCAGGACATAGTGCGGAGCTCAACAAAGGATCACCGAGCGGTAGGAAGGGGCCAGGCAGGGCCGGGAAAGGCAGCAGCATTAGGCAAGGGTGCACCAGCAGCTGAAGCACGGCCACTCACTCCAGGCGGGACTGACCCAGCAGCTGGGAAAATGGGGGCTCAAGTGAAGGGACTAGGACTGTCAGACGTTGCTAATGGCACTGCCGATGCTACCGACTAGCTGCAGGTGAAGCAATAAACGATGAAGGTAGCAGTCCTTTTACCATAGCTGCAGCAGCAGCAGCAACAACCACCATCTTAGCTGCGCCTGCGTCTGTCCCAGCAGGTGCTCCTGGTGCTGCCTTCTTGACAACTGCCAGCAACGACGGTGCTGCTGCTCCAATGACTGCTGCAGCAGCAGCTGCTGCTGCTAGCAACAGAATGCGAACAGCCAGAAATGCAGGTTACTTGGTCTCTCGATTATCTTTTCGGTTCCACATGCACCTTAAGGGAAGAGATGTGGGTTGTGGGACTCTTTGATGCTGATTAGGCAGATGGATATCCATGTCTGCTACAGCCAAGTCTGCAAATTACTTTTTGCCATCTTGCCAGCTATGGCGGGTTCTGCATTGCGCTCCGCAACTGCTTAGGTGGGAATTACTTCTACACTCAAGGCCTCCAGAATGGCACGCAGCTGGGTAACCCTGTGCAGGACACAGTAACTGATGGCATTTGCACCTAGTCTGGCACTGCTGTGCTGTGTGGAATTGTCCTGAAACACCCAGCTGGGAACATATCCCTGCCCCTGTTTCAATGACACACAAGATCACTGATGTGCTCAATGTGGCTGGCATCCAGCCCAGTTACTGTCTGTTGCCATGTGCTCCTGGGTTCAAGGTGTGTGCCAAGGCCCAGCAGTTGGCAGCCGAGTACTACAAGAACAACAATAGCGGCATCCAAGGGGACCAGGTGGGTCTCATTGGGCCTGAATCTGTCAATACCGTGCACTGCAAGCACATAGTATGTGCGTGCTGCAGGCATGGTCAAGAGTATCTAACAGTGCACGTGGGGACATGTGAGATGCCTCTTCTTTGACTAAAGGGTAAAAGGGTAGCTGCAATATGTTGGAGGGGCCTCGACAGTGTGAATTTTTTTTTGTCTTACAACTTTCGATGCACAATGTATATATGTTCCATTTCCTCCTAGCATTGATTGATTCCTTTGACGTTGATACCTAGGCGAGACCCAGACAGAATGGGAGCAAGATCACAAGCAATGACTGAAGGTGCGGTCCCATCACTGTTTCAGCAAGTGCTATACCCTCGGTTGCTACATCAGGGCTTGCTACTTGTGGTGCCATGCTTGCAACAAAGTATTTGTTAAGGAGTCTGAGACAGTGGTCTCAAACCGGTTGCAGGCACACTACCAGCAGGCTGGATACCCCTGTGCGAGTAAACCTTTCTGGATGTGGCAAAGAGAGGGTGTTGTAGCAGGAGCTCAGTGAGGAATGAAGTAAACCAAGAGCTGTAGTAGGGTAGGCAAGAGTAACATAGAAAATGGTGACTGTGTGTCATAATTTCTTTGAGCAGCAGGGGGTAGCATCTCCAGAACATGGAGCTAACGGGATGAGTCAGCAGCAACTTGATATTGCTGGCGTACATTACTGATGTGTCATTTGCTCTCTTGCTCGGCCGGATATCTTGTGCACAAAGGTTGCAGCTCCAGGCACAAGCTACAGCCACGGGGGTCGCTACAAACTGCTGGATTTTCAGGCCGTGATTACTGCCACTGGCTGGTTGACAGGATGCACTCTTAAGGGCCATGCTGCAATTGATGGCATCTGCAGTACCTAGTGCAAGACATTTGAGCTGGAGCATGTGAGGTTGGTCACCACCCTAACAGAGCAGCATCTAGCTTTCCCTGGGCTTGCCAGCTGTGCAATGTTGCCATGACAATTGCTTTGGCAGAATTGGGCAGATGTTCACTGCCACAGTAAGGCTTGTCTGTCTCTTAGCTTACTCCTAGCAGAGCATGGCAAACAAAGGAAACCAACGCTGCATAAGCATGGGATGTTTAATGCCATGATGCATGCTATTTAGTGCTGCAGCTGCATAAGTGCACGTGGAGAAGTGGGATGGGAGCTTGTCATGAACACAGCACAAATGACAGAGGTGATATGTCGACGCGTTGTTCATTCCTTGCAGTGGGCAGAGAGACGTGCAATAGCCTAGTGACAAGCTTTACACTGTAATGCCATTACGGCAACTTCTGGCTAAGGGATTTAAGGGCCATGGTACTGCTGGTTCCATCTTTGCGCAAATAAATGCTGCTGCCATGACATGCGCCAATTGCTGCGTCCATGGCATGTACTAATCGCTGCCGCCATGCGTGCAATATAGGATGCCCAGGGCCGCCGGGTACCTCTCAGGAAGGTGTAAGCAGGGAGCCTTGTTTGCTGCATCAACAGCAGCAGCAGGGTTTGCAGCAGGTCCACCAGCTCCAGTAAGCCATGCAGCACCATCAGCAGCAGGTACAACAGCAGCAGCAACAAGTTCAGCAGCAACTGCTACCGTATTGCACCAGCAGCATCACGAGCAGCAGCAGCAGGGTTTGCAGCAGGCCCAGCAGCAGCAGGAACCCATGACAGGGTTTAGCGCCATGGCTACATTAGGTTCCAGGATGGGGATCTCCAGCTGTTCATGTGCCATTACTTAACTAGGTTTATCCCATTTGCAGGGCATTCACTGAGGGCTGTGTTATGGTAATGAGGTGGCTCTGTGTCAAGCATGAGCGTGCGCTGCTGCTTGTGAGCACGTGAACTGTCTCACTGGGTTTCTTACATCAGTGCCGATCGGGTCCCTTTGAAGCATATCAGCAGCATTGCATGGCCGAGAACAGTAGCTTTCTATCGTAACTTTGGTAATCTGGTACCTGATGACAGACCTTGGTGTGAATTGGGGTGGGCGAGCAGGGACGGGTGATGAATGTACACCAATAAGTTGAAATCGATACTGGTATTAGTCATTTGTCTTAAGGCCCCTTGAGCCTCGTGTTGACTCCAAATCCTTTCCCATTTGAACCTAAAAACCGGGCCTTAAAAATGCATGGATGCGTTGTTGCGATGGAGGCCTGGTGGGGACCTTCCAGGGCCTTTGGCATCACACGTTAGTTCAGGGGATATGGCAAGCAAGCTCTGTGTATGATTGGGAGGAAATGCGATGTGGACGAGGATGCTGGTGAGGGAGTAAACGCAGCAGTTCATAGGAGGTTGGGCCCCAGTGTAAGAGCTGAGGGTCATCAGCGTTCCTTGATGCGCACAACGTAATACTCGTCGAACGCTTCTGTTGCGTTATCATGTCCACTCGCATTGGGCAAGAGCTGAGTGTGCGGTAGTCATCAGCGCCAGCGGGGTGCCGATCGAGCAGTCAAGCGGTGAGCGATCGCTGATTCCGGCAGCAGTTGGAATCGAGGCTGTCTGCAAAGCCGCGCCTTCACAGAGCAAAGAACCGCATATTGATCCGTGAATGAGACGGAAATGTGGCCGATAATACTGTTCTGGCCCATGCCGTCAACATGTTATTCACATGGGCATGGCAATGTACAGACAACACGACGATACATACAGAACAGTACCAAATACAGCATCCTGCCAGAAAATACCAGCACCCAGAAACATACATCCCAGCTCAAAGAGGCCACAGAAAACATACATTCTAGGCAGCTGCTGTCACTGCTGCAGGTACACCTGCCGCCTCTCCCTTCGCGCATGCCTGGCTGACTTCAATCCACTTCTGCAGCACATCAGCAGGTTTACCAGCCCTCTGCGCTTCCTGTGCCATCGCCACACCCTCCCTAGGATCCTTCGCCACATTAGCTGCCGCCAAAGCATACCCAGCATTCAGGTTCAGAGCATCTGCAACAGCCCCTCGCTGCCCAGCAAACACATCCCGCAAGATCCTGGCGTTTAGTGCCCGGTCGCCACCAGCAAGGTCCTCTATCGTGCATCGAGGTATCCCTAGCTCCTTAGGGTCTAGCTGATACCGCTTCATGCTGCTACTGCTCCTCCCACTGCCACTGCTGCTGCTAGCACTGATCTCCACCACATCAGCTGGGCCCAGGGGAGTCAGCTCATCCAACCCCATGGAGTGCACCACCAGTGCTCGTCGCATGCCCAGCCGCATGAGTGCTCCCGCCATAAGCTCGCTGATGTCTGTGCTGTACACCCCCACTAGCCCATAAGCAGCAGATGCGGGGTTCAGAAGAGGTCCCAGGATGTTGAAAGCAGTACGAACCTGCAGCGAGAAATGAGAAACACATGCAACTGAGAGTTAAAGGGACGGACCCATGGTCCATTCTGTACCACTCGCCCACCAGTGATACATCTTAACATCAAGTTATATGTTGCAACCCATATGAGCAGCAAGCAAGGTGTTCCACAGTAGACATTGGCTGCCTGCACTGGGAACACTTCACAAACATGCTCGTGATGAGCTTGACTGCGACCAGCGCGCCGCTTGTGTGCATCACATGGCCTCAATTCAAACTCCAATGAAATAATTTGAAACCAACGAGGGATGACTGTTGTACAATGCCCCCACAGCCTCATGAGCTCTACAGACATCCGATACTCAAGCTCTTTAAATGGCCCAGGCCAACAGAAACTCTGCATTACACAGAGTTTGAAAGACTGGATGTCATGGCTAGTATTGCGATGAGCTATGACTGCAAGACACACACCACCTAGGAACACAGACATTTACCCAGCTGACCCCCTAGGTTGTGCATAGGGCGGCATATAACTAGTACAATTCATGACATGCCCTAGCAAAAGTGCCATAAGCCCCGTACCTAAAGCTGTTACGACAACAGTGCGGTGAAACAGAATACGAGTGCGTCATAGCAGCCTTCTACCAGAGGCTCACCTTGAGTGATGATCTCACTGGTCGCACCAGCTTCATGGCCGGATGGAACAGTGGGGCATACATGAAGCCAATGCCTGCTTCATCTATGCAGCGAGCAATGCTAGAGGGACCCAGCTCCAGGGCAACACCCAGCTCCTGCAGAACACAACATCAGCAAGCAGCACCAGCAGCAGCGTTTAAACATGCACCTCACGCTGAGCCATGGCTATTTCTCTCCCTGCCTGATGATTTCAGAGTACTCATGATAAGACGGGCACTTATATGTGCTTGATGTAGGCAGTGGCAGATACCGGCGAACCCTGTTAGGCCATGCGCAGAAAGCAGAAGGCAACACACGGACTATACTAGGAATTGAGATGAAAGTTTATCATCACATCCAGGACTGCATGGTCAGATGAACAAGACGCCACACTCCATTGCTACTCATGTATCTTGTCTTCCCTTCTTTCCGAGAGTCTCGACAGCGCTTCACGCCCTCAAGAAACTTCCTCAGCCAACCAGAGCAGCCTGCTTTGCCTTCCATTGGCCCTCACCTCTACTACGTCAGCACTTCCGCAGAGGCTTGACACAGATCTTCCTCCATGCTTGGCAACCTTTGCCCCTGCTGCTGCAGCCACCACACATGCCCCTGTGGAGATGTTTACACTGCCAATGCCATCACCACCAGTACCCACAATGTCAACCACTGCAGAGAAACAAAACAATCAACTCATCAGGAACACCTCTAGGATACACAGCAGCTGCATGCGCCGTGCGGTGTGGTACATCCTGCCTTTATCTGCCTTTAGTGCACCCGTATCTGCAGTCCTCAGGGACCACGTTCCCACAGCCAACTGACAGCAACCAGTCAACTGGTCGCAAGGCGATGCCATACATAGGAGCTTGTAAACATGATTCAGCGGATCAATGGCGCACGCCAGCGCGATGCTTACAATCAGAGCACAAAAGAACACAGCCGTCCCACAAGCCCATGGCCTAATCTACTTTGAAACCAGCACAGCGGTAGGGAGAGCACACAAAGTGCATTTATGAGCCCCTGCCGCTTCCTAACCATTGTGGCAGCTTGGCTTCCTCACAGTTCCTCACAGGACCAAGGCATTGCTCACCTTCATGTGGTGTGATGACCTGCGCACTGGTGCGCAGAAGGGCCTTAGCCAGACCTGAGACCTCCTCTGCTGTTTCACCCTGTGGTCGGGAGTGGGCTCCAATCAGTAGCAGCATATGACACAAGCTACTTTGTCTCTTGGAACTGAGTTGCACTGGATGCTATTATAACCAGATTGTAACGCCCACAGCCTGGGACCAGATGACTTCAGACGTCTACAGCAGTCAGAGAATCTAGCACTGCTGCGGCTCTGGAGATCTTAGCGTGCCCCACTTTAACTCTCAGCTATTCGTACATGCTACAACAGTGCTTATAAGGCACAGAGCATGAAACCGTGCATTTCTTAGCCATAGCCCTAGGCAGGAGCATTGGTTTGCCTACTTGCTGGAACTAGCAGAGACGTTACCAGTACTATATGTTGGTTTCCAAGTCGCCTGTCTAATGGAATGATCCCTGCACTACAGCACCGATGCATGCTCTGCTGCGAAGGGGGGCAGTTACAGCTGAGGTGGAGCAGATGGCATGTGACCGACTTTGGAAGCATGCACTGCTCAGGCTATCTTCCTCAGGGTAATAATTCCATGTGTAGATCTTAAATTCACTGGAGCACCTGGGGCTAATGCTGCTGGAAGCAAGAGCAGTACCCACAACTCTAGTTTTGGACCATTCTTGGACCCACCTTCGCTCGTAGAAGAACTATGAACGCCGCGGCCTGCTCTGGTGAGAAATCATCTAGCATGGACTGCACTTTCCAAGCAGAGGTGTCAGACCAGATTGCTGGTTACACAGATATAAACTGAGTTGCTCACCATGAGAGTATCCTCTGCCTGTTTCTCCGTAAGATCCTGCCTGTCGATCAATAGCTCTAGGACCTGCAATTTGCCCAGTGCATTGGTAACCAGATGTAGCGAAGCGTACGCGGGGCTGCCTATCCGTTGCTTACATCTTTCACGGCACGAGGTGCAGCAACACGGTTGGGTTGGCATGGCAACCGCATGGGACAGACAATGCTTCTGCTGGTATGACTCAAGCATAATGGTACATCTCTGCACTTTGCACTCTTAGCACCTGCTGACGCTCGCAGTCCTGACAGCATTTTGGCTGTACTACTTCGGACAAATGCAATTAAAGCTTTGTGCGACTACAACGTGGGGAGCACCAGGGCGTATTAAGCGCGCACCAGGACTTCCTCCTAGCGCGACGAGGGGTTGTCCTTGGGCTCACCCCTGCTTCTAAGTCGCGGGTTGGTGAGGGCATCTCATTTCTCTCAAATTCACTCACTTAGGCTCCGCTGTCGCTGGTCACTTCTGGCACTGGTATGTCAGTCGCTCTACGCACTTTAGCAGCTCGTGTTCCACCGCATACACATGTGTCAACCCATCGGAGTAAAAACCACGGCTTTAAAGACACCAGCTCCTGACTATGTCACTCGAGTGATACTGCATATGGCCATCGGGCTGGCCCTAATTCTAGAAAGGCAGCTTCAGCGTCTGATGACATAAAGCCTGCGATAGTTACAATACTGATGGTATCTGATAATAAGACTCCGAGACATGAGTCGCTCGTTGGGTACAGGTGTCTGCATCTAGCTTTGGGCCCCCCTTCCGTCCATCTGGGAAGTGATTCGTACAGCTGTGCATTTGAAGTGTGGGTGCTGCCAGACCCTCTAGCAAATTGCATGGTTTCATATCGTCTGTGATGTATGATCGGGAGGACCCCTACAAGGGTCTACAAGCGGTAGGAGCTCAAGGTGGTATCGCCAGCAAGCTCTCGCTGCACCCAAAGCAGTGTACGTCCCCTCATCGCACTTCCCATATGTACAATCCAGGTAAATATTAATGAACCAGGTCTGCCCGTTGCTTCGCTTGGCTGCCTAATTCCCATACCGCTGGTGGAGACTTACGTTGCCACTTCCTCCCGCAGGTAGCAACCAAGATTGGCCTCACTTACAGGTACTGACCTCAACAATGTTTTCGGAAGTATGCGGGATCGCATGTTGCCCTCGCGTTAGCCCTACCCAGCTGGTCCAGCAAACTGTACATGGAAGCCCAGCTGAGTGGGCACTGGCTGCAGCCTATGCAACCCCTCGGACCGCTGCCTCTACTTATGACCTGACATGTCTGCTTGTTACAACTGCTTGCAGGATGACCTAGACACAATGCTGCCCATTCATCAAAGCCAGTGGTAAGTGGCCCAGTTAGAGGCTTTTGGGGCATAGTGAGCATGTCATGCACTTGCTACCAACCAAAAGGCATAGAACTGTGACAGCCATTCTTATTCCCAACCTAGTCTGATAATCTATGGACATTCCTGTCGGTTATACAGCAAAAATGGAAGATAACAAGAAGGCACCTAGTAGTCATCATAGCAGCATCAAGTCCTTCAAGTTGGACCGCAATAAAAACACAAGCATGGCTTGGTTTCTACCAATCGTGTGCTTGCTTCCTCCTGTAGGGACCACCATCAACAGCTATACCCACAGGCAGGACACCACCAGCAGCAGCTGCAAGAGTGCGAGCACCAGCATGTAAGTCAGCAGCAGCGCATGGGCCCACCTTACCGGGACATGCACAGCTTCGCTGAAGATCGCCATCAGGTCTGGCCCAGCAGCAGAGGGAGAGGCAGCAGCACAAGGAGCAGCAGGGAGGAACACGGCAGCAGCAACAGATGGGTGCCACAGCAGGAAGAGGCAGGTCAGTCTGGCAATGTTAAAGGGAGCAGAGCGCTCAGCAGGGATCAGTATCCCAGTCCACCATTAGCACGAAGGTCTGAGGCAAGGGGTGACAGGCCAGTGGAGCAGTGGGGTCATATAGCACCATCAGCTTCAGATAATCGCTACAGCTATAGCAAACCTCACCATGAAGCTGCTTATAGCCATGGCAGTTGGCAGGGGTCGCAGCAGTCTACGAAGAAGGTCATGGGTCAGCAGCAAGCAAGATGGGCAAATGGATCTCAGGCTAGTGGGGTGATGGGGCCAGAAGGGGGCAGAGATGTGCAGGAGAGGATGGGTGCAGATCAGCGCATGTTGTACCCTAGAGAGAATGCAGGGAGGGGAGGGGTTGGGGGAGGTGTGGGAGCTGCTAGAGGAGGAGCTCCT
This sequence comes from Pseudopediastrum boryanum, assembly GCA_963556185.1. NCBI lineage: Eukaryota > Viridiplantae > Chlorophyta > Chlorophyceae > Sphaeropleales > Hydrodictyaceae > Pseudopediastrum > Pseudopediastrum boryanum. The sequence goes on along the minus strand of OY744504.1, from coordinate 7,214,589 downwards.
GCTGCTCCATCCTGGGCTGGTTCAAATGGTTTTGGCAGCAGCAGGTATCCCGGACATGATCCTGCTGTTATTCCTGCTAGTATGCCTAGCCGGGATAGGGCTTCTTCGCTATCCCGGTACTTAGGAGGCTCAGACCGTGGTAGTCGGGGTGGTTGCTTTGGGCAGGGAGCACCTGGTGAGTACCCAGGTGACCGGGGTGACACTACTGGTTACTCAAGTGGTGACCGCTGGGAAGGTGGGAGCCAAAGGCGGCATCTTGGTCAAGATGCTTGTGAGGGTGACCGCAGCTTTGGTCTCCACTCAGGCACTCGGCAAGCAGAATTTGGTGGGAGGGAGCCCGAGGCCGTTTGGGTTTTAGATAGCAGCAGCAGCTTTGCAGAGGCTGCTGCTGCCGCTATGAGCATGGGGGACCGTTTCTTGCAGGTATACAGCCGTAAGCACAGGCCTGACAGCCGCAGCAGTGGGGAGGAAGGTAGCCTGGCCGCCACCGCTGCTGCTGCTGTTCCTGCCCGGTCTGATGGCAGGAATGAACAGCAAAAAGAATGGCAGCAACAGCAGCAGCACTTGCGTCGGTCAAACAGCTTGGAGAGCTTTGTAACTGCTCTTTCGAAGTGCCCGAGTGCTTCTTTCGGCAGTCAGGGGGATAGGGCAGAAGGTGTGCTGTCACGATCAGCTCGCAGGGGGCTCTTTGCTGACTTGGCGGGCTTTGGCAGTGTGCCTGTCAGGCGAACAGCTCCATACCACCAGCAGCAGGAGGAGCAGGAGCAGAGAATCCAGTGTCCAAGCTCTATAGGGCCTTCAGCTAGTATAGTAGCAGCGGCTATAGAGAGAGGGCATGAGGCGGGGCAACAACAGCACCAACAGCACCAACATCACCAGCGGCAGCAGCAGCAGCAGCAGCATTACGCCTTCCAACAGCAGCATCAGCAGCAGCTCATGGATCCAACCTTCATAACTAAGCAACAAGCAGCACATTCCACAACCATTGCTGGAGGGTCCTCACCCCCTGTACCCCCTGGGGTCCTGGATTGGGTCTTAATGGGCAGACCAGGGTTGATTCAGGAGGGGGGTAACCCTTCCAAGGCATCAGCAGGAGCAGCAGCAAGGGACAGGGCAGCTTCAGCAGCTTCGTCAGAGGCTCCTGGCCCTAAAGCTGCCACGGCTGGCGGGGGGGCTGCTCCTTCGTGGTTTTACATTGACCCCTTGGGAGTGATTCGGGGCCCGGTGAGCGCTGAGTGCCTAGCTGAGTGGATTCATAGGCGCTACCTGCACAGTAGTGTTTTGGTGGCGGAGTGGCGCGGGCTGGGGCCACCCCCTCCTCATGGGGAATGGCTGCCTTCAAGGGAGGGGTTCAGGACTTTGGACGAGCTTGTGGTTGAAGCAGTGAAGGTGTGGGAGGAGGTGGCAGTCAGCAACAGGAGTAGCAGGAGCGGCAGCAGCGGCAGCAGCGGGAGAGGTAGCAGTAGCAGCAGGAGAGGTGGTCATAGCAGTGGACGGATGCAACATGGGAAAGAGGAGCAGTTGGAGGGAGGACAGGGTACTGAGCAGGGTGAGAGGCATGCTGGGGCAGCTGTTGCTGTTGCTGGTGGACCTGGAAGGGGTGGTGGTGCTCTGAATTCGGAGGTGGAGGAGAGGGTGACAACAGGGGTGGTAACAGCGGGAGGCACCCGCAACAGTTTGCAGCAGCAGCAGGAGGAGCAGCAGAAGAAGAAGCAGCAGGGTCAACAGCAGCAGCAGCAGCAGCAGCAAGAGCAGCAGCGTTCCGGATCTGATGGTGATGAAGGAGCACAAGGAAGCTTCACGGGGGCAGCAACAGCAACAGCAGCAGCAGCAGCATGTAATGTGAAGGGAGCACATGGGGCAGCATGTGCTGGTAGTCAAGCAGGGGAGGTGCAGCTGCTGGGATGTGATGGGGACCTGGCACTGGGACTGCAAAGCAGCGGTCCTGGTGGAGCTGAGGTGGTGCGGGAGGTGGGGGGGGAATCTGCTTGCTTGGGCAGGGGAGGGGGCGGCCTAGCAGCAGGTGCAGGGGTGAAGCAGCCTGTGCTGACAGCAGCTGCAGAAGGCCCTCAGGCAGAAGAAGGGATGGTGGGAGGGGAGTATGAGGAAGGGCCGCAATGGCAACCACCAGCATCTGTAGGACCACCTGAAGCAGGAGCAGAAGGAGAAGCTGGTAAGGGTGATTGCACCAAGAATCTACAAGATCCATCAGGCCTTTCACGGGAGGAAGTGGCTGCAGCAGAGGGGGCACTGGAAGGCAACACCTGCAAGGCAGCGGGTCCCAGCCTAGCTGCCTTAGAGACAGCAGATAGCTTCAGAGATTTTAGTGCTGGTGATGCCTCTGCTGCTGGTGATGGGAATGGTGATGCCGCTGCTTCTGTCCTATCAGTCCCACTCCCAACTGCAGATGATGATCTAGCAGATCACACAGCGGCAGCAGCAGCAGCAGGGGCAGCAGATGAAGAGGTGGCGGCACCAGCAGGGGGAGAGGCTGTGGCATCAGGAGGAGAAGCAGAGGGAGAGGCTACAGCAGGGGGAGAGGCTACAGCAGCAACAGCAGCAGCAGCAGGGGGAGAGGCTACAGCAGCAACAGCAGCAGCAGGGGGACAGGCTGCAGTGCTAGCAGAAGCAGTGCATTACCTGGCAGGGGCTGAAGGGTGTGATACACCAACAGGAGCAGCAGCAGCGCCTATGGAAGCTGCCACCGAGGCGACTGAGTTATATGTAGAACACATAGACCCCTATACTTTGCTCCATGAAGACGTTAGTCATGATCTCTGGGTTAAGGCGTTCACAGGCAAATCACCTGCTGTTGCTAATCTATTTTGGGAGCAGTTGCAACAGCAGTTCCGCAGGTCCTGCCCGGCAGCAGCCAGCAGTGGCAGCACTGCCCCGGGTGATGGCGGCAGCAGCAGCCGCAGGAGCAGCAGCCGGCGGCCGTCTGGTGCCATCAGCTTGATCTGCAGGCTGACCAAGCACAGCACACATCAGCAGATGCCTAAGAGCGCAGGGAGCAATAGTGGCGCTGGTGAACGTGGTGACGGGAGCGGCACTAGCTGTGGAGGGGTGGAGGCAGAGGGGGAATGTGAGGAGGGATGGGAGGAATTGGGGCCTCCTCTGTGGTATTATCTGGACCCATTTGGTAAGTTCAAGCGCTAGTCACAGCCCTGCTGCCATTTGCTTTAGCCCTATATCCTTACCATGCCAGATAGATCACTGCACCGCGGTTTGGGCAGTGCAGTGCCCATGACATGATTCCAACAGGTTTATCTCTTCATGCGGATAGAGAGCAGTCCATGCAGGGAATCATGGACTGCACAGAGCGGGAGACTTGTCCATGCACATATAGGAGGTACTGAGCAGCTGCACCCAGTTTACAACAAGGCAAAGCATTTTTACAACAAGGCGTTTACAACAAGGCCTTTTCTTTCAATGCGTGCTGCATGTAATGGCAGTTTCCCTATGGTGTTTCAACGAATACAGTAAATGTATATTCCCAACTGCCTGCAGGTGACATCCAAGGCCCAGAGAGCCCTGAGCTGTTGATCGTATGGTGTCAGAACCGTGACCTGCCCCTTCGTGCCCCTGTGTGCCCGTGGTGGGACAAGCAGCAGCAGCAGCAGCAAAAGCGCCCAGGGATGTCTCGCAGAGCTGTGCCCCTGCAGCCTGAAAAGGAGGCGTTTAAAGCACTTTATGAAGTGGCAGCAGCAGTACTGATGGAGCAGCACCAGCAGGAGGCGGCAGCAGCAGCAGAAGGAGGACTATCTGCTGCTGTAGGGAGTGGTTTTACTGGTGGTGATGGTGATGACGAGATCTCAGTTGATACTTGTGGCATAGACCACGAACACCACCAGCAGCAGCAGCAGCAGGGCGAGGGTAGGGAGCAGGATGAGGGCATCAACTCAATAGCTGCGCTGTTTGGAGGAGCAGGAGTGCCGGTAACGGTACGCGCAGTACCAGCAGCAACAGCAGCAGCGGGACCTGGGAGAGTAGTAGCAGAAGCAGGAGGAGCAGCAGGAGCTGCCTCTGACTGTGAAGCATCAGAGACCCAGCAGCTGGAGGAGGGAGGGGATGGGGCGGGTGGGGCAGGTCCAGAGCTGGAGGGAGTGAGCACAGCTTATGTGACTGCTGCACCATGTCCTTTACACCATCAGCAAGTGAACCAACAAGAGGAAAAAGAAGCCAAGGCATCAGCTCCAGAACCCACATCACCACCAGCAGCAGCAGCAGCGGTAGTGGCAGCAGTAGCAGCAGAGCCGCTGGATATAGGTTCGTTCAACCAAGAAGGAGGAGGCTGTTGGGATGGAAGGCGGGTGATGGGCAGCAGCATGGAGGGTGGCTCAGGAGGTGTGGGCCCCAGGACATGCAGTGCTCCTGGGTCTGGGGTGTGGACACCTCCGGGTGACTCATTAGAAGCATTGGGGGGTGAGGGGCCAGAGGCAATGCTGGGCTGGTCATCTGGGGAAGAAGCTGGGGATGGCTCTGGGTGGGAGGGGCGGCTGGTGAGTGAAGGAGGGGGGGCGGCCATAGTGCACCCGGAGGCTCTAGCAGCAGCAGTGGCAGCGGAGAGCTTCTGGAGGGCAGCTAGTGGCGGGAGCAACAGCTACGGTGGGGATGGGAGGGAGGGGGAGCTGTATGCAGGTCATGGTGCAGGTGGTGCTGATCATACCACCTCTTTGACTCAGGGATATGCGACGAAGCCTGACCATGCCGTTGGTTCTGTTGATGTTGGTGATGGAGGGAGCAGTGGCTTTGCAGCAGCTGGTGCTGTATTTGCTAATCCCTCTGCTCTAAACTTCTCCTCCAGTAGTTTTGCGCATGCTGGTGGTTTTGATGATCAGCATTATGATGGTAGTGGGGGAGTATATGCTGGGGTTGGCATGCCTCCAGCTGTAGCCAGTACAACTAGTACTGCTGAGGTAGCCGCTGTGACAGATCACTACACTGCTGCTGCTGGGTTTGCTGATTGCAGTGATGGTGGTGGTGGTGGTGGTGGTAGGGGGAGGAGCAGCACGGGTGGTGATGGAAGTGATAGCTTCCATTCCACCGTTAGCAGCAGCAGGTGCAGCAGCACTGTCAGCATGGGACCATTAGCAGCAGCAGCTGCAGCAGCAGAAGAAGAGCTGGAGTATCTTGGTTGGAGCTCACCTACGCTAGCACGTATAGCAGCAGCAAGAGCTGGGAATGGGCCCTTTGAGGTGTATCATGAGGGGCTGGGGGGGTACCTGTCACCTCAAGGTGGGGTACTGCCGCTGGGAGCAGCAGGAGCAGGGCCTGGCGGTCTGGTGGCAGCAGCAGCAAGGGCAGCTGCAGTGAGGAAAGCACAGTATCAAGCTGGGCGTGGGGGGTCGGTGGGAGGGGCTGGAGAGCTGACGGAAGAAAACACCCAGCTAGCACCAGCAGCAGCAGCAGCAGGAGGAGGAGGAGGAGGTGCAGAAGGAGGAGTGCTGGGAGGCGAGATAGCTGTTGATGGAATGGTGGGTGGGGCAGTTAGCAATGAGGAAGATGCTCCTAGGCAGTAGCAGCAGACGTAGGAGGAGGAGGAGTGGCATCCACAGCAGAAGCAATACCAACAGCAGCAGTGGCAGATCTTGCTGCTAGAGGTGTTTAGATTACACCTGCAGATGCTGCCATGACTACTGAGGCTTAGGTAGGGGGATGCATAGACGCAACAGCAGCAGCAGTGGGAGTAGCAGGCTCTTGTACTTTCGGTCCAGCTCAGCACACGGTTGAGAAGAAAGTGTGGTACGCAGAATTGGGTGGGGGCAGGCCGTGCACCTTCTTGGTTAGTTGATTAGGATATCCAGGCATAGGATGCTCTCATGCCTGCTGTTTAACCTCTTTATCTGGATAGATTTCAGGGAAAAGGGGGCAGGGTGAATGGTGGCCTCCCGTCTTTCCCTACCTAAGTTCCATGGATGTGCTTGGCCTTGGTTTTATGAACATTTGGCAAATCAATCCAGGAAGCGCCGTTGGCAAAGCTCCTGAGAGCCAGCTTCACAGAGAGTAACGTTCTGCTGGCATCGGTATACATAGCTTGCTTAGGATGAAACTTGTTAACGGATCCTAAAATGCATTGAATGAACATTGAAGGGGATCCCTGGCAAGGGATGTCTGGCCTGGCATGGAATTTGGCGGGCAAGGAGGGCACTGAGTCCGAAGGCACCCACTCATACGCCTGGCTAAACAACACTTCAGCATCTATTGTCATCTCTGTTGGTGGGTTGTGTGAAGTCCCACATGTTTTAGTTGTGTGCAGCATGCATCTTCTTCCTGCATGAGGGTGAGTCATGATCCGGTGGCTTCTTTTGGTTTGCTTGGCCCGTCAAGCCTCCTGCCTGCGGTCATTGATTCTGCATACTGGACACGTGTTTGGGTATGGATACTGGTTTGGTGGTTTGGAGGGCATTCTTTTTGGATCCATCCAATTTTGTGTCTGGTCGGTTAGACCTAGCAGCCCTCCTGCGGTTGCCACACCTTAATTATCTGTTTGATTGTTAATGTGCCTGGTTATGTTCAAGATGGTCTAAGCACTGGGAAGGGTTACTGGGGGCACTGGTGGCCTTTCCTTTCAGTGCAACAGCCGGTGTACCCAGACAAGTTTGGAAAAGTTGACTCATCATCAAGCTGGTGACATCTGAATGTGTTTGATTGTCGTGGTCACAGTACAGCTGGCAGGATGGTACAGATCAATACGGGTGCTGGCATAGGTACCTGCATCATAGCTCAAAGGCACACACCGGCACCTCGTTCAAGAATGCTGGGAGCTTTGCATTGTCATGGGCTTGTCTTTATTGCGTCAATTGAGCCTACATTTGGCAAGCTGCAGTCTGTATTACTGCAATCAGCTTCCCTTGTGGGTTCTGGGCTCTGTCGGGCTTCAGCAGTCTGGGTTCAGTGTTCACTGCTGTCCGCAGTGTTGCTATGCTATGTAAAGTTCAAAGTTGCCAAGAGCTCACAGTAGTCAGCTTAAATTGGCTTGTCCTGTTCTGACCCTTACCAAGAAGTGCCTGGAGAAGGCATGAAAACTTTACCTGGAAATGTGTTTTCGTCTGATAGCGCAGCATGCATCTTTGTATTGGGTTTTTAGCTGGAAACATGGTTGAGCATCAATTGTGGTTGGTGATTTGGAAGCCATTGTCGTTGCGTCCAGTCAGTGGTGTGTCTTGGTGGTTGTGTTTGGATTTATGACCTATCCAGCCCTCTTGAGGTTGCCACACTGTTTTTAATTCTGAAGGTGCAGACACAGCGTATCCAGCGCCGGCAGGCGTGAAGCTTGCAGTTTGGCCTTTCCAAGCAGTAGACAAGCAGGTGTGTACATTTCCAGCCTCAGGATGCATCCCTCGGAGGCCCAGGGGTTCCTCAGTGTGTGAGGAAGGAAAGCATACCATGTTGTTACGCAGCTGCTCATCAATTTTGAGGTGGATGTGCGCATGTAATTGGTGCAATACAAATGTGTATGTCTTGCTGACCATTGCTGACCACCAAGCAATGTCGCAAGCTCAGCACAAGATGTTTGCAAAATGGCGGCTCGTGCCTCTTTTGACATTTTGATTTTGCCATCTCATGCTTGGACTTGCGGTGTTTCATATGAGCTTCACAATCCCCCTCTAGGCTTGTCGAAGCTCTGAAACACGTGTGGGAGTCCACTCACTTGATTAAGTGTTGGTAATGCTAGGAGTTCCGCGCTCTTTGTGAGCGGGGGTTTTGCTGCATATGTCTTTGCTTGTAATTGTTCTGCAGCATTGTTCTGTCTTGCTGAGGTTTGTACTGCATGGGGTTCACTGCAGGTATGGCTTGTGCTGGCAGGCCCCGGCTGCTCAGGCAGCCATCTTGGGCTGCTTGAGTTCCAGTCTATTCCACAGACACATGATCAGCTGGGCAGGTGTCCTGGTGATCCAAATAGTGCTCAATTGCCTAATACATTATGGAATGAGGTACACTGGGCTGATGGCTGCAATGGCAACTCCAGAAGATTGCCATGGGTAATGCCGAGTGCCTCGCGCTTTGAACATGGTATTCATATGCATGCTCCATGTTATTATAAGGGGTTTTCACTACACCCGCTGGTGGATCTGGGTGCCCGCAAGAGTCCATTGTATTTGCTATGTACTGCTGTCAATCTGGATGCATCTAAGAGGATAATTGGACCTGATGCCTTGTGAGCAGACCAAGTTGCATTAGACAATTGCACCTGATTCAATATGATGCAGACCAGGTTGCATCTAGATAACTGCAGCCGGCACATTGCGATGCAAACTTCGTTTGACCTTGAGGTGTGGTTGCATGCTTCCTGGCCAGTGAGGATGCATCTGCTGTGACCCTCAAGAGCTTTGCTTTGACTCCCTCAGTGCATGAATAGCATCAAATAGTAGCAAGGGCTCAACTTTCAAGGTTGGTGTACTGCATGTGACGAAAGTGGTGATAGTCCTGGGGGACTATGGACTGCTTGGTATGTTCTTTTTTCTTTTTGAGGCAAGGAGACGGGAGACGGCACCACACCTACCAGAACAGCAGCATCGCCCATGACCCGTGAGGGCCGGCGTTCCGGGCCTGCTTGGTATGTTTGATGTGATCCTTGTAGCATGGTTTATACTGTTAGCTCTGGGTGTCAGTTGCCATGTTGTACATGGACTGGGGAGGGGCAGTTTGGACACGGGAGGGGGGAGGTAATCCATTGTCTGGCTTTGCCTTGTAACCTTGGCTCATCTGCCTGCTGTAGCGATCCATAACATTCTGCATTGCTTTCCTTCGGCTTTTGTCAAAATCATCTATAACAAGGCATTAAACTGCTTGGCTTGCTGCCGACTGGGTCCACCGGTCAGCGCACAGCAAGTCGAAATGGGCTGGCCTGACATACATTGGCCAGCACGGGATCCAGGGTGGGCTGGTGGCAGCCATTGGGCTCTATGCTTTGACAACCTGATGATTAGCCTCTTCAGGCAGCTGTGCGATACGTTGTGTCCCGTGGTGCGCAGCAGCAGCTTGCCTATGGAGGGGGGCCAGCTGTTGCTGGGCTGGCCTATAGCACTCCATGCTTGTGGCCAGCCATTATGGTTGATGCAACTTTCTCTTTGATGCTATTTGTGGACTGGCATTGGGGGACTGCTGTGTCCCATCATCCGCACCTGCCTGCAATCGCTAGGAGCGTTGCCTTGACCTTTCAGGGATTGATTCGGCCACATGCATTCCATGTTGGTTGGGTCTGGTTGCATATATCCCTCTGTGGTTGAGTCCTTTGCATGGTTCTTGTACATCTCCAGCCCGTGGTAATCGTCATTGTTTGCCATGCCATTGCAACCGATGGAGGAGTGGGTGGTGTTCTTGATCATGGGCTCTGTCTTGCCTGGATACATGTTTCGGTATCAGTACTGCTTGGTTGGTGGTCTGGAAGCCATTGTGTTTGGATCCATCCGATGGTGTGTTTGGTCGTTTCGACCTAGCAGCCCTTTGCGGTTGCCACACCTTAAATGTTTGTTGTTGTTGTTGCATATGAGATAGATCACTGCACAGCTTTCGCGCCGTGCAGCACCCAATCATCCTTAATCCACCTCATACAAGTTCATTAGCAGATTTTCTCAAGAGTATGCTACTAGCAGGCAGACATTGCAATTTGAAAGTTGGCTTTTCACACTTGAGATGCCACGTGGCATAGGATGTGGTTCTGAAGACTAGTGCACCTGGGAAAGGTTGGTATCAGGACATGTTGGAGTGTGGTGAGGTTTGCATGCACAGTTGCTAGCGGTGAGTCAGGACAGAATCATTACCCGAGTCTCTGTCCCCTGTTCATACCTCTCGCAGAACTTGTTCTGGCATGAGTGTCCTGTCTGCCCCACCTGGTACAGATGTCCGGGGCCGTATGTTCTACGATTGAAACTCCTGTGCAGCAGTGCACACACTTGCTGGGCAATAGCAAGTGCCACCAAACTCTGTGCTTGACAGCATTGTCCTATGTTCCAGATTTGGCAGTAGCATCGGTTGGACCATCCCTCTCCCTCTTTCTGCTGACATTGAAGCCATCAGCAGCAGTACAACTTTTGGAGCAGCACCACCAGCTAGGCAAAACGGTTGCGACTGAACTGGGGCTTGCTAGATGCCTAGAGGCCGCTGACGATCACAGGGTTGTATTCTTCTGTCAAGGGCTCAGCACTTGCTTAACCATACGCAGTCATTCAATTGGTAGCAAAGCAGATCTTTGACATGGGCCACTAGTGACAGGACAATGAGGGGACGAGTATCAGACCCTCACGGCAATGCTTTGTAATCAAGTTATGCTTCCGACACGATCGGATAAAATCAGAGGGGAAACTGTCTAGTAGATGAAGGAGCGCCTCTGCAGATGCCAAAACTCACTCGACTCACTCCGCTGGGAGAGTCCATCTCCGGCAGATCTCCTCTCTTGTGGTACGATCTTCACTTGCCCTGCCAATGTAAAATGCTTAACCGGAAACGTTGTGAACCGTCTGCTCTCTAAATGAAGTGACTTCCAAAGATCTCCGCAAACCGAGAAAAAAATGCAACTCGCTTTCAAAGACCACCTTTGCCTTCTTCTGTTGCAGAAGTAGCATACTAATCGTGTCTTAAGAATCGTGGACGCTTTTGATCATTGTGCAAACGGCGTGCTGTCATTTCCTACCGCTCTTTGCATGAAAGGGCCCTCCGCTTTGAGGTCACCAGTTTATGCGGTCAGCGCAGCAGTCAGTACTATTACAATACATTATAAAACATTGGCAGCGGTGACGTGTCGCTGAGGTGTGGAGATCGCATCGAAACGAGTATGCCAACCTGCAGAGATGGCCGTACTTGAAACCTCACCTCTTCGTTCCTTGGCAGGTTCATCATGGACCCTTCAGTGCTTCAGGAGTTCCTGTCCATCACCGGGGCTGATGAAGGCACTGCTATTAACCTCCTAGAAGCAACCAACTGGAACTTGGAGGAGGCTGTCAACCTCCACTTTGCCACTGGCATTGATGCACAACCAGCAGGCGGTGCTGCAGCAGCACAGGCTCAGCCAGCTGCAGCTTCAGGTGCAAATTTTGGGCAGCACGGCAGCAATAATCCCAGGGACATGATACCTCCAGAGCTGCTTGCGGATGAGGACAATGTGCGTGCGCCTATCCCAACCAAGCGGGAGAGGCTCTATGGAGATGTGGGCATGCATGGCTTGCCACATGGGGTAGCAAGGTGAGTACTTTAAACAGAACAGGCAGTCGATATAGCTTGGGAAGCAATTCAGGTGCCTATCAGGACCTTTGACGAGCCAGCACAGTATGTTTCCAGCAGTTCAGCGTCAGCTTCCTGGAGTCGATGCAGCGTATGCACACAGCAGTCCTCTTTTATGCTCAGTAACCTACACCAAGTGATATAGCTACGGGCATGGATCAACTTGAGAACTGTATTGAGTTGTGTTTGCCTGCCCTGGACTGCGATTTTGGCATAGGCTGGGGTGACAAGTTGGTCCTTGCATGTAACTCCTGTAACCACCTGCTTGACAATGGAAGGCTGCTATATCTATAGGCTAGCATGACATGTCTTCTTCAAAAGGACCCTAGCCGCATCTCGTTTTACACTGTCAGCTGACCACAGTGCAGAGAAGGCTACTAGCTATTCCACCCTTTGTAGCCCTTGTTCCTCGTCGACATTCCTGTCACAGCTTGAGGTGCGGGAGTTGGTGTATGTTTGCTATGCTACTTGATGAAGTATACCCTTCACTATGGTAGTCCCCTAAGATGAAATGTTTGAAGCTATTGTCTGCCCTCACCTGCTTTGCTCACAGGTACGGTGCGCAGCCCCAAGCCAATGCCCTAGACCCCGGCCCTGGCCATGTGGATGTGTTTCGTGATTTTGAAGCTGAAGCCGAAGCTGCCAAGGCCTCCAGCAGCACACCTCGCTCTCAGGCAGCTGCTGCTGACGCCGCCAAGTCAGCGCGCTTGGCAGACCTCTTCAAGGCCCCACAGCACCTCCTCTTTGTAGGAAGCTTTGAGGCTGCCAAGGCCCAGGCTCTGCAGAAGGGTCAGTGGCTGCTGGTGAATGTGCAGAGCAACAATGAGTTTGCCTCCCATCAGCTGAATCGTGACACCTGGGGCAATGAGCTGGTGCAGCAGGTGGTGAAGGGCATGGCAGTGGTGTGGCAGGTGTATGATACAGCATCAGAGGGGCAGAAGGTGCTGGCGGCTTACAAGTGGGCAGCGTTGCCGGTCATTGCCATAGTGGACCCCATCACAGGTGAAGGAGGAGACCAAGGGGGGATGGGGCCAGGAGTCATGGGGGGGGGTCATGGAGGGGGAAACAAGATGGGTGAAGCACTCATGGTGGCAGGAGGCAGGGGGGCTAGGGGTGGGAGCTTGGCAATTGCAAGAGATGGAGACAGGGTAGCTCATTGCTTGGGGACAAGCTCATAGGATCTGGGGCAGGTATGCGTTCAGTGGCAGTGCCTCTGAGGACCGCATGGAAGTTGTTGTGAGTTGAGAGGGGTCTCTTTCATTACCTTCTGAGCCAGGGATCCACTGCACCTGCATGTAGATGTAGTCTTATAATCACAGAAGGGTAACCCCAACAAGAATCTACGCTGTTGCATATGAACTAACGGATAGCAACTCCAGCTATAGATTTTTGAATGCATAATACAGCCACCATTATGTGACAGCAAGCAGCAGGTGGACCTGGTGCCAGGCGTACCTACTGAGGCGGGGCACCACGCAGTGCTGGTGTTTCACGCGGAGTGGCACTTGCATGAGAATATGTGGTCACAACTATGCTACTGTTGGCCAAGTTGCTGGTGATGGGAAAGCTGCTGTTTAGGGGATCACGCATGCTGTTGTTTTATATCAGCAGTCCCTGTCCATGTACCATGTGTAGGCGCTGCCGGATGCAAGCACAATGGCTGCATGTGTGGAATATTCCATTGGCTCTGGCAGGCATACCTCCAATGATGTCATAGCTGTACTGAAGCTCTATGTGTGCTCCCTGGCCAGGTGCTACTGTGTATGAGCGCAGTGGTTTCCTGACCCCTGAGGAGCTGATGGAGCAGCTGGTGCCCTTCATGGAGACAGGCCCAAATGACCCTGGGGCAAGTGCATTGGCCCACAATGCTTACAAACGTAAAGCAGCAGCAGCAGGTAGGCCAAGGAGAAAGGGCACGTGGGTGTGTGCGTTGGGGGCCATAACCCTGACTGGGGTAGAGTGCACGTGGCAGCAGGACATGGGCCAGCTTAGCCAGAGCTGTCACGTAGGGTTGGCTGCAAAGCTAAGCAGGTGTTGCTGCCTCAGAATCTTGCCATTGTAAGCAGCTCAGAGGGCACAGGTAGGGGAACAAGCAAGGGGGCCCAACCTTGTTCATTGGGAGACATGGCTATAAGACATGGGACTTCAAATGTAAATGACCAGCAGATACTGGTACAGTCATGCATACGCGAGACGTGGGGCAGGGTTCTGAATATGTTGTGTTGGTGACCGGGGTGCAGGCGTTGCCTGCAGTGTCATTTAGTTTGGTCAAAGTCAATGACAGTGCAGCTTATGAGGTTGTTTGGGGTGGCCATTGGTGGGGGCAGGCAGGCAGGCAGCTGCCTCCTACATTTCTCATTGGCATGGATGGTTGTGGGCAGGTCTTGCAACACAACTGCTCCTTGAGTTAGCTCCAGGTGTATGTATCTGTGCTGTGCTCTTGCTGTTTTAGTACCTGCTGATCCAGTGAGGGGGGTGATGTTGGCACGCTATTGCAGGGTGGGTGCTGTTGGCATGCCTGCACCATTGCTACTGCAGCTGGGTAAGAGAACTCTGACGCACACCGCGGGTTACAATGGACCTGTATCAAGGGGGAGTATGGTTTGCAGTTGTTTGCACTTTACTGTAGCTGGTTTATAGCTGTTTGCACTATACTGTAGCTAGACATGTCTTATGCATGTGGGTGTTGTTCCTTTGTGTGACACAGTGTTGTTGCAGTCTCAGCATGACATTTTGCTTTGTGGTCATGAGCTGCTGGCTTGGCTTTTCCGTTTTGTGCTGCAGTGGCAGGACCATCAGGCAGAGGTGGTGGTGCAACAACAGCTGCTATGACAGAGGACGAGCAGTTGCAGCTGGCCCTAGCAATGTCAGTGGAGGGAGGACAAGGGAAGGCAACCAAGCATGCTAGGAATGGCAGTGTGGACATGGCGATGGGATCAGACGACTACGACAGCGGCGGTGGCAATGATGATGATATAGACGAAGAAGCGATCTGGGCAGAGATCAGGAGGCGGGAGCAGGAAGAGAAGGAGCAAGCGGTAGCGGGAGCAGCAGGGGCAGCAGCAGGGCCATCAGCAGGTGCTGCAGGTGGGAGCAGCAGTGCAGTGCAGAAGGAGGGCACCACCTCAGCACCAGTGGCAGCAAATGATGCGGCGGCTGTACAAGCTGCAGCACGGGAGCGGCTGCCAGCGGAGCCAGCTGATAGGGAGGAGGGGAGATGCCGTGTGGGGTTGCGCTTGCCTGATGGCAGCAGACCAACACGCTGGTTCATGAAGACAGACAAGGTGTCGGTGCTGCTGGTGAGTAAGGGGGGGGGATGCTGCGGTGCTGAGGGGTGGGAGGGAGAAAGGGTGAGAGAGTATGGGGAAGGTCAGCTGTGCAGAGAGGAGAAGCGATCAAGACATGGTTACAAGCATACATGTGATATGAGGTCAAGGTAATGGGGAATGGAAGGGTGGTCCAATGGTAGAATGAACTAATTGTACCTGAGCCCATCCAGGTGCTGAAATGAAGTGAGATATTGCATTGTATGAATCTATTAAAAAAGCGAGAGACAGCTGAGTTTAGATGGGTGGGCAGTTCATCGATAGAATGGAGGAGGACTCTATATAGGTAAAGGCCATGGGTTAGGTGAAGTCGCCTGTTGCATTGTGAAGAAGCAGACAGTTTGGCTAGTTCAAGCAAAAGGGTTGTCTTAGCCACCCAGCTCAGGCGAGGAAGCAAAGAGAAGCAGGAAGAATACAAGAGCAGGAGGATGTATTCACAGCGCTGATATTCGTATCATCCTTCCCTCTGTCCCATCCTGCTGCAAAGGCAACTCCCTTTCAACGTGATGGTGCATGGCACTCTTATGCAAAGCTCATAGTGCAGATTGCTTGCATATCAGCTCACCAATGCATGATGAGGGCAACTGTTTTCCATGAGCACACAAGTTGCATCACCATCGCTCTGTCTGTGTCATCAGCTGGAATGGATTCACCCTGCTCTTTGTGTGAACCTGTCTCCTCCCCGTGGTCCTGTCTACCCGTCTGCAATTGTGAGGCTTGACAAGTAGCTGTAGAACACATGCGCGCTGCTTTGCCCCATGTACAGGATTGGGTGGTGAGCCTTGTTGAGGCAGCAGCATGTGGGCGTCCCTATCAGCTGTCCCTGGGCCTCCCTGGCTCACAGCCTGTGGGGATAGAGCATGCAGAGCTAACGCTGGAATCCGTGAATGCACCCAACTCAGCATTGCTGCTGCGATGGCTTTGAGGGAGGGGGCAACGAGTCAGCAGGGAGAAGGCGCAGCAGGTGCAGATCCGATGACATTTGGTTTTGGCGCTGCCCCCACCGGCGCCCTGCTTTGACAGGGCCATCTGGTAGTTGGTTTTGGTGGGTGGGTGCAGTTGTGCTCATGACTAGCATCCAATAGTGCTAACATGAACTGTTAAATGCGGGGTAGTGGTGGTGAATGATGATGGCAACTCTGTTGGCAGCCGTGGTTGGGTTCAGTGGCTGTGGTGGAGTTTCCAATATTGGAACGCAGGTTTGCTTGTTTGTTAAGAGAGACCATTGCACTGCCCTCTGGGCCGTGCAGCACCCAAGCATGACTCCAACCGGGTTTGTTTGTTTGTGATGGAGATCTTTCCCAAAAAAATTCAGTGCTTGCTGGTGATGGGGGCCAGATATGAACACCAGTTGATTGGGCAGGTGGTCCTCAGTTAGTGCTGGGCAATTATCAGTAGGTATATGAGACAGATCACTGCGGCAGCTTTCGGGCCGTGCAGCTCCGGGGCATAACTCCAGTTTGTTAGTATGTGGACATATGTAGGTAGGTTGGAACTAATAATGCAGGCGTTCCGCTGCCAACCAGTATGGCAGCACGGCACGGCAAGCCAGCAGGATGGACTGCCAGTTTTACTGGTAAGTGCTTGCTCCTCAAGACCTCCCGCTGACCATGAGGGGGGCACTTACTATAGGTGGTTGCTGTCTCGAAAGCTAGATGTTTCATTGTTGGGAGAGACCCTCCACAGTCCTTCGAGGGCTCCTGGCCGTGCAGCACCCGAGCTAGATGCATGTAAGTATGTTGGAGCTAAATCTGCAGGCGTTCTGCTGTCGTCCATATGGCCAGCCAAATGACCAGCGAGTAGGCAGACCCGGTTCCTGCGCGGTTGCGCGTCGAGCTGCTAGGGTGACCACCTGCGGGTGCTGGGGTGCACATGTGTAATCGAGTGAGTTCTGTTGAGTTCAAATTGTATCGTGGTATGTGCAGAGGAGAACTTAGATCACACAACAAATTTGCAGCGGCTATCTTTGTGTGTGTGTGAATCTTACATTGGCAAACCCATCGGCACGCGTGCGGTGCCACAGTTCACCACAGGGGTGGCAAAGCCACTAACACAGATAGACCCAGCTACAGCGAGTGCTCACAGCTTTCATTCGTCCTATCCACAAGACAATGTAGCATGACTACTGGGTTTGCCAATGTAAGATTCAAATACTGATGAAGTACAACCCGTGTGATCACATATCAATGCAGACTTCACAGATAGCCACCCTCTCCAAAGGTTACATTTTAATTCTCAATTGAATCCTTCCAAGTCAGGAGCAACCCAATTGATTCCGCCATGATATACAAGTATGTTGGAGCTAAATATGCAGGCGTTCTGCTGTCCTCCATATGGCCAGCCAAATGACCAGCGAGTAGGCAGACCCGGTTCCTGCACGGTTGCGCGTCGAGCTGCTAGGGTGACCACCTGCGGGTGCTGGGGTGAAGCAGCATGCTTGCCGAAACAGACTGTGCCTAAGCGTGCTGTGTGTTGCCAGGAACAAGCGCTGCTCTAGAAATTACAATGTAGGAGCTGCATACACATACTACCGATGCTAACAAATACACGTGCATGCATATACGTACTAATGAGGCCACTGCCAGCTAACTGAACATGCTGCAAATGAAATACAAGAAATGCAAATGCGGTGCAAAGAAAGGTACGTATCTGTATCACATACAGTTAAATATGGCACCATCGACATACCCTAATTCCACCCAACCCATCCACTCAAATTAAAACAGTCGACCATGATAACAGCAGCCAACACCTGCGGTTGCCACACCTTAAAATTTGTTCTGTTCTGTTTCAACATACCTACCCTGCGATGTTTGGCATGGTGCATGGATGCTGCTGAATCACTGCCAGCACACTCCCAGAAACTTTCTCAAAACACACTTGCTCTGAACAATGCATGCCATGTGGGTATGCACCCATCATATATACCCGCTCCAACTTGTGATGGGTGTCTCAAAACTGGTGGGTACGAGTGGAGGTGGTAAAGCAAACGCTGACAGTCAAAAACCTTGCTGCCACCTCTAAAACATGTCCAGTGCAACACATGCTGTGCCATGTCAGTCGATAAGTACCAGACCCAAAAGCCAGTTTGGCATTGCCACAACATGTACCAGCAGGTTTATTTGCTTAGCCAAAGTAACAGCTTAGCTGTTTGCTGTGTGCACAATTTCACGCATGTTCAGGTGATACCACCCAATCAGCTTCAATTGGCACCCTCTCCTTGCACCATCTTCACTAGAAAAAAAAGCAGATTGGACCTCGTATAGCTGCTACATGACCTTGACACTAAAGGAGCAGCTTACCGTATCAACCAAACGATATTCAAAGATGTTCTATGATGTACAGCATCCAGAGACTGCAGACAACAAACACAAAAAGCATGCAGACAACAAACACAGACGGCATGCGGGGACATCCTGTCGATACACAACCATGAGCTTGCATTGCTGAAAAGCGAAGCTGTGCAGCATAACTGTATTTGTGCATCACAATTGCTTTGAATTCTGCACGGGATTGCACATACATGTCTGCTTGTTGTTGACAATTAACAAAGCAACTGTTTTTTTGCACTCCCTGCTGCTCCAGCCACACATCACAACTGGAGCCCAATTGTGTACCAGCTTTGCTCAAAGAGCTCAAACAAACAAACAAAAATTTAAGGTGCGGCAACCGCAAAGGGCTGCTAGGTCGAAACGACCAAACACACCATCGGATGGGTCCAAAAACAATGGAATCCATACCACCAAGCAAGAGGAATACCCAAGCAGACATCCAACTACGGACACGGCAAACAAATCACCAGCAGGAGACTGATGGGTGTATCCAAATCAAACACAATCCAGAGCACCAACCAAGCAGGATGTCCAGTAAGTCCACCGCATATGTACCACCCAAGACGGCCAGCACACCAACCAAGGCGAAGACCCAAACATGTAGCTATCTAGACTTCAACCAGTTCCTCATCAGACGAATCACTAGGAACATCTGTCTCCGACTCCGAATCAAACAGATCCAAATATTGACCTGCCGGGAGCAAGATATCCGGTAAGTCCACCACATCAGTACCACCGGACTGATGGCAGTACCAACAGACACGAACACACACGGCCACATACTTGACCAAGGCCGAGAGAGGGACACAGCCAGTGGCTGACAGTGCCCAGAAATCAGCATACCTGAGCGAGGACAACGCGGCCACGGGGGGAACCACAGCTGCCAGAAACAAATCTCTAGCCTCAACAATTGTGGGGTGTTCACACATGAACAAACAATGCGCCTCATCATCAACTACTGTGGAGCTACACCGCAAACATGTGCGTTGAGAATGCGGAAGGAGGGGCGGAAGCCAACGCCCAGTATGGATACGCAAATGATGGCAACCAAGACGAAAACGCAAGAAACGTACCAACACACCATGAGACAGTCGACATGAGTAAAAAGAAGGGACAACGCCCAAAACATGTGTACCAACAACCCTGAAATACAGACCAGTACGGGACCCAGGACCATTGACAACCTGGGACAGACGCTGAATGTGCTCAGTGTACCGAGTATGCAATGCCTCATCAATGCCATCAATATCCAAAGGCAGGCAAGCTCGCAAGGTGCGAGTAAGACCACCTTCACGGGGCAAAAGGATCCGTAGCACCTGAAAAAGAGCCCCCACAAAGTTATGGGCACGGGAGCGAGTGGAGAGAGCATCATCAATGTTCTGTTGCAGAGCACTTCGATACACTGAAGCAGCATCCAACTCAACAAGGCAGTTATAAAAACGAACAGCACGCCGAACATAGCAATGCACAAGAGGTTCAGATCCAAGCTCATGTAACAAAGGCAAAAGAGGCACAGACTGAGGGAGCTGCAACCACTGACGGACCAGACGGCACCGCTTAACCTCCAAAGGATCTGTAAGGCTATAGAATTTAGCTAGGGTCCAACCAGACGACCACAAACCCGGAATAGATAGAAGGCCCCAGAGTTCACACCCATACAAACCAGCTGGCTCCATAACAGTGTGCAACAATTTCAAGAAGGCTGGGAGTGCACAGGGAAAGTCTGGTGCCGCACGCATCTGAGCAGTAGCAGCATGAAAAGAAGAGGAAAAACAGGAGGCCCTGTGAGCTGCCATAGTGCCCGCAGAGGCTGCTGTGTCATAAATTAGGCCAAGATAGCGTGTCCCCTCAGTAGGTGAAGCTGATGCAAGGGGCGCGGAACCAAGACTCAAAGAACATTCACCAACTGGAGCTCCCGCCTGCAAACCCAAAACGAGTCCGATACACTTAGGCACTGACAGCTTAAGATTGCGAGCAGCGAGCACGACATTAGTATGGGTCAGCAAAGCCTGCAAGTCGGGGAGGTACTCTGCCATGAGAGCAGCATCATCAGCATAATGATAGTCCGGATGGCACCCAGGAAGACCAGGGAAGCATGGCCCCTTATCAAGTGCACTTAATGCTCCACTTAGTGGCTGGACATACAAATTGTATAACATGGGGCTCAGGGGGCATCCTTGCTTGACCCCAATACCAACATGGAAAGGCTCTGCAACAACTCCATTGGTAACCACCTGATAGCGCAAACCCTGGTACATGCCTGCAATCCCTCGCACAAGATGTTCGGGAAACTCCAACTGGAGGAGAGTTTCCACCAATTTGCCATGATCAGTAGTATCATATGCGGCCGAGACATCCAAGAATACCACATACATGAGACGATTGGTAGTGAGCGCATGATGAGCCAAATGCTGCACAACAAACATATTATGAAGGGTACTCCGATCAGGCAAGAACCCTGCTTGCCGGGGGAACATGTCACCATGCTGGTGACTGTACTGAGTGTGGGCCACATACACCCCAGAACCCAAGCAATTTG
The DNA here is from genome assembly GCA_963556185.1 of Pseudopediastrum boryanum. Lineage (NCBI taxonomy): Eukaryota > Viridiplantae > Chlorophyta > Chlorophyceae > Sphaeropleales > Hydrodictyaceae > Pseudopediastrum > Pseudopediastrum boryanum. The sequence continues at coordinate 7,194,169 of OY744504.1, read as the reverse complement.
CATATAACTTGTGGAGTAGTGAGGACACCACTACAGGGCGGTAGTTAACCTCCTGAGAATGGTCCCCACGCTTATATATAGGATTCAACAAGGCAAGACTCATCTCAGCGGGCTCCTTGCCAGCTAAGTGCACAGCTCGTAGAATGGATTGTATCAAATATCGAACAGGGTAGGCAGCCAGAGCAGGCACTGGGAGGCCTGTTTTACTAGGAGAGGCCCGGCGTTTAAGTCGCTTGAAGGCACTTTGAAGTTCATCATCCCCAAACAAGTCATCTAAGTCTTCTGTTGTAGGAGGTGCCAAGGATGGCAAGGGGGGCCTCACAGGCGGCCCACTGAAGACGCTGGAAAAGTGCTGGGCAAATTCATCAGCTGTAGGCACAACAGGGCTGGATTGGGCAATGCCACGGCGTGGGGCCTTCCAGAAGTATGTGGGCTGAGACCGACACAGCTGCTCAAACCTGGAGTATTGCTGTCCTGCATGCTGACGCTTCTTGCGCTGATAGAGACTGCGAAGCTGCTTGGTCTGCTCAGCTGTGACAGCCACACCACGAAGGGCCCGCACGGCGGCCTTGCACTCATCATCAAACCATGGCTGATGGACCTTTTTACGCCGACAAGAGCTAGACACCGCACGAATTTTCATCCCAACCACCTTGGCTGCCTGGAAAAGGGCCTGCCCAAGCAACTGGACAGACTGATCCAGTGTCTCAGAAGATAGAGTAGCTGTTTGGGCATCTGCAAGCAGAGCAATCACTGCTGGGTCTGTCTCAAGTGCAGAATAAAAGTCCATACGCTTTGCCTCATCCCACACTAATCGCACCATGGGTTCTGTTTGCCCAAAAGCAGAAGGAGACCCCACACTCTCCAAAGATGACATAGCAAGCCCCATAGACATGGGCAGGTGGTCACTACCATGGACATGACTAGGTACAACAGGGTTCAGAACCCTAGGCAGCAGACCGGCTGATACCAAACAATGATCTGGGCGGGTCTGTGCTCCACGAGCAGTAAAAGACGGTACAATCGGCACAGCCACACCCCCACCAGCGCCCCGTCCTGTACAGAGGAGGGTACCAGTGGTCAAACATAAGTTTATCAAACATTGCCCAGAGCTATTCATCGCATGAGAGTCAGGACCACGGCGGCATGCCAGTCCAATCGGTCGACCAGAAGGATCTAAACCCCTATCATCCAAATCCCCAACATGTGCATTGAAGTCACCTATGCAGAGCACCTGTGCTCCAGATGCCTGAAAGGCACCTATTTCAGACAATAATGTGTCATACACCTCGTGCATTGCTGTGCTGTTCTGCGGAACATACACCGTACCGAGAATGAGCCTACCAACAGCGGTGGAGAATTGGAGCCAGATCACATATGGAGATAACTTTCGTAACTTAACCTGATACCGGACATGAATGTCGTTCTGAACGTATACGGCCAAACCATGGCCAGCCGTCCCTTGTGAAGAAGGACCACAACACACATATGGACGATGTGACTGTGATAGAAACCCATGCAGGGGATCAGCAAGAATGGATCTGGTCTCCTGCAATGCAACCACCGAATGCTGCCGAAACAAATGATGCCAATGCAAAAAAGCCTGGATCTTGGTGGGTGACGTACCATTGACATTATACGATAGCAATGTCAGGGAAGTCACTGTGGGCTGCCCACCCCTTCAAGCCAGCTTTGACTTCGGCGCAGCGGCCTGAGGAGGGACAGCTCCAGGGGGAGGAGGGGGGAAGGGGCCGTTGCTACCAGAAGCTCCTGCTGCTGTGGGTGCTGCTGGTCCAGCTCCTGCTGTACCTGCTGCTGCTGCTGCTGTTGCTGCTGATGGCCCTGCAGCTGCTGATGATCCTGGTACTGCTGCTGGGCTTACTCCTTCCCGTGCAGGGGAGGGATTGCGTACCCGAGTGGGGCCTGTAGGTCTTGGGCCTGCTGCTGTGGGTGCTGCTGCTGCGCCAGGGGCTGTTGCTGCTGGGTTGGCCCTTGGGCGAGGGGGCACACACTGGGCTGGGTTCCACTGCGTGGCCGGTCGTACACCAGCCTGCACCCGCACGAAGATCTCGCTTCCATGCCACCGTGGGAAAGCGCCTGCTGTCTTGAGCTCCAGGAAACGTGGCTTCAGAGTGGACCGTTCATCCTGTTGCTGCTTGGTAAGGGCTTGGTCGAGACCCCACCCGCTCAGCTGTTTGAAGGCGTACCAGCGCTGGAGCGCCGTGAGGGTGAAGGTCCTGCTGATTAGCTTGACGAACCATACCGAACCTGCCTTGAAGGCTTCCGCAACAGCATAGTCAGGCAGGCCAGCTGCTGCACGCAACTTAGCGGAGACCTCCGTGCTAGTGGTTTGGGCACCCCGAGTGAAGACAATCACCTTGCAGTCATTGGCAGCCCGCATAAGCCGCTCCACTCGGTCAGACTCGGGGACGGGTGCAGCAGATGGAGCAGGCACAGGGCGTTGACGCCGAGCTTCCGTCACTTTGGCATCAAGTTCTGCCTTCTCCTTTTGCAGCTGCGTAATGACCTCCTTGGCAACGACAAGTTCCGCTTTCGCACGTTCAAGTTGCTCGGTGAATGACTCGGTGAGCACACGCACCTGCTCCTGCAGGGTTTCCATCTGCGCCTTAAGGGTCGCATTGCTAATGAGGAGGTCGTCATAAGCATCTTTGCTAATACTAGCAGCCTGCTGGGAGCCCCCACTACTGCTGGTTGGCTTCTGCCGTTTTGACATGGCTAGCGTGGACCAACTAACGCGACTTCATAATCGACTTCATAATCGACTAGAAAACACAAGTCTCCGGCTCTTTTTTTGGTGACGGAGCCCAGGTGTCAAAGAGCTCTCAGACACCTCCAGTTGGTCAGCATTCCATATCTCACTCTCAAAGACAGTGCATCCCCATGTTCACAATGCCATACCCCTAGGCCTAGACGACCAGCTTCACAGCAGGCCACAATAAAATGAACCTGCAAAGGCATATACACCATGCACACTCAAAGTAGCAGAGCCCCTACATATATCAGCATGGCTTACTAAGCAAGCAAGGCAGGTCCACCCTTTCATATTCAAGGAAATAGTTCTGAGTATTACAGGCAAGTCACCTGACTGCACCAGGCGCCCAAGGGATCTAACCACTCTGTATTTTTCACAGGCCTCTGCTGGAGCAGTAGACAAAGGCCATGACCGCTAAGTAATTGGGCTATCCACGCCATTTATAGGTATGATCAGCCCACTATGACCAGTGTTCCTGCTACGGTGCAGCTCACTCCTAAAACCTGGATCGCACTTATATGATATTTTGCTCATTGGCCCGTTGGCAGGCAAGGCCCACCATTGACAATCCTGCTAAGTTCCCCACAACGGAAAAACAACTAAAGGCGAGCTGTCGATGAACAACTGTACAAAGCAGACTCTCGACACACCATGCGTGGGTGCTGGAAGGTGCCATGTTCCTCCAACGCTGCATGCTATCCATGCATATTCAAAGGATGCCAGCTCAACCATTATTACGGCAGGATTGACAGCAGCAGACACAGCTCACGGCCCCGTAAGCTGCAGCCGCACGCTGGTGCACACTGGAAACATATCATTGCAGCAAACCTTCGTTCACATGTGCGAGTAGAGCAAGTGGCCACCTTGAATAGCATAATTGCTGCTGCTTGTGCCTTGCACGCACGGAAAGCTCCACACGTGCATATGTGCGTTCCCTTCAGCCCTGTCCAGCGACAACATGCCATATCATAAAGCTTAGCCAAATGCTTACACCACCAACTGCCAGCACAGTATGCTCTGGCAAGGTGCTTCCGCTTTAAGGGAACAGCTATAGTCAAAAGCAGTCTGTGACTAGCAGTAATGCACGCTGCATCACAATGCAAGCCCGTGCCAGGCCATGTTGTATTCCTGCAGGCTGTTCCAAGACAAACCCTTGCAACAACACCAGCGTAATGGCTGAATCAAGAATAAGAATGATGTTATAAAACAAGCAAGCAGCAATCAAAACATCGCCACAAAAGCCAAGCTTCATACACAAAGGTGCTTGGGACTGGCACAAGCGTCAACTCTGCGCCACCAAGTTATGAATGAAGAAGACAAAGGCAGCAGCAGAGCATTGTCAAGCAAGGTGGAACTCCCTATATGCTTTGTCAACTCTGTGAATCAAGTTTTAATGTCGCTCTACCACTTCCTGCGTCTCCTTGAGTACTCATACATGCAGGGACAACATCCAGCAAAAGCCACAACAGCATGCTTGAAAATGATATGACAAAGGATAGACATATGATTGCCATCCAGCAACGACAGACCCTGCTATTCTAGTTGCACTCTCCCCTGCTTTGTTTACTTGTACCAACCTCCAGGCAATGACAGCACCAAGTATCTGCATCACAAGCTTCCCCTTCACAGTAGGCCAAGCGTTACGTCCATCACACCTGCATGCTGTTCACTCACATGCACTGCACTCTGGGTCAAGTGCTGCATAAGATAGCATAGCATTGCCATGATATGTGGCTTTCTGCAAGCATGTCGAGGGGGCAGCAGCTCCTCCCTTGGACATCAAGTGGCAGCAAGCCCTCTGTTGTACACCACATTGTCCTGTTTCACCCCAGGCTGCAGCACAACAGGGCTACTTCACATGCAGACAGGCTACTCAATATGTCTGAGCACTGTCACAACATCCATGATTGCATGAATGAACAATTGGTTGCATAATGCGCACATCCAGCCAGGTCCAACAGAGGCCTAGTCTTTCATCTCTAATGGGTCAGTGGGCTCTTCCTGGCCAGCAATGTTCTGGTTCAACGGCCCGCTGCATCTGGTAGAAGCACACGCTAAGATGAAGGCACAAACTACCACAGCCCCATCGCCACATGTAAAACCCCTTCTCCCATTGCAAAGTATTCCTATATGATGAAAAGTACACTGTCGCCAACCCATTCAACAGCAATTGTCTGCAGCAAACCACAAGCTGAAATGGACCTCAAGCAACGTGCAATGCATTTGTCGCACACTGCTGTTGCATTTCTAAATTTGTTAGCAAGTGTCCCATCGAATTGCTACCCCCCATCACTGACTGGCCTCATCACAACCCTGCAACATCAGGCACACGATGAAAACAAGTGCCGACACAAAACTGACCAAGACAGAAGAAGTCCTGCTCATACTTCTCTCAATAGTTACACAAAACTACTCAGCACATTGGCGGTGTGTGCCAGTGCCGTCTGCTCTCCGAATCCAGAACCAACCAAAACTGCATCCACAAACACAGATGATGACATCGACCAGCAGAAGTCTGAACCCTCGATCCTGTGTGCACAGCTAGCTGCATGAAGATACACCTCACTGCTGATGTGCAAACACAGGGGTTGCAATTTTCACACAACAGCATCCACCAGCAGCAGTCAAAAATCAATCTAAATGCCACAACCCACAACCTCAGCCATTGCAAGATCCCTCTGTGAAGAAGTGCAATGCTCGTCACGACCAGTGGCTCCCCATGAAAACGCCCCTCTGACATGCAAAAGGCCATTGTACGGTTACCAGCCAATAGTGCCCATCCAACCATGCAGCCCCCAGACTCCCCCCTCTGTTGGGCGCGAAGACCCTGCTGATGTGAAGCAGAAATGCACGTAAAGCAGGACACCCACAAATCACCTCACCTAACAACAGGAACAACACCACAAACACTTCAGGAGTGCCCACAGGATATAAGTTCAAGGTCATGCTTAACAATGCCGATCCTTCTTCCCTCACCTCACACTCACCCTACGCTCGCACAAAATGGCCCCAACCCTTGGCAGGAGTATAGAGACCATGCGACTTGCACCCGGCATTACAATGTAGACGCACCAATGGCAGGGCTGCGAAGGCATCAAAGCCTAGATGGAACGCATCAGCAAGCCACTCAGTTTCGGATAGGAACTTTCACACATGCGGCGGTCTGCACCCTCCATTAAATGCACCTTCAGCCAAAGCATTCCCACAGGGGCTCTGCCAAATTCTCTGCTTGCCTGATCATTCCACAGTCGCTCAGTGGTGGTGCTCTAGATTGCATGCATAACAAGCCACTTCAAGCCTAGCTCCCAACAACCCATTTTGCTCAATGCACCACACTCAACGCTTGCCCTTCAGTACCTATCACTCGCTGCTGACTAACAATTCAAAATACCAAGCCGCCAAACAGCCACCAACTCCTCATATCCGAGATGAACCCATGCACAGAGAGGAATTCTGTAGAACCAACCAGCCTTTCAAACGACGAGCCATGAGGGCCAAACTTTCCAACGCAGCAAAAAGTTGGGTTGCGCCTTGCACAAACAGAAGACTAATGAACAAAGCTCAAAAGGACTAAGCTCCGAGCATATCAAAAGACAGCTTGTGCCAGCGTTGAGCAAGGCCTGCCAAAACTGCAAAAAGTAGCTGGCACCAAGCAATGCTTATTTTGCAGGAAGTCTCTGCCAAAGCGATGAGTGAGCTCGCAACCTTTATATATACTTTCCAAACCCTTCATCTGAACGCGCCAGCAACAATGCAGTTTAGCCTGGTGTCGGCACAGTGGACACAGCAAGTTGGCAGTCGAACTTGAGTCTGCGAGCAAGGTTGCAACAGCAGCCCACAATCCATGCAGATGGAACGATGCATGGGTTCCTATTGTCCTCGCCCAGCCTGTCATCCTTGTTTCAATCCCAAGACATTATGGCCCTTAAAGTATGACCAGCGCGCCCCAAGAGAAAACCAAGCAGAACAAGGAAGCAGGCACTGCATGTAAACCAATGCCCAAGCTGGAACTTGGAAAAGAAGCCAGATCCTCATTTACTTCATAAAAACGCGGGCAGGCAAGTTGCCTGTTACCAGACAAATTGGCTGTCACCCTCGATCACCATTGGGTAATCTGCACCCTTGTCTCCTGTCACAGTCATTGCTTCATTATGGTGATTACCACCGCTCCACTCGGGAAAGTACAAGGAAGGCATTGTGCCCCAATCAAAATCTAAAGACACTACCAACAAGCATCTAACCGTCAGCTTTAGCCAAACACTATGGTGACGAATGTGCCAGACTTATCTGATGCATCACTTATCACCATAACCAGAAGGGCTGCTACAAGGCTTTCAAAACCTCTTGGAACAGCTTTGTCCTGGAAAATGGCTAATTGGTAAGTATCGTGTTCACAGTGCCGTATTTTCCCCCTTATTCACTCGTGAACAGCTCTTCTCCAAGGCTGTACTTAACCTCTGCTCTTGTAGTCCACCACACAAGCTCAATCACCCATCCAAACCTGTAGTGAACGGAAATCACCTCAAACTTGCATGACCTTCCTGATGACCTAAATCCCGCACTAGCAATTTGCTCACTACTGTGGTGCAATGGCTTTGCAGTTGTGACCAACATGCACTCGCATCCTCTCCTTGCAACATATCATCTCACCTTCTTCCCTCCATCCCACGTCTCTAGTTATTGCAAAAGCAACCACATTACTGGCCAAGACACCAACAACCCGACTGCTTCAGCATATAATGATTCATTCATAATCTTTCAAAGTTGCTGTGCACGCTGTAACACCGACCTGCTAGTACCTCTCATACCCAATTTGGCAACTTTGCTTACCCCTACCTATCCCTCACTCCTGAACCTCACTCTTTGCACCCCCCTCCTCACCCTCCCCCTGCTCTGCCCCCTGCTCATCCTCTTCTACCTTCATCCCAGGCGGGATAAACACCCCGGTACCCTTGTTTTTGATCTGCCCAGACTTGACCACCTCGGCCAGAGGGTTCCAGAAGGTCCCTGCCCACTTGGGTGCCCAGCCCATCACACCACCTGAGGTGGATTGTGTCACAGGCACAGGATCAGACCCAGCAGCCTTAGGGGGACGCTCCACATCAATACTGGCTCGGGCGGCACCCCTCCTATCAATATCCACGCTTGCCCGTGCAGACGGCCTCCTCTCCAGATCAAGGCTGCCACGTGCTGCAGCAGGCCTTGACATATCCATGCTTGCACGAGCAGCAGCAGTTGAGCGGCTTGCAGCAACGGCTGCAGCAGCAGCAGCAGCTGCCGCAGCATTGATCTCGATACTACGGCGCTGTGCCGTGCCAGGCCTGCTACCTGAGCTTGAGGCTGCTGCAGCAGCAGCTGCCGCGAGATCCATGCTGACACGTGAAGGGATGCAGCCACCAGCAGCCACAGCGCTTAGGTCAAAACTGGCACGAGCACCATATGCAGCAGTGCTGAGATCCATGCTATTCCGAGCTGCTACTGCTGCTGCAGCTGCTGCGGCGGCAGCAGCTGCAATATTAGCTGCCGTTGCATTGCTATGGTTGAAGGAGATGCTCCTGCGAGGGTGAGCGCTGATCACCGGATCCTCTGTCATGGAAGAGGTAGTCTCGGGGCAGTTCCAAGTGCGGTTTCTGCGGGCTACATTCCGAGCAGTCCCAGGACTGGTGCTGTTGCGCAAGTCGCTGAAACCTGCAGAGTCTGCTGCACCATACAGGGACGACTGGAAGGCCAGAGCTGCTGACGGGGCAGCAGGGGCATACAGGGATGAGGCGAATGCTGCGGCTGCTGCATCAGATGCTCCTGCAGGGGCATAGAGGGAAGACTGATAGCCGCTTGCAGACGCTGTAGTGATCATGCCGGTCTCCTCGGAGATGCGCGTGACGGGTGCGTACAAAGCGGACTGGAACACAAAATCTGCAGCACCGTGGGTGGTCGTGGGAGCATCAGAGCTGGGAGCGTACAGGGAAGACTGGAAGAGGGAGCTGTTGGCAAGTGCAGCAGCAGAAGCCATGGGGTCTGCGGTGCTGTTCGTGGGGAAGCGGTAGCCTGCGGGAGACCCAGACTGGGAACGAGGTACAGGGTAGCGCGGGATGCAGATGCTGTGCCGACGCTTGTCCACAGACGACTCTGTGCCGCCTTGCAAGACACAGATGCTGTTGCGGCGCCTGCATGAAAGCAGCAACATCCTTACTTAAACCTGCATGGTGAGATACTCCACCTACCTAACTTAAACCTGCAAAACTGTTAAAACCTCAATGGGGTGCCAGGACTCAGGGGACCCAATCCAACGATTCTGTAGCATCTCTATCAAAACCATGCTGTTCACCTGGCAAGGAGGTTGTTGGAAAGACTGACTGTGCCGATACTGGTATTGCTTAATCCGGCACACTACATTCACTAAGACCATAGCTCCTAAACTAAACTAGGATATCCTTACCTGGAACCAGCCACTGGAGCTGCTGCTGCTGCTGCCCCTTGGGGCACAACTGCCAGTGCCTGCAGGGTCTCCAACTGCTGCTGCAGCTCTTGTACCTGAGCTCTGGTGTTCAACAGCTCCTGGGTTTGCTGCTGGTGCTGCATGGTCAATAGGGCCATGGTGCTGGCATCCAGAGGTGCGGACCCATCCGTAGCCGAGCCCGCCAGGCTGGAGGGGTAGCTGGAGTTGGCGTAGGAGCCCAGGGTGTTGATGTCAAACGAAGAGGGGATGCCAAGGGAGTCTGATGCCAAGGGGCCAGAAAAGGCGCCAGTTAGGCTGGAGACCGCAGAGTAGTCCAGGGACACACGCTGCGTTGGAGGCCTCATAGTGAGGGAAGCCTCAAAGGTAAAAGGGCTGCTTGTTGATGTTTGACAGGCTGTACTCAGGTCAGCAGCAGACAGTGAGGACCTGCAGTTGAACATCCCGTCGAAGCCCTGCTGGGAGGACTCTGCTGGCCAAGGATTGCCGCGGAAGTGCTGGCTCCTGGTACCATGAGCCAAGCTGCCCATGTCGATCGAGACGCGAGCATCATGTGGAGTGAAAGAGATGCCCTCGCTGGTGCTGGCAGGAGCGCTCCAGAGGACGTCTGCAAGCCTCTGCAAGGTTTCCGCCTGCGCTGCGGTAACTGCTAGCTGACTAGCTTCCAAAGCAGCGGATGCCGACATACCCAGGCCGGTCAAGCAAGCAGACGAGACTGCACAGTCGGAGCTGCACGCCATTTTACAACAGCCACCTACGGCCAAAAGCAAGAAAGCCAAATAAGTGAATAACTGGAAATGCCCGTTATAGAATACAATTGCGTGCCTGCTTTCATCTTCAACCAAAGAACCGTCACACGGAACTGCTCCACCGTCACACGGAACTGCTCCACATGGTAGTTGGTAAATTCAAAACCAAGTCAAGCAAAGCTGCTGGCTGACCTGCACGCACGAACGCATCCGAAAACACTAGCGCTGCTCAGCAAGTATGCTTTCGAGCTCTGAGTAGCGCAAGAAGCCCGCCGAAAAACTCCGTCCGAGTGGGCTGCCTGTTCCGACAAGCACTACGGTGCACGATGTTGGCTGCTAGCCTCAAGCAGATGCATGCTGGAATCCCAGGCGACCCCCACTCACCAGAGTACAAACGATAAGCGGGGATAGATCGATTTAAATCCAACCTCCCAGCCAGAGGTGCATTCCCCTTCCGTTGCGCTGTGGAGTTCACAAGTGCCCTGAAAGCTTTGTTCAAATGCAACCCAAATCTGTGGGGATGGCAGGGCTGGAGCTATTCACGGTAAGTAACAAGGTAACACCAACAGCGCCTTCAGACAGAGTACAGTGCCTCGTGGGCTTGGGTGGGGGTGTTTCTAAAGTGGGAGCTTGTCTTGGAGAGAGGATAACAGTTTCAGGTACCGGAGAAGGGGGGCCCTCGCTGCTATATAGCGCAAAGGTTCCCGTCATGTACGCACTCCTCGGCCACACGATGTCTCTTGGCCACTAGAGCCGGAAGAGCCCGCCGAAGAGGCCCGCCGAAAACAGATCTGCATAAAGGAAATGAGATTCGGAAAAGCGCACTGATCGGTGTGCTTTCCACCCGATCTGTAACTTTACTCGACAAATCTGCCCTCGAATGTAACCTGAAATCGTGAAATCAGCGAAATCAGTAACCCAAGTGACCCCGATGGCGGCTGCTATGCTGACGATGCAGCCTCAACCTCAGCCAATGTTTTTCGAGGCAACGCAGGTTTTGGCATGCTTGCGGCCTGGAAGCGATCAAGTCTGGAAGGATTACGAGTGTGAGCACTTTGAACGCTTTTCTATGCACCCTGCTAGTGTCACATGTCGGTTGACGTATTAGGCACGTACTTCACGGAGCCCACAACTTGGTCGCGTGTCGAAGACATTGAAACGCATGCTCAGATGGAGAGAACCGATGTCTGGCTGATGCGATGACAAATAGCAGCCAGGAGCGACGACCCCTACCGACAGCACCAAATGAAGAGGGCACCAGGGCACGTTGGTGAAGAACGGGCGAGTATCGAATGGGGCTTAGTATACGCCCTTTCAAGCAAGCATTCAAGTGTATAGCTAAGTATGGTTCAGCTGCTTGGAAGGTTAGGAATGCTTGTGCTCACCCTTCCGATGTGGCATGAGGTCCAACCAATAGGGTTTGTTACCAACTATTGCTTGCACCTGGGCTTACAAGCCCCCCTTGTTTTTCTTGGTAGGAGGGAGGCTCTTACCCCCATTGGGGCACTGTAGGTTTTGGGTGTTTTTGACCTAGCTGCTGGACCTCATGTCTAGGCACATGTTGTCATACACGCCGAAGATAACTCGTACTCTGTTCCACCTCGCTGTTCTTTGTGACAGCTTGAGGTGCGGGGCCTATGGCACTTTTTGCTATGGCATATCATTAAATATTTGTATAGTATGGAGGGCAAGAACTGTTGGCCACTAGATATATGTTGAATGCAAACAAAAGAAAGGAAGGAAGTTCTCTTGAGACGAGGTGGCTAGAAGTCGGTTAGAGGTAGACAGTGAATGCAGAGGTAGACAGAGGAATGGGTGCTTTGGTGCAGAGGTATACAGTGAAGGAAGGATGTTGTTCTGAGTGCCCTAGGAAGATTTCAGTTACTTGAACCATGCTCATCACAGGGCCTACTGTACTTCTACTGGGCCATCTTCCAGAGACTACTTGCATTTGGATGTGACAGCAGGAATGGAAAAGTCAAGTCACATAAGGTGCCTGCACACTGTCGGCAGACCAAGATGATGTCAATATACCAGGTGATTGCCACACCTTAAATGGTTGTTGTTGTTGTTGTTGTATACCTTGAGGGCGACCTCAAGGGCGGTCAATGGCTGTTTGTAGTAACCAATAATTAGGCACTACAGCAATCATTGGCAACTAGCCGCCGAGAAAGACAGCCTCCATCATACAGGGCCTCCCTTCTTCAGTGGACAGCTGCCAGCAGATGGACCAAGGCATTAGCATGATGAAGAATGGGGGGACAGAGGCACCATACCATCTCCTCTCTGCTCGCTATAAGGGTACCTGCTGGTACTTTCTGAACCAGACCCTCCCCTAGCAGAACCTTACATTGCCTGATGGCAAGAATGCCTAGCAGACCATGCATGTGGTGCCCGTTGTAATGCTGCTGGAGCCTCTGTTCACTTTCCTGGATGTTGCAGTTGTGTTGAAAGCCGAACAGGATAAGGCCCTTTGCGGTGGCCGCACCTTAAATTTTTGTTTGTTTGTTTGTAAGGAATTGCCCTTGTGCCTCACTGTGACCCACAGATCCTAAAATCCTGCGCACCGCTGACTGCTCTCCTGTCAAATGCTCTAAGTTTGAGGAGGGAAAAGGCTTGCTTGGACCTAATGGTCTCAAAAGTCCCAAGCACTGTTTGACCCTGTCCAAGGATCTTCAACCTTCATACTTTGTTTTGCATCTCTAAAACATTTGTGTTTTTCCGTGAGGTCACTGGTGAAAGGGTGCAGCATTGCCACGCTTCTGAATTTAGGATGAGTAGGGCCCTGCAGGGTTGTGAGCAATACTGCTTGCCATTCTGGTGGTGGTGCCGCCTGCCTATCTTCCAAAAATAGGGGCCAAATTACAGCGGCAGTAGTGGCTTGCTCTTCCGTCGCTGTTCACAGAGATTATGGCATTAAACTGCTTGGCTTGCTGCTGACTGGGTCCACCGGTCAGCGCACGGCAAGTCGAAATGGGCTGGCCTGACATACATTGGCCAGCAAGGGATCCAGGGTGGGCTGGTTGCAGCCATTGGGCTATATGCTTTGACAACCTGATGATTGGCCTCTTCAGACAGCTGTGCGATATGTTGTGTTCCGTGGTGCGCAGCAGCAGCTTGCCTATGTAGGGGGGGCCAGCTGTTGCTGGGCTGGCCTATAGCATTCCATGCTTGTGGCCAGCCATTAGGGTTGATGCAACTTTCTCTTTGATGCTATTTGTGGACTGGCATTGGAGGACTGCTGTGTCCCATCATCCGCACCTCGCCAGGAGCGTTGCCTTGACCTTTCAGGGATTGATTCGGCCACATGCATTCCATGTTGGTTGGGTCTGGTTGCATATCCCTCTGTGGTTGAGTCCTTTGCATGGTTTTTGTACATCTCCAGCCCGTGGTAATCGTCATTGTTTGCCATGCCATTGCAACCGATGGAGGAGTGGGTGGTGTTCTTGATCATGGGCTCTGTCTCGATAGGAGCGTTGCCTTGACTTTGGAGGGATTGATTCGGCCACATTCCATGGTGGCCACATTCCATGGTGGTTGGGTCTGGTTGCATATATCCCTCTGTGGTTGAGTCCTTTGCATGGTTCTTGTACATCTCCAGCCCGTGGTAATCGTCATTGTTTGCCATGCCATTGCAACCGATGGAGGAGTGGGTGGTGTTCTTGATCATGGGCTCTGTCTTGCCTGGATACATGTTTCGGTATCAGTACTGCTTGAGTTGGTGGTCTGGAAGCCATTGTGTTTGGATCCATCCGATGGTGTGTTTGGTCGGTTCGACCTAGCAGCCCTTTGCGGTTGCCACACCTTAAATGTTTGTTGTTGTTGTTGTTGTTGTTGTTGTTGTTGTTGTTATGGCCAGGCACATTGATCACCATCATGGGTGCCGGCATCTCTTGCAGCCAGTGGCAATTGATTTGGTGGGCCGCCAATAGCAAGTTATCGTTGAACATGGCAATGATTACGTTCAGGTAATGAGGGAAAGGGAATTCCAAAGTGCGTGAGCAGCAGCCCTTGTGTGTCAGTTTTGCGGTTTTCTAAATGCTTACCCTTTGCCATTGCCTGGGCCTATTGCAGTCTGTAAGCCAGCACGTGCCTGCATCTTCAGGCATGTTGTTTTCAAACACCATCTTTCTTCTTATGAGCACATGGCAGGTTGCCTGAAATATATACAGAGGTCATCGTTGACCCGTACTTGGGAGTCACTTAAGTTGAGTGCCTGAAGTACACTGTATGTACGGTATTTCAGTGTGCCTGCCATAAACCGGGACCAACAAGAGAGCGAGAGACAAGTGCCACGGGATGTACATGCCGCCCGTTGCACCTAAGCACTACGGCTTCTCCGTACTAACGCGAGTCCACTAGATCAGCGAGCATTCATACTCCCCCAGGTGCACCGCTTCTTCGACTGCTGTCTTCTGTGGCACATTTGGCCCCACTACATGCTGCTCCCTGCATAATAACAGATTGGACACAGGTGGCAGGTGCTGTTTCGAGGTGCTATATCGAGTTGGGCTTGTTACGTCTAGACCATGTCTATGTCAGAAGACGAGGATGACATTCAAGAGGAGAAAGTTCCTCGCTGCTATGAGCTCCATGAAGTTGGCGACCTGGCTGTCTGGTCTGTCACTACAGCCAAGCCGGGTAATGGTGTTGAGTTACTGCGGGATGGCAACACAGAGACCTTCTGGCAGTGAGTGCACTGGCCATCAAGTTAACCTATCATTGAGAACTGTTAGTCTCATCTGTGGGGTTTTTGGTAAAGGTCGGATGGCGCACAACCCCACCTTGTGAACATCCAATTCCACAGACGAGTAGAGCTGCTGGTAAGACCCTTGTTGAACTTCGTAGTGCAAGATATTGCTCCCTTTAGGCTCTGCAATCGATGGGGCATAAGCATCATGCTCTTGTCCAAGCATGTATGCATGAAAAAGCAGCTGTAAGGTGGTTGAAGATTTCTCAATGGGGGGGGCTGCAATATGTGGTGGTCCCCTGCATGCACAGAAGCCCATGCTGACTGCCATGGAGCTAAAACTAGGGTTAGAACCACTGCAGGGACGCTATGATCCTGTGGCCTTCATGCTAGTTGCAGACACACCCAGGTCTCAGGACACACGACCTTTTAGTCCAGGGTATAAAGCAGAGCCTGTGCTAAGACAGCTGCTGTTCATGGCACAACCTCCTCGCTTAAGAACAGCACCATTGCCTCCAGATGGTCTGCCATGGTCCTCGTGCAACGCTTATCCACTATTGCTGCCACCTCATGCTCAAGCAGCCTTCTTCCAGGACATACTAGTGCTATACTGCCAGACTGGGTCAAGTATCCCCCCAGAAACTTGCATTTGCTTGGAGCCTCGGTCCCTGCCCGGGAACCTGTCTTGGCCTAAGGGAGTGCTTCAGGAGCTCCTGCTCAGTATTATCTATGCTGAATCCATGCGCTGCAACTGCAACTTGTGATTGGTGGCATATTGACATTTCCTCGCCCATCTGTAAGAATAATGCCAGCCAATAGGCGCTATGAACTTGCAAGTATCTGCGGTCAAGCGTGTATTTGCAAGCGCACTAACACACATGCTGTGGTCAAGACGGACAGTACTGTGACTTAAAGATCCAGACCATGCACCCGAAGCCCCAGATGGGTACCTTCGTAGTTTGCCCTAGTTTATCTTCAAGCTGCATAAGGGTAACCATGTATTGTTTACCCTCTGTGTTATCCTCTACAAACCCTTATTGTAGGCTTAACTTGGCATGGCCTACTCTGCCTGCTAGCCAACTGCAATTAGGACTGGAGCAGTTCTTCTCTCCTGCTCCCCCACCTCCAGCCACTAGTGCTCTTGCTTAACTGCTGCTGCTCCCAGAAGTGTGGAAAGCCCTGCTGTCTGCCTAGGGCTGACTTATCTCTCTTATAAGCATGTTTGCTTTGAGCTGCTACCCCCCCCCCCCCAATGACTGCTGTTGTTGCTGCCATGTCTTCAGGAGCTGCGGCTGTACGTGGACTTCCGCGGCGATGAGAGTTACACACCAGCTAAGCTGCTGGTGCGGGCGGGCAACAGTGTACAAGAGCTCAAGGTGACAGCAGCGGGGGGGTGGGGGGGGCAGGAGGGAGGAGGATCTTGAAGAAGGTTCTGGTTTGTGCCACCTGCAGTCGTCTATTGGAGCGGTTCACATTTATGACTCACCCTTTCTACATGCTTATAAATAATGCTATTTGAATGGAGGTTGCTATTTGGGTGGTACAAGGGGGAGGGGCAGCCAGCGGGAGTGGAAAGGAGGGCAATGCTGTGCAGTGGCTGCAGCAAAGGGCTCTTGCAGACAGCTGGCAATAGATAGATGGAGATGCCCTGAGGGAGATGGGCTCTAGCTGGAGCTATGGGGCATGCATTGAGTTTGTCTGCCTGTGCTCAGGGGGAGGCAGCTGTTACATGTATTTGAATCTAGATCCTTAGAGTCACGCATGTGCTGAGCAATATCTGGTCTAATATCTTACGCAACTGATAAAGTAACGTCTGTCTCTCCTTACGCTCTGGGTACTGCTGCTGTCACTGCTGCCTCAAACTCAGGCCCTTAATGCTCCTGCTGGTGGCCCCGCTCCTGCTGCTATACTCGCTGTTGTTGCCAACCCCGCTGCTGCTTTTGGTCGACTACTGTGTCTGTTGCTTGTGTTAGATTATGCTTGCTGCTGCACCTCCTGCTTAGCTTCACCTCCTGCTGCTTCTCCTGGCCTTCTCCCCTGCTGCTCCTTCACTTAGTGCCCATGCTTGTCATTCCATGCAGGACCTTCATCAGTTGGAGCTGAGCCAGCCTTCTGGTTGGATCACGGTGTATCTCTCACCCACAGTTATAGCAGGCACAACAGCAGGGGAGAGGAGGAAGTGTGCAAAAACGGTAGCAGCAGCAACGCCACGACCAGAGCCACTGAAAACATTCTTCTTGCAGGTGAGGGTGCACAAGACTCGACTGGGAGGTGTACGACCAAACAATTTGCAGTGAGCTATCTCGCATAGGTTGGGTGCAACCCGCAACATGAATCCTACTGGATGATGCACGTTTTGTTGCAGGGCTTGCGTTAATGGGAGGTGCAAACATTACTGTATCAGATTTGAGTGAGCAGGTTTCTCCAGGGAATCTTTTGTGGTACTGCTAGGTGATGGGGGATGAGAGCTATGTGCTGGGTTGGAGGGTAAGGGTGTGGAAGGGTGGCAAGCTTAAGATGGATTTGAGGTTATAGGCAGTCTGAAGCAGAGAGGGCTTGCGACAGGGAACAGGCAGGGTGGGATGGGGTATTTCCCATGTTTCGCCGGCTGGGCGGATGGGAGACTGAAGAGAGGTGAAAACATGAAGGAGAAGGCTGAGGTAGCTGAGGTGGTTGGCATTGTGCAAGCGCCACCATGAGCTGGTTGGCTTGCAAAGATTCATGTGCTTCTAGACCCACACTGCCTGGCAGAACCATTCTGACAGATACCAGTAATAAAGAGAGGGGGAACAGGGTCCACACAGGGCAGTTTAATTGTGGGTCCATGTAAGCAGTGCCATGTTCAGTGGGCACTCCCATCC
Source organism: Pseudopediastrum boryanum (assembly GCA_963556185.1). NCBI lineage: Eukaryota > Viridiplantae > Chlorophyta > Chlorophyceae > Sphaeropleales > Hydrodictyaceae > Pseudopediastrum > Pseudopediastrum boryanum. Next base: position 7,176,642 of record OY744504.1, on the reverse strand, counting down.
TTGGAACAGTTGATGTACTCTGGTCTTCTCCCGAAGCACTTGTGTAACTATTTTGGTCATGAGCCTTGTGGTATGTTATGTTGTGCCGCACACCTCACCGCTGTTTTGCTTGCAGGCAGGTGCAGAGCTTGCACTACGGCTGGCCAGCGGCAGCACGGCTATGACCTGTGATGCCCCATGTGCCTTCTTGCTGGACAGCTAGGGTAATCACCAACAGGCCAGAAGGGTAGGGGACGAACCTCCATGTGATGGATCCATGGGAATTGTCTGTTGGTGGCTACTGCTCGCTTTCATCATGCTGCTGTTGCTGTCTCTTCTTCTGCTGCTGCTGCTTCTCCTGCTGCTGTCGGGGCTGCTGTTTCTCGTTGCTGTTCCGCTCTTATCTCTGCTCCTTCTCTTTCTGCTGCTGCTCCTGTTCCTGCTGATGCTGAGTGTCCTCCTCCTGCTGCTGCTGCTGCTGCAACCACAGGTAGCTGTATTGAGCAACCACCAGAATGGTCGTGACACGCACATCAGATGTATGGAGGTGTATGGGCCCAAGCATGATGACACCTGCTCAGCACCCAGGGCACAGCCTTCAAATCTGGACCTTGTTACACCAGAGATGGCGATGTACAGCAGCATAAGATGAACCTAACATATCTGGTAAAATAGGCCAAACCTTACCTTCTTGCTTCACATATGCATTGATGCAATGGATGCAGGTCTTTTGGTGCTTCATCGGCATATGAATTATCTGGTGTGTGGAGACTGATGCTCAGGTGTGGGGACCTGTGTTGGATTGCCAATGCCATGGGCCGGCAGGTGTGCAGGTGTGTTCGAGGCGACTACTGCCGTTTCAGTAGTTATGGTGTCGTAAGTGTGAGGTAGAAGGGCCAGTGTCCGTACCTGCTAGTCACCGGCTAATTTGGTTCCTGTGTGAGAACTCTGGGGCATGTTTTGCATTCACTGCAGTATCTTTACTTGTACAGTATACCCAAACATATTGTCGATATTTGCTGCCTGCTGGAAAGGGTCGCCCCTAACCTGGGCAACCGTCTTGCATTTCAGGCTCTTCTGGTGTGTGCGAAGCTTTACAATGCCTCTCCTAAATTCAGATCAAGTGTTATATCATCGATGGCAGCACAGCACTTTCTGCAGCCGTGGAGTGCCCGCAAAATGCCCCATAAAGTGGGGAAATGCATGCTCCAATGTATGGGGAGAAGGAAGCTTTTGCTGAAAGTAGTACAGAAGGTTGGACTTCAGTGGCGGAATGTCCCCTCTCGTGCCTTTTGTTATGCTTTAGAAACGAGGTTAGAACAGAGAGTACATTGCATGCAGGAATTGACGCCCGCCCTTTGGTCATGGGAGAATCAATATGCATCCGAACCCTGCCCAGGGAAACTCGTCAGTACGGCTTTCCTGTGCCGGCTGCCCATTACGATGACGCTGAATACAGACTTTCTCCAATATCGCCCGTCTTATCTCACCTACACTCATTGCTTGTAATTGGGTTTTCACCACTAAGGGCCTAGCACAATGCCAGGACCTGATGATGCTTGATACATCTGAGATGAATGGTGAATGAAGAGATGTAAAATACATACCTCATGCATGGGGTATCGTTCTCTTTCAACACACACTAACAACCTGGTTGGAGTCATGTGGCAAGTGCTGCACGGTCCGAGGGCTGTGCAGTGATCTATCTCACATACCTCATGCATGGGAGCTACCATCATGCGGTTGATACAACATACACCCATGCAGGCCATGCAATACCCCACCCGTCCACCTCATCATAGAGGTCCATCAGAGTCCATATGCATATCCATCCGCATGCCCCACCATCTATGATCGACGTTTCCTTGCACTGGCCCCCTTGCTATTTCCCGCAGCACCTCCATCACCAGCTGGAGCTACCTCACCACCATCACCTGCTGCTGCTGCTGCATTTGCTGCTATTAATCTCCTAGCAGCAGCATCCGCCAGCATCTGCCTCTGAGCCCACTGCTGCTGCTGCTTATGCTCTGGCTGGCCGCTGCTGCCCCTTCTACTGCTGCTTGAGGTCCTCTGCTGCATCTGTGGCACAAGTAAGGGAAAACGAAACAGAAGTAAGCTGAAGTCTGCAGTGCCTTGCATTGAGCACAAAGCATGGTAACACTCTAGAGCTGATTACAGGCTGATTAGCAGCAGACTGTGGGCCAGGAGGTTTTGCAGTGCAGTGAGAACTGAGTGCCCAAGCCCTTCTGGCATATTAGCAGCGTGCTTGGCCCTTTTCTGCTTTCCAAAGGCTCACTGAAAATCCTGGAGCACTTTAATAGACCTGGGAAGGATTGTAGTCATCGAATACGTTTGTATTCTCTTCAAGTATTGAACAATTGGCCCACACTCGATGTGAGGCCACCCACAAATGTCCCATGTTTCTGTTAACATCAACTATGCAACGATCCGCTTTTCATCCAGCAGCAAGTCCACTACATGCACAGTGTCAGCACAACTACAATCAAAAACACAACCCATGCATCGCCCAAAGAAAGCCATCAACCTCATGCCCCACGCAAAAAAAGCACCATCACAAGAGTTTTCAGGAACCAGGACAAGCCTCCACCTACTCGGAGATTGGGTACAGGTAATCAAAGCAGGGGAGAGTGATGCGACAAAAAAGCAGGGTCTGTCATGCAGTGCCAACCTACTCCTCCTTCCCAATCCTCCTTTATTGAACCATGAGCAATGTTAATGCATGATAAGTGTAACTGCCCTGCTCTGCTCTGTCCCACTCACCCAGATATTCAGGATCCTCAGCCCCACCACTGGCAGCAGCGCCAGCAGCACAAACGCCACCCCCGTCCCTGCTGCTGCCAGCCCTTCTGCTGCTGCCCCTGTGCCTCGCAGCCAGCGTCTCACCCTAGACCTCAACCACTTAGACCCTGGCAGCCCCCATAGGAGCCCATTCAAAGACAATGACTGCCGTGTGCCAGTTCCTGTGGAGGATCTCCTGGAGGAGGTGGGGCTGGAAGGTGGACAGGCGGTTGCGTCTACAGGACTTCCATCCCAGCATGACCCCTCGGCTGCTGACTGCGGGGCCATCTGTAGACCTATAGTTGAGTGCAGAGGGAGGGCCAGTCAGAATATGTGTATGTTATCCTTCCATCTTCCCCTCTCTTGCCATTCCCTACTGCAAGAGGCATGCTCCCAACATCCACAAGATGATGCTGATCTTTCCCACTTACCTGCATCTCCGCTCATGGAATGTTGGCATCGGCTTTAGCCGCATCTACATACTCAAGCTGAAACGCTGCAAACTCATCCAAGTTCAATTGTTTAGTGCTACATTTGCGCGCGTTGAGAGCATAGACTAAGTAGCCATGTCCCTCTAGTTCATCGCCCGTGTCATGGACGTAGCCTGGCCCGACCTTGGCTCTGATAACCTTCCCCTGGATTGACTATTGCCTTCTAAAGCTCTCTAGTAGCACAGCTCATGCTATGCCATAGCCAGATTGGCCTAGGCCAGCACCTGAAGCTGTCACAAAAGCAGCAGGATGATTGAAACGAACAAGCTACCCCCATGCCTGTGGTATGCAGCCTTTCATAAAGGATAGTGACTGCTTGCCCATGCAAAACAAACATTAAGAATCAGGGTTAAGAATTCAGAGAAAGGACTCTGAGTCGTTACTCATCCACTGTTCCTCCCATTCACGATCACCTCATTGTTTGGCTCGTTCCCATTGTTTGGCCTTTTTCCCCTTCCCATACCCCTTACCTGCTATCTCCACCTTACCCATGCTATGCCCCCTTTGCCTTTGTGCATACTGCTTCAACCTGTGTTATGCCACATTACCCCCTAGTGTAACCCCACACGCGTCTCGTCCTCCTAACTGTACTCCACCCCTTCCCCTCCAAGTGGCTATGCAAGAGCCCCCCTCCCCTTCCCCCCCTCACCTGCCAGAGCACATGCCTCCCCTGGTCCTCCTGCTGCTGCTGCTGTGCCTAGTGTGCTACACACCAGGCTTGACCCGGAGCAGGGCTGCAGACCAACTGATCCATCACCTAAACTGAAGTAATCCTGAAGTTGAGATGGGCAGGAGCAGCAAAATGTGAGACGAGGTTTCTTGCCGCCTTTAGAAGAATTGGTTCAGCAAACCATCCGGCAAAGCCTGGAGCAAACTCGACCTCTAAGGGTACAAGCAACACTGAAGCCTAACATCTCTCTGGCGTGCGTGCTACGGCAAAAGCCTTCACAAGCATACCCCCTTCCCCTGCCCTTGCCACCCATGCCTCCTGAAGACCCTTGACCTCCCTTCACAACTACCCGATGAATCCCTTGCTGTGCTCTGATGACTCCCGCCTTCACTCACAGCCCATCCACTGCAATGCCAATGAGACGCCCTGAACCACATCCACTGCACCAACCCCGATCCTTCACTTTCCCACCTGCTACTATCAGGGCATGGGTGAAGTTCCAGCTCAGAGCTTGGGATAGTGCAGGGGACCCCTGCTATCCCTCCTCCCACTCCTCTCCGCCCCTAGCACCTCCTTCTGCTGTTGCCACTCACCACACATACATTCAATGGTATGAAGTGAGTGCTTGCTTCCGGCCCCCCCCCCCCCGCTCGCTCAACTTCCCCATACCAATCCTTCCGTAAACACTGTTTGGGGCCCCTTCTTCCTGCGTGCCGATTTTCAACAGTCCTATCTATTTCCAGAAGCTGTGTGGCGGCAGTTCGCAATCGGCAGTCTGCTAGAGGACGACCTGGTCCACTTCCCATCATCTTCAGATCTACCACTGCCCCCTGCAAGCTGCCCCCCTGCCCCTAACCCACTGCCTCTCCCACTGCCCCCTTCCCTGGCACCCATTGGCCCTGCCCTCCCCCCCCCCTCTCCTCCTCCCCCCCCCCCCCTCCTCACCTCCTTACAGCTGTCCAGCAATCGTTGACATACACTGTAACACACATCGTTCATATCACCAGTGCCAACCTGCAAAGTAACCATCACAACATTATCATACAATACCCTGGGTGAAGGGCCAAAACCAGCTAAGCAGCTACACAGCAATATCAGGCTGACAGTGACCCTCCTGTGGACCACTGCTGGACTGGAAGGGAGAAGGCGTTACATGCTGTTGCCTTGTGCTGTTATTGGTTGTGCTCTGGAGGTGGGTCTCTCGCAATGTTGAGGTAAACTACTTCTTTCTGTTACACCCCTCATGGTGGATTGAGCGTAGCAGTTGGTAACAATGTACCATGTGCTGTCTCCACACCCCTGTCCTGATGCAATGCAAATGCTATCACATGCAATTGATCAAAGCAGCCATTTTCTCCTCACCCACCCTCCCTATCACAGGCGCTGACTACTATACATAGCTATCAAAGGTATAAAAACACCTCTTTTCGCAGCTCTGCTTTACCGTTTCATCTTTAGCCTGGGGTAACACATCCCACCATGTCCCCCTTTACAGGATCTATGTCTTACCGCAACCCTAAGTTAAGGCCCCCTCCCATGCTTTGCTCTTGATGAGATCCCTCTCTCTCCAACATAATCAACTTGCCCTCTATGCTGCCCATTATTTGACTACGGTGCTGGTTCTTAATCAGTAGGGATGTGGCAGGATCTCCAGCCCCACACACCTTTGCCGCCACACCAACATCCAACCCACCTTTGGTCTACACACTCCATGGGAGCCGCCCCTTGTCCACCCCATACTTGTCCCAATCCATACCTTCCCCTTTTGCCCCCGTGCAACTGATTTGCCCTTTCCCACACCACTTTTGGTCCGCCTTCCCCAGTTGGGTTGCAATCCCTTCTCCCTCTCTTCCCACCTCATCCCGCCATAAGATCGCTCCCCCAAACCACTCCTCCTCCTCCTCCCCACTTCCCCCTGCAAATGCCCCCCCTGCCCCCCCCCCCTCCCCCCGCCTTCACCCGCCCACTTCCCAGCCTGCTGCAACATGTTCCCCCTCTCACCACCCTTCCCCCTCATCTTGTAGCAAATTGCTCCACCTCCCCTCCCAGTGCCCCCCATCTCCCTCACCTCTGGGTGACACACTCTACAAGCCAGCCATCCCAGCATTGCCCTGCAGTCCTGAGATATATCCCCGCCATCTAAGCTGCGTGCCACACTGCTGGCCAGCGTCAAAGCATGGCTCACATTACAGCAACTGCAACCATACTGGGACACAAACAGCAGCAGGCAGCAAAGTGACTGTAAGCTACAGCAAAGCAGAAGGTGAGCGGATGAAGGCTAGAGCAACCCAAAATCGATTTTCCCTTTTCAAAGTGCTTAACAAAGTGCTCATGACTCCACAAGCTGGTTTACTGCTTCAACAAGGTTGTCAGTGTGCTGATGGTGGCCGGGGCCATACGGTGCAAGAGTTGTCCGCATAAAGAACCACGAATGGGGGGGGACAATCTGCTAGATGCCTAGAGGATGCTTCCTGTAATCATGGACAATTGTCTAAGCCTGCTTGCTGCAATGTCTGAATAGTCTAACTCAATGCACAGACGATCACGGTGCCATGCCACAGGTGGGTGTGGCTCCAAAGCTGTGCACTGCCCTAAAGCACAATTACGGTTCATTGTGTGCCAAAACACCTGGAACAGTCACTTTGGAACAAGCAGTGCTGTCGCCTCCTAATGCAGCTAGGTTTTACTTTGACCAACTGCTGGGGCTGGAATTTATAACGCGTCCCTTATATCCCTGACCCACCTGGGGGCAGAAGGGCAGCTTGACGCGCTGGGGTTTAGGGTATGGCTTATCCAGCAATAGGAGGCCCTGCAGAGGTGAATGAAGGGAATGTAAGGTTTAGGGACCGCCTTGCAGCCAAGTCATTGCAGATTACTAGACCTCCAATGACATGACATGCTCCAAGTTGGGCACAACATAAGCGTGTGACCATGTCATAGTGCTGGTATATGCTGCCGACAGGGGTGAATGAATGACATGGAGGTAAAAAGGAAGTGCCCAGGGCGCAGTTTGGTTACTGAATTTGGGGTTTTGTGGGATGGCAAGCATTGTTGCTGGGCAGCGGTACTGCGGCTGGCTACCGCCTCACCTGCGGCTGGCATGTGCCATCTGCTACTGCTCTCGCTTGCACCATTGGGATGAGCCATAGTAGGCTGCACAGGCTGACCGCCAGCAGGTTTGGCATGCCGCACCACCAGTCACAAGCCCTAGGGGCTCATCCTGCTTAGAGAGTGCCCAGCAGTAGTGGAAGCTCCGTGTGACTACCTCGTAGATTCGAATGGAGGTTGGGAGGTATGCCTGAGACTGAGATCTGAATGAGTGCAGCTGGAATACCAACGTTTTTCTCCGATCACGGCCGAAGTATTCAGCGAGGAGCAAGTCTCCAATGAACACCCTAAGCTCTCCCAATACGTTCGTACCCAAGGATGTAGGTACGATCATCCGTCATGGCTTGTAACGCGGCCAATTGGTCTAGGCAATGGCCCTCGAAAGCAGCGTAACTCGAGTGACTCCAGGTGACAAGTGGGTGACTGCTGTACTGGAGGGCCGAAAGCCAGCCTTGTCTGTTTCAGGCGATTCATGCCCCCCTCTGCTGCCTGGATTAACAATGCACACTTACTGTTAGCGTGACTTACTAGGTGCTAGAAGGTTGTGACTCCTGAAGGTCGTGACTGCAAAGTGTTGCTCAGGCCGCGTTTCAACGCTGCTTTTCCCATTGCACTGATCGCATGCGGTCTTGCTTTCTATCAAAGACAACAGCGTCTTGCCCTCTGACAGAGGGACCTCTGTCACGCCCTAGTATAGTTACTAGACGTACCCAACGAATGTCCCGGGTCCGGGATGGCGCTCTGCCTGAAGCAGAATCTGCAATAGAATTTCTAAGTTTACTAGAGAACCTCAAGGTATGCTGCGGACCTCTCAAATGCGTTTGAGCCTCAGCCCTTGATCAGCACTGCTGACTTGACCCTCTACCGCTCCATCCTGCAGCTCACGAAACGGACAGGATGGGTCCGCTGCAATGTATCCAAGCCCGAGAGCATAGCCGATCACATGTACCGCATGGCTATGATGGCGATGCTGACATCATCTGGTGGTACACCCGGCGCAGCAGTAGCAGCGGGTGGCCCTCCCGGCAGCGCTAGCAGCAGCAGCAATGGCTGTACGCCTCCCATCAACAGCGTTCACTGCATGAAGATGGCTTTGGTGCATGACGTGGCAGAAGCTATCGTAGGAGATATCACTCCTCATTGCAACGTAAGCATGTCTCCCACAGCTGCCAAAGAGGCAACAGCTACTGCAGGAAATAATGCAAATGAAACTTATGATAGCAGGCTTAAATCGTATGGAACGACTGCGGCACACAACTGTGAATCTTGGATAATATACAAGGGCAGCTTGTATTAATGGAAGGACCTGCTCTGCTGCCAATTGTGGCTCAAAGGAGTCATGCTGCACACAGAACGCTGTCTAATAAGCCTTGGCCCCAGAATGTATTGACGTGTGTTGCTGACACTGCAACCAGCAGTGGCAGACCCAAAGAACAACAAGCGCTCAGCACTAACAGCTTTCAAAGGAGTTTGGCACGCACATGTGCTCTGAGTGCAACTCAAAAGAATGCTTTGACAAACCTGGTATCTTGTCATCTCTTTGCGCAGCAATGCATGTTTCCGCTAATATCTGCAGGTTGCTCTGTGATTCAAAAATCTGCAGTGACAGCCGTGTAATTTGCTTTCAAACCCGACAAAGCATTGGGGTAGTGCATGTTGTAAGATGTGGTTATCCAGGGGAGGCCCTGGTCTGCTGCTTCTGCTGTGTGCATGGCTCCTCCACATGTCAGTGAAATCACTAAGGGTACTCGTGGTGCCCTTTCAGACTCTGCAACAGGACATGTCACATCAGGTTGATCATTTCACCCATCCTTGCACACTCGACATGACGTATTATGACCAGCGCATGACCTCTTGAACCCTTACTGGGTGAAAGACATGGCATTTGAATTGGGGTTGACCTTGTTTCATCACGTATTCCTGTGCGGTCATGGCAGGTGTGTTCCCAGCTACTAATCACATGGTGGTTCATGTCTTCCCTTGGTGTAGGTGAGTGATGAGGAGAAGTATGAGTTGGAAGCCTCAGCTATAAAGAAGATTAAAACAATGATAGGGGAGCATACGGCTGTTGGTGAGAGCGGGAAGCCGGGGGGAGGGGTGGAGGAGAGGGGGGTGCGGGGACAGAAGAGATGAGACGGGAGATACAAGACGGGAGATATGGGAAAGGAGATACGGGACGGGAGTGACAATAGAGCTGAGGGGTGCAGTGAGCCAGAGCAGCATGGTGCTAGCCCAGGATTACACAGGTGACAGAGGGAGGGAACAAACTGGAGGCGACCAGAGGGAGGAGGCAGTGGGAGGGAACACACGGATGAGATAGAGGAGGGAAATTACTTGAGGTCGAATGCGGAGGAGGGGAGAGAGCGTCTGCAGGACTGCGGAAGGCTGAGACAAGGGACAAGCAAAGAAGTAAGACAGGTAGGAGACAGTCGGGAGGAAGAAGGATAGGTGGGAAATGAGGCAGCTTCAGTGCAAGGGGCCAATGAGGAAATATAAAGCCCTAAAACCTGTTTGGTTGTACATATCTGTACCAATGGCATGTAAGGAGGCAGCGGGCTGAAGACCATGCCAGGAATGTGGCTAACATGTGGGCTGCTGCCTGAGCGCTGCTGCTGCTACCGCTGTTAACCATAGCACTAGCAGCAATGAAGAGAACGTTTAATTTTCCTGCATTACTGCGATTGAGCACTGCATAACAAGAACATGCTGTTTCCATCCGCACTTATCCGTTATTTGTTAAACCTCCAGACCGGGTTCCACCTTGATCTCCTTGCTTAACTCACTGAGTCCCCCTTCGTGCTGCCTTCTTGTTGCTCTCCTACCTCCCTTAAACCCTGGCAGCTCAGGACATAGAGTCTTTGTGGTTGGAGTATGAGGCGCAGGAAACTGCCGAGAGTCATCTGGTGAAGGACTTTGATAAGCTGGAGATGATCCTCCAGGCATCGGAGTATGAGGGGAAGCAAGGAATCAACCTGCAGCAATTTTTTGACTCTACACACGGGAAGTTCAAGACAGACATAGGGTGAGGGGACGGAGGGGACGGCAGGGAGGGAGGGGCCTGAGGGAGGGAGGGCAGGGGACGGCAGGGAAGATGGAGGGCAGGGATGGGGAGTGAAGGGGAGGAACGGCGGGAGGTCCAGAGAAGGATAGATGCAGGGCTTTGAGGGGGAAGGAAGGGGAATGGGGAAGGCAGAATGCCGAGGGGGGAGGATGGCATAGGGGGCCTGGTCTGTAGAGGGCTGGGTTAGGTGTAAGGGTGTTAGGTGAGGGTTTCAACGTGTTGTGAGCCAGTCTTAATGTTCAGGGAGTGGGATGACTGGGCATGTTGCTTTACAAGGTGGTTGCATTAAATTCGTCCGGTTTTAAATTTGTCCCAAATCAGTTTTTGTCATACATTGTCATGTTGAACCAAAAACATACCTCATGATAATTCAGCCCAGGGAGTGTTGGGGAGGGGAGGGTGTACAAGGGGCTGGCGTGGCGCGGCTGAGGGAAGAGGTGTCTACAGAGGGGAGTGACTGTGAAAGTGGCTTTCGACCAGTCAGGTCACAGCAGCTGCTCACAGGGGGGTATACCTGTTAAACAATATGTCCTCTTAGAATACCGGTGGAAGGGACACATAGATGATGTTGAGGAGTTCAGGAGGTTCTGCCAATCTCAAGGAGCGTGAGTTGGTCCTGCCTAGTATGTTGTTCAAGATATGGCTGCTGTGTTCTCTACCTTCTGATGGAGGAGCTTAAACAGTCAGCAGACTTGAGACGTCTAACGGCAGTAGGCAGTAGAGGTTTGGAAGCAGCATCATAGTGATGGTGAGGCTGCTTTCAGGACAGTGGTGTAGAGTAGGTGAACATCTTGCTTGCTTGTGGTTAATCCCAGTGATGTTTCTTGCCGGTGGCTACGCCTAATATTCGTTTAGAGATAGATGGGGCATCATCACTAGGGTTGGGGCAGACGTATACACATGATATTGGGAAAGGGGTTCGACCCCGGTGTGTTTGGCCGTTTCAACCTAGCTGCCTTGTGTGCAACCACACCCTAAGTTCATGTTTATTTGTTTGCTTATTGTAAGGGGTATATGGAATATCAGTTTATGGTCCTGCCCAACCATAATCATCACACAGATTTCCGGCCTTGTCCAGATGAGTTGATTCCAGTGATGTGTTTGCTTGTGTTCATGATGATGCAGGAGGGCGTGGGCCGCTGCAGTAATCAACAAAAGGACTCAACAAAAGCAGCAGCAGCAGGTTGGCAAGATGGAGCAGCACCAGTAGCAGCACCAGTAGCAGCACCAGCAGCAGCAGCGGCAGCAGCACCGGCAGCAGCAGCAGGTGGTAGTGGGAGACGGGAGGCCGGTAGCAGGATGAGGAAGAGCAGGACCGGCCGCAGCAGTATTGGGAGGAGAGGGTTGGAGGAGGAGTACACCATGGAGCAGCGGCAGTAGCAGAAGAATTTGGAAGTCAGGATGTGGAATTTCAGGAGCAGCCGCTGCAGCAGCAGCAGGTCCAGGAGGACTGGCATGTAGCAGCTGGAGGTTAGTAGTTTGACCTGAGGTTTTGCAGCAGCAGCAGCAGGAGGAGGGGGTCCATGTGCAGACTCGTGGTATGCATGGCAAATGCCATGTGATGGTGGGTCTGAGGGGATGTATGTTGGGAACTTTATTTGTTCATGGAGGAGCTTCATTACGTACCTCATGACATAGTAACTTCCATTTGGTGAGGTGGGGGAGCATTTTGCTTGACGCGATATGAACGCTTGCATGTCAGCACATGCTTATCTATCTGGTCTGCTCCCGATCAAGCAGGTGTCCGGTCCGCTAACTTTTCAATGCATTCATGCATGCTGACCCCCGTTCGTCTTTGCTATTGCCATGTAAGGTGTCAGGACCGGATTTTGAACCTCAAGTTTACGACCGCGAGCAATCTAATTCAGCAGCTTGCCAGGATGCCTCAGTGCTGGTGTGTGGCCGTAGCGACTGGCCATGGGCACCGGTTCGCTGGCTCGCTCTTGTACTAATACATGTATCAACGATCAGATTTGAATCGACGGTGGACCTGACCCTCGCTGAGTGCCTGCAATAAAGTTGACACGTGGCTTTCGACCGTGCGGTCCCGCTGCCCTATATCTCACTGACTCAGCTGACAGCTTGCTTATGCGAAAGTGACTCAACCACCCTTCACCCTTCACCTGTCCACAGCCTGCAGGCCTTTCGAGGACATACGAACCAATGTGCGACCTGGACAGGTTATATTAATTGGTTTGGGGGTCAGAGAGAGGATAATTATACAGCCTACTCGTGTGCCCGCAACTGTTTTCATCCGTTGAAAGCTTCCGGAAGCACGGCTTCGCGGAATACGCGGGTCTGCCGCTGCAGGTGTGCACTATCCTTAAGAAACGGGGTAAGTACCTGGTTTCTGATATCATCGCCTGCTGTATTGCTGCGTATGCATAGTTCTCAGCAGGTGCCTTGGCACGTTTGCCGGTGTTACCGACGGCAACCTCCAAGCGTGCATAGCCCCTGTTGGGTGCCTGATCTTAAGGACAACCTGACGACTTGTGCAGTTTTCGGCCAATTAACTGGTGACGACCACAATGTTGTTCAGGCTGTTCAGTGGTTCAACGTCATGCCACATGCCGTCATAATGGCAGCCATGCATCCTGGTGCAGAATGATGCGCACAATTCGAGTACTATTGCCTCCGGACCTCTACAGCTGCTGAGTTCGGGGTTGGCCTTCCATGCAATGCAAATCATACTTGCCCTAAAATGCAAGTACATGACGGTGGCGCGATTGTAATGCCACACCTTTCACAAGCTTGGATCTCAATGTGCCTCTGCTTCATTTGCAGGTGCGTAATCAAGCATACAAGATGCGCGTCCACGTCGGGCTTTTCTTGTTAGCTGTGGGTCTGGCGGGGGTACATGCCCAAGTGGCTGGCACGTATACTGGCGAGACCGTTCTGCCCGTGAGCACAGCCATGGATGCAGGACATGATACCTTCGTGAAGGGTGAAACGACGGGCATATGTGCATGCGGCGCTGGTGCTGCAACGCCTGAGTGCAAGGCCGCTGTTGAGGTACTTGGGAAGTTCGGAAGCACTACGTAGCACTCAGTTAGCGCTTGATCGCGGAGCAAGGCTCAGAGGTCAGGACGACCTCTTCTTCACCCTTCCGTGGTCTCAGTGCTAGATAATTATCTGTGGGTCTTGCTGTGGGTGCATCATGATTCTAGTACTGCAGCAACAGCTTGAGTGTGCAACATTTGCTCTCCTGAGCTTCAAGATCATTCCTCGGCATGCTCTTGCCTCTGTCCAAACCATAAATGAATCCTTGTTCTTTCACGATGTTGCTGTGTCTGTTAGGAATGGAGAGCACATGCTTCCATTGTAAGTCTCCCCAATAGATATCCTTAATCCCTGCCCCCTCCTCCCATCCCCCCCCCCCCAGGAGTTCTGTCGTGACAAGGCCAACGCCAAGGTATGCACCCAGGCTGCAACCTTCAGAGACATCAATGCCACCCAGGCTGCTCGCATCAGTGCTGGGAAGTTCCTGGTGGATTACCTCATCACAGAATGCAAATACAAGTTCCCCAAGAAGACCAGCGGCTGTGACTGCATTGAGGTGAGAGGTTTTTAGAGTAACATGCAAATCCCACTGGGAACTTTGCTTCCGTCAGACTCTTCTGATGTAATTCAGCCAAAATAGTCTGCATTTCTGATCAGTCGCGAGTCTGTCAGCGCTTCTTGTTATGTTTGCAGGGGCCACTTTGTTTTGAAGAGGTAATGGTTCTGACACGCGTAGGTCCCCATAACCTCAGTTCCTGTGAATGTATTCTGCATTGGGCTGCCAATCTGGATTTGTCAGCTGTTGACGTCAGCCTGTCCCACTAACCAGCATATTCACAACACCAACCATCCCTGTAGATCTGCTCCTCATTCTGCTGCTTATGCCGGTCGTTTTGTTAGACTAAACCACATCATGTGCACCTGTCACATTGGCCTGCAGGAATTTGAATCCACCAAGTGCAACCATGCCGCCTGGGAGGCCTGTCGTCGTGCCAACACCATGTGCCCTGCCATGCATTGGGGGGAGGAGGGAGGGGCAGCCAGCATGGAGAGCTTTGGAAGCTTCATCCAGAAGAAGTGCGCTAAGGGGCTGGCAGAGACTGAGATGACTATGAAATACGAGGGTGAGGCATTGAGAAAGGAGATCGAAGCGTGTATACCATAAGGCTTACTGGGTTACCGTGCATTTGCTTTGGCTTTGGTGGCTTGGCCCATGCCAACGCTGAACCTAGTGCTACAAAGCTGCGGTATTCTCAAAGAATAGACATTGATGTGGCAAAGGGTGATCTATCAGGTGTGCAGGGCCGGAGATGGGAATCTGCTTGTCATATAAAACATTCTGATGACCTTGTTGGGCAAATCAGGTTCTGATCACTTCTATAGCTCCAGCTTCTGTTCCATTGCCATTGTTCTTCTGCACTGGCCCCATCCTGCCATTGCAGTCTTGCTGTTAGCTTCAGACATCCCACCGCTAGTGCCAGATGATGGCCTTCCCCTTGTGCTGGGCCTTTTGCCAGAAATGCACAATTCAGATTCTGGCGGATCACTTGTATCTCGCAGGCATTGACATACCTCAGCATCAGCGTGATGGTATGCCCAGACCCTGCTCTCCCCTGCCCCCAATGATCTTGCCCCCCGCGTTTGGAGTGGGATCCCATCTTCCTCCTTGCTGCTTTTCCGCTCCGTACACACGTGCCATGATGACATGAATCTCTCATTTGCTAAACTGAAGTTCTCAAGTGCATTGTCTCATGTTCCTATTGTGCCTCTTGCATGCACTAGCACGCTAATCTCTCCTTCCCTCCCTCCAGGTCCTGCTGGTCAGCAGTGTCCTGACCCCCTGCTCTCCCTGTTGTGCTGCCCTCGTTACATCCACGCCACCTGGGACACAACACAGCTGAAGAACCGCCAGGTCTCGCATTAACACCATTGACATTTCCCTGTTGATATGCTTACATAGGCAGCAAACCACCGGCTCATCATGTCTCAGTGTAAGAGCAACCTGGGCACCCTGTGGTTCCAGCTGCTGCTTCAGTTCACCTTCTGCACGCTCTCTCTAATGCTGCCTACCTTTTCTATTTCCGCTCCCTTGTTTCTTGCCCAGACATGGATGAGGCCACCTGGAAGAGCACCACGGCTGATGGCACTGGCAAGTCCCTGAGTAACATCACTGGTCTGCCTGGATACATGATCAGTAACACAGCAGAGCAGGTCACAGAGGACAGCCAGGAGCCAATCAAGACAGGGGGAAGGAAGATGCTGGAGGGCTGGGTGCAGAAGCAGGTGGGTAAAGAGGGGGGGTGAGATGGAAATGGGTGCTTGGGAGGGGGCTTAGAGAGGGAGAGGAGGGGGACCAGTGGAGTGGTGGGTGGTGGGGGGGAGGAGGGGGGTGCAAACGCATCTTGGGGATGGGGGGCGCTTGGGGGGGAGGGGGGGGGGCGCAGAAGGGGAGCCAAACGTGGAAAGGGGTGGGAAACGATGGGGGGAAGGGAAAGTGGGAGGGGGTGGTGGTGGGAGAAAAGGTATGATTATAGAATTAGTTGACATATGTTAGTATGTGGGGGAAGGTGGAAGTAGAAGATGCTGGAGGGTGGGTGCAGAAGCAGGTGAGGGAAGGTGGGGAAGCGAAAGGAAAAACGGAGCCAAAGGGCTAAAAGACAAAATGGGCTGAGAAGGAGAACAGGTGTCCATTGAGGAAGTGTGGGAGGAAGATGCCGGACGTGTCGGTGCAGAAGCGGGGGAGGGGGGGATGGGAGAGGCAGGCGGGGGGAGGAATAAAAGAGGCGCCAAAAGACTATGGGATGAGGTGGGGAAGGAGAAGGGGACGGAGCTTGGGATGGGAAATAGAGGAGGGGAGGGAGCAGTGCCGCAACGTGTAAGAGGGAGAATGGAGTCCGGAGGGGAATGGCGGCGAATGGGGTGCAGGAAGGGCGGATGACTGAGGGTCACAAGCAGGGAGAGGTGGGAGCTCATGGTGCTGGCAAAAGGGCGGGAGGGGCAGAACAATTCGGGGTATTGGTACATAAGTGAGAAAAGGGATGTGACAGGTTCTCAGTGATGGGTTGGGGGGGGGGGATCAACTCTTCCAACTTTTTGATGTTTGATTGAGCATATCTCCTTGTTCTCATCTATACAATACTCAGCTTGCATGTGATGACGCACCTGCTGCTGCTGCTCCTACCTACAGGTGACCAAGATGGTGGTCAAGTACACAATGCGCAGCATGATGAAGAAGCAGTCAAACGTTGTCAAGAGCCTGACCGCTGCCTCTGCTAACAACGGCCAAGGCTTCTTTGACAAGTTCGATTATTATGGTGTTTCCGCTCGCCCCTTCATGAGCAGCCCTTCAATCAACAACGGCATGGCCTTTGGTGGGCCACCAGCAGGTGCAGCCATGGCTGGTGCGGGTGCGGGCGCTGCTGGGAGTGGCGCGGGTATGGCTGCTGCCGGCACAAACCAGTTCACGGCTGGTCAGATTGCAGGTATTGTGATTGGGTGTGTGGCGGGAGCACTGCTGTTGGGTCTGCTGCCCCTGCTGTGCTGCTGCTGCTTGTTGAAGAAGAAGAAGAAGGAGAGGAAGGTGGTGGAGGAGTACCAGGCTCCTGAGGGCCATGTGGCTACTACTACTGCTGTGGGTAAAGAAGTGGAACATCCAGATGCAAGGTGACTAGGGGATGGGGGTGGGGTGAAAAGAGAGGGGGAAGATGGTGAGGGGGAGGGGATATGTTGGCTAGGGCCGAATTGAGAGGAGGGGGGATGGCGGGGGAAAGGGACAACATATGGTAAAGAAGTCTGGCCTATTTGACAGGCTCTTGGTGATCAGAGAGAATGGGTCTGTCCTTGCTGCTGCCACCGTGTCTGCTGCTGCTAATGTACCGGTGACTCCCGCACATATCTATACATGTACCTAAGGCCCCACACTATCCTAATCAGGCACTCCTGTCATTGCCAACGACCTACCCCCTCTTTCCCATAAGATAGCCCTGCACTCAGTGCCACGTGTCCCTGATGGGCTTGGCTATTCCCTTATCATTGCGCTTTTAAAGAAACAGCGCATCAGCATGCTACTTCCCCTCGCAAATGGCGTGGCTATGGTGGAATGTACACAGACAAGCAACCTGTGGCCACTGGTGCCGGCCTGCTCCTGATGCTGTGTAGGTGCTACAGGAACTCCAGATACACTTTTCAGATTGATGATAGCAGTGCTTTGTATTACACGACATGCCTCCTCGTGCATAGTCTGCAAGTAGTAATTGACCATCTCCATGCCAGACATCCACATTTGGCATCGGCATCGGTACAATGGGCGTACATTTGTTGATTGACGATAGAAACAATATTCAGTGCAGCTGCGAGACAAAGAGCTGGTATGGCTATGTATTTGCAGACAACCTTTACAATGTCATAGTTTGACAATAGGACAGCAGGTGTGCTGTTTACCATCATGGATAACTATCCTGTATTGCTGTTGTTGTTGTAGGTACTACAAGGATCAGGCTGCCACCACCAGCACCAGGCATGTTGATGATGATGTGCACTACACTGGCACTCGGGACACCACAGATGTGGTGGGGGGAGGCACCAGGGCCACCACTAGTGACTATGCCAGGGACGGAGTGACAGGCACTGGTGACTATGCCAGGGAGGGAGTGACAGGCACTGGGGAGGTGGCCAGGGACGGCACCAGGAGCACTGGCCAGGTGGTGAAGGATGCTGCTAAGCATGCTGTGGATGTTGCCAAGCATCGCAAATAAGTCAGAGACTTTTTGCACCTTCGAAAGGACGCCGCTAGTAGGCATGCCCAGAGGCAAAGGATGACACCGCTTGTGAAATGATGAAAGAATGAGCTGCGGATGTTGTCCAGTATGGCAAGTGAGTTATGAGTGTGTCACTACTGCTTATGGTGCTGGCTGGCTGTGCCCCTGTTGATAGCTGCTGCTGACCGGCGTGGCAATGGCACCATGACAGCTTTGAAGGCAGCTTTGCACCTTCGCAGAGGCAGCAGGAGGTTACTCCACAGGGTGTGGTATGGAAGTTAGTTGTGCCTGGCCATGTTATCTCAGCCAGCACATAGAGGGGAACGCACCAGATGTTGCAAATAGTGTATGAGCTAGATGACGGTCACGGTGATACTGGCAGCTGTCCCAGCCCAGCGACATGACTCCACAGGAGGTTCAAGTGGCTTTTGAGAATACTGGGGGGGCTGGAGTTTTGCTTCGCGGAGGAGGCCTTGGGTGTTTCATATCAGGTCTGATGTGAGGTTTCATACTAGCTGTCCTATCCAGTTGCGGTGTTTGTCCCAGGACAGGGGCATTCCACAGATGCTTGATACCTTATTGCCTGCAATGCATGTGTCTTACAATATATGCCGTATAGTAAAATCTGGTTGACTTATATTGTGCTGTTGTCTGCTTATGAACACAATGAATGTTATTTGATTACGGTATGCTATTTAGAGCTGTTTATTGGTTGTATGTATGCTCTGTGGCTTCATTGGAGCCTGTGATCTGTGAGGATACCACCTTTGCAGCAGACAGTTGCGTACAAACTGGGGAGTAGGGGTTCCTCGTGGGCACTACTGACAAAAGCTTGGCAGCATGGAAGTATACTGTGTACAGCCCTTACGTATCACAGCAAGGAGAAAGCTATGCAATCCCTGCAAGCTGATGCAGGGTGTGTCCTGTTGTTGGTGGAAGTTGCTAATTCAGTCTATCAGTCCTTCCATATAGTGGAGAAGTCTTGGAGGAGGTAATGAGAGCATGGTGTGGGTGAACTGGGACTGTGTTAATCGGTGTTGGTGATGGGAACTTTATGACTTTTGGACCTGACCGCTATTGCACTGGACCCTTCCTAGCTTTGACTGGATGTGACAGCTGCTGAACCCTTTGTAAAAGGAAGTTTTACTGCTGAACCCTTTGTGTTTGCAATTGGCTCGAGAGGGCCATGGTGTGTCCTGGGGAGTTGGGTACAGGTGTATCCTGCTTGGTACTGATTACAGATTACAGGGGAGTAATGATGAGCCCTGCATGACACTGGTATGATCCTCCGGTGACACTGGTATGATCACTCCGTCTATGTTCATGATAGATCAGCAGCAGATCAGCATGTATGTAAGGAGTGATTGGCTCCTTGTGAGTGGCGCTGCCCCCACCGGCGCCCCACTTTGATGAGGCCATCGGAACTGTTAACGGATCTTATCGACCCTGACATGTGGTGTTAAGCTGACTCCGCCCCTAGGGTTCACTAGCGGCCCGCCCGTGCGCTAACCGTGAAAGGGGTTTGAAAGTGTATTTTGGTGCTTCCAGGAAGTGCTGTTTTCTCTGGACATGGTACATGCGAATCTGGACTGTCGGGGTTAGCTTCCTGACATTATGGATGATGTGGCTGTGCAGTGACTACGTCCCGGCACTGCACAAGCCTCTGCACTGGCCAGGGCCAGGAGTTGTGCATACACTCCTGTGGCACAAGTATCTCCCATGATTCTTATTCCATATGTATCTCTTCAGACCCCATCTTAGATAGGTGCACAAGCCTTTGACGTGATAGCAGCATCTTGCCATGAGTGCGTGCTCCAGACCCCACGCCGTGGGCCACGGACCGAGACAGCAGAGGGGGTCTTCGCCAAGTGGCTAAAGCCGTGGCTAAAGCCTGGGCTGATGGTAGGCAGCTCACAGGCATGGACTGCTTAGCGGCTTGAGATGTCCCCCGACTACCTGGCTCCGCCACAGTACCTGACGAAGGGCCCTCTCCCTTCGGCAAGTGCCACCCCTCATGCGATGGGGGCAAACGAGCTCAACAAGATTTGAAGTAGCACAATCACGGGGTACATAGCATATGGGCTCTAACAGTAGCACACTGATGCCTCAAGAAGTTCCTACTGCAGCAAGTGCAGCCTCCAGTTCCTCTGCAGGCTGGGAGAAAAACACTCTGCTTCGCGCAGTCGAATGGGCATGGCCTCTCTGGCAGAGGGATCCTCAAGCATTCCTGAAGCGTACCTTGGCAGTCCGCATGATTGCACTAAAGCAGCAGGGAGCTGACACTGTCAAGCTACATGGAGCCCAAGCTGGTAAGCAGATCCTTCAGTCTGGCCTGAAGATCCCTCGTCTAGTCCATGTTGGCCATGCATAGGCCTGTCAAGGGTGTAGGCCCTTCTTCAAGCATGCTGCTTGAGATGCAAGCCTTCAAAGGCAGGCAGAGCACCTCCGTTAGAAAGCATGGTTAACTGGTTCTGCACCCCCTCCCCAAGTAGACTTCCAATCTAGAGCTGCCAACAAGTAGCTGGCAATATCTTCAGCAGACATTGGGAGCTGCACATTCTGTAAAACGTACAGTGAGGGACCTTTGCTTTGCAGGTGCTGCTTGCTTCTGCAGAAGGGGTGGAACCCTTTCCAGTGTTATCCTGGTGATATAGACATGTTCAGCCGAACACATAACAATACCTGGCAGAGTGTTAGTAGGCTTCCAACCATATTTAAGGCCACAAAAAACCATCACCCTGGCGATTGTGCAAGCATTGTGTTATTGGTATGCTGCCTGCAGCGCTTTGGCAGATAACCACTGGTGTGTCCATGCTTGCAGGCACATTGCTTCGTTCTGCCTGGAAAAGTCGAGGTCCCATTCTCCCCAGCCCTCCTAACCCCATTGAACCTTTTGGAAAGCTGACCACACTGCTGCAAGGGGACCCATACTTGCAGTTTGGCAATGACAATGTGGTCCTGCTCCTTGGTGTGCTGCTATCTGGTTATCAACATGCCACATCAGCAAGGGTGTCTCTGGGAAGCAGTAGCAACACCACCAGCAGCACCACCACCAGCACCATCAAGCAGCAGCAGAGTGTCAAGGGGTCACCGCCATGCCACCCAAAGGCTGAAGGGAACAGCGGCAGCAACAGCAGCATATGCATTGGCGTTGGCAAGGCTTCTCATGTCACGGCGACTGCGCCTGTAGGAGGCTCGAAAACTGCAGCAAGGACAACTGGGGCCGTTCGCTCTTCAGCAGATATGGGAGCGACAGCACTGCTCTCTGCGGTGGACTGGGCATGGGCTGACTGGCAGATTGATCCAGAGGCATTTCTGAAGCATGCCTTAGCAGGGCACATGGTGGCACAGGGGAAACGTGTGGCTGGTACTATCAAACTGGGAGGTCCCGAAGCTGGTAAGGTCCTGCATCATAGGTTGTTTTTTATCCGAGTTCTGGTAATAACACACTTCCCGCTGAGCCAGTAGAGGTCGATGGTGTCCCGGAAAACAAGATCCGCGCAGAAGCCTGAAATGATTAGAACAAACTCTTGGGGTGGTGGACACTTACCAGGAGCACTCAATAATGATGCCTCTGTGAGATGGAGTGCTAGTACCTGCATGTCTCATGGTGGTTGCTGTGGTTAAGTGAACTGTCACAAAAAGCATTGCTTGCGGTTGCATTGGACCTTCCTGCAGATAGTTATTGTGGTTTGGCTTCATGATTCCTTGCCATGGGTCCTTGCCATGGGTCATGATTCCTGCCAACATAGACACAGTCTTGCATAGTCTGGCTGTCAGCTGGATGAACTCCAAAAACTGCACACACCCTTTTCATTTGCTAACTTACTCTTCAGCGCATCAGCAACCTGTGGTCTGATGCTTCTGCTACAACACTCCTTTGCCAACCGTGAGAATGTATGGTGCTTGTGTGATGCTTGCAGGCGTCCTCCTTCATAGTGCCTGGGACAAGCGCAGGCCCCTTCTCCCCAGCCCCCCTCATCCCAAAGACCCCTTCAGCAAATTCAGCAAGCTGTTGCATGGGGATCCCTACCTGCAGCTGAGTCAAAACCAGGTGGTGCTGCTGGTTGGGCCGCTGCTATCAGGATATCAAAATGCCACATCCCCTGCAAGGGTGGCCCTGCCAGGAAGGGGAAGCCGCAGCAGCAGTCACCAGCAGGTAGTCGCAGCAGGAGACATGCATGGCCATGCTGGCCCTGAAGGGTCCAAGAAGAGCAGCAGCAGTCGAGGGGATGCTCAGGTTTCAACTGCAATACCCTCAACCACACACTGCCAGGCAGTAGCAACAATAGCAGCAGCAGCAACAGTAGCACCAGCAGCATCAGCAGCAGTGGACTGGGCATGGCCAGATTGGCAAAGCAGCCCTAATGAATTCCTGAAGCATGCCCTGGCAACACATATGTGGACCCTTTGGAAGAAGGGGGAGCATGCGACTACAATGGATCCAGCCATGGCAGGTGGGTACTCCCCTAGCTCAGAGCACATGCTTGAATGCACAGGCACATCCTATGCTCAACATATGCATGATAAGGCCCGGGCATGGCTTTGACTGCTGCACAGCCCATGAAGCAGGCAAGGCTGATTCATACCCTGTTATTGGCACCATAGCACAGCTGCTTTGCAAGTTGCTGAGGGGATGAACCACCTGCATCCGTGCTTTGGCCGCACTGGTTACCAAGCGTGCTCAAACAGCGTCGGAGAGAGGTGCCAGGCTGCCAGACACCATGAGATGGCTGCATCAGACAGCTGGGCGGGAGCTTTGCCTCCTGGGCAGTAGAGGCTACTGCTGCTGGCCAGCACAGCCAACATCCACACTTGGCTCTGACCTCCCAACCACTGGGACTCCCATGAATCAAGTTTGGGCTTGTAGCCTGTTGCTGTTTGTGCTGCTCTTATACACCTATATTCGCTGTACCTGCAAAGCAGGCTAACTCCTCATTATCCATCATCCATGTGCTTTCTGTTAGCACTTCTCTGCCCATGTGCTTTTAAGCAGTAGTGATTCAGCTGAGCATGGTGGTACCTTGCGCCACCTTTCTTCCAATAGCAAGGCCATGCCGATTTCTGTGGGGCTAAGCCAAGTGGTCCAGTGAATGAATTACCGTAGAGCTGGCCCTAACGGTTCCCCTGGGGTTGAATAAGCCTTTGATAGTGCTGCTGCAACATTGAGGTCAACTGACCATCACTCTGGGGCATGAGTTGCAAATGAGGATGTATGTGCTTGATGCTTGCAGGCGTTCTCCTTCATAGTGCCTGGGACAAGCGCAGCCCCCTTCTCCCCAGCCCCCCTCATCCCAAGGACCCCTTCAGCAAATTCCGTGAGTTGCTGCATGGTGATCCCTACCTACAGCTGAATCAAAACCAAGTGGTGCTGCTGGTGGAGCCGCTGCTATCAGACTATCAAACTGCCATAGCACCAGCAAGGGTGGCCCTGCCAGGGGGGGCATGCTGCAGCAGCAGTGACCAGCAGGTAGCCACATCACATAATCCATATGGCCATGCTGGCGCTGAAGGGTCCAAAAGCAGCAGCAGCAGCTCCAGCAGCAGGCTCAACAGTGCTCTGGTCCTAGCTGCGGCACAGACTACCACATCGTTGCAGGTAGCAGTAGCACCAGCCTCAGCAGCAGTAGCAGCAGCAGCAGCACCACTACAAGCAGCAGCAGCAGCGGCAGTAAACTGGGCATGGCCAGGTCGGCGCAGCAGTCCCAATCAGTTTCTGAAGCATGCCCTGGCAACACATATGTGGACCCTGTGGAAAGATGGGGAGCATGACGTCACATTGGATGCTAGCAAAGCAGGTGGGTAACCCCCAAGCTCATAGATGATGCGTATGTGCAGCCGCAGTACATGTGTCCACGTAATGGGTAAGGCACAGGCATGCCAAGCTAAGTCCTGAACAGCTTAAGCACACCGCAGACAAGACTGATGTGCAGCGTGCAACCAGGTTGTGTAGAAGCTGCCACGCAATTTGCTGAGGGGCATCGACCATGCTCTACTAAGTACTGTTGCTGGTGTTGCGAATGTGGGAAGGCCGGGGTCTGGAAAGGGTGCATTGCCGTCGTGGGAACAATGATGACTGTTTGTTGGCAGCAGTAGTGGCTGTTGTGTCTTGCCACGACATGGTCATGGACAAATTAGAGGCAAGAGGTCCAGCTGCAACGAAAGGGCCCGCAAGACGCATGTAGGATAGGCCAGATCTTTGATGTCCTGATATCATTGTTTCAGCCCAAGTGTCAGATTTCAGTGCTCATGTGCACTTGCTAGTGTTTATCTGCAGCATCGCTTATCGCTGAGTATTCATGCAGTTTTCAGGCTTTTACAAGCAAATGCATGGTAAGCAGGGCTGGCTTGTACAACGTCTAGTACTCTATTCCTCCCCTCCTCCACTCTCATATCTAAAACATGCTTGGGCTGGAGGGCTTCAGCTGAGTTTACATGGGCTGTACGTGAAGGACACATGAAGCTGGGGTGACGCTGCTTGATAACATACACCGAAGTGCTGCATTTGTATGGGCTTCAACATACAGCATAGGGTATAATGTACAAAACATATGAAGCTCTCCACCTTTGGGACGTCTTTGCTTGGTCCAAGTTATCCTCCCATAACATAATCAGCATTGCCCCCCCTGCCTTTCTTCACGTTTGTACTGCTAGGTGCTTTCCTGCGTAAGTACTGGTCCAGCAGGGATAGCAACACACTGCCCACCCCGCCCCACCCTGAGGCTGCCTTCAACAAGTTCAGGACGCTGCTTGAGGGCGACGCTTACCTCCATTTAAGTGGGGACAACGGTCCTGGGTTCCGCCAGGTGGTGCTGCTGGTGCAGCCGCTGCTCGAAAGTTACCAAACAGCTACTGCAGCAGCCCGGCAACCAGGTACGGCTCCAGATCAGATAGCAGCAAGTGGAACCATAGCGACTAGCAGCAGCAGCAGCAGTGATGGTGCTGGTGGTCCTGTGTGCCAAACAGCCATTGCTTGTGCTAGCAATGCTGCTGCTAAGCTGGCATCATCCCACGAGTCGACTCTACAGCTGACTGCAGCAGCCAAAGCTATGGCGGATGCATCAGTGCAACAAGTCATCAGTGCGGCGGATCCTGAACTACCACCACCGCAACCAGCAGCAGCTAGAGCAGCCGTCTCAGCACCACAACGGCTGGCACCATCACCATTACCAGTCCATCATCCGCTTCCTGCAGCAGCAGCAACACCATTGCAGCATGAGCAGCAGCTACCAGCCCATCTCAAGCTCCCTGCTTCTCCTCCTGTTGCAAACACCATACAACCCTTGCTGCCATCATCGTATCAAGAGCCGGGGTCAGTGGTGGCTGGCCAGATCTTGACACATCTAATGGCAGAGCTCGAGCAAGCAAGCTCTCCTGACAGATGCAGATCTGTTGGTTTGAGGCTGCTGGATTTTGCTGCTGCTGCTGGCAGTGATGGTGCTATGAGTGGTGGTGGAGTTACCAGCACGCAAGGTGGAGCCCTGGCAGGCAACCTGGGGATCAGACTGGGTGATGCTCTTAGACATATCTCAGCATGCAGGGTGGTGGCAGTGGACTGTGAGCATGCAGACGAAATAGCAGCTACAGCGGGTTATACAAGCGCAGCACTGGGAGGGACCGCAGCACCAGCAGGAGCAGCAAAGGGCAAAGAGGGAAGTGGGAAGCCTGTGAGCAGCAGCAGCAGGAGGGAAGGTGGTGGCCGTGGAGGGAAGCGTCTAGCTATGCTGCAAGTGATGGCCCCAGAGGTGCCAGCTGGTGGTAGTAGCAGCAGCAAAGATTGCAGTGGGGTTGGCTGGCCTGCCCGTATCTATCTGATTGCCCTGCCCCAGCAGCAGGAGGCAGCAGCAGCAGTGGTCCACCAGCTACAGCCCATGTTGACCAGCAGCTCCTTAGTCAAAGTGATGCATGATGCAAGACAGGTGGGTAGCTGAGGTAATACAATTGTCCACATGGTCTTTGGCGGGCTGCATCCTCTTGCAGGAATAGGGGTGGAGGAACAGTTATACACTAATAGGTCAGCTGCAATTAGCTGTGGGCGTAGGTAACATCAGATGAATAGTCACCGCTCACAGCTTGCCTTGGCAATAAACCCTTGTAGTACCCCTTGCCGTGGCCTAGCCCGCCATCATTGATGGGCCTATAGTCCATTTTCTATGGCCTGTTAATGTTACCATGGGATACATTACCAGTAGTTTCCTTCTCTTTAATGCTGACCAGCAGTAGGGGTGGCGTAGGTCACGAAGCCGTCCTGTACCCCCCCTTTACTCAACAAATGGAAGCTGAAGTTGGAGTTCCGATTGTCTGGAAGCATCCCCTTGGCAAGCTTCTGCCTCCTCAGCTTTACCCCTTGGTCTGCAGTCTCCGCTTTCTGTGTTTGCAATGCGATAGTGCACTGAAACTGCTCGTATCTCGTATAATACTGGGACCACAAGTTGTCCCCCTGCCACAAATCACATGGTATATTACCTGCTCATCCTGCAGGACGCTGCTGTGCTGCTGGAGCAGTTTGGGGTAGTGCTGTCAGGGGTGCTGGACACGCAACTCATATATGGGTTAAGTGCCTTTGCTGGGGCTGCTTCTGCCAGCTGTACAGTAAGCAGCACACCAGGAGCAACAACAGCAGCACGAGTAGGAGCAGGACAAGCAAGTAAAACAGCAGGTGGCATTGGTTCTGTTGCCCGGCGTATTGGCCTTGCAGACCTTTTTGAGCTGCATGGCTTTGACCATCCCCGCAAGAAGGCCATGCATGACAAAGACCCTAGGTGAGCAATCCGTTGTTAATGTTGCCTTTTATCGCACACGCTTCGAACATATTGTTCACATTACTTACTCGCCTTCAGCATTTCCTACAGTGGTGAGAAGGACTTTTTTGGTACTTATGAACGAGAAACAATAGAATGGTGTTCTATCCGAGAGTCTTGCTATGCCAGTGTGGTCTGCATTGGCCAGTTGAAAGGTTAGAAAGGTTGCTTGTGCTGCTCATGCTGACATGGCTTCCCTCCTACACTGCACTGGCAGGAGACATCATGCAAATGTTCTAAGCTGTGTCGTTGTTAGCTGAACGAAGCAGTGATACTGTTGCTCCAAGCATACGCTGCTGCATGTAGGTATGTTGCCTTGCAGATGGTCGCAGATGCATACCTGCATGAGCACCCATGACCAGCACTGCTATTTAGTATGCGCTGATACATGTTGCTTGTTTTTGCGGGGATTTCAAGCAAAAGAAAAGTTCATGTGTAGTGTGATTTTACTGGTGTCTTCTCTGCTTGCAGTTTGTACTTCCGTCGTCCCCTGTCCCTGCAGCTCCAGCAGTACGCAGCTGATGATGTGCGCTACCTACTGCCAGTGGCTGCTACACTGCTACAACAACTACCAGTAGCACTGCTACAGCTGAGTGACCTGCATGCTGCTCTGGGCTGCTACAACAGACACAAGCAAGAGCATGAGCATGCCAATCAGCTACAGCTGCAGCTACTACCCCAGCATGTCAGGGGCTACAGCCACTTCATGAAACCAGAGGATCAGCTGCAGCATCAGCAACAACAGCAGCAGCAGCAGCTAATGTTGGCACTGGGGACATCAGCTAGTGGTCAGGGTGTTGATTTCCCAGCTGCAGAGTTTGAAATGGTGTTAGATGATGCCACATATGCACCAACATTTGTTGTACACCTGAAAGAAGGTTTAAGTAGCAAATTGAAGGGAGCAGCAGCAGCAGCAGGAGGGGCAGGGACATTGGCATATGTTTCTGAAGTTGATGATGCCGTGAGCAGTTTGGTGCAGGTGTTGCCAGTGAGGTGAGAGGGAGGGACATTGAGTAGGGTACATGCTTTGCCAGATCTCAGGAGAGAAGGCTGATAACGCAGCATTCTGCCCACTACCTCTCGGACTTGTGGAGTTTGATCAACATGTGCTGCTTTATCCCTACGTTGTGTTTGCACTTGCTATCATGGCGTCAGAAAGCCTGATACAGAGCAAGTTGGGGGAACTGTTTGATAGTGAATTACCTGTACACTACAGATGCATCAGCTGTTAGACCTGTTGCTTCAGTCAACGTGCTAACAAAGCACATCAGGGTTGCCGCAAGCTGCTCTGACCTGCTTGTTTGCTGCTTGTGCTGTCCCTCCTGTACTATAGGTTGCAGCCATTGTTATCCCCCTACACAGCCCAGCACTGCCACCCCAGCCTGGTCGAGGTGACCATAGATGAGGGGAGGCCAGTGGAGCTGCACTTTGCAGATCGTACCATCAAACAGCTGCCACTGGAGGTGGGGGTGACGGTAGCAGAAGCACTACAACAGCTGGCAGCAGCTCAAATGGGAGCAGGGGCTGCTGCTGCAGTTAGTGCTAAAGGCCTAGCAGGTCAATTCCTGACTCGATCTAGTGCTGCTGATAATGGGGAAGAGCTGCAGCTGTCTGGTGGAGAGGGTGTAGCAGGAGGAACCTCAGTA
Organism: Pseudopediastrum boryanum; assembly: GCA_963556185.1. Classification (NCBI taxonomy): domain Eukaryota; kingdom Viridiplantae; phylum Chlorophyta; class Chlorophyceae; order Sphaeropleales; family Hydrodictyaceae; genus Pseudopediastrum; species Pseudopediastrum boryanum. Next base: position 7,148,330 of record OY744504.1, on the reverse strand, counting down.
GCTCAGCCTGCCCACCCAGTTAGTATTGGGGTAATGCAGAGAAGCAGCTGCGGCAGTGATGATTCTGACTGCAGCAGCATGACAAGCTGCAGCAGCAATGGTGGCGCTGGTGGGGGCAGGAGCCAGCCGGGTGGGTCTGAAGGGATTGAGGGGCTCTGGGGAGGTGGTGGTGGGACTAGCAGGCGGGGCACAAGCGTTGGCAGTGGCTTGGGCAGATGCAGTCCAGCTACCACAGGAGCAGCTGCAGCAGCAGCAGCTAGAGCTGCTGTCGGGGTCCCCAGGTTTGGCTCTGATAACCGCATGGGTCTCCCCAACTCCCTCCACCGCATCAGCGCCATCAGGAACAAGACAGGCGGCATCTGTGGTTTGACCTACCGCATTGGCCGACACATCCCTGGTGTCGGTCGCTTGATACTTGACATCCTGGCTTACATGAAGCAGTCCCTTGACCACGGCCGACCACAATCGCTGCTGCTCCTCGGCCGGCCGGGAGTTGGGAAGACCACCCTGCTTAGAGATGTAGCGCGGCTGCTGTCTGACCCTCAGGAGAAGGGAGGTTTAGGGTTGAAGGTGGTGGTAGTGGACACCAGTAATGAGATTGGGGGTGATGCGGATCAGGTGCATGAGTGTGTTGGTAGGGCCAGGAGGATGATGGTGCGGAGGAGGGAGCAGCAGGCGGAGGTGCTGGTGGAGGCGGTGCAGAACCACAGCCCCGAGGTCATCATTGTGGATGAGATTGGAACAAAGGAGGTGTGTGAAGGGGGAAGGGTTAACATGAGAGCTGCTGGTCTGGCCCTGATGCAGTGGTAGGTAGTGCTTGGGCTGAAGATTGCTCTCAATAATTCCACAAATAGGATGCTCTGGCAAAGGCATGCATGGGCATATACCAGCATGGCCCGCCCTAAGATAGCCATGTCAGAATTGCGTGAAGTCTTTGTGTGTGCCTGCTGCATAAGCCTCCGTGGCGTAGCACAAGTAGGTCTGCCTTGATGTTGAATACCGGTAGATCTCCGAATAGACGCCAAATGATTCACCCCAGTTCACTAGTGTCAACTTCATCACTGTCAGCATGCAGAGTGCCCATTTGGTAAGATATGTAAATATGTCAAGCAGAAGCTGCTTCTCCGCTGCCCCCACCTTACTACTGCCCGTATCAAGTCTCAGGATGTGCCGCCGCTGCTGCTCTGTCTCTTCCTCTGCTGTTGCTACCGGCCCTAAACTCACCTTCCACCGCTCCTCCCCTCCCTCCACACCCACCCACCCACTCTCGCCCCCCAGGAGGTGTCTGCTGCGCGCACCATCTCTCAGCGTGGTGTGCTGCTGGTTGGCACTGCTCATGGCATCAGCCTGAACGACATCATGCAAAACCCTGAGCTCAGACCCCTGGTGGGAGGGGTGCAGCCGGTGACACTGGGTGACGCTGAGGCAGCACGGAGCAACAGTGGAAACAAGGTGAGCACTGGGACAGAAGGCTTGCAGGCGAGGTCTCGTGGTTCTTGCAGTCGCAGATGGTCTCAGGGGCTATCTAAGCAAGATTTTATTATTGTTTAGAGAATGATTTAACCCCATCCGCACCTGTCAAATGGTAACCCGACAGCACTAGATGTGTTTTTGCGATAAGGGATGATGTAAGCAGTCCTCTACCTGTTGTGCTTCTGGACTTCGGAGCATCTTAATCCACCAAAGAGCACATTTGTCATATTGCACTAGTTGCAGGACGAGCTAGCAATGCTGCTGCAGCAGTGCCTCAAAGTCCACAAGGTTCTCCTTGTATCCCTGTACGGCCAAAACAAGTGGATGCTCCTGTGTCTCTCAGCATGCGCCCGGCAGGCTCGACCAGTTGCAAGCGCCAACCTCCAAGCCTGGCTTTCTCTTCTCCTGTTTTGGGCTGCCGCATGCTGCTACTGCTAGCTTAATTCTCTTTGAGGGTGCTGCTGTCTTCCCCTCCCCATGTTCCTCATGTTCCAGGTTCGTCTTGAGCGTGCTGGTGCTGCTACCTTCACGCTACTGCTGGAGCTGACCAACAAGAGCAGCTGGAGGTTGCACATGGATGTGGAGCACAGCGTGGACAGACTGCTGGCAGGTACCCACACACAACAGCTACAACCACCAGGCAATTGCAGCAGCAGCAGCAGTGGTAGCAGAGGACAGCACGTGATACAGCCTTTTACTCAATTGCGCAGGAGTGTGGTGAGGGATGATGAGCGACAGCTGCTGGTGCGGTTTGAATCATCAGCTGCGGCTCATGGGCAACTGACATGGGCGGCACAGCTGGAGGCTACATCAGCTGCTGCTGTGATTGCTGGTGACGACGGCAGTGCTGCTGCTTTGATGGTCCCAGCTACTGATGCTGGTAGAGGGGGAAATGGGGTGGGGTGGCTTGACCAGGAGGATGCAAGGAACAATACCAGCAAAGCACAGCAGCAGCAGCAGACACCGTGCAGGTTTGCCGGGGACTGGCTGGTTGATTTGCTGCATGTGACGCTGCATTGTGCTGTGGCAGCTGGAAGCAGGGCAACTCAAGGGGGATAGTAGCCTAAAAGGGAGGATACTGTATAGTGAGGCTGTCAATGCCACTCATAGCTGACAACCTTGCTCATAATGACAGAGGCACATAAAGCTTGGGGGCTTGACAAGGTGAGGCTGGAGAATTCAAGGGTGCGCTGATGCCCTAGCGGTAGTCCGAGCCATGCGCTGCTTGTGTTGGTTCTGCCACAGCCTCTGGTGTAAGCACGGTTTATTATTTTTTGAGCTGGCTGTTATGCAATACTGTCGTGAAAGCCATATTGAGTGCTGCAATAACTCCTGCATTGGCAGCTGCGCCACCCGTTGGAATGCTGGGGACTGTCAGGATGTCTAAAGGACCCATGACGGACGGTGAATGCAGCAATCAAGGGCAACATCACATTCCAAATGCAGCGAAATTTACCAAAGGATGCCTTAACAGCCAACCAAGGGCAAGGTTTCTCTTGGTAAATGTACATCAGGTATATATAGCTGCTTATAAGCAGTTCTACGTGCTTGCAATCCAATATGTCTGCCAGGAGTGACCATCTAAACCACCCCTCCAAAAACCTCGGTTCAGAGGATTCAGCTTTCCGTCCGCCTCTTTGCTACGCGAGCCACTTACATTTCTCTGCGTTGCTCCCGGCTGCATTTTAGCAGCTGGTAAATCATGCCAATCGCGTCATCAGCGGCCCCGCTGGCATCTTCACTTGTGGGGCCTTGTCCGTGTAGAAGCCGTGAAGTGCGAATCAGCATCAAATCTAGTTTTGTGCCAATCACGGTGGCTAAGCCGTCGCTCAAAGCAGGTGCACAATCTGGGACCATGGTATCAGGCTAGAATCCCCTGCTGCCGCCTCAGCTGGCGTGAGCCACTTACAACCGGTGACATGGGCACGGGTAGACTCTCTGCAAGCGGATGGGCAGTCCCTGCCCCGCACCCTTCTGCGCAACCTAGAGTCCTTCTGACACACTAGTACCGCTTCGAGAGATGTGTGGCCGTTCTGGCAGCCTGTAGCTGTGCTGGTGCGATCAGATTCTCCCCAGCCGGCCTTGGATCGTTGGCCTGGTCAAGGTAAGGACCCTCTTATCGGCCAGCCACAACACCTCTAGCACGCAAGCCACTTACAAGATAAACGACTCCTCGGCAGTGGCTGCTGCACAAGGCCCGAATTAGCTCGTCTGCTGGACCTCTTAAATTAGCAGGATCCTGCCATTGATGTCCTATCGCTTCGAGAGCACGCAAGCCACTTACAAGATAGACGACGACAAAGCTGTGAGCGCAAAAAATATGTCCAGATGGATTCCAAAGACTTCACAAGCACCCAGCAGCTCCAGCACCCTAGCGTCAGCATCCAGTGGGTCCAGCGATGCAGATTGGGAGGCCACTTTCCTGCCCCTTGCTGTGGACTGGGCCTGGTCTACATGCAAAAGTGATCCAGAGGTGTTCCTGAAACATACTCTGGCAGTAGAGCTGGTAGCACGCAGGCAGCATGGCGCTGGTCCTCCCAAGCTGGCAAGCCCTGAAGCCGGTAAGCAGCGCCTTTTCAGGGCAACATCTCAAAGTGCTTGCCTAAGACACCTGCTTCTTTGCTCCTTTACCATTTGGGGCCATCACACGAGGACACAGCATGATGCCGAGATCATATCTGCTCAGATTGAAACATTACCTGCCAAACAAGACATCTGGGTTGAGAGGTTGCAAGCTCTAATCTTGGGAGCCTTCAGCATTAGCAGCTGACTCAATGGTCCATGGAAGTCCATCAAAATGCCTAAAGGCGCCCCCTTAAAGCATATCTGCACTTCTATAAGCTGTAGAGGCACTTGGCATCCCTGCAATGGCGGGTGGTGCTAGGAAATTGCCTTGGCTCCAGCTTCCATCGATCTCTTATCAGTATGTTGTCTTATCGTCAGGGTGATGTCCTGCATAGTCTCGTGCATCAATGTTGTCTGCACGTTGAGCTTTGGTAAAAGCACCCGAAAACAGTGTGTCCGGAAGCTAAGTAGCATGCAACATGACATACCACTCACATCAGCTGACAGTAATTTGTGCCCTGGGAATGCAGGTGGACTCCTTCATACTGCTTGGTGCGCACGAGGCCCTCTCCTGCGTAACTTCAAAGATCCTTTCACAAAGTTCAGCCAGCTGCTGGAGGGGGACCCTTACTTGCAGTTCGGCGGAAATGCAGTCACACTCCAGGTCAGCCAGCTACTCACAGCCTACCAGCATGCTACATCAGCAAGGGTGGCTCTGCCGTTGGTAGGCAGTAGTAACAGCATTGGGAGCAGTAGCAGCATTCACAGCAGCAACAGCAGGCAGCAGCAGACAGCACCTGCTGCACTGTCACTGGGCCAAGTTAGCACAGACCAAGCTGTAACATTCACGACCACCAGCACCAGTACCACCACCAGCAGCAGCACCACCAGCAGCAGCACCACCAGCAGCAGCAGCACCAGCAGCAGCAGCAGTACGCAGCAGCAGCATGAAGGGGCAGGAGGATCTGTCGCTGGTGGGACCAATGGCATCAGCAGCAGGCACATCAGGTTCATTAGCAGGTTTCAGACTGCTGCTGCTGCTGTGGCACCAACACCCGCAGCAGCAGCAGCAACGGTTGACTGGGCATGGCCTAACAGGCACAGCAGCCGTCAGCTGTATCTAAAGCACATCTTAGCTTCATATCTGTTGACCATATGGAAGGAGGGGGACCAGGAAGCAAAGACAGAGGCAGGAAATGCGGGTGCGTCACGGCACAAACATGCAGCACTCGCAATCTGTCTACAGCAACATATCTGCAAGGCCCAGGACAGATGCACAACTGGCAACACATCACCAAAAAGGATCACAGCAAGATTCTAGGGGCCACCATGATCGGGCCATGATGGAGAAATCACCACTTGCTAACCCCAGCCTTGCATCATTGTTTGCCCTGCAGCCCTGCATGAGTGCAGAAGAAAAGCTCATGTCAAAAGCATAGCTTGTGTACATGGAAAAGGGACTGACTAAAGCATCAATGTAGAATTTGTAGTCCCATGCTGCCTGCAGTATTTGCTAGAGATGCGTAACATTCTCTGTTTTGGGAGATGATATAATCACTGTACGAGTACAGCAATGGCACTTTGCAAGCTGTTTGGCAAGTCCCAAGAACTCAGAGCGCTTCCCACCCCTAAAACCTCATGCTACACTGTGCCAAGCTCTGAAGGTTTACCTGAAGCAACTGAGCTGTTTCTGTCACTCAGGCTCATCATGGGTGATCTTCCTCCACGGCTGCCCTCCCCAACCTATCATTCTGCTCCGTCTCTCATCTTGCTGATATGCTCACCTTCACTACCAGGTAGTGTCCTGCACCTGGCCTGGAGTCAAAGAGGACATGGCGTCTTCCCCAGCCCACCCCATCCGGAGTATCCTTACGACCGGCTGAAGATTCTGTTGAAAGGAGACCCCTATCTCAAGCTGCGCCAAAGTGGTTGTCAAAGCGCAAATGAGGTGGTGCTGCTCGTACGGCAGCTGCTGATTGACTATGAACCAGCAGTTGCAGCCCCAAGACGGCTTAACCCAGCACCGCTTCAGCCCACAGCAGCCAGGGCCAACAGCAGCAGCAGCAGTACGGTTTGTGGTAGTAAAGATGTACAGTGCCAGCAGAGTTGTGCTGTGTCTGGTGTTGTGAACGGTCAACAGCAGGCTCCCAGAGATCCAACCATGTCCCCCAGCCTGCCCATGTCTGCCCCACGGTGTACTCCACTGTCACAAGCAGTGCCTTGCACTCCCATCCCTATGCAAGCCGGGAAAACACAAGGAAGCCCGTCAGCGGCAGCAGCAGTGATACCACACCAGCTGCTGCCCCAACAGACACAACCGCCGGGATACGCAACAGCTGTGTCGACATGCTGCACCCCACCACTACCACCAGCAGCCAGTTCCCCACCTGCGTCAGCAACAAAGTGGAACAAAGTGCAGACAAAACATCAACAGCAGCTAGGAGCATCCGCCTCTACCTCTACCCCCGTTGCCTCTGTATCTCCTTCTGCCCGTGCCCTTCCTGGGCTCTCAGCCCTCCTCCCTGTCACTGCCATGCACGCCACTGCCCCCCTACCGCTAGGCAACCCGCAACATCAGCAGCAGGGTGGGGTCCCAGACCAACCCTCAGCACACCTCTTGATGGAGCTGGAAAGAATGAGCTCTCCTGGCAGCTGCGCATCCGCTGACATTGTACTGCTGGACTTTGCTGCTGCTGCTGGTGGTGCCGGTGGAATCAGCAGTGCTGGCAAAGCTTACGATGGGACCAGGGGCAGTAATTTAGGGATCCTCATGGACAATGCCCTAAGGCATATCTCAGCATGCAATGTGGTGGGAATGGATTGTGAGCATGCAGACCCCCTACCAGCCGTGGAGGCGCATGCACAAGCAGCTGGGCAGGCAGCAGCAGCAGCAGCAGGGGTTAAGGATGGGGGCAGAGTGCATAGTAGTAGCAGCAGCAGGGGTCAGGGCAAGAAGAAACTGCTAGCCATGCTGCAACTGATGGTGCCAGCAGTAGCAGCTGGTAGTAGCCCCACTAGCAGTAGCAGTGCAGCAGTTTGGCCTGCCCGTATCTACTTGATTGCACTGCCCCAGCCGCAGGAGGCAGCAGCAGCAGTGTTCCACCAGCTACAGCCCATGTTGACCAGCAGCTCCATAGTCAAAGTGATGCATGATGCACGACAGGTGGGTGCTTGCCAGACTGACTCGATCCATCAAGGAGGGATGAGTCCCCAGTGTGCAGCTACCTGCATAAACAAGGATGATCAAGTGCCTAATTGCATGCAGTTGGCAGGAGCAAAGAAACACTGAAAGGAATACTGAAGACTTGCTCCATGGACATCTGTACATGACACATGTCTGATGTCTGCTTATGGCAGCTCCACTACAAGCACATGGCCATGCCCCTGCACGGGTGCATTGGCGAGGTGGTCAGCAGGGCAGTAGCACCATGACAGTGGTAGCATATCTACTGGTGCCATCATACATGTGCTGCCCTTCTCTTTTGTCTTTTACTTCTGCTGGCTCCATTTCCCCCCTTGTTTTTGAACTTTCAAAGGCCCTCCCTACTGCTACTGATCCCAATCTCTGGTGAGACTAATTGCTACCTGCAACATGCTAAGGTCTGCACTTGTTTCTGCCTTCGCTCCCGTGCAGGACGCTGCTGTGCTGTTGGAGCAGTTTGGGGTAGTGCTGTCAGGGGTGCTGGACACACAACTGATGTATGGCTTAACTGCCTTTGCTGGGGCTTCTTCTGCTGCGGGTGTCATAGGAGGCAATAGGCCAGCAGCGGCAACTGCTGCAGGAGGAGGAGGTGGTGGGGGTGGTTCTGTTGCCCGTCGTATTGCTCTGGCTGATCTGCTGCAGCTGCATGGCTTTGACCATCCCCACAAAAAGGGCATGCATGATGCTTTTGACAGGGACCTTAGGTGAGGGCCCTAAGAGCAGCAAAATGATCCCATACATGCACTCCTGCTCCATTGTAGATTAGCTGCAGTATTCTGGCTGCAGACAATCATATTGTTCAAAGTACGGCAGGAAGCAATCAGCTAGCAATGGATTAGCGGGCTGCAAAATCTAACGGAAGCCCATGATTGGAGAGATTGTATGGACCTGCTACGTTTTGGGCTGACAAGATTGCTGATCACAAAGAAGCAGCAGATGATGAAGTATTTTCTATCAGACCGGTTGTTCCCGTCTTGCCTGTTGCTGTTGCATTGTCTGATGTTTATGCACCTGGAATCTCTTGCAGCTTGGATACTTGTTCACTAGATGCCAACAAACCTGCTGTCTTCAACCCTGCAGCTTGTACTTCCGTCGTCCCCTGTCCCTTCAGCTGCAGCAGTACGCAGCTGATGATGTGCGCTACCTCCTGCCAGTGGCTGCTACACTGCTACAACAACTACCAGTAGCACTACTACAGCTGAGTGACCTGCATGCTGCTCTGGGCTCCTACAACAGACACAAGCAAGAGCAGGAGCACAACAGTCAGCTACAGCTGCAGCTACTACCCCAGCATGTCAGGGGCTACAGCCACTTCATGAAACCAGAGGAGCAGCTAGTGCACCAGCAGCAGCAGCAGCAGCTAGTATTGGCAATGGGGACGTCAGCTAGTGGTCAGGGTGTTGACTTCCCAGCTGCAGAGTTTGAGATGGTGTTAGATGATGCCACAAATGCACCTACCTTTCTGGTTTACTTACGGGGGAATCACACAGATCCTGCTGCCAGAACTGCTAGCAGCCAAGACACTCCACAGACAGGACAAGCAGCAAACGAGGTGGGAACAAAAGCAACGGCAGTGACCACATGCGCAGGGGTGGATGCAGGGGATGCAGTGGATCCTGCAGTGGGCAGTTTGGTGCAGGTGCTGCCACACAGGTGGGACTTAAGGGAATTACTGGACATGACTAAGGGTTAATGATCAAGCAAGTCCCAAGGGTAAATCCAATATCAAGAGCTTGCTATGGTGCTTTGAGGCCATCGCTGTTCTCCCCATAGCTTGCAAGGAAGCACTTACGTCTGCTGCTTGATTCCTTGTTGGCACATACCGCTGTGCAATGCAGGGCATGCATTACAATAGATCTAACTTCAATTGCTGCCTGAACGATTCCCAGGTTCATCGCCCGCAGCCAGATCACCTTTCGGATGTGCTGACAGTTCCTTCATGCATTTGTCAGCAGCGTGAACAATTATAAGCATCTCCAATGAGTATCTAGTGATGGAATGTTATTAAACAAACACCTAAAGTTCTGCTCTTGCTGTCCCTCCTATATTGCAGACTGCAGCCCTTGTTATCCCCCTACACAGCCCAGGACTGCCGGCCCAGCCTGATAGAAATGACCATAGATGAGGGGAGGCCAGTGGAGCTGCACTTTGCAGATCGTACCATCAAGCAGCTGCCCTTGGAGGTGGTTGGAACAGTGGCAGAAGCGCTACAACAGCTGGCAGCAGCTCAGATGGGAGCAGGTGCTAAAGCAGCAGCGGGACCTGTGGAAAACGTATCAGATCATCGGCTGACTGGAGCCGCTGCTAGTGCTGGTGGTGGCGGAGATGTGCTGCAGCTGTCTTGTGATGGGGGTGTAGCAACTGGGAAAAAATTCGCTCAGCCTGCCCACCCACCTAGTATTGGGGCAATGCAGAGGGGCAGCTGCGGCAGTCATGATTCTAATTGCAGCAGCAGCACTATGACAAGCAGCAGCAGTGGCAATGGCCGTGGTGGAGGTGGCAGCAGGCAGGCTGGTTCTAAATGGAGTGGGTGGCTGTGGGGAGGGGGTGGGGGTAGTAAGAGTCGGGATAGCACCAAGTGCAGTGGCTCATACGAAGATAGGACCACTTCAACAGCAGCGACAGCAGCAGCAGCTAGAGCTGCTGCCGGGGTCCCTAAGTTTGGCTCTGATAACCGCATGGGTCTCCCCAACTCCCTCCACCGCATCAGCGCCATCAGGAACAAGACAGGTGGCATCTGCGGACTAACCTACCGCATTGGCCGACACATCCCTGGTGTGGGGCGGCTGATCCTTGACATCCTGGCTTACATGAAGCAGTCACTGGACCACGGCAGGCCACAATCGCTCCTGCTGCTTGGCCGGCCGGGAGTCGGGAAGACCACCCTGCTTAGAGATGTGGCGCGGCTGCTGTCTGACCCTCAGGACAAGGGTGGTTTAGGGTTGAAGGTGGTGGTAGTGGACACCAGTAATGAGATAGGTGGTGATGCTGATCAGGTGCATGAGTGTGTTGGTAGGGCCAGGCGTATGATGGTGCGGAGGAGGGAGCAGCAGGCGGAGGTGCTGGTGGAGGCGGTGCAGAACCACAGCCCCGAGGTCATCATTGTGGATGAGATTGGAACAAAGGAGGTGCGGGGATGGGGGTTAAAGGCTGATGCAGTAATTGGGTAGTGCTGTACCGGCTGCTTCAATTATTCAGATTCAGGTGCTCTTGAAAAGGCATGTATGGGCATTATCAGAATGACAACTCCCACAATTTGTCCCTGTCCATAACGCTCTGGGAAGTCTTTGCTGTAGGCCTGGTGCGCAAGCCTCAATGGCACCGACAGCACAAGTATATGTAGTGCCTTGGTGTTGCGTGAATATACACAAACACCAGTCTTATTATGATGATTGTCACTCAAGTCAAGTTTATAACTGGCAGCATGCAGATTGCCCACCTTGGAGACATGCACAATTAATCAAGTATCAGCTGCACCCGCTGGTGCTCCGACCTACTGGCCGCATCAGGTCATAGCATTACACACTGCTGCTGCTCCCTCTGTTCTCTGCTGCTGCTACCACCCTTGAACTCACTCCCCTCCACTCCCACCCACCCACCCACCCACCCACCCAATGCTCCCCCTGCAGGAGGTGTCTGCTGCGCGCACCATTTCTCAGCGTGGTGTGCTGCTGGTTGGCACTGCTCATGGCATCAGCCTGAACGACATCATGCAGAACCCTGAGCTCAGGCCCCTGGTGGGAGGGGTGCAGCCAGTGACACTGGGTGACGCAGAGGCAGCAAGGAGCAACAGTGGAAACAAGGTGAGCTCCGGGACAGAACGCTTGCTTCCTGCGAGGTCCTAAGGTCCTTGCAGTCGCAGAAGGCATTAGAAGAAGCTCGGAAAGGGTTTGATTATCAGTCAGAAGATGACTTATGCATCTGCATCTGTCAAGTGGTGGAGGCAGCATTAAAGGTGTCCTTTGCAGTAAGGGATGATTTACCAGTCCTCCCAATGTTATGCTTACGGAGTTCAGGAGCATCTTACTTCACCAAGGAGCACATTTGTCACATTGCACTAGTTGCAGGACGAGCTAGAAATGCTGCTGCAGCAGTGCCTCATGTCCATAAAGTTTTCCTCATATCTCTATACGGCCCAAAACAAGTGGATGCCCCTGGCTCTTTCAGCATGCCTCCTGCACGCTCTACCAGTCCCAACAGTCAACTTCCCTTTCAAGCATGGCAAAGCCTTTTCCTGCTTTGGCTGGTGCATGCTGCTGTTGCTAACTTAAAGCCACTTTGCCGGTGCTGCTATGCTCCCCTCCCCGGCTTCCATCCGTTCCAGGTTCGTCTTGAGCGTGCTGGTGCTGCTACCTTCACTCTACTGCTGGAGCTGACCAACAAGAATAGCTGGAGGTTGCACATGGATGTGGAGCACAGCGTGGACAGACTGCTGGCGGATAAACACATACAACAGGTACAACCATCAGGCTACAGCAGCATTGGTAGCAGAGGACAGCAGGTGCTACAGCCATTGACTCAACTGCGCAGGAGTGTGGTGAGGGGTGATGGCCAGCGACAGCTTCTAGTGCGGTTTGAATCACCAGCTGCTGCTCATATGGCGCTGACATGGGCAGCACAGCTGACAGCTACGTCTGCTGCTGCTGCTGTTAATGGTGATAATGGTAGCTGTTCTGTTGATTTGATGGTTCCAGCTATTGATGCCGCTCGTGGGGCCATTGGGGTGGGGTGGCTTGACCAGGAGGATGCAAGGAACAACAGCAGTGTAGCACAGAAGCAGCACCAGCAGGTGTTGGGCAGGTTTGCGGGGGATTGGCTGGTTGACTTGCTGCATGTGGCACTGCATTGTGCTGTGGCAGCTGGAAGCAGTAGGGCAACCCAAGGGTAATAGTAACTAGAAGGTTTGCACGAGAGGGTTTATGGTAAGGTTGTCATTGCTGACAACCGTGGTTAGCTCAGTTGCACAGAGCAACAGCGGCATGATATGTGTGGGAAATTGTGAGACAACTGAAAGCGGAAGAGGAGGTAAATGATGAGGTGTGCATGTGCTGGTGGTATGTGTTGTTGGTGCCTGGTAGAACCTGTGGCTTTGAGCATTATGTGAGGCTGTTATGTAAGGGTTTTGGTTAGAAATGAGAGTATAGGCGGTAACTTGACTGATTGGTTTGCTTATGCGACGATCCCGTTGAAGGGAGAATGTATAAGGTGTCATGCTGCTGCATACTACTGTGATGTGAGGAGTGAGTGAGAACCAGGGTGAAATGAAGGCAGATGCACACACTGTCACGCCTGCATGTTCAGGCGGGTGTCGGTGCTGAGGGCTTGCTGAATCTTTAGCCTACAGGATATGATGGTTTCCCAGCTGACTCGCAAGGGTGGAGTGTCTCTGCTTACTCTCTGCCGCCATTGGGGTTGAGAGTGCCGTTTATTAGTTTACTGGTGTCACTCTCTCCACAGCGTTCAATCACTCAAGCGGTGCCTTGTGTAGCTTAAAGAGCAAGAGCACGACAGTTGGCAATCAGCGCGCCAATCTGTCCATTTTGGCAGACTTCTTTTCATTTCTCAGTCTGCTGGCAAGACGCATGGTGAGTCCGAGACGGCCCTCGAACTTCAGCACAGCGTTTTGGTGACCTTTTCCACATTTGAATGCTTCTGTAAGTCACGGGCAGATTCCAATCTCAAGAGGCAGCGGTGACGGCTGCGCAAGATCAACTACAGTTGGTTGCAAAAGTTTTGGCCCAAAACTCAGATTTTGTTAGGAAATGGTCTGCTTCTGTGAAATGGCATGGCCGTTCATTGCTCTCTTGCACAGGCAGCTTCTGTATGAGGTCCAGGTTGTCACCAATGGGTGCGGTCAGCATCTCTGTTGCTCTGTGTTGCTTGGCTGCTGAGAAAAGCAGGGGTCTTGCAAGGGAGACAGCGGAGGCATTTTTGCTGCTTTTTAAGGGGGTAAATGCTGAGAACTGCCAGCAGGCACAGGTGCCCTTTCTTTACTGTTTAGGGGCAGTAGCATATAGACCAGGTGTGAAGCAGGTGCAGGGGCTATACCAGTTCAATGGCAGGGCAGGTGGGGGTAGGCAGGGCATGCGAGAAGTTGGGGCAAGTGCAAGGCTGAGCTGAGAGGGCTGTGGGAGGGGAGCAGATGGGGTGTGGGGCTGGCAACCACAGGAGGGGCAGAGGTGGAAGGGGAGAGCCAGGTTAAAAAAAGCAGGAGGGCTATAGGAACAGGGGGGAGGCTTGCTGGTCTGCGTCTGCGGCTAAGGCTAAGGCTGGCTGGCTGGCTTTTATATAGTATATTTATAGGGCACGCCCGGGGCTCGAACTCGGGACGTCTCGCGTGCGAGGCTACTTGTGGTACCACTTGGGCATACCAACTGCAGCACATTGATGCTCTGCCTGTTTACTTTCTTAAACATAAATGGTTGTAAATCAGGTCTTGCTGCTGCTGCTTAAACCCCAGCCTTATGTTCCGGCCAAAACTTTTGCAACCAACTGTGGACATTGGTTCTGCTGCTGCTGTTTGACAGAGGCAAGGGCTTTGGCTTGGGGCAGGGCTGGTTTAAGGTACCAGGGGCTGGACCTATGCAACAGTCACAGCCAGGGTGAATAAATTGTTGCATGTGCTGGCAACCCATGACGGGGGCCCTTCCTACCCCTACCCTCACCAGCTGCAGCAGTACACTAAGCAAATACCAACAACTGAGATACCTTGACTTGCACACTTCCCCTGGCAGCACATGCCATAGGACATTACAGCTGGAGCAGGGGCTGTCTCTGAAGCTGCCTGTGCCATGCGGAATACCCAAAGGGCATATCTGGCGCCCCCAAAGCAGGGTATACCCCCAGCACATGTAGCGAGCTGCTGTTCTCTGCAGGTGGAGCATGATTGGCATAGCCGATGTGGTATTGTAGAAAGGGGGAGCGGTGCTGAATAAAAACATATGCTTTGAGGAGGTTGTTGAGAGATCTGCTAGCACTATCATGGCAAGATCTGGTGGAAAGTGTTGAAACAGCAGTAGCAAGGGCACGTCGGGTCTAGAAGGTGGTGCTGCACCGAAGGGATATGCGTAACATGTCTTGTTTTACAACAAACCTGGCCCAGTGAACAACTCTGTGGTATGCTAGACCTTGTTTCAAGCAGTGACAGGTGACAAAGAAAACAGTCCTCCAAAGTGGTGGTGACAGCGTGGGTGACAGCCTTGCAGCATAGGCCCGTCTCGCCCGCCGCTGATTGCAGCATGTAGAAGGAAGCTTCCTACCATCAAACTGGCATGCAAAGCACACCAGCTTCTGTTAATACTGAATCCTTGGCAGTGACCTTGAAGCTTATGGTAAGATTGCCAGAAGCAGGGCCCCTCCAGCAGGGGAAGCATCCATGTTGAAAACCACACTTTTTGCTGCCTGTAGCAATGCTCAGCATTGCAGGGATAGCTAATGTGGGGCCTGCTGTGCAGAGCATGCATGACTGCAGCTAGTGACATGGTACTGTAAAGCCAAGGAAAGCTTGCTGATAAATGGGAGAAGTTCCATTCCATGCACCCTAACTCAGGTGACCACAGGGGCGTACCCACTTTTGACCAAAATCTGAAAAGTCAGCTCAAGCACTTTCTCAATGCGGTTGCGGTTGCCACCAATTTAGCACAGCAGGCAATAATTGCATCAACAAGTTCTTTGCAACAGGCTAGACACAGCTGTTATCTCTGCTTGCACTTGAGGAAACAGGAGGTGCAAACATTGGACACTGTGGACCTTGGTTCTGCTGCTGCTGTTTGACAGAGGCGAGGGCTTTGGCTTGGGGCAGGGCTGGTTTAAGGTACCAGGGGCTGGACCTATGCAACAGTCACAGCCAGGGTGAATAAATTGTTGCATGTGCTGGCAACCCATGACGGGGGCCCTTCCTACCCCTACCCTCACCAGCTGCAGCAGTACACTAAGCAAATACCAACAACTGAGATACCTTGACTTGCACACTTCCCCTGGCAGCACATGCCATAGGACATTACAGCTGGAGCAGGGGCTGTCTCTGAAGCTGCCTGTGCCATGCGGAATACCCAAAGGGCATATCTGGCGCCCCCAAAGCAGGGTATACCCCCAGCACATGTAGCGAGCTGCTGTTCTCTGCAGGTGGAGCATGATTGGCATAGCCGATGTGGTATTGTAGAAAGGGGGAGCGGTGCTGAATAAAAACATATGCTTTGAGGAGGTTGTTGAGAGATCTGCTAGCACTATCATGGCAAGATCTGGTGGAAAGTGTTGAAACAGCAGTAGCAAGGGCACGTCGGGTCTAGAAGGTGGTGCTGCACCGAAGGGATATGCGTAACATGTCTTGTTTTACAACAAGCCTGGCCCAGTGAACAACTCTGTGGTATGCTAGACCTTGTTTCAAGCAGTGACAGGTGACAAAGAAAACAGTCCTCCAAAGTGGTGGTGACAGCGTGGGTGACAGCCTTGCAGCATAGGCCCGTCTCGCCCGCCGCTGATTGCAGCATGTAGAAGGAAGCTTCCTACCATCAAACTGGCATGCAAAGCACACCAGCTTCTGTTAATACTGAATCCTTGGCAGTGACCTTGAAGCTTATGGTAAGATTGCCAGAAGCAGGGCCCCTCCAGCAGGGGAAGCATCCATGTTGAAAACCACACTTTTTGCTGCCTGTAGCAATGCTCAGCATTGCAGGGATAGCTAATGTGGGGCCTGCTGTGCAGAGCATGCATGACTGCAGCTAGTGACATGGTACTGTAAAGCCAAGGAAAGCTTGCTGATAAATGGGAGAAGTTCCATTCCATGCACCCTAACTCAGGTGACCACAGGGGCGTACCCACTTTTGACCAAAATCTGAAAAGTCAGCTCAAGCACTTTCTCAATGCGGTTGCGGTTGCCACCAATTTAGCACAGCAGGCAATAATTGCATCAACAAGTTCTTTGCAACAGGCTAGACACAGCTGTTATCTCTGCTTGCACTTGAGGAAACAGGAGGTGCAAACATTGGACACTGTGGACCTTGGTTCTGCTGCTGCTGTTTGACAGAGGCAAGGGCTTTGGCTTGGGGCAGGGCTGGTTTAAGGTACCAGGGGCTGGACCTATGCAACAGTCACAGCCAGGGTGAATAAATTGTTGCATGTGCTGGCAACCCATGACGGGGGCCCTTCCTACCCCTACCCTCACCAGCTGCAGCAGTACACTAAGCAAATACCAACAACTGAGATACCTTGACTTGCACACTTCCCCTGGCAGCACATGCCATAGGACATTACAGCTGGAGCAGGGGCTGTCTCTGAAGCTGCCTGTGCCATGCGGAATACCCAAAGGGCATATCTGGCGCCCCCAAAGCAGGGTATACCCCCAGCACATGTAGCGAGCTGCTGTTCTCTGCAGGTGGAGCATGATTGGCATAGCCGATGTGGTATTGTAGAAAGGGGGAGCGGTGCTGAATAAAAACATATGCTTTGAGGAGGTTGTTGAGAGATCTGCTAGCACTATCATGGCAAGATCTGGTGGAAAGTGTTAAAACAGCAGTAGCAAGGGCACGTCGGGTCTAGAAGGTGGTGCTGCACCGAAGGGATATGCGTAACATGTCTTGTTTTACAACAAGCCTGGCCCAGTGAACAACTCTGTGGTATGCTAGACCTTGTTTCAAGCAGTGACAGGTGACAAAGAAAACAGTCCTCCAAAGTGGTGGTGACAGCGTGGGTGACAGCCTTGCAGCATAGGCCCGTCTCGCCCGCCGCTGATTGCAGCATGTAGAAGGAAGCTTCCTACCATCAAACTGGCATGCAAAGCACACCAGCTTCTGTTAATACTGAATCCTTGGCAGTGACCTTGAAGCTTATGGTAAGATTGCCAGAAGCAGGGCCCCTCCAGCAGGGGAAGCATCCATGTTGAAAACCACACTTTTTGCTGCCTGTAGCAATGCTCAGCATTGCAGGGATAGCTAATGTGGGGCCTGCTGTGCAGAGCATGCATGACTGCAGCTAGTGACATGGTACTGTAAAGCCAAGGAAAGCTTGCTGATAAATGGGAGAAGTTCCATTCCATGCACCCTAACTCAGGTGACCACAGGGGCGTACCCACTTTTGACCAAAATCTGAAAAGTCAGCTCAAGCACTTTCTCAATGCGGTTGCGGTTGCCACCAATTTAGCACAGCAGGCAATAATTGCATCAACAAGTTCTTTGCAACAGGCTAGACACAGCTGTTATCTCTGCTTGCACTTGAGGAAACAGGAGGTGCAAACATTGGACACTGTGGACCTTGGTTCTGCTGCTGCTGTTTGACAGAGGCAAGGGCTTTGGCTTGGGGCAGGGCTGGTTTAAGGTACCAGGGGCTGGACCTATGCAACAGTCACAGCCAGGGTGAATAAATTGTTGCATGTGCTGGCAACCCATGACGGGGGCCCTTCCTACCCCTACCCTCACCAGCTGCAGCAGTACACTAAGCAAATACCAACAACTGAGATACCTTGACTTGCACACTTCCCCTGGCAGCACATGCCATAGGACATTACAGCTGGAGCAGGGGCTGTCTCTGAAGCTGCCTGTGCCATGCGGAATACCCAAAGGGCATATCTGGCGCCCCCAAAGCAGGGTATACCCCCAGCACATGTAGCGAGCTGCTGTTCTCTGCAGGTGGAGCATGATTGGCATAGCCGATGTGGTATTGTAGAAAGGGGGAGCGGTGCTGAATAAAAACATATGCTTTGAGGAGGTTGTTGAGAGATCTGCTAGCACTATCATGGCAAGATCTGGTGGAAAGTGTTAAAACAGCAGTAGCAAGGGCACGTCGGGTCTAGAAGGTGGTGCTGCACCGAAGGGATATGCGTAACATGTCTTGTTTTACAACAAGCCTGGCCCAGTGAACAACTCTGTGGTATGCTAGACCTTGTTTCAAGCAGTGACAGGTGACAAAGAAAACAGTCCTCCAAAGTGGTGGTGACAGCGTGGGTGACAGCCTTGCAGCATAGGCCCGTCTCGCCCGCCGCTGATTGCAGCATGTAGAAGGAAGCTTCCTACCATCAAACTGGCATGCAAAGCACACCAGCTTCTGTTAATACTGAATCCTTGGCAGTGACCTTGAAGCTTATGGTAAGATTGCCAGAAGCAGGGCCCCTCCAGCAGGGGAAGCATCCATGTTGAAAACCACACTTTTTGCTGCCTGTAGCAATGCTCAGCATTGCAGGGATAGCTAATGTGGGGCCTGCTGTGCAGAGCATGCATGACTGCAGCTAGTGACATGGTACTGTAAAGCCAAGGAAAGCTTGCTGATAAATGGGAGAAGTTCCATTCCATGCACCCTAACTCAGGTGACCACAGGGGCGTACCCACTTTTGACCAAAATCTGAAAAGTCAGCTCAAGCACTTTCTCAATGCGGTTGCGGTTGCCACCAATTTAGCACAGCAGGCAATAATTGCATCAACAAGTTCTTTGCAACAGGCTAGACACAGCTGTTATCTCTGCTTGCACTTGAGGAAACAGGAGGTGCAAACATTGGACACTGTGGACCTTGGTTCTGCTGCTGCTGTTTGACAGAGGCAAGGGCTTTGGCTTGGGGCAGGGCTGGTTTAAGGTACCAGGGGCTGGACCTATGCAACAGTCACAGCCAGGGTGAATAAATTGTTGCATGTGCTGGCAACCCATGACGGGGGCCCTTCCTACCCCTACCCTCACCAGCTGCAGCAGTACACTAAGCAAATACCAACAACTGAGATACCTTGACTTGCACACTTCCCCTGGCAGCACATGCCATAGGACATTACAGCTGGAGCAGGGGCTGTCTCTGAAGCTGCCTGTGCCATGCGGAATACCCAAAGGGCATATCTGGCGCCCCCAAAGCAGGGTATACCCCCAGCACATGTAGCGAGCTGCTGTTCTCTGCAGGTGGAGCATGATTGGCATAGCCGATGTGGTATTGTAGAAAGGGGGAGCGGTGCTGAATAAAAACATATGCTTTGAGGAGGTTGTTGAGAGATCTGCTAGCACTATCATGGCAAGATCTGGTGGAAAGTGTTAAAACAGCAGTAGCAAGGGCACGTCGGGTCTAGAAGGTGGTGCTGCACCGAAGGGATATGCGTAACATGTCTTGTTTTACAACAAGCCTGGCCCAGTGAACAACTCTGTGGTATGCTAGACCTTGTTTCAAGCAGTGACAGGTGACAAAGAAAACAGTCCTCCAAAGTGGTGGTGACAGCGTGGGTGACAGCCTTGCAGCATAGGCCCGTCTCGCCCGCCGCTGATTGCAGCATGTAGAAGGAAGCTTCCTACCATCAAACTGGCATGCAAAGCACACCAGCTTCTGTTAATACTGAATCCTTGGCAGTGACCTTGAAGCTTATGGTAAGATTGCCAGAAGCAGGGCCCCTCCAGCAGGGGAAGCATCCATGTTGAAAACCACACTTTTTGCTGCCTGTAGCAATGCTCAGCATTGCAGGGATAGCTAATGTGGGGCCTGCTGTGCAGAGCATGCATGACTGCAGCTAGTGACATGGTACTGTAAAGCCAAGGAAAGCTTGCTGATAAATGGGAGAAGTTCCATTCCATGCACCCTAACTCAGGTGACCACAGGGGCGTACCCACTTTTGACCAAAATCTGAAAAGTCAGCTCAAGCACTTTCTCAATGCGGTTGCGGTTGCCACCAATTTAGCACAGCAGGCAATAATTGCATCAACAAGTTCTTTGCAACAGGCTAGACACAGCTGTTATCTCTGCTTGCACTTGAGGAAACAGGAGGTGCAAACATTGGACACTGTGGACATTGGTTCTGCTGCTGCTGTTTGACAGAGGCAAGGGCTTTGGCTTGGGGCAGGGCTGGTTTAAGGTACCAGGGGCTGGACCTATGCAACAGTCACAGCCAGGGTGAATAAATTGTTGCATGTGCTGGCAACCCATGACGGGGGCCCTTCCTACCCCTACCCTCACCAGCTGCAGCAGTACACTAAGCAAATACCAACAACTGAGATACCTTGACTTGCACACTTCCCCTGGCAGCACATGCCATAGGACATTACAGCTGGAGCAGGGGCTGTCTCTGAAGCTGCCTGTGCCATGCGGAATACCCAAAGGGCATATCTGGCGCCCCCAAAGCAGGGTATACCCCCAGCACATGTAGCGAGCTGCTGTTCTCTGCAGGTGGAGCATGATTGGCATAGCCGATGTGGTATTGTAGAAAGGGGGAGCGGTGCTGAATAAAAACATATGCTTTGAGGAGGTTGTTGAGAGATCTGCTAGCACTATCATGGCAAGATCTGGTGGAAAGTGTTAAAACAGCAGTAGCAAGGGCACGTCGGGTCTAGAAGGTGGTGCTGCACCGAAGGGATATGCGTAACATGTCTTGTTTTACAACAAGCCTGGCCCAGTGAACAACTCTGTGGTATGCTAGACCTTGTTTCAAGCAGTGACAGGTGACAAAGAAAACAGTCCTCCAAAGTGGTGGTGACAGCGTGGGTGACAGCCTTGCAGCATAGGCCCGTCTCGCCCGCCGCTGATTGCAGCATGTAGAAGGAAGCTTCCTACCATCAAACTGGCATGCAAAGCACACCAGCTTCTGTTAATACTGAATCCTTGGCAGTGACCTTGAAGCTTATGGTAAGATTGCCAGAAGCAGGGCCCCTCCAGCAGGGGAAGCATCCATGTTGAAAACCACACTTTTTGCTGCCTGTAGCAATGCTCAGCATTGCAGGGATAGCTAATGTGGGGCCTGCTGTGCAGAGCATGCATGACTGCAGCTAGTGACATGGTACTGTAAAGCCAAGGAAAGCTTGCTGATAAATGGGAGAAGTTCCATTCCATGCACCCTAACTCAGGTGACCACAGGGGCGTACCCACTTTTGACCAAAATCTGAAAAGTCAGCTCAAGCACTTTCTCAATGCGGTTGCGGTTGCCACCAATTTAGCACAGCAGGCAATAATTGCATCAACAAGTTCTTTGCAACAGGCTAGACACAGCTGTTATCTCTGCTTGCACTTGAGGAAACAGGAGGTGCAAACATTGGACACTGTGGACATTGGTTCTGCTGCTGCTGTTTGACAGAGGCAAGGGCTTTGGCTTGGGGCAGGGCTGGTTTAAGGTACCAGGGGCTGGACCTATGCAACAGTCACAGCCAGGGTGAATAAATTGTTGCATGTGCTGGCAACCCATGACGGGGGCCCTTCCTACCCCTACCCTCACCAGCTGCAGCAGTACACTAAGCAAATACCAACAACTGAGATACCTTGACTTGCACACTTCCCCTGGCAGCACATGCCATAGGACATTACAGCTGGAGCAGGGGCTGTCTCTGAAGCTGCCTGTGCCATGCGGAATACCCAAAGGGCATATCTGGCGCCCCCAAAGCAGGGTATACCCCCAGCACATGTAGCGAGCTGCTGTTCTCTGCAGGTGGAGCATGATTGGCATAGCCGATGTGGTATTGTAGAAAGGGGGAGCGGTGCTGAATAAAAACATATGCTTTGAGGAGGTTGTTGAGAGATCTGCTAGCACTATCATGGCAAGATCTGGTGGAAAGTGTTAAAACAGCAGTAGCAAGGGCACGTCGGGTCTAGAAGGTGGTGCTGCACCGAAGGGATATGCGTAACATGTCTTGTTTTACAACAAGCCTGGCCCAGTGAACAACTCTGTGGTATGCTAGACCTTGTTTCAAGCAGTGACAGGTGACAAAGAAAACAGTCCTCCAAAGTGGTGGTGACAGCGTGGGTGACAGCCTTGCAGCATAGGCCCGTCTCGCCCGCCGCTGATTGCAGCATGTAGAAGGAAGCTTCCTACCATCAAACTGGCATGCAAAGCACACCAGCTTCTGTTAATACTGAATCCTTGGCAGTGACCTTGAAGCTTATGGTAAGATTGCCAGAAGCAGGGCCCCTCCAGCAGGGGAAGCATCCATGTTGAAAACCACACTTTTTGCTGCCTGTAGCAATGCTCAGCATTGCAGGGATAGCTAATGTGGGGCCTGCTGTGCAGAGCATGCATGACTGCAGCTAGTGACATGGTACTGTAAAGCCAAGGAAAGCTTGCTGATAAATGGGAGAAGTTCCATTCCATGCACCCTAACTCAGGTGACCACAGGGGCGTACCCACTTTTGACCAAAATCTGAAAAGTCAGCTCAAGCACTTTCTCAATGCGGTTGCGGTTGCCACCAATTTAGCACAGCAGGCAATAATTGCATCAACAAGTTCTTTGCAACAGGCTAGACACAGCTGTTATCTCTGCTTGCACTTGAGGAAACAGGAGGTGCAAACATTGGACACTGTGGACATTGGTTCTGCTGCTGCTGTTTGACAGAGGCAAGGGCTTTGGCTTGGGGCAGGGCTGGTTTAAGGTACCAGGGGCTGGACCTATGCAACAGTCACAGCCAGGGTGAATAAATTGTTGCATGTGCTGGCAACCCATGACGGGGGCCCTTCCTACCCCTACCCTCACCAGCTGCAGCAGTACACTAAGCAAATACCAACAACTGAGATACCTTGACTTGCACACTTCCCCTGGCAGCACATGCCATAGGACATTACAGCTGGAGCAGGGGCTGTCTCTGAAGCTGCCTGTGCCATGCGGAATACCCAAAGGGCATATCTGGCGCCCCCAAAGCAGGGTATACCCCCAGCACATGTAGCGAGCTGCTGTTCTCTGCAGGTGGAGCATGATTGGCATAGCCGATGTGGTATTGTAGAAAGGGGGAGCGGTGCTGAATAAAAACATATGCTTTGAGGAGGTTGTTGAGAGATCTGCTAGCACTATCATGGCAAGATCTGGTGGAAAGTGTTAAAACAGCAGTAGCAAGGGCACGTCGGGTCTAGAAGGTGGTGCTGCACCGAAGGGATATGCGTAACATGTCTTGTTTTACAACAAGCCTGGCCCAGTGAACAACTCTGTGGTATGCTAGACCTTGTTTCAAGCAGTGACAGGTGACAAAGAAAACAGTCCTCCAAAGTGGTGGTGACAGCGTGGGTGACAGCCTTGCAGCATAGGCCCGTCTCGCCCGCCGCTGATTGCAGCATGTAGAAGGAAGCTTCCTACCATCAAACTGGCATGCAAAGCACATCAGCTTCTGTTAATACTGAATCCTTGGCAGTGACCTTGAAGCTTATGGTAAGATTGCCAGAAGCAGGGCCCCTCCAGCAGGGGAAGCATCCATGTTGAAAACCACACTTTTTGCTGCCTGTAGCAATGCTCAGCATTGCAGGGATAGCTAATGTGGGGCCTGCTGTGCAGAGCATGCATGACTGCAGCTAGTGACATGGTACTGTAAAGCCAAGGAAAGCTTGCTGATAAATGGGAGAAGTTCCATTCCATGCACCCTAACTCAGGTGACCACAGGGGCGTACCCACTTTTGACCAAAATCTGAAAAGTCAGCTCAAGCACTTTCTCAATGCGGTTGCGGTTGCCACCAATTTAGCACAGCAGGCAATAATTGCATCAACAAGTTCTTTGCAACAGGCTAGACACAGCTGTTATCTCTGCTTGCACTTGAGGAAACAGGAGGTGCAAACATTGGACACTGTGGACATTGGTTCTGCTGCTGCTGTTTGACAGAGGCAAGGGCTTTGGCTTGGGGCAGGGCTGGTTTAAGGTACCAGGGGCTGGACCTATGCAACAGTCACAGCCAGGGTGAATAAATTGTTGCATGTGCTGGCAACCCATGACGGGGGCCCTTCCTACCCCTACCCTCACCAGCTGCAGCAGTACACTAAGCAAATACCAACAACTGAGATACCTTGACTTGCACACTTCCCCTGGCAGCACATGCCATAGGACATTACAGCTGGAGCAGGGGCTGTCTCTGAAGCTGCCTGTGCCATGCGGAATACCCAAAGGGCATATCTGGCGCCCCCAAAGCAGGGTATACCCCCAGCACATGTAGCGAGCTGCTGTTCTCTGCAGGTGGAGCATGATTGGCATAGCCGATGTGGTATTGTAGAAAGGGGGAGCGGTGCTGAATAAAAACATATGCTTTGAGGAGGTTGTTGAGAGATCTGCTAGCACTATCATGGCAAGATCTGGTGGAAAGTGTTAAAACAGCAGTAGCAAGGGCACGTCGGGTCTAGAAGGTGGTGCTGCACCGAAGGGATATGCGTAACATGTCTTGTTTTACAACAAGCCTGGCCCAGTGAACAACTCTGTGGTATGCTAGACCTTGTTTCAAGCAGTGACAGGTGACAAAGAAAACAGTCCTCCAAAGTGGTGGTGACAGCGTGGGTGACAGCCTTGCAGCATAGGCCCGTCTCGCCCGCCGCTGATTGCAGCATGTAGAAGGAAGCTTCCTACCATCAAACTGGCATGCAAAGCACACCAGCTTCTGTTAATACTGAATCCTTGGCAGTGACCTTGAAGCTTATGGTAAGATTGCCAGAAGCAGGGCCCCTCCAGCAGGGGAAGCATCCATGTTGAAAACCACACTTTTTGCTGCCTGTAGCAATGCTCAGCATTGCAGGGATAGCTAATGTGGGGCCTGCTGTGCAGAGCATGCATGACTGCAGCTAGTGACATGGTACTGTAAAGCCAAGGAAAGCTTGCTGATAAATGGGAGAAGTTCCATTCCATGCACCCTAACTCAGGTGACCACAGGGGCGTACCCACTTTTGACCAAAATCTGAAAAGTCAGCTCAAGCACTTTCTCAATGCGGTTGCGGTTGCCACCAATTTAGCACAGCAGGCAATAATTGCATCAACAAGTTCTTTGCAACAGGCTAGACACAGCTGTTATCTCTGCTTGCACTTGAGGAAACAGGAGGTGCAAACATTGGACACAGTTGGTTGCAAAAGTTTTGGCCCAAAACTCAGATTTTGTTAGGAAATGGTCTGCTTCTGTGAAATGGCATGGCCGTTCATTGCTCTCTTGCACAGGCAGCTTCTGTATGAGGTCCAGGTTGTCACCAATGGGTGCGGTCAGCATCTCTGTTGCTCTGTGTTGCTTGGCTGCTGAGAAAAGCAGGGGTCTTGCAAGGGAGACAGCGGAGGCATTTTTGCTGCTTTTTAAGGGGGTAAATGCTGAGAACTGCCAGCAGGCACAGGTGCCCTTTCTTTACTGTTTAGGGGCAGTAGCATATAGACCAGGTGTGAAGCAGGTGCAGGGGCTATACCAGTTCAATGGCAGGGCAGGTGGGGGTAGGCAGGGCATGCGAGAAGTTGGGGCAAGTGCAAGGCTGAGCTGAGAGGGCTGTGGGAGGGGAGCAGATGGGGTGTGGGGCTGGCAACCACAGGAGGGGCAGAGGTGGAAGGGGAGAGCCAGGTTAAAAAAAGCAGGAGGGCTATAGGAACAGGGGGGAGGCTTGCTGGTCTGCGTCTGCGGCTAAGGCTAAGGCTGGCTGGCTGGCTTTTATATAGTATATTTATAGGGCACGCCCGGGGCTCGAACTCGGGACGTCTCGCGTGCGAGGCTACTTGTGGTACCACTTGGGCATACCAACTGCAGCACATTGATGCTCTGCCTGTTTACTTTCTTAAACATAAATGGTTGTAAATCAGGTCTTGCTGCTGCTGCTTAAACCCCAGCCTTATGTTCCGGCCAAAACTTTGCAACCAACTGTGGACATTGGTTCTGCTGCTGCTGTTTGACAGAGGCAAGGGCTTTGGCTTGGGGCAGGGCTGGTTTAAGGTACCAGGGGCTGGACCTATGCAACAGTCACAGCCAGGGTGAATAAATTGTTGCATGTGCTGGCAACCCATGACGGGGGCCCTTCCTACCCCTACCCTCACCAGCTGCAGCAGTACACTAAGCAAATACCAACAACTGAGATACCTTGACTTGCACACTTCCCCTGGCAGCACATGCCATAGGACATTACAGCTGGAGCAGGGGCTGTCTCTGAAGCTGCCTGTGCCATGCGGAATACCCAAAGGGCATATCTGGCGCCCCCAAAGCAGGGTATACCCCCAGCACATGTAGCGAGCTGCTGTTCTCTGCAGGTGGAGCATGATTGGCATAGCCGATGTGGTATTGTAGAAAGGGGGAGCGGTGCTGAATAAAAACATATGCTTTGAGGAGGTTGTTGAGAGATCTGCTAGCACTATCATGGCAAGATCTGGTGGAAAGTGTTAAAACAGCAGTAGCAAGGGCACGTCGGGTCTAGAAGGTGGTGCTGCACCGAAGGGATATGCGTAACATGTCTTGTTTTACAACAAGCCTGGCCCAGTGAACAACTCTGTGGTATGCTAGACCTTGTTTCAAGCAGTGACAGGTGACAAAGAAAACAGTCCTCCAAAGTGGTGGTGACAGCGTGGGTGACAGCCTTGCAGCATAGGCCCGTCTCGCCCGCCGCTGATTGCAGCATGTAGAAGGAAGCTTCCTACCATCAAACTGGCATGCAAAGCACACCAGCTTCTGTTAATACTGAATCCTTGGCAGTGACCTTGAAGCTTATGGTAAGATTGCCAGAAGCAGGGCCCCTCCAGCAGGGGAAGCATCCATGTTGAAAACCACACTTTTTGCTGCCTGTAGCAATGCTCAGCATTGCAGGGATAGCTAATGTGGGGCCTGCTGTGCAGAGCATGCATGACTGCAGCTAGTGACATGGTACTGTAAAGCCAAGGAAAGCTTGCTGATAAATGGGAGAAGTTCCATTCCATGCACCCTAACTCAGGTGACCACAGGGGCGTACCCACTTTTGACCAAAATCTGAAAAGTCAGCTCAAGCACTTTCTCAATGCGGTTGCGGTTGCCACCAATTTAGCACAGCAGGCAATAATTGCATCAACAAGTTCTTTGCAACAGGCTAGACACAGCTGTTATCTCTGCTTGCACTTGAGGAAACAGGAGGTGCAAACATTGGACACAGTTGGTTGCAAAAGTTTTGGCCCAAAACTCAGATTTTGTTGGGAAATGGTCTGCTTCTGTGAAATGGCATGGCCGTTCATTGCTCTCTTGCACAGGCAGCTTCTGTATGAGGTCCAGGTTGTCACCAATGGGTGCGGTCAGCATCTCTGTTGCTCTGTGTTGCTTGGCTGCTGAGAAAAGCAGGGGTCTTGCAAGGGAGACAGCGGAGGCATTTTTGCTGCTTTTTAAGGGGGTAAATGCTGAGAACTGCCAGCAGGCACAGGTGCCCTTTCTTTACTGTTTAGGGGCAGTAGCATATAGACCAGGTGTGAAGCAGGTGCAGGGGCTATACCAGTTCAATGGCAGGGCAGGTGGGGGTAGGCAGGGCATGCGAGAAGTTGGGGCAAGTGCAAGGCTGAGCTGAGAGGGCTGTGGGAGGGGAGCAGATGGGGTGTGGGGCTGGCAACCACAGGAGGGGCAGAGGTGGAAGGGGAGAGCCAGGTTAAAAAAAGCAGGAGGGCTATAGGAACAGGGGGGAGGCTTGCTGGTCTGCGTCTGCGGCTAAGGCTAAGGCTGGCTGGCTGGCTTTTATATAGTATATTTATAGGGCACGCCCGGGGCTCGAACTCGGGACGTCTCGCGTGCGAGGCTACTTGTGGTACCACTTGGGCATACCAACTGCAGCACATTGATGCTCTGCCTGTTTACTTTCTTAAACATAAATGGTTGTAAATCAGGTCTTGCTGCTGCTGCTTAAACCCCAGCCTTATGTTCCGGCCAAAACTTTGCAACCAACTGTGGACATTGGTTCTGCTGCTGCTGTTTGACAGAGGCAAGGGCTTTGGCTTGGGGCAGGGCTGGTTTAAGGTACCAGGGGCTGGACCTATGCAACAGTCACAGCCAGGGTGAATAAATTGTTGCATGTGCTGGCAACCCATGACGGGGGCCCTTCCTACCCCTACCCTCACCAGCTGCAGCAGTACACTAAGCAAATACCAACAACTGAGATACCTTGACTTGCACACTTCCCCTGGCAGCACATGCCATAGGACATTACAGCTGGAGCAGGGGCTGTCTCTGAAGCTGCCTGTGCCATGCGGAATACCCAAAGGGCATATCTGGCGCCCCCAAAGCAGGGTATACCCCCAGCACATGTAGCGAGCTGCTGTTCTCTGCAGGTGGAGCATGATTGGCATAGCCGATGTGGTATTGTAGAAAGGGGGAGCGGTGCTGAATAAAAACATATGCTTTGAGGAGGTTGTTGAGAGATCTGCTAGCACTATCATGGCAAGATCTGGTGGAAAGTGTTAAAACAGCAGTAGCAAGGGCACGTCGGGTCTAGAAGGTGGTGCTGCACCGAAGGGATATGCGTAACATGTCTTGTTTTACAACAAGCCTGGCCCAGTGAACAACTCTGTGGTATGCTAGACCTTGTTTCAAGCAGTGACAGGTGACAAAGAAAACAGTCCTCCAAAGTGGTGGTGACAGCGTGGGTGACAGCCTTGCAGCATAGGCCCGTCTCGCCCGCCGCTGATTGCAGCATGTAGAAGGAAGCTTCCTACCATCAAACTGGCATGCAAAGCACACCAGCTTCTGTTAATACTGAATCCTTGGCAGTGACCTTGAAGCTTATGGTAAGATTGCCAGAAGCAGGGCCCCTCCAGCAGGGGAAGCATCCATGTTGAAAACCACACTTTTTGCTGCCTGTAGCAATGCTCAGCATTGCAGGGATAGCTAATGTGGGGCCTGCTGTGCAGAGCATGCATGACTGCAGCTAGTGACATGGTACTGTAAAGCCAAGGAAAGCTTGCTGATAAATGGGAGAAGTTCCATTCCATGCACCCTAACTCAGGTGACCACAGGGGCGTACCCACTTTTGACCAAAATCTGAAAAGTCAGCTCAAGCACTTTCTCAATGCGGTTGCGGTTGCCACCAATTTAGCACAGCAGGCAATAATTGCATCAACAAGTTCTTTGCAACAGGCTAGACACAGCTGTTATCTCTGCTTGCACTTGAGGAAACAGGAGGTGCAAACATTGGACACAGTTGGTTGCAAAAGTTTTGGCCCAAAACTCAGATTTTGTTAGGAAATGGTCTGCTTCTGTGAAATGGCATGGCCGTTCATTGCTCTCTTGCACAGGCAGCTTCTGTATGAGGTCCAGGTTGTCACCAATGGGTGCGGTCAGCATCTCTGTTGCTCTGTGTTGCTTGGCTGCTGAGAAAAGCAGGGGTCTTGCAAGGGAGACAGCGGAGGCATTTTTGCTGCTTTTTAAGGGGGTAAATGCTGAGAACTGCCAGCAGGCACAGGTGCCCTTTCTTTACTGTTTAGGGGCAGTAGCATATAGACCAGGTGTGAAGCAGGTGCAGGGGCTATACCAGTTCAATGGCAGGGCAGGTGGGGGTAGGCAGGGCATGCGAGAAGTTGGGGCAAGTGCAAGGCTGAGCTGAGAGGGCTGTGGGAGGGGAGCAGATGGGGTGTGGGGCTGGCAACCACAGGAGGGGCAGAGGTGGAAGGGGAGAGCCAGGTTAAAAAAAGCAGGAGGGCTATAGGAACAGGGGGGAGGCTTGCTGGTCTGCGTCTGCGGCTAAGGCTAAGGCTGGCTGGCTGGCTTTTATATAGTATATTTATAGGGCACGCCCGGGGCTCGAACTCGGGACGTCTCGCGTGCGAGGCTACTTGTGGTACCACTTGGGCATACCAACTGCAGCACATTGATGCTCTGCCTGTTTACTTTCTTAAACATAAATGGTTGTAAATCAGGTCTTGCTGCTGCTGCTTAAACCCCAGCCTTATGTTCCGGCCAAAACTTTGCAACCAACTGTGGACATTGGTTCTGCTGCTGCTGTTTGACAGAGGCAAGGGCTTTGGCTTGGGGCAGGGCTGGTTTAAGGTACCAGGGGCTGGACCTATGCAACAGTCACAGCCAGGGTGAATAAATTGTTGCATGTGCTGGCAACCCATGACGGGGGCCCTTCCTACCCCTACCCTCACCAGCTGCAGCAGTACACTAAGCAAATACCAACAACTGAGATACCTTGACTTGCACACTTCCCCTGGCAGCACATGCCATAGGACATTACAGCTGGAGCAGGGGCTGTCTCTGAAGCTGCCTGTGCCATGCGGAATACCCAAAGGGCATATTTGGCGCCCCCAAAGCAGGGTATACCCCCAGCACATGTAGCGAGCTGCTGTTCTCTGCAGGTGGAGCATGATTGGCATAGCCGATGTGGTATTGTAGAAAGGGGGAGCGGTGCTGAATAAAAACATATGCTTTGAGGAGGTTGTTGAGAGATCTGCTAGCACTATCATGGCAAGATCTGGTGGAAAGTGTTAAAACAGCAGTAGCAAGGGCACGTCGGGTCTAGAAGGTGGTGCTGCACCGAAGGGATATGCGTAACATGTCTTGTTTTACAACAAGCCTGGCCCAGTGAACAACTCTGTGGTATGCTAGACCTTGTTTCAAGCAGTGACAGGTGACAAAGAAAACAGTCCTCCAAAGTGGTGGTGACAGCGTGGGTGACAGCCTTGCAGCATAGGCCCGTCTCGCCCGCCGCTGATTGCAGCATGTAGAAGGAAGCTTCCTACCATCAAACTGGCATGCAAAGCACACCAGCTTCTGTTAATACTGAATCCTTGGCAGTGACCTTGAAGCTTATGGTAAGATTGCCAGAAGCAGGGCCCCTCCAGCAGGGGAAGCATCCATGTTGAAAACCACACTTTTTGCTGCCTGTAGCAATGCTCAGCATTGCAGGGATAGCTAATGTGGGGCCTGCTGTGCAGAGCATGCATGACTGCAGCTAGTGACATGGTACTGTAAAGCCAAGGAAAGCTTGCTGATAAATGGGAGAAGTTCCATTCCATGCACCCTAACTCAGGTGACCACAGGGGCGTACCCACTTTTGACCAAAATCTGAAAAGTCAGCTCAAGCACTTTCTCAATGCGGTTGCGGTTGCCACCAATTTAGCACAGCAGGCAATAATTGCATCAACAAGTTCTTTGCAACAGGCTAGACACAGCTGTTATCTCTGCTTGCACTTGAGGAAACAGGAGGTGCAAACATTGGACACAGTTGGTTGCAAAAGTTTTGGCCCAAAACTCAGATTTTGTTAGGAAATGGTCTGCTTCTGTGAAATGGCATGGCCGTTCATTGCTCTCTTGCACAGGCAGCTTCTGTATGAGGTCCAGGTTGTCACCAATGGGTGCGGTCAGCATCTCTGTTGCTCTGTGTTGCTTGGCTGCTGAGAAAAGCAGGGGTCTTGCAAGGGAGACAGCGGAGGCATTTTTGCTGCTTTTTAAGGGGGTAAATGCTGAGAACTGCCAGCAGGCACAGGTGCCCTTTCTTTACTGTTTAGGGGCAGTAGCATATAGACCAGGTGTGAAGCAGGTGCAGGGGCTATACCAGTTCAATGGCAGGGCAGGTGGGGGTAGGCAGGGCATGCGAGAAGTTGGGGCAAGTGCAAGGCTGAGCTGAGAGGGCTGTGGGAGGGGAGCAGATGGGGTGTGGGGCTGGCAACCACAGGAGGGGCAGAGGTGGAAGGGGAGAGCCAGGTTAAAAAAAGCAGGAGGGCTATAGGAACAGGGGGGAGGCTTGCTGGTCTGCGTCTGCGGCTAAGGCTAAGGCTGGCTGGCTGGCTTTTATATAGTATATTTATAGGGCACGCCCGGGGCTCGAACTCGGGACGTCTCGCGTGCGAGGCTACTTGTGGTACCACTTGGGCATACCAACTGCAGCACATTGATGCTCTGCCTGTTTACTTTCTTAAACATAAATGGTTGTAAATCAGGTCTTGCTGCTGCTGCTTAAACCCCAGCCTTATGTTCCGGCCAAAACTTTGCAACCAACTGTGGACATTGGTTCTGCTGCTGCTGTTTGACAGAGGCAAGGGCTTTGGCTTGGGGCAGGGCTGGTTTAAGGTACCAGGGGCTGGACCTATGCAACAGTCACAGCCAGGGTGAATAAATTGTTGCATGTGCTGGCAACCCATGACGGGGGCCCTTCCTACCCCTACCCTCACCAGCTGCAGCAGTACACTAAGCAAATACCAACAACTGAGATACCTTGACTTGCACACTTCCCCTGGCAGCACATGCCATAGGACATTACAGCTGGAGCAGGGGCTGTCTCTGAAGCTGCCTGTGCCATGCGGAATACCCAAAGGGCATATCTGGCGCCCCCAAAGCAGGGTATACCCCCAGCACATGTAGCGAGCTGCTGTTCTCTGCAGGTGGAGCATGATTGGCATAGCCGATGTGGTATTGTAGAAAGGGGGAGCGGTGCTGAATAAAAACATATGCTTTGAGGAGGTTGTTGAGAGATCTGCTAGCACTATCATGGCAAGATCTGGTGGAAAGTGTTAAAACAGCAGTAGCAAGGGCACGTCGGGTCTAGAAGGTGGTGCTGCACCGAAGGGATATGCGTAACATGTCTTGTTTTACAACAAGCCTGGCCCAGTGAACAACTCTGTGGTATGCTAGACCTTGTTTCAAGCAGTGACAGGTGACAAAGAAAACAGTCCTCCAAAGTGGTGGTGACAGCGTGGGTGACAGCCTTGCAGCATAGGCCCGTCTCGCCCGCCGCTGATTGCAGCATGTAGAAGGAAGCTTCCTACCATCAAACTGGCATGCAAAGCACACCAGCTTCTGTTAATACTGAATCCTTGGCAGTGACCTTGAAGCTTATGGTAAGATTGCCAGAAGCAGGGCCCCTCCAGCAGGGGAAGCATCCATGTTGAAAACCACACTTTTTGCTGCCTGTAGCAATGCTCAGCATTGCAGGGATAGCTAATGTGGGGCCTGCTGTGCAGAGCATGCATGACTGCAGCTAGTGACATGGTACTGTAAAGCCAAGGAAAGCTTGCTGATAAATGGGAGAAGTTCCATTCCATGCACCCTAACTCAGGTGACCACAGGGGCGTACCCACTTTTGACCAAAATCTGAAAAGTCAGCTCAAGCACTTTCTCAATGCGGTTGCGGTTGCCACCAATTTAGCACAGCAGGCAATAATTGCATCAACAAGTTCTTTGCAACAGGCTAGACACAGCTGTTATCTCTGCTTGCACTTGAGGAAACAGGAGGTGCAAACATTGGACACAGTTGGTTGCAAAAGTTTTGGCCCAAAACTCAGATTTTGTTAGGAAATGGTCTGCTTCTGTGAAATGGCATGGCCGTTCATTGCTCTCTTGCACAGGCAGCTTCTGTATGAGGTCCAGGTTGTCACCAATGGGTGCGGTCAGCATCTCTGTTGCTCTGTGTTGCTTGGCTGCTGAGAAAAGCAGGGGTCTTGCAAGGGAGACAGCGGAGGCATTTTTGCTGCTTTTTAAGGGGGTAAATGCTGAGAACTGCCAGCAGGCACAGGTGCCCTTTCTTTACTGTTTAGGGGCAGTAGCATATAGACCAGGTGTGAAGCAGGTGCAGGGGCTATACCAGTTCAATGGCAGGGCAGGTGGGGGTAGGCAGGGCATGCGAGAAGTTGGGGCAAGTGCAAGGCTGAGCTGAGAGGGCTGTGGGAGGGGAGCAGATGGGGTGTGGGGCTGGCAACCACAGGAGGGGCAGAGGTGGAAGGGGAGAGCCAGGTTAAAAAAAGCAGGAGGGCTATAGGAACAGGGGGGAGGCTTGCTGGTCTGCGTCTGCGGCTAAGGCTAAGGCTGGCTGGCTGGCTTTTATATAGTATATTTATAGGGCACGCCCGGGGCTCGAACTCGGGACGTCTCGCGTGCGAGGCTACTTGTGGTACCACTTGGGCATACCAACTGCAGCACATTGATGCTCTGCCTGTTTACTTTCTTAAACATAAATGGTTGTAAATCAGGTCTTGCTGCTGCTGCTTAAACCCCAGCCTTATGTTCCGGCCAAAACTTTGCAACCAACTGTGGACATTGGTTCTGCTGCTGCTGTTTGACAGAGGCAAGGGCTTTGGCTTGGGGCAGGGCTGGTTTAAGGTACCAGGGGCTGGACCTATGCAACAGTCACAGCCAGGGTGAATAAATTGTTGCATGTGCTGGCAACCCATGACGGGGGCCCTTCCTACCCCTACCCTCACCAGCTGCAGCAGTACACTAAGCAAATACCAACAACTGAGATACCTTGACTTGCACACTTCCCCTGGCAGCACATGCCATAGGACATTACAGCTGGAGCAGGGGCTGTCTCTGAAGCTGCCTGTGCCATGCGGAATACCCAAAGGGCATATCTGGCGCCCCCAAAGCAGGGTATACCCCCAGCACATGTAGCGAGCTGCTGTTCTCTGCAGGTGGAGCATGATTGGCATAGCCGATGTGGTATTGTAGAAAGGGGGAGCGGTGCTGAATAAAAACATATGCTTTGAGGAGGTTGTTGAGAGATCTGCTAGCACTATCATGGCAAGATCTGGTGGAAAGTGTTAAAACAGCAGTAGCAAGGGCACGTCGGGTCTAGAAGGTGGTGCTGCACCGAAGGGATATGCGTAACATGTCTTGTTTTACAACAAGCCTGGCCCAGTGAACAACTCTGTGGTATGCTAGACCTTGTTTCAAGCAGTGACAGGTGACAAAGAAAACAGTCCTCCAAAGTGGTGGTGACAGCGTGGGTGACAGCCTTGCAGCATAGGCCCGTCTCGCCCGCCGCTGATTGCAGCATGTAGAAGGAAGCTTCCTACCATCAAACTGGCATGCAAAGCACACCAGCTTCTGTTAATACTGAATCCTTGGCAGTGACCTTGAAGCTTATGGTAAGATTGCCAGAAGCAGGGCCCCTCCAGCAGGGGAAGCATCCATGTTGAAAACCACACTTTTTGCTGCCTGTAGCAATGCTCAGCATTGCAGGGATAGCTAATGTGGGGCCTGCTGTGCAGAGCATGCATGACTGCAGCTAGTGACATGGTACTGTAAAGCCAAGGAAAGCTTGCTGATAAATGGGAGAAGTTCCATTCCATGCACCCTAACTCAGGTGACCACAGGGGCGTACCCACTTTTGACCAAAATCTGAAAAGTCAGCTCAAGCACTTTCTCAATGCGGTTGCGGTTGCCACCAATTTAGCACAGCAGGCAATAATTGCATCAACAAGTTCTTTGCAACAGGCTAGACACAGCTGTTATCTCTGCTTGCACTTGAGGAAACAGGAGGTGCAAACATTGGACACAGTTGGTTGCAAAAGTTTTGGCCCAAAACTCAGATTTTGTTAGGAAATGGTCTGCTTCTGTGAAATGGCATGGCCGTTCATTGCTCTCTTGCACAGGCAGCTTCTGTATGAGGTCCAGGTTGTCACCAATGGGTGCGGTCAGCATCTCTGTTGCTCTGTGTTGCTTGGCTGCTGAGAAAAGCAGGGGTCTTGCAAGGGAGACAGCGGAGGCATTTTTGCTGCTTTTTAAGGGGGTAAATGCTGAGAACTGCCAGCAGGCACAGGTGCCCTTTCTTTACTGTTTAGGGGCAGTAGCATATAGACCAGGTGTGAAGCAGGTGCAGGGGCTATACCAGTTCAATGGCAGGGCAGGTGGGGGTAGGCAGGGCATGCGAGAAGTTGGGGCAAGTGCAAGGCTGAGCTGAGAGGGCTGTGGGAGGGGAGCAGATGGGGTGTGGGGCTGGCAACCACAGGAGGGGCAGAGGTGGAAGGGGAGAGCCAGGTTAAAAAAAGCAGGAGGGCTATAGGAACAGGGGGGAGGCTTGCTGGTCTGCGTCTGCGGCTAAGGCTAAGGCTGGCTGGCTGGCTTTTATATAGTATATTTATAGGGCACGCCCGGGGCTCGAACTCGGGACGTCTCGCGTGCGAGGCTACTTGTGGTACCACTTGGGCATACCAACTGCAGCACATTGATGCTCTGCCTGTTTACTTTCTTAAACATAAATGGTTGTAAATCAGGTCTTGCTGCTGCTGCTTAAACCCCAGCCTTATGTTCCGGCCAAAACTTTGCAACCAACTGTGGACATTGGTTCTGCTGCTGCTGTTTGACAGAGGCAAGGGCTTTGGCTTGGGGCAGGGCTGGTTTAAGGTACCAGGGGCTGGACCTATGCAACAGTCACAGCCAGGGTGAATAAATTGTTGCATGTGCTGGCAACCCATGACGGGGGCCCTTCCTACCCCTACCCTCACCAGCTGCAGCAGTACACTAAGCAAATACCAACAACTGAGATACCTTGACTTGCACACTTCCCCTGGCAGCACATGCCATAGGACATTACAGCTGGAGCAGGGGCTGTCTCTGAAGCTGCCTGTGCCATGCGGAATACCCAAAGGGCATATCTGGCGCCCCCAAAGCAGGGTATACCCCCAGCACATGTAGCGAGCTGCTGTTCTCTGCAGGTGGAGCATGATTGGCATAGCCGATGTGGTATTGTAGAAAGGGGGAGCGGTGCTGAATAAAAACATATGCTTTGAGGAGGTTGTTGAGAGATCTGCTAGCACTATCATGGCAAGATCTGGTGGAAAGTGTTAAAACAGCAGTAGCAAGGGCACGTCGGGTCTAGAAGGTGGTGCTGCACCGAAGGGATATGCGTAACATGTCTTGTTTTACAACAAGCCTGGCCCAGTGAACAACTCTGTGGTATGCTAGACCTTGTTTCAAGCAGTGACAGGTGACAAAGAAAACAGTCCTCCAAAGTGGTGGTGACAGCGTGGGTGACAGCCTTGCAGCATAGGCCCGTCTCGCCCGCCGCTGATTGCAGCATGTAGAAGGAAGCTTCCTACCATCAAACTGGCATGCAAAGCACACCAGCTTCTGTTAATACTGAATCCTTGGCAGTGACCTTGAAGCTTATGGTAAGATTGCCAGAAGCAGGGCCCCTCCAGCAGGGGAAGCATCCATGTTGAAAACCACACTTTTTGCTGCCTGTAGCAATGCTCAGCATTGCAGGGATAGCTAATGTGGGGCCTGCTGTGCAGAGCATGCATGACTGCAGCTAGTGACATGGTACTGTAAAGCCAAGGAAAGCTTGCTGATAAATGGGAGAAGTTCCATTCCATGCACCCTAACTCAGGTGACCACAGGGGCGTACCCACTTTTGACCAAAATCTGAAAAGTCAGCTCAAGCACTTTCTCAATGCGGTTGCGGTTGCCACCAATTTAGCACAGCAGGCAATAATTGCATCAACAAGTTCTTTGCAACAGGCTAGACACAGCTGTTATCTCTGCTTGCACTTGAGGAAACAGGAGGTGCAAACATTGGACACAGTTGGTTGCAAAAGTTTTGGCCCAAAACTCAGATTTTGTTAGGAAATGGTCTGCTTCTGTGAAATGGCATGGCCGTTCATTGCTCTCTTGCACAGGCAGCTTCTGTATGAGGTCCAGGTTGTCACCAATGGGTGCGGTCAGCATCTCTGTTGCTCTGTGTTGCTTGGCTGCTGAGAAAAGCAGGGGTCTTGCAAGGGAGACAGCGGAGGCATTTTTGCTGCTTTTTAAGGGGGTAAATGCTGAGAACTGCCAGCAGGCACAGGTGCCCTTTCTTTACTGTTTAGGGGCAGTAGCATATAGACCAGGTGTGAAGCAGGTGCAGGGGCTATACCAGTTCAATGGCAGGGCAGGTGGGGGTAGGCAGGGCATGCGAGAAGTTGGGGCAAGTGCAAGGCTGAGCTGAGAGGGCTGTGGGAGGGGAGCAGATGGGGTGTGGGGCTGGCAACCACAGGAGGGGCAGAGGTGGAAGGGGAGAGCCAGGTTAAAAAAAGCAGGAGGGCTATAGGAACAGGGGGGAGGCTTGCTGGTCTGCGTCTGCGGCTAAGGCTAAGGCTGGCTGGCTGGCTTTTATATAGTATATTTATAGGGCACGCCCGGGGCTCGAACTCGGGACGTCTCGCGTGCGAGGCTACTTGTGGTACCACTTGGGCATACCAACTGCAGCACATTGATGCTCTGCCTGTTTACTTTCTTAAACATAAATGGTTGTAAATCAGGTCTTGCTGCTGCTGCTTAAACCCCAGCCTTATGTTCCGGCCAAAACTTTGCAACCAACTGTGGACATTGGTTCTGCTGCTGCTGTTTGACAGAGGCAAGGGCTTTGGCTTGGGGCAGGGCTGGTTTAAGGTACCAGGGGCTGGACCTATGCAACAGTCACAGCCAGGGTGAATAAATTGTTGCATGTGCTGGCAACCCATGACGGGGGCCCTTCCTACCCCTACCCTCACCAGCTGCAGCAGTACACTAAGCAAATACCAACAACTGAGATACCTTGACTTGCACACTTCCCCTGGCAGCACATGCCATAGGACATTACAGCTGGAGCAGGGGCTGTCTCTGAAGCTGCCTGTGCCATGCGGAATACCCAAAGGGCATATCTGGCGCCCCCAAAGCAGGGTATACCCCCAGCACATGTAGCGAGCTGCTGTTCTCTGCAGGTGGAGCATGATTGGCATAGCCGATGTGGTATTGTAGAAAGGGGGAGCGGTGCTGAATAAAAACATATGCTTTGAGGAGGTTGTTGAGAGATCTGCTAGCACTATCATGGCAAGATCTGGTGGAAAGTGTTAAAACAGCAGTAGCAAGGGCACGTCGGGTCTAGAAGGTGGTGCTGCACCGAAGGGATATGCGTAACATGTCTTGTTTTACAACAAGCCTGGCCCAGTGAACAACTCTGTGGTATGCTAGACCTTGTTTCAAGCAGTGACAGGTGACAAAGAAAACAGTCCTCCAAAGTGGTGGTGACAGCGTGGGTGACAGCCTTGCAGCATAGGCCCGTCTCGCCCGCCGCTGATTGCAGCATGTAGAAGGAAGCTTCCTACCATCAAACTGGCATGCAAAGCACACCAGCTTCTGTTAATACTGAATCCTTGGCAGTGACCTTGAAGCTTATGGTAAGATTGCCAGAAGCAGGGCCCCTCCAGCAGGGGAAGCATCCATGTTGAAAACCACACTTTTTGCTGCCTGTAGCAATGCTCAGCATTGCAGGGATAGCTAATGTGGGGCCTGCTGTGCAGAGCATGCATGACTGCAGCTAGTGACATGGTACTGTAAAGCCAAGGAAAGCTTGCTGATAAATGGGAGAAGTTCCATTCCATGCACCCTAACTCAGGTGACCACAGGGGCGTACCCACTTTTGACCAAAATCTGAAAAGTCAGCTCAAGCACTTTCTCAATGCGGTTGCGGTTGCCACCAATTTAGCACAGCAGGCAATAATTGCATCAACAAGTTCTTTGCAACAGGCTAGACACAGCTGTTATCTCTGCTTGCACTTGAGGAAACAGGAGGTGCAAACATTGGACACAGTTGGTTGCAAAAGTTTTGGCCCAAAACTCAGATTTTGTTAGGAAATGGTCTGCTTCTGTGAAATGGCATGGCCGTTCATTGCTCTCTTGCACAGGCAGCTTCTGTATGAGGTCCAGGTTGTCACCAATGGGTGCGGTCAGCATCTCTGTTGCTCTGTGTTGCTTGGCTGCTGAGAAAAGCAGGGGTCTTGCAAGGGAGACAGCGGAGGCATTTTTGCTGCTTTTTAAGGGGGTAAATGCTGAGAACTGCCAGCAGGCACAGGTGCCCTTTCTTTACTGTTTAGGGGCAGTAGCATATAGACCAGGTGTGAAGCAGGTGCAGGGGCTATACCAGTTCAATGGCAGGGCAGGTGGGGGTAGGCAGGGCATGCGAGAAGTTGGGGCAAGTGCAAGGCTGAGCTGAGAGGGCTGTGGGAGGGGAGCAGATGGGGTGTGGGGCTGGCAACCACAGGAGGGGCAGAGGTGGAAGGGGAGAGCCAGGTTAAAAAAAGCAGGAGGGCTATAGGAACAGGGGGGAGGCTTGCTGGTCTGCGTCTGCGGCTAAGGCTAAGGCTGGCTGGCTGGCTTTTATATAGTATATTTATAGGGCACGCCCGGGGCTCGAACTCGGGACGTCTCGCGTGCGAGGCTACTTGTGGTACCACTTGGGCATACCAACTGCAGCACATTGATGCTCTGCCTGTTTACTTTCTTAAACATAAATGGTTGTAAATCAGGTCTTGCTGCTGCTGCTTAAACCCCAGCCTTATGTTCCGGCCAAAACTTTGCAACCAACTGTGGACATTGGTTCTGCTGCTGCTGTTTGACAGAGGCAAGGGCTTTGGCTTGGGGCAGGGCTGGTTTAAGGTACCAGGGGCTGGACCTATGCAACAGTCACAGCCAGGGTGAATAAATTGTTGCATGTGCTGGCAACCCATGACGGGGGCCCTTCCTACCCCTACCCTCACCAGCTGCAGCAGTACACTAAGCAAATACCAACAACTGAGATACCTTGACTTGCACACTTCCCCTGGCAGCACATGCCATAGGACATTACAGCTGGAGCAGGGGCTGTCTCTGAAGCTGCCTGTGCCATGCGGAATACCCAAAGGGCATATCTGGCGCCCCCAAAGCAGGGTATACCCCCAGCACATGTAGCGAGCTGCTGTTCTCTGCAGGTGGAGCATGATTGGCATAGCCGATGTGGTATTGTAGAAAGGGGGAGCGGTGCTGAATAAAAACATATGCTTTGAGGAGGTTGTTGAGAGATCTTCTAGCACTATCATGGCAAGATCTGGTGGAAAGTGTTAAAACAGCAGTAGCAAGGGCACGTCGGGTCTAGAAGGTGGTGCTGCACCGAAGGGATATGCGTAACATGTCTTGTTTTACAACAAGCCTGGCCCAGTGAACAACTCTGTGGTATGCTAGACCTTGTTTCAAGCAGTGACAGGTGACAAAGAAAACAGTCCTCCAAAGTGGTGGTGACAGCGTGGGT
This sequence comes from Pseudopediastrum boryanum, assembly GCA_963556185.1. Lineage (NCBI taxonomy): Eukaryota > Viridiplantae > Chlorophyta > Chlorophyceae > Sphaeropleales > Hydrodictyaceae > Pseudopediastrum > Pseudopediastrum boryanum. The sequence continues at coordinate 7,107,706 of OY744504.1, read as the reverse complement.
GACAGCCTTGCAGCATAGGCCCGTCTCGCCCGCCGCTGATTGCAGCATGTAGAAGGAAGCTTCCTACCATCAAACTGGCATGCAAAGCACACCAGCTTCTGTTAATACTGAATCCTTGGCAGTGACCTTGAAGCTTATGGTAAGATTGCCAGAAGCAGGGCCCCTCCAGCAGGGGAAGCATCCATGTTGAAAACCACACTTTTTGCTGCCTGTAGCAATGCTCAGCATTGCAGGGATAGCTAATGTGGGGCCTGCTGTGCAGAGCATGCATGACTGCAGCTAGTGACATGGTACTGTAAAGCCAAGGAAAGCTTGCTGATAAATGGGAGAAGTTCCATTCCATGCACCCTAACTCAGGTGACCACAGGGGCGTACCCACTTTTGACCAAAATCTGAAAAGTCAGCTCAAGCACTTTCTCAATGCGGTTGCGGTTGCCACCAATTTAGCACAGCAGGCAATAATTGCATCAACAAGTTCTTTGCAACAGGCTAGACACAGCTGTTATCTCTGCTTGCACTTGAGGAAACAGGAGGTGCAAACATTGGACACAGTTGGTTGCAAAAGTTTTGGCCCAAAACTCAGATTTTGTTAGGAAATGGTCTGCTTCTGTGAAATGGCATGGCCGTTCATTGCTCTCTTGCACAGGCAGCTTCTGTATGAGGTCCAGGTTGTCACCAATGGGTGCGGTCAGCATCTCTGTTGCTCTGTGTTGCTTGGCTGCTGAGAAAAGCAGGGGTCTTGCAAGGGAGACAGCGGAGGCATTTTTGCTGCTTTTTAAGGGGGTAAATGCTGAGAACTGCCAGCAGGCACAGGTGCCCTTTCTTTACTGTTTAGGGGCAGTAGCATATAGACCAGGTGTGAAGCAGGTGCAGGGGCTATACCAGTTCAATGGCAGGGCAGGTGGGGGTAGGCAGGGCATGCGAGAAGTTGGGGCAAGTGCAAGGCTGAGCTGAGAGGGCTGTGGGAGGGGAGCAGATGGGGTGTGGGGCTGGCAACCACAGGAGGGGCAGAGGTGGAAGGGGAGAGCCAGGTTAAAAAAAGCAGGAGGGCTATAGGAACAGGGGGGAGGCTTGCTGGTCTGCGTCTGCGGCTAAGGCTAAGGCTGGCTGGCTGGCTTTTATATAGTATATTTATAGGGCACGCCCGGGGCTCGAACTCGGGACGTCTCGCGTGCGAGGCTACTTGTGGTACCACTTGGGCATACCAACTGCAGCACATTGATGCTCTGCCTGTTTACTTTCTTAAACATAAATGGTTGTAAATCAGGTCTTGCTGCTGCTGCTTAAACCCCAGCCTTATGTTCCGGCCAAAACTTTGCAACCAACTGTGGACATTGGTTCTGCTGCTGCTGTTTGACAGAGGCAAGGGCTTTGGCTTGGGGCAGGGCTGGTTTAAGGTACCAGGGGCTGGACCTATGCAACAGTCACAGCCAGGGTGAATAAATTGTTGCATGTGCTGGCAACCCATGACGGGGGCCCTTCCTACCCCTACCCTCACCAGCTGCAGCAGTACACTAAGCAAATACCAACAACTGAGATACCTTGACTTGCACACTTCCCCTGGCAGCACATGCCATAGGACATTACAGCTGGAGCAGGGGCTGTCTCTGAAGCTGCCTGTGCCATGCGGAATACCCAAAGGGCATATCTGGCGCCCCCAAAGCAGGGTATACCCCCAGCACATGTAGCGAGCTGCTGTTCTCTGCAGGTGGAGCATGATTGGCATAGCCGATGTGGTATTGTAGAAAGGGGGAGCGGTGCTGAATAAAAACATATGCTTTGAGGAGGTTGTTGAGAGATCTGCTAGCACTATCATGGCAAGATCTGGTGGAAAGTGTTAAAACAGCAGTAGCAAGGGCACGTCGGGTCTAGAAGGTGGTGCTGCACCGAAGGGATATGCGTAACATGTCTTGTTTTACAACAAGCCTGGCCCAGTGAACAACTCTGTGGTATGCTAGACCTTGTTTCAAGCAGTGACAGGTGACAAAGAAAACAGTCCTCCAAAGTGGTGGTGACAGCGTGGGTGACAGCCTTGCAGCATAGGCCCGTCTCGCCCGCCGCTGATTGCAGCATGTAGAAGGAAGCTTCCTACCATCAAACTGGCATGCAAAGCACACCAGCTTCTGTTAATACTGAATCCTTGGCAGTGACCTTGAAGCTTATGGTAAGATTGCCAGAAGCAGGGCCCCTCCAGCAGGGGAAGCATCCATGTTGAAAACCACACTTTTTGCTGCCTGTAGCAATGCTCAGCATTGCAGGGATAGCTAATGTGGGGCCTGCTGTGCAGAGCATGCATGACTGCAGCTAGTGACATGGTACTGTAAAGCCAAGGAAAGCTTGCTGATAAATGGGAGAAGTTCCATTCCATGCACCCTAACTCAGGTGACCACAGGGGCGTACCCACTTTTGACCAAAATCTGAAAAGTCAGCTCAAGCACTTTCTCAATGCGGTTGCGGTTGCCACCAATTTAGCACAGCAGGCAATAATTGCATCAACAAGTTCTTTGCAACAGGCTAGACACAGCTGTTATCTCTGCTTGCACTTGAGGAAACAGGAGGTGCAAACATTGGACACAGTTGGTTGCAAAAGTTTTGGCCCAAAACTCAGATTTTGTTAGGAAATGGTCTGCTTCTGTGAAATGGCATGGCCGTTCATTGCTCTCTTGCACAGGCAGCTTCTGTATGAGGTCCAGGTTGTCACCAATGGGTGCGGTCAGCATCTCTGTTGCTCTGTGTTGCTTGGCTGCTGAGAAAAGCAGGGGTCTTGCAAGGGAGACAGCGGAGGCATTTTTGCTGCTTTTTAAGGGGGTAAATGCTGAGAACTGCCAGCAGGCACAGGTGCCCTTTCTTTACTGTTTAGGGGCAGTAGCATATAGACCAGGTGTGAAGCAGGTGCAGGGGCTATACCAGTTCAATGGCAGGGCAGGTGGGGGTAGGCAGGGCATGCGAGAAGTTGGGGCAAGTGCAAGGCTGAGCTGAGAGGGCTGTGGGAGGGGAGCAGATGGGGTGTGGGGCTGGCAACCACAGGAGGGGCAGAGGTGGAAGGGGAGAGCCAGGTTAAAAAAAGCAGGAGGGCTATAGGAACAGGGGGGAGGCTTGCTGGTCTGCGTCTGCGGCTAAGGCTAAGGCTGGCTGGCTGGCTTTTATATAGTATGTTTATAGGGCACGCCCGGGGCTCGAACTCGGGACGTCTCGCGTGCGAGGCTACTTGTGGTACCACTTGGGCATACCAACTGCAGCACATTGATGCTCTGCCTGTTTACTTTCTTAAACATAAATGGTTGTAAATCAGGTCTTGCTGCTGCTGCTTAAACCCCAGCCTTATGTTCCGGCCAAAACTTTGCAACCAACTGTGGACATTGGTTCTGCTGCTGCTGTTTGACAGAGGCAAGGGCTTTGGCTTGGGGCAGGGCTGGTTTAAGGTACCAGGGGCTGGACCTATGCAACAGTCACAGCCAGGGTGAATAAATTGTTGCATGTGCTGGCAACCCATGACGGGGGCCCTTCCTACCCCTACCCTCACCAGCTGCAGCAGTACACTAAGCAAATACCAACAACTGAGATACCTTGACTTGCACACTTCCCCTGGCAGCACATGCCATAGGACATTACAGCTGGAGCAGGGGCTGTCTCTGAAGCTGCCTGTGCCATGCGGAATACCCAAAGGGCATATCTGGCGCCCCCAAAGCAGGGTATACCCCCAGCACATGTAGCGAGCTGCTGTTCTCTGCAGGTGGAGCATGATTGGCATAGCCGATGTGGTATTGTAGAAAGGGGGAGCGGTGCTGAATAAAAACATATGCTTTGAGGAGGTTGTTGAGAGATCTGCTAGCACTATCATGGCAAGATCTGGTGGAAAGTGTTAAAACAGCAGTAGCAAGGGCACGTCGGGTCTAGAAGGTGGTGCTGCACCGAAGGGATATGCGTAACATGTCTTGTTTTACAACAAGCCTGGCCCAGTGAACAACTCTGTGGTATGCTAGACCTTGTTTCAAGCAGTGACAGGTGACAAAGAAAACAGTCCTCCAAAGTGGTGGTGACAGCGTGGGTGACAGCCTTGCAGCATAGGCCCGTCTCGCCCGCCGCTGATTGCAGCATGTAGAAGGAAGCTTCCTACCATCAAACTGGCATGCAAAGCACACCAGCTTCTGTTAATACTGAATCCTTGGCAGTGACCTTGAAGCTTATGGTAAGATTGCCAGAAGCAGGGCCCCTCCAGCAGGGGAAGCATCCATGTTGAAAACCACACTTTTTGCTGCCTGTAGCAATGCTCAGCATTGCAGGGATAGCTAATGTGGGGCCTGCTGTGCAGAGCATGCATGACTGCAGCTAGTGACATGGTACTGTAAAGCCAAGGAAAGCTTGCTGATAAATGGGAGAAGTTCCATTCCATGCACCCTAACTCAGGTGACCACAGGGGCGTACCCACTTTTGACCAAAATCTGAAAAGTCAGCTCAAGCACTTTCTCAATGCGGTTGCGGTTGCCACCAATTTAGCACAGCAGGCAATAATTGCATCAACAAGTTCTTTGCAACAGGCTAGACACAGCTGTTATCTCTGCTTGCACTTGAGGAAACAGGAGGTGCAAACATTGGACACAGTTGGTTGCAAAAGTTTTGGCCCAAAACTCAGATTTTGTTAGGAAATGGTCTGCTTCTGTGAAATGGCATGGCCGTTCATTGCTCTCTTGCACAGGCAGCTTCTGTATGAGGTCCAGGTTGTCACCAATGGGTGCGGTCAGCATCTCTGTTGCTCTGTGTTGCTTGGCTGCTGAGAAAAGCAGGGGTCTTGCAAGGGAGACAGCGGAGGCATTTTTGCTGCTTTTTAAGGGGGTAAATGCTGAGAACTGCCAGCAGGCACAGGTGCCCTTTCTTTACTGTTTAGGGGCAGTAGCATATAGACCAGGTGTGAAGCAGGTGCAGGGGCTATACCAGTTCAATGGCAGGGCAGGTGGGGGTAGGCAGGGCATGCGAGAAGTTGGGGCAAGTGCAAGGCTGAGCTGAGAGGGCTGTGGGAGGGGAGCAGATGGGGTGTGGGGCTGGCAACCACAGGAGGGGCAGAGGTGGAAGGGGAGAGCCAGGTTAAAAAAAGCAGGAGGGCTATAGGAACAGGGGGGAGGCTTGCTGGTCTGCGTCTGCGGCTAAGGCTAAGGCTGGCTGGCTGGCTTTTATATAGTATATTTATAGGGCACGCCCGGGGCTCGAACTCGGGACGTCTCGCGTGCGAGGCTACTTGTGGTACCACTTGGGCATACCAACTGCAGCACATTGATGCTCTGCCTGTTTACTTTCTTAAACATAAATGGTTGTAAATCAGGTCTTGCTGCTGCTGCTTAAACCCCAGCCTTATGTTCCGGCCAAAACTTTGCAACCAACTGTGGACATTGGTTCTGCTGCTGCTGTTTGACAGAGGCAAGGGCTTTGGCTTGGGGCAGGGCTGGTTTAAGGTACCAGGGGCTGGACCTATGCAACAGTCACAGCCAGGGTGAATAAATTGTTGCATGTGCTGGCAACCCATGACGGGGGCCCTTCCTACCCCTACCCTCACCAGCTGCAGCAGTACACTAAGCAAATACCAACAACTGAGATACCTTGACTTGCACACTTCCCCTGGCAGCACATGCCATAGGACATTACAGCTGGAGCAGGGGCTGTCTCTGAAGCTGCCTGTGCCATGCGGAATACCCAAAGGGCATATCTGGCGCCCCCAAAGCAGGGTATACCCCCAGCACATGTAGCGAGCTGCTGTTCTCTGCAGGTGGAGCATGATTGGCATAGCCGATGTGGTATTGTAGAAAGGGGGAGCGGTGCTGAATAAAAACATATGCTTTGAGGAGGTTGTTGAGAGATCTGCTAGCACTATCATGGCAAGATCTGGTGGAAAGTGTTAAAACAGCAGTAGCAAGGGCACGTCGGGTCTAGAAGGTGGTGCTGCACCGAAGGGATATGCGTAACATGTCTTGTTTTACAACAAGCCTGGCCCAGTGAACAACTCTGTGGTATGCTAGACCTTGTTTCAAGCAGTGACAGGTGACAAAGAAAACAGTCCTCCAAAGTGGTGGTGACAGCGTGGGTGACAGCCTTGCAGCATAGGCCCGTCTCGCCCGCCGCTGATTGCAGCATGTAGAAGGAAGCTTCCTACCATCAAACTGGCATGCAAAGCACACCAGCTTCTGTTAATACTGAATCCTTGGCAGTGACCTTGAAGCTTATGGTAAGATTGCCAGAAGCAGGGCCCCTCCAGCAGGGGAAGCATCCATGTTGAAAACCACACTTTTTGCTGCCTGTAGCAATGCTCAGCATTGCAGGGATAGCTAATGTGGGGCCTGCTGTGCAGAGCATGCATGACTGCAGCTAGTGACATGGTACTGTAAAGCCAAGGAAAGCTTGCTGATAAATGGGAGAAGTTCCATTCCATGCACCCTAACTCAGGTGACCACAGGGGCGTACCCACTTTTGACCAAAATCTGAAAAGTCAGCTCAAGCACTTTCTCAATGCGGTTGCGGTTGCCACCAATTTAGCACAGCAGGCAATAATTGCATCAACAAGTTCTTTGCAACAGGCTAGACACAGCTGTTATCTCTGCTTGCACTTGAGGAAACAGGAGGTGCAAACATTGGACACAGTTGGTTGCAAAAGTTTTGGCCCAAAACTCAGATTTTGTTAGGAAATGGTCTGCTTCTGTGAAATGGCATGGCCGTTCATTGCTCTCTTGCACAGGCAGCTTCTGTATGAGGTCCAGGTTGTCACCAATGGGTGCGGTCAGCATCTCTGTTGCTCTGTGTTGCTTGGCTGCTGAGAAAAGCAGGGGTCTTGCAAGGGAGACAGCGGAGGCATTTTTGCTGCTTTTTAAGGGGGTAAATGCTGAGAACTGCCAGCAGGCACAGGTGCCCTTTCTTTACTGTTTAGGGGCAGTAGCATATAGACCAGGTGTGAAGCAGGTGCAGGGGCTATACCAGTTCAATGGCAGGGCAGGTGGGGGTAGGCAGGGCATGCGAGAAGTTGGGGCAAGTGCAAGGCTGAGCTGAGAGGGCTGTGGGAGGGGAGCAGATGGGGTGTGGGGCTGGCAACCACAGGAGGGGCAGAGGTGGAAGGGGAGAGCCAGGTTAAAAAAAGCAGGAGGGCTATAGGAACAGGGGGGAGGCTTGCTGGTCTGCGTCTGCGGCTAAGGCTAAGGCTGGCTGGCTGGCTTTTATATAGTATATTTATAGGGCACGCCCGGGGCTCGAACTCGGGACGTCTCGCGTGCGAGGCTACTTGTGGTACCACTTGGGCATACCAACTGCAGCACATTGATGCTCTGCCTGTTTACTTTCTTAAACATAAATGGTTGTAAATCAGGTCTTGCTGCTGCTGCTTAAACCCCAGCCTTATGTTCCGGCCAAAACTTTGCAACCAACTGTGGACATTGGTTCTGCTGCTGCTGTTTGACAGAGGCAAGGGCTTTGGCTTGGGGCAGGGCTGGTTTAAGGTACCAGGGGCTGGACCTATGCAACAGTCACAGCCAGGGTGAATAAATTGTTGCATGTGCTGGCAACCCATGACGGGGGCCCTTCCTACCCCTACCCTCACCAGCTGCAGCAGTACACTAAGCAAATACCAACAACTGAGATACCTTGACTTGCACACTTCCCCTGGCAGCACATGCCATAGGACATTACAGCTGGAGCAGGGGCTGTCTCTGAAGCTGCCTGTGCCATGCGGAATACCCAAAGGGCATATCTGGCGCCCCCAAAGCAGGGTATACCCCCAGCACATGTAGCGAGCTGCTGTTCTCTGCAGGTGGAGCATGATTGGCATAGCCGATGTGGTATTGTAGAAAGGGGGAGCGGTGCTGAATAAAAACATATGCTTTGAGGAGGTTGTTGAGAGATCTGCTAGCACTATCATGGCAAGATCTGGTGGAAAGTGTTAAAACAGCAGTAGCAAGGGCACGTCGGGTCTAGAAGGTGGTGCTGCACCGAAGGGATATGCGTAACATGTCTTGTTTTACAACAAGCCTGGCCCAGTGAACAACTCTGTGGTATGCTAGACCTTGTTTCAAGCAGTGACAGGTGACAAAGAAAACAGTCCTCCAAAGTGGTGGTGACAGCGTGGGTGACAGCCTTGCAGCATAGGCCCGTCTCGCCCGCCGCTGATTGCAGCATGTAGAAGGAAGCTTCCTACCATCAAACTGGCATGCAAAGCACACCAGCTTCTGTTAATACTGAATCCTTGGCAGTGACCTTGAAGCTTATGGTAAGATTGCCAGAAGCAGGGCCCCTCCAGCAGGGGAAGCATCCATGTTGAAAACCACACTTTTTGCTGCCTGTAGCAATGCTCAGCATTGCAGGGATAGCTAATGTGGGGCCTGCTGTGCAGAGCATGCATGACTGCAGCTAGTGACATGGTACTGTAAAGCCAAGGAAAGCTTGCTGATAAATGGGAGAAGTTCCATTCCATGCACCCTAACTCAGGTGACCACAGGGGCGTACCCACTTTTGACCAAAATCTGAAAAGTCAGCTCAAGCACTTTCTCAATGCGGTTGCGGTTGCCACCAATTTAGCACAGCAGGCAATAATTGCATCAACAAGTTCTTTGCAACAGGCTAGACACAGCTGTTATCTCTGCTTGCACTTGAGGAAACAGGAGGTGCAAACATTGGACACAGTTGGTTGCAAAAGTTTTGGCCCAAAACTCAGATTTTGTTAGGAAATGGTCTGCTTCTGTGAAATGGCATGGCCGTTCATTGCTCTCTTGCACAGGCAGCTTCTGTATGAGGTCCAGGTTGTCACCAATGGGTGCGGTCAGCATCTCTGTTGCTCTGTGTTGCTTGGCTGCTGAGAAAAGCAGGGGTCTTGCAAGGGAGACAGCGGAGGCATTTTTGCTGCTTTTTAAGGGGGTAAATGCTGAGAACTGCCAGCAGGCACAGGTGCCCTTTCTTTACTGTTTAGGGGCAGTAGCATATAGACCAGGTGTGAAGCAGGTGCAGGGGCTATACCAGTTCAATGGCAGGGCAGGTGGGGGTAGGCAGGGCATGCGAGAAGTTGGGGCAAGTGCAAGGCTGAGCTGAGAGGGCTGTGGGAGGGGAGCAGATGGGGTGTGGGGCTGGCAACCACAGGAGGGGCAGAGGTGGAAGGGGAGAGCCAGGTTAAAAAAAGCAGGAGGGCTATAGGAACAGGGGGGAGGCTTGCTGGTCTGCGTCTGCGGCTAAGGCTAAGGCTGGCTGGCTGGCTTTTATATAGTATATTTATAGGGCACGCCCGGGGCTCGAACTCGGGACGTCTCGCGTGCGAGGCTACTTGTGGTACCACTTGGGCATACCAACTGCAGCACATTGATGCTCTGCCTGTTTACTTTCTTAAACATAAATGGTTGTAAATCAGGTCTTGCTGCTGCTGCTTAAACCCCAGCCTTATGTTCCGGCCAAAACTTTGCAACCAACTGTGGACATTGGTTCTGCTGCTGCTGTTTGACAGAGGCAAGGGCTTTGGCTTGGGGCAGGGCTGGTTTAAGGTACCAGGGGCTGGACCTATGCAACAGTCACAGCCAGGGTGAATAAATTGTTGCATGTGCTGGCAACCCATGACGGGGGCCCTTCCTACCCCTACCCTCACCAGCTGCAGCAGTACACTAAGCAAATACCAACAACTGAGATACCTTGACTTGCACACTTCCCCTGGCAGCACATGCCATAGGACATTACAGCTGGAGCAGGGGCTGTCTCTGAAGCTGCCTGTGCCATGCGGAATACCCAAAGGGCATATCTGGCGCCCCCAAAGCAGGGTATACCCCCAGCACATGTAGCGAGCTGCTGTTCTCTGCAGGTGGAGCATGATTGGCATAGCCGATGTGGTATTGTAGAAAGGGGGAGCGGTGCTGAATAAAAACATATGCTTTGAGGAGGTTGTTGAGAGATCTGCTAGCACTATCATGGCAAGATCTGGTGGAAAGTGTTAAAACAGCAGTAGCAAGGGCACGTCGGGTCTAGAAGGTGGTGCTGCACCGAAGGGATATGCGTAACATGTCTTGTTTTACAACAAGCCTGGCCCAGTGAACAACTCTGTGGTATGCTAGACCTTGTTTCAAGCAGTGACAGGTGACAAAGAAAACAGTCCTCCAAAGTGGTGGTGACAGCGTGGGTGACAGCCTTGCAGCATAGGCCCGTCTCGCCCGCCGCTGATTGCAGCATGTAGAAGGAAGCTTCCTACCATCAAACTGGCATGCAAAGCACACCAGCTTCTGTTAATACTGAATCCTTGGCAGTGACCTTGAAGCTTATGGTAAGATTGCCAGAAGCAGGGCCCCTCCAGCAGGGGAAGCATCCATGTTGAAAACCACACTTTTTGCTGCCTGTAGCAATGCTCAGCATTGCAGGGATAGCTAATGTGGGGCCTGCTGTGCAGAGCATGCATGACTGCAGCTAGTGACATGGTACTGTAAAGCCAAGGAAAGCTTGCTGATAAATGGGAGAAGTTCCATTCCATGCACCCTAACTCAGGTGACCACAGGGGCGTACCCACTTTTGACCAAAATCTGAAAAGTCAGCTCAAGCACTTTCTCAATGCGGTTGCGGTTGCCACCAATTTAGCACAGCAGGCAATAATTGCATCAACAAGTTCTTTGCAACAGGCTAGACACAGCTGTTATCTCTGCTTGCACTTGAGGAAACAGGAGGTGCAAACATTGGACACAGTTGGTTGCAAAAGTTTTGGCCCAAAACTCAGATTTTGTTAGGAAATGGTCTGCTTCTGTGAAATGGCATGGCCGTTCATTGCTCTCTTGCACAGGCAGCTTCTGTATGAGGTCCAGGTTGTCACCAATGGGTGCGGTCAGCATCTCTGTTGCTCTGTGTTGCTTGGCTGCTGAGAAAAGCAGGGGTCTTGCAAGGGAGACAGCGGAGGCATTTTTGCTGCTTTTTAAGGGGGTAAATGCTGAGAACTGCCAGCAGGCACAGGTGCCCTTTCTTTACTGTTTAGGGGCAGTAGCATATAGACCAGGTGTGAAGCAGGTGCAGGGGCTATACCAGTTCAATGGCAGGGCAGGTGGGGGTAGGCAGGGCATGCGAGAAGTTGGGGCAAGTGCAAGGCTGAGCTGAGAGGGCTGTGGGAGGGGAGCAGATGGGGTGTGGGGCTGGCAACCACAGGAGGGGCAGAGGTGGAAGGGGAGAGCCAGGTTAAAAAAAGCAGGAGGGCTATAGGAACAGGGGGGAGGCTTGCTGGTCTGCGTCTGCGGCTAAGGCTAAGGCTGGCTGGCTGGCTTTTATATAGTATATTTATAGGGCACGCCCGGGGCTCGAACTCGGGACGTCTCGCGTGCGAGGCTACTTGTGGTACCACTTGGGCATACCAACTGCAGCACATTGATGCTCTGCCTGTTTACTTTCTTAAACATAAATGGTTGTAAATCAGGTCTTGCTGCTGCTGCTTAAACCCCAGCCTTATGTTCCGGCCAAAACTTTGCAACCAACTGTGGACATTGGTTCTGCTGCTGCTGTTTGACAGAGGCAAGGGCTTTGGCTTGGGGCAGGGCTGGTTTAAGGTACCAGGGGCTGGACCTATGCAACAGTCACAGCCAGGGTGAATAAATTGTTGCATGTGCTGGCAACCCATGACGGGGGCCCTTCCTACCCCTACCCTCACCAGCTGCAGCAGTACACTAAGCAAATACCAACAACTGAGATACCTTGACTTGCACACTTCCCCTGGCAGCACATGCCATAGGACATTACAGCTGGAGCAGGGGCTGTCTCTGAAGCTGCCTGTGCCATGCGGAATACCCAAAGGGCATATCTGGCGCCCCCAAAGCAGGGTATACCCCCAGCACATGTAGCGAGCTGCTGTTCTCTGCAGGTGGAGCATGATTGGCATAGCCGATGTGGTATTGTAGAAAGGGGGAGCGGTGCTGAATAAAAACATATGCTTTGAGGAGGTTGTTGAGAGATCTGCTAGCACTATCATGGCAAGATCTGGTGGAAAGTGTTAAAACAGCAGTAGCAAGGGCACGTCGGGTCTAGAAGGTGGTGCTGCACCGAAGGGATATGCGTAACATGTCTTGTTTTACAACAAGCCTGGCCCAGTGAACAACTCTGTGGTATGCTAGACCTTGTTTCAAGCAGTGACAGGTGACAAAGAAAACAGTCCTCCAAAGTGGTGGTGACAGCGTGGGTGACAGCCTTGCAGCATAGGCCCGTCTCGCCCGCCGCTGATTGCAGCATGTAGAAGGAAGCTTCCTACCATCAAACTGGCATGCAAAGCACACCAGCTTCTGTTAATACTGAATCCTTGGCAGTGACCTTGAAGCTTATGGTAAGATTGCCAGAAGCAGGGCCCCTCCAGCAGGGGAAGCATCCATGTTGAAAACCACACTTTTTGCTGCCTGTAGCAATGCTCAGCATTGCAGGGATAGCTAATGTGGGGCCTGCTGTGCAGAGCATGCATGACTGCAGCTAGTGACATGGTACTGTAAAGCCAAGGAAAGCTTGCTGATAAATGGGAGAAGTTCCATTCCATGCACCCTAACTCAGGTGACCACAGGGGCGTACCCACTTTTGACCAAAATCTGAAAAGTCAGCTCAAGCACTTTCTCAATGCGGTTGCGGTTGCCACCAATTTAGCACAGCAGGCAATAATTGCATCAACAAGTTCTTTGCAACAGGCTAGACACAGCTGTTATCTCTGCTTGCACTTGAGGAAACAGGAGGTGCAAACATTGGACACAGTTGGTTGCAAAAGTTTTGGCCCAAAACTCAGATTTTGTTAGGAAATGGTCTGCTTCTGTGAAATGGCATGGCCGTTCATTGCTCTCTTGCACAGGCAGCTTCTGTATGAGGTCCAGGTTGTCACCAATGGGTGCGGTCAGCATCTCTGTTGCTCTGTGTTGCTTGGCTGCTGAGAAAAGCAGGGGTCTTGCAAGGGAGACAGCGGAGGCATTTTTGCTGCTTTTTAAGGGGGTAAATGCTGAGAACTGCCAGCAGGCACAGGTGCCCTTTCTTTACTGTTTAGGGGCAGTAGCATATAGACCAGGTGTGAAGCAGGTGCAGGGGCTATACCAGTTCAATGGCAGGGCAGGTGGGGGTAGGCAGGGCATGCGAGAAGTTGGGGCAAGTGCAAGGCTGAGCTGAGAGGGCTGTGGGAGGGGAGCAGATGGGGTGTGGGGCTGGCAACCACAGGAGGGGCAGAGGTGGAAGGGGAGAGCCAGGTTAAAAAAAGCAGGAGGGCTATAGGAACAGGGGGGAGGCTTGCTGGTCTGCGTCTGCGGCTAAGGCTAAGGCTGGCTGGCTGGCTTTTATATAGTATATTTATAGGGCACGCCCGGGGCTCGAACTCGGGACGTCTCGCGTGCGAGGCTACTTGTGGTACCACTTGGGCATACCAACTGCAGCACATTGATGCTCTGCCTGTTTACTTTCTTAAACATAAATGGTTGTAAATCAGGTCTTGCTGCTGCTGCTTAAACCCCAGCCTTATGTTCCGGCCAAAACTTTTGCAACCAACTGTAAGCATTTGGCGGGAAGTTCTACAGGGGTAGCTTCGTAACCTTGGACTGATGCCCGAGTGAGAAAAAATGCCTCAGAGGGCACAACTCCGCCACACTCCAATCCTGCAGCGCAGATGAGGGCCCAGATGACGTTACTCGAGCTTTCTGTATGTCGGTCCCTTAATAGAAAGACTTGCGCTCGTGCATGCAATGTACGAGTCACTGACTCGTTCAGTCTCCTAGCTTCTTTGCGAAGCTAACGAAACGCTAAAACGATCCCTTGTATTGCCTCTAATAAAGGCAGTTGCGAGCACAGCCGGCCGCCGACGTGTTCCAGCGCCTCCCCAGCTAGTACCTGTCAGCATCATTGGGCGGGCCGCCCCAGTTCCTTCCTGTTCCTTACGTCTCCCTTTCTGATCTCAAGCATAGCTTACTCAACGAGGCAGCACCAATGTTTCGCTTGCTTGATGGACTATCCGACGAGGACCACAGTTCCGGGAGCCAGGACCTCGACAATAGTCAGGACACAGGTAAGACCTTTGCTCATGGCAGGCATGCTAGCCTCCAGACCCTAATGCAAGCAACGAACCAAGCCTTTACCTCTTTTAATGTTTAGTATCTGGCAAACGTAGCAGGCAGCAGCGCTGTTGAGGGCCCACCGGATGGCGCCCCTACTACAGCAGCAGCTGCCACAGCAGCAATCCGAGCAGCCAAGTCCTGGGAGTCTACTATACTTCAGCGCGCAGCTGACTGGGCATGGCCTAACTGGCGCAGAACCACAGAGCAGTACCTGAAGCATGCCTTGGCCTTGGAGCTGCTGCGGTTACATAAGAGGAAGGAACTGCCTAGGCTGGAAGCTGGATTCGCAGGTGAGACCAATAGCAAAATTTACAATCAATGTGAATTCTGGCATTCTAATGCAGTACAGGACCTGGGCAGGTCTTGTAGTGCTTTTCAAACTGAGGCAAGCAGATGCTTTGGCGTATGAGCGTCCATGCAGCAGCAGCAGGGCAGGGGCAGGGTAGGAACCGCAGGAAGGCAGGATCACAGGCATTTTCAGCGGTAACACTTCCGGAAGGTGTGCCATGGCAGCAAAAGCAATGAGAACAACTTGGGGATCAGTAGTGCAATCTCAAAAGGTTGCAGATTTTGCCAGACAGCATCAGCAGTGACAGCGATAAGTTACAGCAACAGCAGTAGCTGCAAAGATACAGAGCAGCAGCAAGGAATCCACATTATAAGCAGCACAACAACTGGCTATTTGCAAAAGTAGCGCCAGCACATAGTAGCAGAACAACTGGCGGAACACTTCCCAGCAACAGCCGCCGAGGGAGGAGAATAAAAGTGAAGAACAGGTCTGCCAGCAAGTTAGAGCAGCAGCAGCAAAGAGAAAAAGCGGAGAGAGCACGGAAAGTGAGAACATCAGCAAGCTTGGGCATCTCCGGTCATGGCATCTCTTCAAAGGAAGAGCTTCAAACTTCAATCAGGGGTTTGCTAGTCAGCAGTTCCCTGAAAGCATGGGTCAGGCATGAAGCACACTGCTGAAAGCACTTTATGATTCCAAGTGGAGTGGAATGATATGGGCAGCTGCAGCTCCCAGGTGGTGGGCTGCACGCTGGGGTCTTGGAACTGCATGGTTCAGGATATGGCAAATTTAGCCAGGCCCAAGGGCTTGAAGTTAGAACGACCCCGCAAGAGGGACAAACGAACAAGCAATGCAGCTTGCAAGACATCTCATATACTAGGAGGAAACGTAGTAGCAAGCTCTTCTGCTGCTACGCAAGCGCTCCACTATCCAGCGCGATGTTGGAGTCATCAAATTCATAATGTGCTTACCTCCTGCAGGCAAAGCTCTTCAGCAATGTTGGTATGGCCGTGGCCCCCTGCTGCCCAGCCCCCCTCACCCCCTCACACCAATCTACAAGCTGAGGAACCTGGTGGAGCGCGACCCTTTCCTGGAGTTAAGGAGCATGGGTAGCAACCACAATGCATGTGAGGTGGCGCTGCTGGTGGGACCACTGCTATCAGCTTACCAGGAGTACACATCAGCCAAGGTTGTACTGCCTACGGGAAGGGGCAGGAGCGGGAGGCGACAACACCAGCAGGAGCAGCGGCTACAGGGGGAGACGGAGCAGAGGGAACGGGATGAGGATGGGAGGATTGAGGGAGGGAAGGAAAGTGAGCAGCAGCAGGTAGGGGTGGATGCTTGGGAACAACAGCAGAAAGAGGAGGAGGAGGGGCGGAATGTGGAGGGAAAGCAGGAGGGCAAGGGGATAACACGGGCAGGTAAGCAGTGGTCTGATGATGTCAGGGGCAAAGGGGGCAAGTGGGCTGACCAGGTGGACGAAGAGGAAGAGGAAGACGTCCTGGCGGTGAGGCAGTGAGCAGGGGGCAAGCAGCACAGCAGGAGCTGCGGTGAAAGTGCAAACTGTAAGCAGACAATGTAGCAGCAGCAACTGATTTTGTTGTGTGTGGAGTGAGCAATACCGCTCCATGCACTAGCTGTGGTCTGGATGGATGTGGGGCCTGATGAAGCTGCAAGGTATCATGCAGATGATACCCTGGGAAAGCTTGTGGGGTTTTTGCCAGCATTGCAGGTGGTACAGTTTGAGTGTCAAGCTGTGGTGAGTGATGTTACTCAGAGCTCGAGCCTGGAGAAAGGTTGTGGCTGTTCAGAATGGCAATTTTGACTGCTGTCGAATGGCTTACATTCGAAGCAAACACCATTTCTGGCCCGGGAGCCCTTCACATTATACGATGTGGGATAAGCTGTAGTGGTTGAGCACGGCCAGTCGCGTGACACGGTTTTAGAACACGCATTTCCAGAGTATGTACTCTGCACACAGGTCATCGGGCTCACTGAGTAGCATATAGGGCTTCTGCCGGTGCTAATATTGCGCACTCAGCCGGCCCGGCTGAAAGGCCAGCAATGAAACTGGTACAGGAACGCTGCTAAGTAGGCACCACAGCGACAAAATGAGGGAGATGACGGATTGGTGGGCCTTGGGATCTGGGCCCTCGCACTAAACCTCGTGCTCGACGTGCTTTGCTTGCCGGCTCTGCGCTGTCCATGATGTCGATCACGGATACATTCCCGGATGACCTATGCAAGCCTTGCTGAAGCTTGAAGTTTGGCACCAACTACAGTGTACTTGCATGCTGTGTTTCTGGGAGACAACAACCGTCGCAAAGCACCACGAGGCGGATTTGCCGAGGCCTTGACTTACATGTACTGGAGCAGCTTGCCAGACACAAACATCGACGCAAACAGCATGCACTAACGAGCACTACATTGAAGCATCGTCATTACAAATCCTGAACCTTTGCGAGCCATCCACCAGCTGCTCCAAGGCTACTCGCGCCATGGACTTTGACGGATGCATCCTCAGGCACTGGCCAGGACAGGACAACTGGTCCTACATCAGGCGACATGTGGCCCAGCACATGCTTACAAACCGCAGTCGTATCACGGGAAAGGCGAATGCTACAACAAGCACTGAAGCTTCCCACATGCTCCACTCTCTCTTAGGCACTGGCTGGCAGAAGTCTCTAGGATTGCCCCGCCTCCTGGACATACTAGAGCAAGATCCAGCCTTCGAAGTTAGGCTATTGAAGCCCGGTGAAAGGGGGATTCTCTTCAAGCAAGGTGCTCTGCGCAACCTGAAGCAGTCTGCCAGGCTGGAGGACGTCTCACCGGAAATCCCAATCAAGCCAAAATCTGGGTCTGCTGAAGTGTTGGCGTGGGATCCTCAAGTCCTGCAACGAGCAGTGGATCATTGGTGGCCAGATTGGGACAGCAGGCCTGAGCAGTTCCTGAAGCATGCTTTGGCTGCGCACCTGGCAAGTCTGAGGCAGGGCAGTGAGGAAGTCGTGAGGCTGGATACCCGCACAGCTGGTAAGCAGCAGCTGGAGTATTCTTACAAAACATCTTGTTCTTCACTTGCAGTGCTTTAGAGGCTGCCCTTTTTGCAATGCCTTGGTTGCCATTGCGAAGCGAAGTCTCAAGAGTACTCTGGGCAGCTCTTAATGGCCATCAGTTTTGATGTATGGCAGCACGATTCATCGGGTGTACATGCTGATTGTAGGCAGCAATAACCTTTGAGCCATGTACTTTCCCCGCAGATGCCGTCAAATGGTATAGCAACTAGGGTGCCTTTGAATATGGTGGACATAAGCCGTTGGAGTCTTTAGAAGCATATGCCTTGCAGATGCAGCAGATGCATGTACCTTGCATATGGACTCAGCTAAAGATGCACTTCACATCAGGTGTGGTAAATGACCAGGAAGTTTACAGCACAAGCTGGAGGACTGTCCTATGAAAGAACCCTGCTATTCCTGACACCCGCCAAGATTGCTTTCTTTACGGCCCCTGCTACTCCTTACACCTGCCCAATCATGCATTGGCTGCTTTCCACCTGGCATCTTGCATCCTGAGGAGCTGGTGTCTACTCAAAAGTATAAAGTATCCCCTGCTTTGTTCTCCTGTGGACCTCAACCTCTAGGTGCCTTCCTGTACACCATCTGGCAGCAGCAGTCCAGTTTTGCCCGGCCCTGCACACCACCATCTCACACTACTGGTGATGAGCACCACTGCAGCACCCTGCCACCTGTGGAGGCCATGTTCAGCTCATTAGCACAAGACGCATTCTTGGAGGTCCGACGCCGCACCCCCCAGCAGCTGCAGCATGAGGTGGAGGACATGGACTCTACTCTTTCTGAAAGTGGGGCTGGGAGCTCCTTTGAGGTGGTGCTGCTGGTCACTCCCCTGCTGATGATGTACCATAGGCACACAGCAGCAAAGGTGGAGCTGAGAGCAAAGGGAGCAGCAGCAGCAGCAGATGCAGCGGAAGCAGAGGAGGAGACAGCAGCAAGGGCAGAGGAAGTGGTGGCAGAAGCAGCACCTGCAGATGCTATAGCTGGGGTGGCCTTGCCAGCAACAGCAACGTGGGGAGCTAAGAAGAAGGTTGATGGCCTGGCAATGCAGGGGGGGTGCAGCAGCATTGGCAAAGGGGCTGAAAGTGCGGACATGTGGCAGGCAACCACCTTGGAAACATTCTGAGGGTTCTGGCACAGCAGCTGTTGAGCAGACATGTACTTGTGACCAGTGAAGAATGATGCCAGCAGCAGCAGGGATATAGCAGGAGGGAAGGTCGTGACTGTATGAATGAACGTAAGATGCCCCTGGCAGAGTCTTTCCTGTGAAAACTCTCCTGCATGCTTGGTGTCTATGTGCCAGGCATCTACAGCTGTTTGTTAGCTGTTTACTGAAGCTGCTACTGCTGCCTTGTTGCTGTGAAGGGTGTGTCATGGGCTTTCTTCTGGCTCGCCTTCAGTATCATTGGGTGTCCCTGCAACTACAGTGTGTATTTTGTATATGATATTTCTATCGAGAATGACACTTTGCTTGGTGGGCCACCAGCAGCCACGGCTGCTTTGGATCCGGCTGCTGCAGGGGCTGAGGCAGGGGTTTCCGCTGTGGCAACGAAGCAGTTCACGCCTGGTCAGATCGCAGGTATTGTGATTGGGTGTGTGGTGGGAGCGTTGCTGTTGGTTCTGCTGCCCCTGCTTGGTTGCTGGTTCTTGTGCAAGAAAGCAGAACAGCAAAGGTGGAGCCGCTGATGAGAGCTGCAAAGGAAACAGCAGCAGCAGTAGGTGATGGCGTAGAAGCAGTGGAGGAGACAGCAGCGGTAGCAGAGGAAGTGGTGGCAGAAGCAGCAGCTGCGGATGCTATAGCTTGGGTGGCCTTGCTAGCAACAGCAACATGGGGAGCTAAGAAGAAGGTTGATGGCCTGGCAATGCACGGGGGTACAGCAGCATTGGCAAAGGGGCTGAAAGTGCGGACATGTGGCAGGCAACCGCCCTGGTAAAATCATTAAAGTTCTGGCACAGCAGCTGTTGAGCAGACATGTACTTGTGACCAGTGAAGAATGATGCCAGCAGCAGCAGGAATATAGCAGGAGGGAAGGTCGTGACTGTATCAATGAACGTAAGATGCCCCTGGCAGAATCTTTCCTTTGAAAACTCTCCTGCATGCTTGGTATCTCTGCACCAGGCATCTATAGCTGTTTGTTACCTGTATCTTAAAGCTGCTACTGCTGCCTTGTTGCTGTGAAGGGTGTGTCATGGGCTTCCTTTTGGCTTGCCACTAGTATCATTGGGTTTGCCTGCAATCATAATGTATATTTATGGGCCAAATGGTAATCTCTGGAAGTATTCCTGCATTAAGAAGATACACTGTGATGGGACAATGAACAGAGCATGCGAGGTTGACCCACCAGGGAGAAGGGCCAGTATGCATGCAGAGGGAGAGAGAAGGATAGATGTGGATATTTTCAGTCTGATTGGGCATTTGTTAGCCCAAACAAGTCAGCTGTTGGATGTCTTTCCTTTACTGCTTTGAACTTGGTTGGAGGTGACAGTAATTATCAAGCCACATGTATGAGGTACATCATGATCACTAGGCAGGCACATGCGCCAATGTTAGCATACGCATGTGACAGCTGTGACAACTTTTTGTAGCCCCCATCAGCTCCTGTCACAAGTTGGAGCGGGCATGTGGGCCTTTTAGGCCACACGCTTGCCACACAGCTTGGCCCAGTGCAGGCAGACCAGAGAGAGAGAGAGAGAGCTACGCAAGGAGGGGCGTGAGGTGCCCTCCCGCGTAAGATTAAGGGAGGGGCCCATTGGTGTAAGGATTACACTGGGCCAGCCTACCATAGGATAGTTACATCCGTGGGTGGGCTTCCGCCCACCCACCTTTGTTAGCTTACTTTCTTGTAGTTCCTCCTGTGCCATTGAGGCTCTTTGGGCTTTTCCAGTTTTCTTTTTGTTGTGTATATGCTGTGTAAGGACTTAACTGCTGCAGTATGTACTTCTGAAATGCATTGCTTTAGAGCTTGCCCTTTGATACCGAGGGCTTGAAGATTCATGGTGGTACTGTTGTATATGGTGCCTGCAACTCCGACAAGCAAGGGATAGTACCATACTTTGGCAGTGGGGTCTATGTCTTTGATTTTGTCAATGAGTACTTGGTGTTGATAATCAGCTTTGCTTTGCTGGCCTGTTGGGTCTGAATCCCTGCAGATCTTGACCTCTATTATCCAGTACTCTGCTGGGTTGTTTCCATTCTTGGGTTTGTAGAGCATACCATCAGGGCGCTTATCCGTGGTGCCTTGTGCTTGTTGCACTGCCTCCTTTAGTCCCCTTGGAAGGAGCTCCCACGGGATGTTTCTTGACTGGTGGGCCATGATGCCGTCTTCTGCACAATTTTCAGTTGATCCAAGGTCCATTTGAATGACAAATGCTCCTTTGCGTCCCCTTAACACTCTTGTCATGATTAGTCGGCCGACCTTGTTATGCCTGTTGATGTACATTCTTTTCAAAGCTGGGCATCCTGAAGCTGTGTGGTGTCCGCCATCCTCGTCACCGCACAGGAGACATTTGCTACTAGGTGCATGTCCACACCTATAGGCCATCTTCCTTGTCCACATGGTCCCGTACCGGTAGCGCAAAGCGGTTTTTCGTTCTGCATACTTGATTTTTCCCGAGGTCATGTACTCGTTGCTAGCAGGCAGGTCCAGTCTTTCCTCAATCCTTTTAAAAGCCTCGAAATAACAGGTAGCTCTGTTTGCCATCCCAAAGCGACTCTTTTGGTGGCAGTAATGACGTACCGAGTCGTGAAGGTCTGTCAAAGGGTTCACCCGCTTGAAACGGTCAATCAACGTGCGCTGCCCATTGGTCCGTGACCAACGATTGTTCCATTGGGTCTTGTACGGCCAATATTGGGTCAACCTGTTGTTACTAGGACTTTCGTACTTCTCACATTCCTCATAGTCGGAGGTGTCCCCTGTCGCAGCCGCCTTAGCGATTGCGTCCGCTTTTTCATTACCGATTATGGAAGCATGGCCCTTGACCTTGTGAAGGGTTGTCCTCAGTCCCCTGTTGACGATCTCGGTTACTATCTCTTTAATTAGCTCACAGTGCTGGTGATTTAGGAGATCTTGTGGGCGTCTCAGCATCTTTTTGATTTGGTACATTGAGCTGAGGCTGTCGGTGGCTATCATGTGGGCTCCATGCCTCAGCGCAGCAAGGATACCAACCAGTTCTGCTCTGTTTATGGTGTTCTGGGGATGGCTGTCGCCTGCAGGGACAATTGGAACCCCACGTTCATCGTCCTCATTGGCTGCTTGTGGGGGGAAGTACACTCCTGCCCCTATGCCTGGGGCATCACACTCTGCATCTATTGGTGATGCTTTGTGGCTTGTTTGCTTGTAGCTACCATCTGTGTAGACATAGTTTTTCCAATTGTATCGGAGGGGTGGGGCTGTTGGTAGGGCAGTGGCTAATTGCGTTTCCAGGTCATCCAGTGTAGTGCTGGCGTCAACCATGGCTGGAGGGTCTTGACTGGTGGCAGAATCGTCCCGGAGGGACTCAGAGCCGTTTGTTTGTTTGGGGTAACCCATTTTGCTGAGCTGTTTTGGCGTCAGCAATGTTGGCTGATGAGATGTGCTGGGCGGGGCATTGCTGCTTGGGGGGTTGTAGTACATGCTGATGTCTTGTATCTCTTTGTCGTCCGGCAGGGACTGATTAATGGCATCCTGCAGCGTTTGCAGAAACCTGGTCATGTAGCCGCTCTCCCAGTAAGGGAGGTGGGCCTCAAAACCCTTTGCGTTGCCTGTGACAATGATATTTACGTCCCATCTAGGGTTTCCTGCATACATGTCGCCCCGTTCCCAAGTTGTGGGTTTCTGGAACCTGAAGTGTTTTCGGGGTATTTGTAGGAGATGCATGCAGTTTTCTGGGAAGTGTTGTAGCCATGCAAGGTAGGCAGTTCTGTTTGCATCGGACCAGGCAGGCAGGATATGTATGCCAAAGACAGGGGCTGTTGTGTTACGGGCCGCTGCTATGGCAGTAGCCATGTTCTTATTCAGGTCTTCGTCCTCATACTCTGGGTTGTGCACGCTTCCGCCGGTCCACCTATATCTGTAGCTATCCCATTTTGCCCCAAAGATTTGGTCCCTTTTGTGGGCGCTCCAGTACATCGTAAATGTTGGGTTGTAATTGAGTGGGCTTGCGAATCTCTCTTTTGTTATGTCTGTGAGCTGCCTGAGAGCCTCATACACCTCAGGGGGAGTGGCCCAGTGGTTCTTTATTTGGACCTTCCTAATGGCTTTGTGAGTTTTGATCTGTGCTCCATCTCTGTACCTGCACATGAGGGCCTACAGTTCTTGGGGAAAGGTACCTGCCTTCAACTTCCGCATAACCTTTGGTTTGTGGCGAGTGCTGTGGCAGTACTGTTGGTACAGTATTGCTGTCCTTTCAGGGGTGAGGGTGTAGCGACATTTGCCATCTGGTGTGTATATGCAGGCGAGCGTTTTTATCCACCGTTGTCCATCTATGCACATCTCTACTTCTCTAATATAGACTTCGTGTCTTCCTGTGGGGTGGATATCAGCATGGGGGTTCATTGGTGATGTGTCCATGTCGAAAATGTTGCTGTACTGCTGTCCAATGTTGATGTTGTATCTTTGAGGGTGATCGGGGTAGTAGTCGCCTTGTTGCCGCAGTGCCGATAACCCTTGCTGAGCTTGAGCCAGCTCGCCAAGTGCAGGAGTTGCCGGGGACCGGTCATTTGCTGCTGCTGCCTGTTGCAACCGGTAAGCAGCAATCATCTCAGCAACAACTGGATTATGTGCGATGAGGTTGCTCTCACTTTCTCGACTGGGCTTCCAATGGACGTTGTAGTGCCTTATATGAAGAGGGAGGCCTTTAGTGGCATACTGATCCCTGTTACATTCAATGCAGGTCCAGCCTGTCGTGACATCCTCTTCCAATATGTCCCCTGCAGGGCGATGGGTTAGCGGGAGACAATCAATATGATATCGTCTGCTACATATGCTGCAATGTGCTAGGGTTGTACGTGCAGGGATTCGTCGTGCTGGCAGGTGGGCGTTAGGACAGCAGCATTCAGTCGGGAGGTTTGGTGTGTTGCAGACTTCATGATGGGTCATTGGCTGTAGAACGTGCTCTGGAGCATCATCAATGTGATAGCCCTTTTGCTTAGCCAGTTCCACCACTTGCATAACTGTTGGGGCCCATCGCACAATGACCTGGTTCTGTGTTGCTACTTTCTTTCTCTTTTGCCCTCGTCCGGTGTGGCGTGCCGCCACTGCCAGACCTTCTATACCTTCTACTTGGTCCTGCCCTTCTGCAAAGTTGTTATATAATTGCTCTCGCATATCTTTGAATGGCTGTCTTTTCTCATCTTTGATTCGCTGGTAAACGTGATAGCCTGTTTCTATTCGGTACACCAGTGGGGCTGTGATGTCTGTTGCAGTCTGGCGCACACTGCTGCTTTTAGTGTGGCCTCTTGGTGGTGCGCTGAGTGAGGACAGGTAAGCCTGTATCTCTGTCAGGGCTTGCTCTGTGCTTGGGGCATGTGTCTGTGCAGCCCACAATGCTGGGAGAGGTGCATTGCGTATGTCTATGTCATCGATGATGTTGTGGAACTTCAGCAGCCTTGCATACTCCGGATGGATTGTTGGACCATGTCCTGCTTGCACAGGTGGCCTGCTGCAGTAGGTTTCTTTTGTTATGCCTGGCGGGAGAGTGAGCATGTATGCAATACGTTTAAAAGCGGTCAGCGTCCTAGCGGTGATATCCTTGTCCAGTTTCAACATGAGCTGTCCTGTTGTAAGGACAGTTCTACCTGTGGAAGACATAATGTCCTGAAGTCGGTGCATACCTACTTGTCTGAGTTGGTGAAGGTCAGCTAGGAGGAGGTCTGGTGGTTGGGGGCTTGTAAGTGCCTGCATGTTCTGCAGGTCTTGCAAGAGTGGGCTGGTATCGGGTAGTTCTGTTGGGCCAAGTCCCTGCTTTTTGAGCTCGACATCTATGCTTGCGCATGCAATCACCTGCCTCAGCCTCAGGCTGTGGTGTGTTAGGGCAGGGCGAGCCATTGCTGTCAGTTTGTCCAGGCAGCTGCCATCTGTCTGCAGGCGTGTACGGCTGAGCTCTCCCACTGGTCCGGGGTCATTGAGAGCCTCTGTCAACCGCTGTATTTGTACAGTGTTGTACTCTGCTAGTAGGGAGGGGCACCCTAGACCGCCTTTACTGACGTCTTCATGTGCTACTGCCGTGGCAGTACTGTTGGGAAGACCATATGCTTCTTTGGCTGCCCTACAGAGGGGGCTGTCTAACGCTTTGAGCTGAGCTTTAGTGTAAGGGGCCACACAGAATGCATACCGAATTTTTGTCCGTATGCATGTATTCAGGGTGCGCATCTTTTGGGAGGTTGTAGCGTATGAGTGCTTCATGTTGTGACACATGTCTCGAATGGTATCCCTGGTCAGTTGATATTGGGCTGACCAGTCAAGGTGCATGGTGAATTGCAGGCCCAGGTAACGGAACGGTTTTCGTGGGTCGTGGAGTGTTGCAGGGGATCGTTGGACCTTCACATCAGTTAGGCTACGCCGGAGCTTCTCCAGATTAAAAGGGTCTTTGGCGTCAGCCCCATATCTGGCACCTGTGAGGAGGGTCTTTGTGTTGTTTATTTTTAGGTGTCCCCAGTCAGCATACATGGTGACCTTGTCAGCTTGGCTGGTTAAATCCCCAATGCATGAACATATCAGGTTCAGGTCATCCGCATATGTGACATCTGGGATCTGCTGTTTCAGTTTGAAAAGCGTATCACGGTTGTTGTATGCACCTGGGATGTATCCTCTGGCACCTACCCTTAGCCAGCGTAGCAGGGGCTCCAGATATAAAATGAACAGAAACGGTGAGAGGCTGTCACCTTGAATTGTCCCTCTGTGCAGGCAGACCATGTCACCTCTGGACAATTACAAGCCATGGTGACTGTGCAAAAGAAGGCTATGGCGAACTCACTCACCGGTGGGAGAAACTCTTTTGTAAGCTGGTGATGCTGGGGGACAATTATGTTGCTTCTGTGCGGCGCGTCAACAGCTTCAGTGTACTCCCTAAGTTCCTCTAGTAGCTGCTGGCTTGGAAGATGTAGGCAGGCCTGGGCTTAGGCAGGCCCAAGCCTGCCTAAACCTAGCTCACTAGCTGCACTTTCTTGGAGACTGCATATGAGGTATTAAGCATGAATTGCTGCATTTATCACCGTCTAGGAGAAACTACGTGGGCAAGCACGTGGTTGCAGCACCTAGCAGAGTTAGCAGACACTGCAGAATGCTAACCAAGACTTCTGGCTCACATGAGCTATGCCGCCATACTGTCCTTAGCTGATAACGACATTCAGGTATCTTGAATCCGTGCAGTGTCTGGGTTAATAATCTGCTGCTGTGCCAGGCCGGTCGCGGTGACCTCCGACGCAGAGGTCACTTCTTCACCGGGTGGGTTTGAACTGCTTTGGACTACAGAGTAGAATGTCCTATTCGTAGGTCCAGACTACCTACCATATGCACAAACTCTAACATGCCGGGTATGAGATAGGATGGGACAGCTTGATTGCGAAAGAGCCACGAAGCTTGCCCAGCATCTATGAGACCAGAGAATTTTAGGAGTCTCACTAGGGCTTTGATTAAGATCATGTGCAGATGAATGTTTCCTCACAATGACAATGGAAAGCAGCGCTGCATTTTTACTGCTTGATATAGCTGGTGCTAAGCGCTCCCTGGAAGGGGCCAGGGCTCCCTACAAGTCAGAGCGGCAAGCCCAACTGCAGAGTAACAAACAGCGGGACATTCGTGTGTGTCGACAAGATCAGGTGAGCTTTCCAATGTGTCTGTACCGCATCTGGCAATCCCTTTGCTGGCTGTGTAAGAAGCTTCATGTGCCACGCTGTGAAACACTCTGCAAGTTGTGTCTGGTGCTCACGTCATGTCCCTCATTCCAGGGCCTAGGACTTGATGACGACCATGAAGCAGACCCCAAGCTTCTTGATCAGCTACGGGCCTTGCACGATAGTAACGTGGTGTTGAAGTCCGAGCTTCTACGGGAGCGAGCTGCAAGGGAACAAGTTGAGTGGAAGTACCATGCTCTCATTGAGCTTGTCAGGTAGGGCTTGTTGGTGCCATGATGAAGACCACGTTGTGGATTTCCAATTGCTGTTTGACCTTTCGTATTTGTACCCTACCCAGACCTCTTTTGGCTTGTTTGCAGGTCAATCCATCTGCTTACTGAGGGTGCATATCTACACACCTCACGCAGTCAGCCCACCACCAATGGGAACCCCCTCCCCTGCATCAGACCAGACCCTCAGCAGCAGCAGCATTGGCAGCGTCCCCAGCACCAACGGCATGCTCCTAATACGAGCTTCACCTACCGGCCTCACCCAGCGGGCAAAAGCAGCCCCAGCACCAGGAGTAGCACATCTCCTCCTGAACAGCTTGTCAGCAACTTCAGCACCATTCAGCCACATGCCACCTCAGGTGCCTTTTTCCCTACAGCAGCAGCTGCAGCTACACCTGCCTCTGGCTCAACATCAAGCTCAGTCCTGGAGCTACTGAGATTGTACAAGAGCAAGGAACCTCCTAAACTGGAAGCTGGACATGCAGGTGAGCCAAAAAGATGCATGAACAATCAATGTGAGCCCTCGCAATGTACAGCCATAAAGGGGTTGCTGAAGATGATTAGGATGCAGTATTGGTTTGAAACCTGAAGACGGATAAAAATGTGGCGCATGAGGGTCCATGCAGCAGCAGCAGCAGTGCAATCCCAAATACTTGCAGGATGGTTGCAACACTGCATCAGCAGTGACAACAGACAAGTTCCAGCAACAGCAGCAGCTGCAAAGATAATGGAGCAGCGCTACATATATGCTACGTGCAGAGGCAGCACCAGCAGGTAGAAGCACAGGCGCTGAGGTAACAATTCAGTGCAGCTGTTAAGGGATCAGCAGCGGAGGCGGGATAATGACTGATGTTGCCAGGAGTTCAGAGCAGCAGCAGCAAGGAGGCAGAGCAGAGAGGGACAGAGCAGCAGAAATGTTAAGTGAGGTGGGATTCCTCACCATGGCATCTATGAACCCAGATACTTCAAGCATGAACCTTTTTTTGCAATTGTCATATCAGTCTTGCAGCTCAGCAAGTCCATGCGAGCCTGTGCTGGGCTTCGAGCATGCTGCCTAAAGTAAGTCACCATAAAAATGAGCAGCTGTACTCCCCAACACTGCAAAGTTCTAAGCTTGGCACTGCAAGGTTTGAAGCTTGGCACTGCGAGGTTTGAAGCTTGGCACTGCAAGGTTGAAGCTTGGCACTGCGAGGTTTGAAGCTTGGCACTGCAAGGTTTGAAGCTTGTCACTGCAAGGTTTGAAGCTTGGCACTGCAGGGTCCAAAGCCTAACAAATATAGTATAGCTTGTGAGATGAAAATGGGGCTGCTGCTGCAACAAGCACACCCTCCCAATAAGCATCAAGCGACACGGCCAGAATAAATCTTGCATACTAGGAGGATCCTTAGTGGCGAATATCTCCCACCGGCAACATAAGTGCTTCACCAAGATTTCATATAGTTTTGGACTCATTGAGGTTACGATGTGTTCACCTGCTGCAGGCAAAGCTCTTCAGCAGTGTTGGTATGGTCATGTCCCGCTGCTCCCCAGCCCCGCTCACCTCATCACACCAATGTACAAGCTGAGAGTCGTGCTGGCAGATGACCCTTTCCCGGAGATTAGTAGCATGGGTAACAAGCACAATGCCTATGAGGTGGTGCTGCTGGGGGGACCACTGCTAGCAGCATACCAGCAGTCCACCTCAGCTAAGGTTGTACTGCCTAGGGGAGGGGGCAAGAGCGCCCTAGTACAAGTGGAATCCATTCCAGACGAGCCCATGGCAACAGGTAAGTAGAGGCAGCACACCACACATGTCCAGAAAAAGGAGATAACATACTGGTAGTGACATGAAAAGCACAGTACAGAGGTTATCATCTAAGCAGGCATCCGGGATCTGACAGGAACTAAGGAAATAAAGGCATGTCCCGTAGTCTGTGGTTACACGTGTCCCCTGTCTTTGTTACTAGGGCCATCATCCGACAGGCAGGGCTAGCTGGGGCTGAGGTTCATATTTGTACCAGTAAGTGGCCATGAAAGCATGAGCAGACACTGCTGGTACCCTGGAAGACCTGAACACAGCAGCCATTCATGCTCTGAGTTCTGTTTGTCGGCTGAGGCAGTGTGTATACCTGTACGCACATTCACAGTTCATTGTACATGTCCAGATTGAGGCTAACTCTCAATTGCCTGCTCTTGTGCCATCTTCCGCAGCGGAGCTGGTGGGTGAACAAATTGAGTCAAGCAAAATGTTCTTGGACAACACGAATGCACAAGTGGTCAAGAAGTTGTCAGGCTTTGAGGAGGATGTTAGGAACCTGGAGCAGGAGAAGAAGGAGCTGCAAAAAGCGGTGTGTACTGCTCTTAGTTGGGGGTCAGCATTTTCTGACGTCTGAATGCTTTGCAGATGCTAGCTACAGATACGGAGCTACTGTGGATACATGAATCCCACTTACCAGACAAACAGGCTGTGCTTCACTGTCTCTAATCAACCAGGCAGGTGTCCTCTGCAACTATGTGCAAAGAGAATAGAGCGTTCCTTTGCATAACGTGGTGACGCTGCGTGATGGGCTTCTAGTTTTTGCTTTGCCTTACATTAGGTATTAGGTATTTATACTGCTTAGGTGTGTTGTTTGTCTTGGTGGTCGCAGCTGTCCACACTGCAGGTTGAGAAGGATGAGCTACTGCGCATTGAGCGTCAGGCCACGGAATTGGCAGAGGCCAGGTATAAGCAGGAGACAGAGCGGTGTGGTGAGTTAAGGGACCGTTTTTACTTGAGCCGCAAGCTGGGGCTGCAGAATATGAAGAATGCACGGAGGAGAAGCGAGGAGTTTCTGTCACAATGGCAGGCCCACAATGAGAAGACGCTGGCTGTGCAGAAGAAGCTGGCACAGGTGAGTAGAGCGCTGGCAGCTTTTGCCAGATTGCATATACTAGGCATCAGCTCTGGCGGCATGTTATTTCAATGGTTCTGATGAGGCAGGCAGGTATGATTACGGCAGTACTGCGTTCTGCAAAGGGGCATGGGGCACCCAGGGACTCCATCTGTGTTGGAATTGGACACATTCTTCTTGGTGCTGGGCAGACAACAGCTTGGTGTGCTAGACAGCTTTTCCATGTATTACATTTGCACCAAGTCCACGTTGGAAGCACTCAAGGCTATGGCTTTGATTGGCTGAAGCAGTAATGACAGGGTCACAAACTGCATGTTTTCCTCCAAGCAAGATCCTTGATGCTCATGAGTGAAGATTGCAGCGTTGCCACAGAGCGGCTTGGATGGGCAGATCACATCACTCAAGCAGTTGCAGATTGCAGACTATGAGCACTTGGTTCAGCAGAGCAGCATTGAGATCCATGCTCTCAGGCAGGATGTGGCAAGCAAGGACCAGGTGTGTCATGCAGTGGTGTTGTGAGCATCCCACTTTTTGGTTTTGCACAAGGGTCATGTCCAGGCATAGCAGGCAAGGGAAACTTGCAAGGGTTGCTCCCTCACAACAGATGAACAAGGCCAAGGCAACTTTGCTACACAATCAGACTTGGGGCATTGTTGGACCTTTAGTAGTATGGTTAGGGTTGAAGCTGGACTAGGAGATTAGCGTCCCAATATTGGGAGCAACTTTCTGACCAGTTGTACCAAACTGCTGTTCCTAGGGACATCTAACAGAGCAAGCAGCTGCACCATGCGCTTGCTGAAATAGTGCATCTAACAGCCCTGCATTATGTGCATACCTGTTGTATACCTTTCATGCAGGAACTTCGGCAAGCATCTAGGGCAAACCTTGAGCTGAAGAGTCATCTTGAGAAGGCCAGGGACCAAGTCATTGTAGCTGACATGCAGAAGGAGACGTTCGAAAAGAAGGTATGGGTTACCTGTGCTCTTTAATGCATACCTATCCTTCAGTTTTTTCCTTGCGCACACTGAAATCCTTTTGCATCTGCATTGCAAACAAGCTTCTTTTGCCTAGCAGCAAAAATGGGGAATGCAGCACCATCTCAGCAGCTCATTGCAGCTCAGAGGCCTTTTGCACGTGGAAATGGCTGCCGTATGCTATGGCCCATGACCTTTCAGGGTGTCTTTTTTGAGGCAGGTAGCCCTGACGACCCACACAATCAGCTGTGCAACATGGCAGAGGCTTGTAAGTGCTATTGATTTTGCAGGTTGTTTTGCCCATCTACTCAGACATGCGCTTCTGATATCTGTGCATGAGCTTTGTCTCCATGCCGGGTGCATGATGCTAAGATGTGTTTTGGTTGGGGCAAGCACGGCGTAGTGAAACCTGAAACAACATAGGAAATGAGACACAGCATCGGTGAGGTGGCTTACACAAAATATCCAGATGAACGAATGCAATGACATAGAGCTGCTCTTGGGGCCAACTCCTTAAGTATACCTCCCTCATGTTAAGTGGGACACGCCTTATCACTAGTTTAACTTGTGAGGAAGCCTGCTGATGCCCTTTTATTCCAGCGTCTGTGTCCCTTCCTGAGTCCATCTTCTGCTGGCTGTCCACCTGTGCAGTACATTGATGCAATTGCTAAGGCCTGGCAGCAGGCAGACACTGCCAAGCAGTACCAGGACGCAGGGCGGAAGATGGAGCAGAAGCTGGCACAGGCACGCCATGAGCTGGAACAGGTGGGCTCCCAATTACACCAGCCGACAGATGTCAATGTCAGTATCCTTCCATGAACGGACAATAGAAGGCGGCTCGTTCTCATGTAACATCTGTAGCTGCCAGGGCCATCCGGGACACATTCTGCAGGCTGGTGCTCATTCGTCCCTCCAACAGGCTTTGCTTCTCATTCACAACTGATTCAGATGTGAAGCTTATTCATAATGGGCAGCAGGGCAGACTGATGCTGCAGACCATATAGCAACAAATGACAGACCCCACATTCTTGCATATTTTGAACTTGGTCAATGAAAGCCGATTTAAAGCACCCAAGTTAAGGACAGTACCAGTATTACATGGCAAACTCGATGCACCACATGCCCGATTGTGGGCCTGTGGGCGCTTGTGCGCGTGTTTCAGCCCTATTGACACGCCAAGCAGGTGTTGTGGTTGGCTTCATGATCACTATGCAGCAAACTGACATCCAAATGGGCGAGTTTGCATGACATGCATATTAGCAATGCCTCCGGACCATCTAGTCAGACAGTTTACCAGCTTTGACGGGATGTGTCATGGAACACATTTCCTCTTCATGAGTGTGCAAGTGCGCATTAAAGTCTGGCACCACCCACCCTCTTGCTCACACATAGTTGCCAGCCTCAGCTAGGATCCCATGTTTGCGTGCCAGGCCACCAAGGATCTGAAGGTAAAGGAGGCTGAGAATGCAGAGCTGATGGGGATGTGTGAGGCCCTGCTGACCAGGCAGGAGAGTGAGGCAGGAGAGTGAGGCAGGAGTGATGCAGGAGAGTGAGGCAGCGGGAATTGAGGCAGTGGCAGGGGAGGATGAGGGTCCCCTCCGGGGTTCTCCCCCTCCCCACCCCCATGCACCCCCAGGGGTCTCCACAACTCCCAACCCCACCCCATACGAGGCCCAAACAGGATATGTAGCTGGATTGAAGATTATGACTGTATGAGTGAGTGTAAGATTATGCCCTCTGGCAGAGTGTCTTCTGCAAATTTTCTCTGCATGCTTGGTGTCTATGCATAAGACATCTTTAGCTAACCGTCAGCTGTATTTAGGAACTGCTACTGCTGCCTTGTTGCAGCGTTGAAGTGGGTGGGTCATGCACTTTCTTTTGGCTGACCTCCAGTCGTCATTGGGTGTCCCTGCGATCACCATGTTTACGTTGTGGCCAACTGGGCCCCTCTGGATGTATTTGGAAAGAAGACGCATGTGATGGGGCAATGAGGATAACATGCGAGGTTGACCAGAAAGGGGGCCAGCATGCAGGCGGAAGGCGGGAGGAGGAGGATTGCTAATCGTTCAAACTAAGTGGGCTAGCGCTGTTTAATTGCCCGCAACAAGCTGATGGCTGCTCTTTGTTAGTTGCTTCTTGAAGTTGGCGGTGCTTACAAGCCATGTGTGCAAGCTACACTGTGATCAGGCAGGCACATTGACAGATGAAATTAGCTTAGGCTCTGACAGCAAGACCTTGAGTGTTGTTGTTCTGGAGGTTGCTCTAAAGAGAGCGTCACACTGTGTCAGGGAATGTCACGACCTATGATGGTGCTGCGCCAGGCTTTACATGTAAGAATGGCATGTATGCTAACTCTCTTGACGAACAGTCCTTGCAGCCCTGCAGCAAAGCTGCATCGCTGCTGACCTGATCACATGGGTTAGCAGCAATGCTAACATCCTACGGTGCAGTGCTAATGTCCTTTTCGCCTCTACCCGCATGCGCCCGTCACGTTCAGCGTGATGCACTCGGAGGAACACCGTTGTGGTTCTGGCTGTCTCAGTGCCCATTTGAATATCACTCCGGTCACCTGTTCCACTTCAGGAGCAAGCCCTTCTTCAGTGCCATATTTGGCCAGATGCCAAAGTACGGAAAGCAGTTAACACCTAATGGCCGGCCCAAGCCCATCCAGAGCAAGCTGATTCCATATCAGGCGCTGGGGGACGCCGGAGCTATCCCGTCTTTCAACCAGGGTCGCCCTGCATGGCAAGCACGAAAAACCGCTTGTAGGCTGTTTGCAGCACATTGGCACATTGACTGCTCCAAGTGGTACAGGCGATGAAACAGCTCGAGCGATCTCAAGTGATGGCTATTAACATGTGCCAGGAGTCCACCCCTTTCGAATGCGCACTTCCAGTAAAACTAAAGACAGCGGAAGCTGCGATGATGGCATCCGTAGCCATAACAGGTATCAGAAACCAACTGACTCTTGTTCTGACTCGATGATGGTGTCATGCATTGTAAGAAGCTGTACAGACTTGACAGTCAGGCGTGGACCTCTTGCCGGGATTCAAGTGAGGTTGAATGATCGCAGCAGTACTGACCGCCAGTGCCTCTTGGCACTATGCCTGGCACCATGCGTCCTCAAAGTCTCAGATTATCCTACTAACTGCTCATCTGATGGTCTTCTCCGCACAGGAGGCCTCTTGGCGTCCTGGCTGTGTCACCTGATCCTGGGCTTATGCTATTGGCTCAATGCTACGGACAACTTCCTATCTGACTTATTCTCAATAACGGTGAGCCATATACGCCTGAATGAAAGTTGATCAGTGTATGGCAACTTGCGTAATGCCATCTCTGCCCCTCAAATGTAAGCACAACATACCACTAACCCATTTACAGCATTTTTGATTCCAACAATCCAGAGGCAGCATACATCCCTACCCTTACTGTCTAGCATCCAGCCTGTGTACCTCGAGTCCTTCTCCTCTACGAAAGCAAACGGCCTCTACTCTGCAATGTGCAGAACCTGCATTTTATGGTGGCAGCAGCTAAGCAGGCTCCTCTCCCCATGTATTGCAGATTGCCAGTGTTGTGCTTCACCCCGTCTGGCCAGGTAAGCACCAGCCACAGCATTCAGTCATCTCTGCCAGCCACAGCATTCAGTCATCTCTGCAACGCCTGATGTCATACCTATACTGCCTGTGACGGAGTCCAATTTAATCCATCAATGTTTGCGCCTTGGCGCCTTCGCTTTGCTCATGGTCTGCATTGCACCTCAAACGTGATGATGGCTGATGACGTTCTTGCATAGTCGTATCCTGCAGCTGCAATCAGCTCATATCAGTCTGCAATATCACATGTTAACCTCTGTGGAGCAATAGGCTTTAACAACCCACATGCCTCCCTCTGCACATTGCGGATACAAGTAGAAAACATCAGAGTTAGCCTACTCCAATATTCAGGCGCATGCTCTGAAGGTCTGAAGGCTTCCTTACTCCTTACAACGTAAATGTCCCTGGTTCACCATGTGCTACAGGTTTCCTGAGCCTCCTGCTGCTGCCGCCACTGCCCAGGCAACGTGCAGAGACAGATCCCTATCACTGTTCCGGTACTGCTGCCACCGGACCCAGGAGGATTCGGCAACGTCCCATCTGGCTGCGCATTCTGCTATGTGAGCAACTCCCAAAATAGCACATTGTTATCCTACAGAGTACTGCTGTACGTTAGTTGCAAGCAGCATGTAGCAGGAGGCTATCTACAGCCATACGACTTGCTATTGGCAAGCTGTTTCGACCTAGTTTCCCACATGAGAATTTGTCATCCACAACAAGAACCAGTGTGTTCCATCAGCGGTTCATGGTGCACCACTGTATGAGAACCATATCACTGGCTGCAAGCAACAAGGCCAACCATCCCACCATTCCCCTGTGCTTGTAGCTTACGTATTAAGCCAAGGCTTTCCTGCTCAATAACTCATATTATGCTTGTGCTATGCTGCTTCCCTCTGCAGTCCTATCACTGGTGCTGGTTGACATCCTCCAAGCCCCTCTACACCTGAGGCCAAGTGATCATGTCTCCCAAGTAGAATTAACAGCACAGGCGCACACGGCATACTTCCCAACAGCAACAGCAGCAGCACCAGCAGGTGTAAATTCAATAAGCTGGTTTTGGACTCAAGGACAGCATCCACAATATCAGCAGTTGGCGAGTGGGGCCCCTCAGCTGTTGCTGTTGTTGCTGGTGCCCCTTCGGTTGCTGCTGCTGCTCTCTTGGTTCTACCTTGTGGGATGGTGGCAACACATGTGCATAAACAACAACCTGCTGCTGCTGATCTCAAGAGCAGATCTTTGCAACAAGGCTTTAAACAGCAGCTTCCAATCAGCAAAGAAGGTAAACAGGCTGCCTGTTGCTGTAGCTTCTGGTGATGCTGGTGAGAGACTGCAGGAGATTTCCATGCTAACAAATAAGGCGTATGCCCTGATCGGGGACAAGGGGGGCAGCGTCCTGGTGGATACATGCACACTCCAGCAGCAGGAGCAGCAGCAGCAGGGGCAGGAGCAACAAGGAAAGGGGCAACACGAGCAGCAGCAGCATGTTGACTGGATGCTCCCAGCTGATCAGCAGCAGCTGGAGACTGTAGCTGCCAATCAAAGAGGTGCCACAGCACAGACTGCTGCTGCTGCTGGAGTGGAACCTTATGCACACAGCAATCAGCACAGATCACGGCAACCGTATAGGCTTGTTGAGAAGTCTTTGTTGTCATCAATGGGCAAGAGCAGCTGCCTTGCTGGCAGCTTATCAGCAGATGACGTTGACATTCATCGTCAGGCAGCAGTAGCAACAGCAGGAGGAGGAGGAGCTTTTGTGGATGCAGGAGCGGCAGCAGTAGCAGCAGCACGGGGCCCCCTGCCAGCAGCAGCAGCAGTCGCAACAAGACGGCCAGGTGCAGCAGCAGGAGCCGGTATGCCAGGGGCGGCAGTGTCAGCAGCTGAAGCTCTCCCTCCTGCTGGTGACCAGCTGTCTGTGTGGATCATTGCTGGTCAGAGTAATGGTGTGGGATTTAATGAAGGAGATGGTCAGCCCATGCCTGATGCTGCTGCTCCTGACCCAGGGAAGATACTCATGTTCTCAGCTGAAGGTAACAAGGGGGGATCTCAGGACGCAAAGGGCATCTGGGTGATGGCCTTGGTCATCTCTTAGACAAAGAGGATACATATGCCTTGCTTAAGCCATCTTCAAGCATTGCTATTGGAGGAAGTGCCCTGCATGACTATGGTCTCCAATTTCTACTTCCAAGCAAATGAAACTCCACCCAGACATAGATGTAGTAGGAACAGGTGCAGCCTGCAAGCGCGTAATCAGGTACGTGTCCAGAACGTGAATGCCTATGATTAAGTCCAATAGTTTCAAGGGACCCTGTAGCTCACCTCTATGAGTTTTGACCTCCATTGACCAGCTTCGCCTCAGAAGTCCAGCCTTATCTCATGCTTTCATGGATGTCCAGACTGAAGGACACAAAGCATCAGCCCTCAGCCTGCAAGACAAGGAAACCTTCATGCCTGCTAGACTGATCCGCACTTGCTATTCCCCCCTCCCCACCTTCTGTCATGTTCAGGTGTGTGGTGTGATGCCATTCCAAACATTCACCTTGGGCTGTATGGCTATGGTGATGCTGACTCATGTGGACCTGACATGGCCTTTGCAAGAACAATGCTGGAATTGGGGGGAGCAGAAAGGGTGAGCACGGGCAGGAGAAGAAGCAGAAGTAGGACAGTAGCATAAGCTTAAGTGGGTTGGGAGGGCTGGGGGCTGTACGCACACGGGCTCTGACATGGATCCTTGGATCCATCCAGGGTTTTGGTGGGAAATGGAGTAGAGATACCGGTAGTAGCAGAAGTAGCACTGATAACAAATAGCAGAGCAGGCGGTAGCAGGGTCTACAGATGGGGCTGTGAATTGCATTGTGCAGGGTATAGATAGGGAGTGAGCAGTATCACACATTGTGAGAACCAGGGAGCAGTATCATTACAGAGCAGAGTGACCCTATGAAGCCAACTAATGCTTGCCACCAGATAGCAGCAGAGTGAGCGGGCTGATGAAGTCTCATTGCACAGTGGGCAGGCAGAAGATGCCCATAAAGTGGATTCTATTAGCACACAGCTACTTTCCTTGTCATGAGAGAGACGTAGCTGCACAGGAAGCATCAGGCCGGTGAAGTTTGGCGACCCATTCCATCCATTGAGTTGCCTATCCATCTCCCGTGGCTTCCACTGCCGTCTCTATGGTGCCTAATCACACTTTCTAATGCATCCAATTAAAGCAGGGAGAGAGCCAGAGTCAACGCTCAGTGGTCCTTTGCTTAGGATGGAGCAGTTTGCAAGGAAGCCTCTGACACATGCAGACCATAGTGGAACAGCGCTTACAGATAAACGTGGTTGGATGCCATGCAACACCCTCCCCAATCCACTCTCTCACATTGTTGTACATGAAAGAGTGTCAATTTAGTTCATATCCTATACAATTAAACTTCAAATTGTTCTAAGCTTCTGCGGCATGATGTCGATTGCAACTTATATTTCCCTGATTTCCAGGTACTCATAATCTTATGTTTTTCTTTCTTTTTGTGCCACACCTCAAAGGGCATGCTCGACTTAAATTGATTGTCATCATTACTGCCTTTTTCCCTAACAGCACGGGAGTCTCCTTGTATTCAGGACCGGAGTGAAGTGCATGGAGCCAACCTGGTAGTTGGTCCCTCAGGCATCCCTCTGCTGTTTCCCTGTATATGCTTGCACCCTCAGTGTTTGTTATTTGTCCTGCTGTGTTTCAGGTTGGCCTCATTCCCACTTGTTGTGGTGGCACCAGTCTGTTTGAATACTGGGCCCCTCATAAACCAGGAGGGTTGTGGGAGAACATGGTGGGGAGGACACAGGCGGCAATGGAGGAGTGGGGGCCAGGGGCCAGGCTGGAGGGCATCATATGGGTGCAGGTGAGGGGTGGGGCTGAAGGTGGGACATGGGGGGCAGAGTCAGCAGGGGCATGTAGTTCTACAGCAACAGCAGCTGCAGCAGTTCCTGCAGGCTGCTGGTGCATCATCCAGGCAGGTGCAGGTGATGCAGCTGGAGGAACAGGGGAGAGAGATTGGGGAGAGGGACAGGGGAGACAGGGGAGAAAGATAGGCAGAAAGAAAGGAGCGGGCGCGCGAGGAAGGAGGCTGGAAGGACGGGGAGGGTAGACATGGGAGGGCAGAGTCAGTAGGGATAAAGAGGACCTTGCGGGGGATTATGGGCATTGGGCACATTGTGGGCAGCAAGGAAGTGGGTGCAGGCGGGAGAGGCACAGGCAGCAAGTGAGGGGGGGGGGAGCACAGGCTGCAGATTCAGTAGCGATAGGGCAGGAAGAAATGGTGGGAAGGACGCAGCGAGCAATCGGGAAGTGGGAGAGGGGTTGGAGGTGGGGGTGGGGGTGGGGGTACAGGCTCGTGTCTGTGTGTGGCGGTGCGTAGGTAAGAAGGGAAGGGGTGTGGAGGACATGGTGGGCAGATGAGAACACCAACATAGTCAAGACATGGTGGATTGGTCAACAATGCAGAACACCATATGGGTGTTGCTGGGGGAAGGGAAGGAGAGACAGACCCCCGCAGATCTGGGGTGGTTGTGGGAGCACAATGACACGGCAAACTCCAAGGCAGACAGTAACTGGGGCCAAAGGTACATGGAGGAGCAAAAATCAGAGGACTGGAGGCGGGAGCTTATATAGATCAATGTAGGACT
Source organism: Pseudopediastrum boryanum (assembly GCA_963556185.1). Taxonomy (NCBI): domain Eukaryota; kingdom Viridiplantae; phylum Chlorophyta; class Chlorophyceae; order Sphaeropleales; family Hydrodictyaceae; genus Pseudopediastrum; species Pseudopediastrum boryanum. Next base: position 7,069,112 of record OY744504.1, on the reverse strand, counting down.
ATGCGTACTGTCCATGTAGTCAAGTACATTGTGTCTGGTAACAGGCAAGAGTAGGGGGAAGACTCTGTCTTCCTGCTGGGCTTCTATCCAAACTAGTGCTGGTGTTGCTGGTGTTGCTCTTGCTGTTGCTCCTGCTATCAGGGTGAAGCAGATGGAGCAGCAACCCCGGCAGAGGCCAAGGCATATGGGCAGAACTTCACAGAGTGGCTGGAGGCTACCAGGTAAGGAAGGGGGGGGGGCCTACGGAGAGCTGAAGGGAGGGGGAAGCGCAAAACTGAGGGCAGAAAGAGACGGCAGCCAGACTGATTGAGAGAGAGAACAGGGGCGGAGAGGAAGGATATAGAAGATATGTGGAACGGAGTAGGGCAGGGGGGAAGGGGGCGAGGGAACCATGTAAATTGGTGTAAGGTTGAGGGGGGAGAGTCGATGCAGAGGAGCTTAGATGGTCACTAGAGTATGAGGCAATCAGGGGCAAGTGGCTGCCAGTTGCGGTGGGAGAAACCCCTAAGGGAGAAGCCGCCATGCTAGGCAGGACAGGACGTAGGACTGGAGGGCTGGGGTTGCTCAGGGTGCTCACACACGTCCCCCAGGAGAAAATAAGAGCAGGGGGCGGAGGGGATGGTGCAAGGCAATTTGGGGCCCTGCCGCCCTGCTGGTAGTACAGAGGAATTAGGAGATGAGCATTGGAACCACAAGCACGTTGATAGCATGCACACCAGCACTGGAAGTTTGGGCCAGGTCCAAGGGGGCCGAAGGCTGCTGGCACCACTGAGGCTTGAAGCTCAGGCATCTCACTTGAACACTGCACCAACAAACTAGCTATGCTAGTTTGACAAGCTTTGGAACTCAACAGCTTAGCAGTGAGTGTACCATGGCCCATTGAAGAATACCTTGATGGTGCTTGAAGCTAACTGTCTTTAGCAAATACGGTAGAAACAATATGAAGTGTCTACAAATCGAATTTGTAAAGCACAGTGTGCAAGATAGAATTGTGTTCAATCTTGGATGTGTTGTCATGCGTCTATGTGTGGTACTGCATGGATCCTTCCTACTCAGAAGCCCTTGTGCCAATAGAGAAGATGGTGATGCTGACCTCTCACCAATGTCTCCTCTCTCTTTCCCTCTCGCCCCTTCAATTTGTCCCCCCTCTCCCCCCTTCCCTCCCGCCGCCTCTCCCCCGCTTTCCCCCCTCTCCCCCCTTCTCCCCCCTCCCCCCCCCGCCCCCTCAGGCAGTCCCTCCTCCCCTACCACCCCCAGGTTCCTGTGCTGCTGGTGGTGATGGCAACACGTAACAGATACTCCTCGTTCCCCTACATTGACATTGTGAGGCAGCAGCAGCTGGACCTGAACCTGCCTGGACTCATGAAGGTGAGCAGACTGATAAGAGCAAGGCAGGTTTCAGCAGCTACTGGGCTTAGGGCCCATGACGTGGGGCCATCTGAAATTCAAATAGTCAGTGCATGATACTTTTATTTGCGCCTCTTCAATGTGAATCCCCGAACAGTGGTAGGTAAGCAGAGTGCAGGGCTTGCAGAATGGCATTTGCGGCAACATTAAGTTAACCCAAAGGTGGAGCAGGTTTGGGTTTTTGGGGTCCAGTGGGTTCAACCTGGTGTGAACGCTTTTTCATCTAACGCCCGCTTGTGTGTGGGAAAAACCACCGTCAGTTGTACAGCTTTGTTATTAAGGCCTGGTTTGGTCTGGCAAAAAGCACGCTGCTCTGATCTTGCCTTTTGATTCAGTGATTGATTGGTTGTACATCGACCCAGGCCACACATTAGATTACAGATCATGCTTCTTTGGTCTTATAACCTTGCTGTGTTCCACCAGGCTCACCCCATCTCATCCCCGTGGCTGCTGCTCTCCTACAATTTCCTGTGTGCAGGTTGATATGTCTGGTTTTGAATTCTACCCTGACCCTGAGCTTCATGAGCTGGTGCATCTCAGCAAGGCAGGGGAGTGTGCGCTGGGGGAAGCAGCTGCAGCCAGATGGATAGCAGCTGTTGCTGCTACTGCTGTGGGTGCTGCACCAACATTGTCACCAAGTGCAGTGCAGCAGCAGCAGCAGTAGCAACAGAGGGCTGGCAGCTGAGAGCAATGCATACTAGACTTGGTTTAGGTCGCAAAACTTGTCAGCAGGTATTGTTGGCTTCTGCATGCATACATAGATATTTGCATAGATGAGGCGTCCATGGCAGCATACTGATACACAGACGTATATGTTCATTCTGTGCAGGTTCAGGGTGTGTGCGGTAGAAGAGGTGTTTAACCGAAAAGGCAGGGCTGAACAGGGGTGCTGCTTGTAATGGATGTATTTTCAGTGCATAATGGAGATAAGAAGCAACAGTACTGCTGCTCATGCTGCTGCTGCCGCCTAACCACCCCCAGTGGATTTTATGTGTCCCATAGACATACGCTGCACAGCGGCTGCAAAGCTGTGACCAATCTCGGCTATCTGCCCCATGTGCGGTCTGCTTGAGCTGCAACATGTGTTTGCACCCCAGCACCCGCAGGTGGTCACCCTAGCAGCTCGACGCGCAACCGTGCAGGAACCGGGCCTGCCTACTCGCTGGTCATTTGGCTGGCCATTTGGAGGACAGCAGAACGCCTGCATATTTAGCTCCAACATACTTGCATATTGCATCCATGGCCCTGGGCCCATCAATTGTAATCGTGGCGCACACATCCCCTCAGGAACCGTAGCCCATAACATGCTGCAATGCAAGTTCTCCAAAGGAACAAGCTGCCCCTGTAAAAGCCCCACAGTAATGTCATGTATGGTTGCATAGCCGTAGAATGAAGGCTGCTAAACAACAGCAGCAATGAGGCACATGCATCATACACACAGCACTGGACCACACCACTCCCAAAATGCCATGCTGCAAGAACAACCTGCACCCTGTGCAACCTGCTTTCCCAAAGCCATGCCGCATAAGTGAGCTTGCCACACCAATTGAGCTTGTCAGGATTTACCCAGTGCACCTCCCCACATGTACTGTGCTACCCGGCCCGCATGTATAAAGGCAGCACATAGCACTCACTCTCATGGCATGCTCCTAAATAGTCCAGGCAGACATTGGCTTCATCTCTTAGGGGTTGACTATGGGACGTTCCCCCACAGCTTTACCATCAAAGCTTTGTCATTGTCAAGATGTCTCATTTTGGACCCCTGGGCATAGACAGCAACGCAGACACAGCCAGCTGATTGCTGCAGTCTCCTATGATCACTGTACGTCAACCTTCATGACCTCTCACCAGACATACCAAAGGTATCACCTGAGCTTTCCTGCCCACCCAAGCACGTTAGGCTAGCCAGGTACACATCCAAATCAACCTGGTGCTGGAGGATCTTACTCAAAAGCATTGGGCCTCACCAAACAAACAAAAGAACCAAAATCCAATGCGCATGCAAGATGGACATCCGGCATAGCCATGGGTTGCCCATCAACATCAGGCCAGGAGCCGTGGGGTCGCTTTAGGGACAACCGATCCTCAAGAACTCTCAACGCACCCATGCAATGGCAATGCCCCAACATGGAACAATCATAACCCGGTTGCATGCTTTGGCACATCCATCCTCCCTGCTTGAAGCCCTGCTGTACTTCTCCAGGGTCAAGGCAGATTCCTTTGCTACTCAATAAATGCCAGTACGGCCAGATTATTCTATATCCAGAGAACATTGATAAGATGCCTGTAGGCTTGTGATACCAGGTAGCAACCCAGAACAGCAAACCACACCTGTAAAAGCTACTGATGTACATGCAATAACCAACAGCCAAACCACACCAGCGCAATAGTTCCCCAAGGTGTGAAATAAAACTGAAATGAGCAGCATACATGTCAGCGCATGCACCAGAGCTGCTATTAAACCACCATCACATGTAGGTGCGAGTGGATCGCAATGAACTAACTGCAGGACGTTGGCACCACTATGTCAGATATGCGGCGGAGACAGGGCCATGTGCCCAAAAATAGCAGCACACCGGCAACAACAAGCGGCCAAGTGGCTTCTCCGACTACCACGACAACAACTAAGCCAGAAGAGCAAACAGCAGCTGCTGCAGCAGTGTGCCGCCACAGCTGCAGTTGAATGCACAATGTCACGCCCTCACCAAATATGATGCATTGCTCATGGACCTTCGCCACCAGCATTTCCTCAACCTGGCCACGTTTTCATCAAATTGATGCAGCTGAAACAAACATGCCGCAAGGACCAAGCATATAACAGTCTGCTACTCTTTCACTGTCAACAGCAGAGATAAGAGGACCACATGAAACAGGCATAGACAAAGCTGCGTCAGTCAGTCAACTCAACAAGCAGCATGAGCTACCCCATGCTCCTCATGTAGACGGCACGTGTCAGGCCTTTTGGGTGAGTCTGTCCCCCAAGCATAGCAGTGCATATGGAACAGAGGTGACATGAACCACTGGGTTCATGGTGTTTCAACTGTCATGGTATTACAGTCACTTGCTATGAGATACTGGCCCTTATCCAAAACCTACCATGAGCCCATTTGCAGCAAGAGCAGCCTGACCACCCACCTTACCGGCCCCAAAGAAGCTAAACTGTTGTTTTCCCAAGTGTTTATTGTCAACGCTGTCTGTATGGAACAACACAAACCCAACCCCGACTGTCTTCCTGTGACTGAGACTGCTGCTTCCTTTCTGTGTTGTGTTAACTACCTCGCTTTCTCAGAACAGCCACAATGACATCCAGCCAACGTACAGGCCTTGCAGTGGCGGAATAGATTTCAAGAACCACCATGCTTGCCCAACAATATGCAACACACAGCACACTGTTATAACTGCTCGGAACTGAAGCTTTGGAGCTGCTTACCCCAATTTGAGCAGAGGAAGACACTGCTAATCGCAAAATTGCACTGAAGACTTTCAACTAGTCACACTGATCTGAGCAAGGCAGAACAATGCTCATCCCAAAATTCCCAAATGGTAATGTGCCTAGCCCGCAGGAGGGCGAAGATGGACTGTGCATTAAAAGGTCAATGTACAACCCGACACCAGCAACCTGCCCCTTTGCCCGTCTGCACTCAATAAACCCACATGAAGCTAACTGCAGCAGCAACACATCAATTCGCAACATCTGCCCCAGCCTTTGCCCCACCTCAAACTTCTAATGCCATGGCGTGCATGACTCTTGAGTACTGATCAGGGAAACACAAACACACCTATTGCACATGTGCCAACATCAGCCCCAGACACAACCTACTCAGAAGAAGAATCGGTCTCTGACAGACCCCCTGCAGCCTGCTGTGCCCTCTTAGCTGCCAGATACCTGTCCCTGCTGCGGCGGATCTCTTCCAAGTCTGCCATCATACCCTGGCAGTCAAAACCATCCCAGGCTCTGTGAAACTCCTGAACCTTCCTGTTGGCGACCCACACTGCACTGTTGCACTTGAACCCACTCCCAAACCCTAATTGCCAAACCCTGTCCCCCTTCCGCACACCTTGGTAGCTCTCAATGTAAGCCAGAACATACCAGATGCTTGTACTGCTGGTATTGCCAAAGCGGTACAGGGCGGCACGGCTCGGCAGTACCTGCTTCTGGCTCAGGCCGAGCTGCTTCTCAATGCCATCAATCACGCCACGGCCGCCGGTATGAATGCAGCTATGATCAAAAGCCTTGCCGAAGTTCGGGGTGTAAGGCTTGAGCCAGCTGCTGGGCAGACGGGAGCCGAGTGGTCGGATGCGACGGCTGAGCTGCCGAGCCACCAAATTCCCACCGAAGATCAGCTTCTCAGACATGGGCAGCACCTTAGGCCCAAGGGCGGTGAGGTTGGTCTTCAGCGCTCTGCTGGCCACTGCAATGAGCTCCTTCTGAAGTGAAACACCAACCTTGTGCTCAGCGTCCTCACCTTGACGCACACAGTTGAACGCCTCATCATCCGCCGCCAAGATGGTACGCACAAGATGCTGCAGGCGGTACTTGCTGCGGGAAGCGTCCATCGGGCGGTTAGAAAGCAGCACGGCGCTACCATTCGCCCGGAAGAGGCAGTTGGGAACCATCATGGTCCGGTCGTGGCCGCAATACCAAGCGTTGGTGATGTTTTCGTGTGAAACCACCAGAGCGTAGGAGTTGGGGTTTAGCTCCAGAAGAGACCTAGCTAGGTCCAGGGCTACAACCCCAGCTGAGCACCCCATGCCCCCCAAGCTGTAGTTGATGGTGGTGTGTGGGAGTTTGAAGCGATTGATGATGCTGGCAGAAAGAGAGGGGGTGGGGTTGAAGAGGGAGGAGTTGGTGATGACAAAGCAAATCTGGTGGGGTTTGACGCCAGTCTTAGCGAGGAGCTCCTCAATGGCACCAAAGCAGAGCTCAGTGTATTCTTTACGGCAGGCTTCTATACCCGTGGCCGCACCGCTGGTGTCGCCTGCGAGAAGTAGCAAGGATACAGGATGTGAGCTGCAAGTTAGAGAGAGTGGTTTGCTGATTCATTTCCCAGTGCAGGCTGAGCCCGCCTCTGCAGGGATCCAATGATACCTCTGATGAAAGATATGGCCCTAGTACGTGATACGCTACGATACGCGATGATCTGAGACTATGGCAATTGTTTCCTTGTTGCATCCGGCTACAACAGCACAAAGAGGAAGGTTGGATCTCCGTACCATAAATGTACTGGGGTACAACACATCTGGTAGAGGAGAGAGGTTGTGTAAACCATGCTAACGATATTTCGCAAGCCCTTTCCGCTGAGGGCTTGTAGACTCTTTGGACACTCATTTGCTTCATATGGGTCTTAACTAGGGCCCTAACAGACAGTGTCATTATTGCAGGAACGTGGGGATGAACTGAAGGCAGCAGAAAGGCTGGCTTTGTAAGGTGAAGGCAGACATAAAATGTGCACATCAGCACCGCATATCACAGCCTTACAGTAAGCTCGCAAGGTGAAGAAGCTGAGTACCCTCCAATACTGGTTTTTGGTCCTTTACGGCTCTTTCACATAGTTTGTCAACTTGTAGACTGAACCAAAGGCGCCAGCCCTGGTTGGTGTAAGGGTTTAAAACCAATATACAACAAACATCAAATCAGGACGCACAGCTCTAGTCCAGGAGTTCTAGCAAAGATCTACTGCCACCTAGTCTTTGACAAAAAAACAGAACGGCATGTTATAGAATAGATTCAGAGCTTGATATCACCTGAGAGGATTGCAGGAGTTGCCCAAGTTTCCCCCAAGCCCAGCCCTGACCGCTGCAAGACGGTATCCTGGAAGTCGATCTCCTCCTTGCTAAGTTGCGGCTGCCCTCCAAGCAGGTTGACGAATGCATCTCGGCCCATTTTCCAGGATTCCGGGGCCTTGCTCACAGCAAAGTCCATGAGATACACAGCTGGTCGACGAGACCGTGTGGACAACAAGACAGCGATCAAAGCAAGTGCCAAAAAGCCCGCAAGCAGGGTTACGGGCCTGCATTTGTCCTCGAAAAGCACCTTTGTCAAAGCGTTCCCAAACGCGGTAGCGTCCTGCAGCATGGACCCCGAAAAATCAGCGAGAGGCACATTCTAGCAAGTGGGTCCCTAGGCGTGTGCTCAAGGTACAACCATACTGGGCCTTAACCTGGCTCAACACTGATGCGTAGTAGATTATGTGCTGTGCGGTACTCACACTCAGCGGGGTGCCTGAGATGGCTGCTAGCACGGCAATTCCAGCAGCGATCCCAGCAGTCGCGCTCCCTCTCATTGTCATTTCTGAGAGTAGTAGGAAGGTTTCAGCAAGTCTACTGCAAAGGCTGAATACCGGACTCACGGCAGTAACTGGAAGACAGAGATGAGCTCGGCAGTAACTGAGAGACAGGTACAGGAAGAAGATATGCTTGATGGGTAGCACCCTGGCATCTGCTGTGCGGTGATATAGTGATGATATACAAGCAAACAAGCCAGCATAACCCCTCTTACCGCTCAAGTTGCGGCTTCCCCTCCCCTCGCGGAAGAGTGAGCACCTGAAGTGCGCCGGGGTGCCAGTGTGACCATACGGCCCCGGCCGCGTGCGATACACGTTGCGCGACGGCATCCGTTTTTGTCTCCAGAACATCTCCACACACCTGCCCAAGCTGCCGACCACCTGCAGTTGCACAGCATGGGCGTTACCGAGTAGAGCATCCTGCAGAAATAGCTGTAAACAGCAGAACCCCTTTCGGAATTGTGCTTCAAACTGAACTTTTTCTCGCGCGTCGCCTCACCAAGCATCTGCCCAGCAATGGATCCAAAACAGCTTGGCACGGTTTCTTTCTGCCAAGGCAAATGAGTCTTCCTGACCCTCTTACTAAATAGGCCACCATGAGTTAAGCTTGGGAGGTTTGATGCAGGTCATCAAAGCCGGGAAGAGTGCGGACAAAGAAAGCAGGGGTCTGTCACGCGGTGCTGGAACGAGGTACAGCAGGGTGCAGGGACGAAAAGCTTCCTAGGCCATCCATTATTTAGGCATGAGGGGGGTTGTGCATAAATGACCCTTGTTCGTAACCCATATAGAAAAACATGCACAAATGACAGGTTCCTCAATCACAAATGACATGTTCCTCAATGCCCTGCATTTTGGTGGAGCAATCAGCATATTATTTGACAAAAAACCTTCTGAAAACCTGCTGTGATTCTTATTAGCTCCCCCCTACTTATCAACACATGCATGCCGATAACCACTTCTATCTTGTACCGCCCCACATACAGTGAACTACCCTCTGGTCGTCCCCTAGTACATCTTGAGGCCAGAGCCAGGGAGTATCGAAGCAGGAGGAGCGCACCCCTGATCTTGTCTCTACCAGTACACAACGCTACTGCCTCCTGACCATTATGACAGCCCCTCTGGTGCAGAAAGCTACTGCTGAGTCTAGCCAAGCAATTGGCCTGTTTTCTCCAGCCAATCCAGCAGGTATCAATGGCAGTTCTATTGGAGCTAATACTGCAGGCATTCTGTAGTCCCCTATATGGCACAGCCAACTGTACCAGTGAGTCGGCAGACACGGTTCCTGCATGGTTGCGCAGCAGTCCCTACTGCCATTGCCTCACAGGCTCTCAGCTGCTGTTAAGGCGTTCTATTGAGCACCATGCAGCTGACACTGGTCAACCCCAGTCTGCCCTGGGATACGGAGCGCATATGACCTGTTTCTGCTACCACGGACCATGTAGCCATGTGCTGTCGCATGAAACACATGGCTATCTGTGCAACCCTCTAGCACTTCACTCTCCAGCAGACTCGTACCTTGAAGCTGCTGCATCCCTTCTGGACATACCAATCACTTGCACCCATTTCATCTTTGGAGGTTTGCTCCAGAGGGTAGCTGCAATACCAGGTCTCCGTAAACAAAACGATTAATGAACTACTGGGCATTGGCCATGAGCCTACCTCATGGTACTAATATGCTATTTACCCCAGCAATACAATTATTAAACTGCAAAGAGTCGCATGCTTGCTCTGGCTTCAGCCTGAGTGTACCACAGCGAGACCAAGCCTGGAGCAAGTGGTCATGAGCTGGTGGCATACTGATCCAACCGGCCCTGGCAATGCAGCACGATATGCTATACGTATGACTGTGATGTTCAGTCCTGCCACCGAAAAAGAACACTTGGAGCAGCAGCGGTGCATGCAAGGGTCAAGGTCCAGCACACTAGATCTATGGCTTTGCTAGGACAGCAACCGAAGACGCACAGATGTCACTGTTTGCCGGTTGTGGAGGGTGGAATTAATGAGAAGCCAAGTCACCACCAGGTGTCTGGCGTACTGGCAGGCAATATCTTCGACCAGCACCACCAAGTCAAGACTTGGTAGGAGGTACAGCTTAAAAGCTACTCATTCTTATGCTGCCTATCATGGTTTGAGTTTCATGAAAAGGAAGCCCTGTGGAACATGGGGATGCAGAGCTCTCGGCGGCTTTGGTACCATAGATCGCGAGCAGGAACGACTCTGGCAAAAAAGGGTCTTAGTGGCATCCATTCGAAAGGGTTCATCAGCAAGGCCTTTTATGTGAGCTTATAGGGCAACGTTCTCTTTGGTGATGGAACGCGAGACGGGAGGGCAGTGGGTGGAGCATGAAGATACGTTTAAGCTTATCAAGGTGGGCTGCCTCTGCTTGTGCTCGGGAGCCTGATAGTGTGCTACGTATACCAGATGCCGCCTCCGTAGGTTGCGGTTCTGGGACCATCTGCCTGCGGCAAGACTGCCGTTGTGAAACGCCTGGTGAAAGACACATATATAGAGTTCTCGCGAGCCACACTGGGTGAGTAGCATGCACTGCCACACCAGGCAACGGTGTGGTTTCACCAGAAGCTTCCCTATATGGCATCTTGTTTGGCCAGTTGCCTGTGCCTAGAGCTAGTCGAAGGCAGATGCGGTAGCATGATTGTAGCATGCCGAATCATGAGGTGCTCTCACAGATAGTCGTGATAGAGATTGCATGCAGGCTGCTTGCCCCTATGCTGTCTGCACATTTCCTTACTTTTCTTGCTGCTCTTACAGGCTGCGAGTTTCTGAATAAGATGCTACGCATCAACGACCAACTGCTGAAGGTGCAACTTTGGGATTTTAATGGCTTCAGACCATACAGTTACCTACGACCTTTTCTTAGATGTGTATGTGGTTTCATCTTAGGTAAGTGTGGCCCCAAGGTTTCTGTGTACTCTGCATCACAGCCACGAAACAGTTCTTCCACATATCACTCAGCTCCATGCTACTTTTCCAGCTGGATAAATCTCAATCATGCATAGGATATGCTTGTATGATCCCTAGCTTTTAACAGAGTAATAGGCAGACAGGACGAGTTAAGACCTTACTACCGGCTCTGCTCCTCTGCTTGACCACTAGTAAATCAGTCAAGGGGTTGTCTAAACTTGCGCCACATGCCAGGACCAACTCCATCCCTGCCTTCAAGGCGGAAGGGTTCTGCTGCAGTGTCCTAGCCCAGGCCATGTATGCATGTTCTGCCTGCTTGTAAGGCTCAAAGGCTTGTTGTGCATGCTCTTGTATGGTATAGCATCTTTGTCTTCAAGCAGAAAGACCAGAGTGTGCAATGACGCCATCCCTACCATGGCATAGATTGGACAACAGACTGCATCCTCCTCTGAGAGAAGTCCACTCGAGGAATGCTGGTCCTGTCTGCATACATGTTTTGCATCACATATCAGTACGTCATTCACCTTTGCCATGGCTTCACATGCTCTTTGGCATGTAGTTGTAACAGCCATATGATGCTCTGCGTCGGTACCGATTAGGATCGCACGCAGAGTCGTCGTCACAGGTAACCCCTTCTCCCTCCCAAATCGACGCCTATCCTGACTCGTGCACCATGCTTGGCTGGGCGTCCCTCTCTGCGTCTGCAGCATTTGATGTCAGTGACAAAAACTCTCTGGAGCACATGAAGCAATCTTGGGTACCTTTCTATGAGGAGTGGGCGTGTGAGCAGAACTACAAGCCAGTTATCATGCTTATGGGTTGCAAGGCAGATTTGGTAAGCCCTAGCAGAGTAGTGGGCAGAATCTTTTCAGAGGGTGCTTTATGGCAGCCCAGCATCTTTGTGTTGGCAACAGTATGGCAGCACCTTCTTCTTGCAGTGATCACCTTGGTTGGGAAAAATGGATCAGCTTTACGGCATGCACTGGTATGCCTGTCTGATGGTGCTATAGTCATATAACTTGCCTCTTTTAATTCAAGGTTCCTAACGGGAAGCAGAACAGATTGGGACTTCACTGTGCTCTGGCAAGCCTTCCAGATGGGGGTTGATGCACCTCACTTCAGGCAGCCATCCAACAACCAATCAGCTTTTCTCCCATTTCCTCCATGATATCTGTCTACTGTTATTACGTCTTCTGCGCTATGCATTCTGTGGCCCTGCTTACTCTCCTTGTGTGAATAGCCTCATTGCTTTATAGTATATGAGATAGACCTTGTTTCATCTCCCCCAGTCCATGTCCCATGTCCTCAGCAGCAGCAGCAGCCACCGTTCAAGGCAGCAAAAGATGCGGCACTGTCCTCCAACGCATATCAATCGGACCCATGCTGCATTTGTCCGTGGCATTAACGGTTCCTAACAGGGCTTCTGTCCTGTTCCCTGCACAGGGTGGCAGCCGTCGTATTCCAAGGGAAGAAGGTCAAGGCTATGCCACCAGCAAGGGTTGGTTGTATATGGAGAGCAGTGCCAAGGATGTGGTGGGCATTCATTCGTCATTTGAAGCATTCATGCTGGAGATCTTGGAAAGGCCAGAAATCCTTGAAGCCATTGCAGCCAACAAGGCCCGATATGCTGCCGAACGGGAGCAAAGGTCGCAACAATCAAATCGGTCCTGCAACCTGATGTGCAACATTTGCTGACCGCAATCATTCATCCAGCCTGCAAGCCCTGTGGTTGCGCGTATTCAATCAGACGACACAGTGGCTGCACATATGTCAGCAGATTTCCTGGCCTGGGCTCCTCCTGGCTTGGGCTCAGTAGTGCAGGGGCATCACGTGGCCTGGCAGGGTGGCGGAATGCATACATCTAGCCTGCAAGGTCCCTGGTGATGCTCCAGGACCAGCAGCTCATCTGGCACAAGCCTACCCTCCATCTCCTTCTGGTGACCTGTACTGGTCCTGCTTCTGAGCAAGTCAGGTAGCCGTCTGACCCTGTGTAAATTGTGGCCTCAGGTCTGGCAACTGTGCCTTATAAAGCATAAAAGGGCATAAGATTGAATTTTGATAGCTGGGCAATTTTCCAGAAAGCTGTCAAGAGTGTGTGCCCATATGTCTTCGCAGACTGCAGTCTGCGGGTTTAGCTATTGCAGCCCGCATGCCACTGGTTCAGGTAAATTTAGGCCAGCCTTCACTCTGCATAAGACAGACATCACTGTGCTGATGGTCTATTTCTTGTGGTGGTGGTTGTGTGTGCTTTTGCTGCTTTTATTTCCCCACCATATCGTTGGATTGCGCTGGATTAGACTTGGTCTAATTACTGCATGGTGCAGCCTTGTGGCACAAATTGTTGCAGATTAAGCCGCTTGCATATCCAGCGGTAGCCTCTGGATGTCCCCAGGTTTGTTACAGCTCATGCTAGACACATTCGGGCCGCATTGTTGGAGCGGTTTCTATTGTTAGAATGCCTCCTCTATAAACATTTATCTTCATCAGACCTTTTTAAGAAGTAGGTGCAGTGTGGAGCTGTTTAGAAGGCCAGCAGGGTCTTATCCTGGGTAAGAAATGGTGTGTTTGGTCGTCCTAGCAGCCCTTTGCGGTTGCCGTATCTCAAATATTTGTTATGTTATGTTATCCGTTGGTCAGTAATGTGCAAACCAGTAATTCTGCGACAATGTGGTCTGCAAATAATGTCCGTCGCGTTTGGAGAGACACATCTTGTTTTGGTTTGGAATCCTTGAAGCAGGGTTGAACTCGTGTATGCTGCAGAACTGCATTCTTTGAAGCATGGGCCATGTGCCTGTACCTCCAGCTATTCTTGATGCAGCCACACCTTAAATTTTTGTTTGTTTGTTTGTCTGCTTATATGCGGCAGACTGATTTTGCAGACAAGGGAATAGTGATGGAATGGTTTGATCACCACACCGCTGGCCGCTGTTGGTATGCTGTTGGGGAGAATGCAGCATATAGCACAGCCAGTTCGAATCCAGCTGTTCTGGATTGGAATTGACCAAGGAAGGGCGGGGCTTGGCATAGTAGAGATTGCAGTTTTGTCCTCTGGATGGCCGTTCCAGCTGAGCTTGAGGAGGCTATTTATAAAAGCAAACGGATTGCCTCTTGCATTACCTTGTCTTGAATGAGGTGTGGCGCACAAGGGATCAGCACCATGATTGATCATCATCAGCTAAGGCAAAGCCAGGAAGATGGGCCCATTTGTGGTCAACTGGTGGAGGATTTCATTCTCTTATAACCTTGGAAGCTGGAAACAGGCATATCCAGTACTTAGAGGAATCAAGAGTGCTCCTGACCGGGATCCGAACCAGGACTGTCGAGCGGCAAGTTGCCGACCCATTGCGCTCTGTGCAGAGCGCCTACACAGTTTCGTAGCAGTACCCTGTCCTATGCTCTTCAATAACGTCTTTTGTGATTGCAGAAAAGCAGCTAACATGCTCCAGGAGACGATTAAATGGCGCAAGCAGAGCAGAATAGGTGGGTACCTCAAACAACCGCCGACCCCTTGCTGTGCATCCTTGACGACGAACGTCTTGGCAGCTGCAACCATCTGGGCGGAGTTCCTCCCTGCAGTAACTACTAGCGCCCATTGCGCGCATGTGTAGCATACACGTAAGTGACGGTTTTCCCTGTGCAGATGAGCTAACCCTGGACGACTTCAGTGCCGATTTGAAGACTGGTTTCATCTATGTGGCTGGCAACGATTCAGAGGGGCGCTCAATAGTGGTAAGCACTGACAAAGAATCTCATTCAAGGTCCCATTCAATGTCCTGTGAGTGCAACTTGCAACCTGTGTCTGCTACATTGCAGCTGCCCTCTTGTGATTGTGTGAGCTCTGTTCTGCTAAAAAGTAGTGCACCATTGACGAGAGACCAAACGAGCATTGTGTGTCATTATGTCTGGTTCATGGTATATTGGATGCATTGACTGGTACTGTTTGTCGTGTGCTTGGCATGACTGCTTTCATACAGACAGACAAACAGACATCTAAGGTGTGGCAATTGCAAAAGGGCTGCTAGGCTCTCACAACAGCTTGAAGTGCGGGGCCTATGACACTTTTGCTATTGGACCCAACTGGCTGTGCTATATGGAGGTCCGCAGAACGCCTGCAAAATTAGCTCCAACATACCAACTGCTTCAGCGGGCATTTCAGGGGCTCAATGCAGCCGCAAATATTGATTTCTTTGCACTGCATTTCTAAAACGAATCTGCAGCGGCCATGCAGCGGAGCTGCATGCCTGGCTTCCTCCCCTCAAGAAGAGACACGTATGTTGCATCTTGCACTAACAGTGATACAAGCATGCATTAACAGTGAGTCCATAGGCCCAGCTCAGCCAGGGCAGGGGCTTGTCGGAACGGGCTGTGAGATATTTAATCTGCTACTTTTATAAATGTTTCTGTGATGCAGTTCTTTTGTTTGATATATCTAACATGGAAGATGAATGATATATCTAACATGGAAGATGAATGAAGAAATGAGACGGAAAGTTATCTAAAGTGAAGGTGCAGTTCTTCTGTTTGTTCATTCAGCTTCCTCTGAAGTGGTTGCCCTCATGGGTAACTCTGCCAACGGAACTGACCCAGGTCATGTAAGGAGTACGAGGCTGTTTAATATTGCGTTGCAGGGATGTGCCATGATAACACTGCTGATGTTCAGAGCGGGGTTCCTATGTTGTACTAATGCTGCTGCAGCTGCTACTGTACTCCCATGCATGTGGCGCTCAGCTTCTTTCAAAGCTACTCGTCCAGGTTGCTATAGATGGTTTATGTCCCTCAAGTGCTCAAGGGCATGTTGTCCAGTCTACCGGACTGCAACTGTACCCTCCAGTGCTCGTAGATGCTGCTTCACAGTTACTGTTGGGGGGGGGGGGGGAGGTAACAAAAGCGGGAAAGTAATTCAGTTCTTGCTTACCAGGAACTCTGATGGCTTAAACAAGCTCCATGTTCATCTGGACATTCCGGTTTGCTCCTTTTAGCTTCCCACGTTGCTTATGGCGTTCCCGGCATTGTCTTTCGTGCTGCTTTCCAAAGCGGCTGTTGGCCTTTCAATGCTAATCGCCTAAGCCCCATACAAAGCGCTGTCAAAGCCTGTACCACAGCTAGACCAAGCCTGGAGTATGGCCATGCAGCTGGTGGCAAAGTGGCCTGGCAAGGGAGCACTGAGGATATGCCATACATATGACTTTGACACTCAGTCCTGTCATCTGGAGCTAAAGCTGGAAACCGCAGCAGCACAAGAACGGTAGCACAC
Source organism: Pseudopediastrum boryanum (assembly GCA_963556185.1). Taxonomy (NCBI): domain Eukaryota; kingdom Viridiplantae; phylum Chlorophyta; class Chlorophyceae; order Sphaeropleales; family Hydrodictyaceae; genus Pseudopediastrum; species Pseudopediastrum boryanum. Next base: position 7,053,245 of record OY744504.1, on the reverse strand, counting down.
GGAAGGTCGAGGTCCAGCACACCATGTACAGTTCAAGGTGTATTCTGGTACAGCCTTTGACGGGGCACAGAGGTCACAGTTTGCAGGCCGTAGAGGGTTAGAGTCAGTAGAGGGTTAGAATCAATGAGATGCCAGGTGATCATCAGGTGTCTAGCGTACCGGCAGGCAATACCATCGACCAGTGCCCACCAAGTCAAGCCGTGTGGTTTCGGTATGGCTCAAAAGCTACCCAATCTCCTGCCGCCCACTAATATATGGTTGCCTCCGAATAGGAAGCCATGAGGACCATGCACATGCAGGCTCTCCTCGGCGTCGCTATCGTAAGGATCCCGTGAGCCTGACCAGGAGCACTTGCGACAAACACGCTGTTATGTATGCATTCACTTTAAACGAACATGTAAGCAAGCTATTGTAAGTGTGTTGCAAGGGTGCTAGGCATAGAGGGCGACGTCTGCGTTGCTGATGGCAAACGAGACGGATAAACCAAGGAGGGGTGCACAGACGTGTAAACCAAGCAAGGTGGGCTTCCTTTTACTTGAGCTCGCGAGCCTGATAAAGGTCTCCTTTAACCAGATGCTGCCTCCGCAGATTCTGGTCCTGGGGCCATATGGCTGCGGTAAGAGTGCTTTGGTGAGACGCCTGATGGAAGACACATATGAGGAACGTTCGCCAGCCACGATCTGTAAGTAGCATGCGCCATCACACCCAGGATAGGGTGGTAGATCCACCACAGGCTTCTCTTAAAATAGTTGCATGCAGCTGCAGAGCATGACTGCACGAGGGGCTCCTTATTACATTTCATGATATGCCATAGGTGGACATATGCATTCCTTACTCATAGTTCTTATACAGATCGCGTGTCTTATGCTGCTTGAGCTTATGCTCTGCACACAGTCTGCCCTGACACGTCTTGCTGCTTTCACAGGCTTTGATTGGTCCATGAAGAGACTATGCATCAATGGCCAACTGCTGAAAGTGCAAATGTGGGAATTGGCAGGCAGGAACACATACCGTGAACTAAGGAAATCTTTCTTTTTTAATTCAAGTGGTTTCCTCTTAGGTAAGTGGGGTTCATGCTTGTAAGTACTCTGCCTCGCAGTCCCTGAGCAGCAAAAGCCGCTTCAGCTCTCTATTTCACACCATTTGCTTCCATGTTTTGAGTCCCACCTGCAGTAATCTCAGAGTATGGATGGGTTTGTCTGGTCCCTCACTTGAAGTGTGATTGTGGCCACCAACAGGAGTAAACCAGTGAGATGTCACTACCGCTTCTGCCAATGCTATCTAGTTAGGGTAATGTTTCTGTTGCTGCATATATTGCCTCTAATCCTGCAGTTACGACATGCCACCTCTGCTGCAATGTTATAGACCATCCGTATGTGCATCTTCTTCCTTGGAACTGTTTGCAAGCTTGTTTTTCCAAACACTCTTGTTGACTTTGCTGTTGATGCCAGAACATATACCGCAGAGAAGGTGATAGGGATTAAGAAAAGAGACGCTATCATGTTTGGGAGCATTTCACTTTAGGACACTGGTGCATCAAGCTAGTGTAGCAACCATACATGCATTGCCTACATATGCTGAAGCTCCGGACCTTGTCCTCCTGCCATAGTTTTGATGTTGAGTCTCTCCAGATAGTGCATTGTGCTCCATGCAGCTTCACAGAAATATATTGTATGTCTGCCTTGATATGATCCACTCACAGCAGAGCTTAATGCATGTCCATCGTCAGACTGATAGATTTAATGTGTCTGCAGCATTTGATGTCACCGACAAAAACTCTCTTGAAGAGTTGAAGCAAGGTTGGGTCCCTTTTTATGAGGAGTGGGCCAGTGAGCAGAATTACGTCCCAGTGATCATGCTTATGGGTTGTAAGGCAGATTTGGTGAGTGGCAGGAGATTGGCGATCTTGAGCTTACAGCTACTAACAAGACACCCTGGCTCGGAGGCTGCATTACGGAAGCAGCATTTCTGTTGTTGGCAACGGACTGGCAGCACGTTCTTATGGGGATACTTGCTTGGTCAGCATGTAAAGGCCTGTGCAATTATATGTCTGCTTGGAGCTGCTGCTACTGTGAAGCATATCAAAACCCTTGTACTCATTTCCCACTAGAGCGATGAAAATGGTCTAAAATGTGCTGCCATGAGCACGTCAGTGGGACTTGGTACCCCGCCAGTATATACACACAGCCATGAGATGAGGCTCTCTCTCCAACATGGTCTACCGTGGGAGTTACGCCTACTTGATACGTTCTGGTGTGCTGCTATCCATACTATCAGCAAGATCTGGTTGGCTCTCATAACTCCCCCAAAAACAAATAAACATGCTGCAATTACCAGGCTTCATCACAGAAAGTCTGTCCTGTTTCCTGCACAGGGTGGCAGTCGTCATATTCCAAGGGGAGAAGGTGAAGCTTATGCCACCAGCAAGGGTTGGATTTATATGGAGAGCAGTGCCAAGGATGTGGTCGGGATCCAATCATCATTTGAGTTGCTGATGATGAAGATCTTGGAAAGGTCAGAAGCCTTTGAAGTTGCAGCAGCCAAGAAGGCCCAAGATGATGCCGAATGGGAGCAAAGGTCACAACAATCACAACAATCAACTCGATCCTGCAACCTCATGTGCGCCATTTGCTGACTGCGGTCATAAGCGGCCTCCAATCCAAATATGTTCAGCCCAGAGCGGACTGATTACTATCCCCCCTTCCTTCTGGGTGGTTCTGTACTGATTCTGCTCCTGAGCAAGTCAGGGTAGCAGTCTCATCCAGTGAATCCTGTACTCCTTGCAAGGCCTGACGGGTACCTCCACACATCTTGCAAATGCCCTCCTTGAGACGGCAAATCCCGGTCGGAGATTCAGGCATTGGGAAAGTGTGCTCTACGGAGGATGATATGTTTGATTATCTGGGGTCTCCACATCAAAAGTGTGTAGCCATGCATCTTCAGAATGCCTTATTCTGCGCATGTGACTGTTGATGAAAGGCCGCCTGCTCTTTGATTCACTCTATCTTTCGCCAGCTTTTCCTATGCATGACACAAGCAGCATTGTGTTTGCTGTTCTTGTGGTTGCTTGTGCTCCTGCTGCTTTTACTTCCTCAGTAATAAATATTGAATGCATTGGGTTTAGGCGTTGACACATTGCTGCGTGGGGTGGCCTTGTGGGAGCAATTGTTGCAGTACCCAGGTGCACACCCAGCGGTAGGCGCTGGATTTTCCGTCTCATTCACAGCTTGTGCTAGACATATTTGGCGCAGTGAGTTGCTTTCAACTCAAAGTGCCTGGCCAACGATTCTGCAGTAGCGCTCTCTGGCGGGTAGATGAAGTGTGAAGCTGTATCAGGGCCAGCAGGGTTTTAGCCGTAACGCACGAAGCAATTATTCTGCACTTATCTGGTCCGTAATCAGCATGTGTCACCATTGAACAGACACACCTTGATCTGGGTTGGCTGCTTAGGAGCACGGTTAAGTGCTTGTGTGCATGCTGCAAAACGGCATACTTTGGAGCATGGGTTGCAACACCAGCTACTTTGCTTGTATACTGCAGAATCTCATCCAGTACAGCCAATTAAGGGTGTATTGATGACATTCCTGCACGAGGGTGCTGGCTGCCTCTAAACACTTGCACCTGCTGCTTGTTTGGGCATATCTTGGGCCGAATGGGGTCCAGCAAAACTGGTGTCCTCTCAGCTAAATTTTGCTGAATACCCATGGTGAAAGTTACAAGTCTGGCTTGTTCTTCAAGAGTGTGTTGTATCTTGTGCAACGAGTGATAGAATCATACATCTCCAGCGGGGCCTCGGTACAGGTAATCAAAGCAGGGGAGAGTGATTTATAATGATGTCTCGGAAGGTGTCACCCGTCCGGTGACGAAGCCGTGTGGCAGGACCGCATAATTGGTGCATTGTCTGGTGGCATGGGCATTACGCGACCCCAAGTGGGCAGTTGTCCCCAGTCCACACGTGCTACGCTGTCTCTGGCGTTTATGCGGCGTTCAATAAGTGCAGATGTACACGGTACTCAACACGAGCCTGACTCTGCGAGCTGCAAGAGTAGCAGCTACGGGAGCTCCCAAGTACATACTGTGTAGTTATGAAGCTCAGAGTAAAAGCGTGGGGTGGAGGGAATGCAGCCATGAGGGTCGAGCTTGGCGATCTGGCAACACTGAAGGACTTGAAGCGGGCTGCTGCTTCAGAGCTCCTGGGCAACCAACCAGATGACCTTGCATTAGTTGACGTGTCCTTAAACAAGAAGGTATGGCAACTGCTATTGTGCCGCATGCCCATGCAGACGGAGAAACATTCCCATGCACCGTTTTCTATTCCTACAGGACCCCATTGTAGGGGATGATGCAACGCTTAAAAGCCTCGGAATCTGCAGCGGGGACACAGTATGGGTCCGGGGACCATTTTCATCCACATCCGCTTTAGTGCATGGCGCGCCACCAGCCAGCACAAGCCCACCTGCGGAACAGGCAGCTTCCCCCACGACCCGACCGGCAGCCCAGTCGCTAGCCGGCCCCACTCAGCCAGGCGACCATATGGAGATCGACCAGCAGCTGCCAGCAAGCGCCACGTGCAAGCCAGCGGCAAAGGAAGCGGTTACAAGTGGTAGCACCCTTAGCAGCAGCACCCCTGTTGCCTCACACCCCCCTGCTTCAGGTGCAATCCATCCATCCATCCATGCAGAGCAGATACCAGCTGCGCAGCAGCAGCAGGGCAAGGAGAAGCAAGAGCATGGTGATCCTGGACACTATGAACCTTCCCCAGAAGAGCAGGAGCAGCTAGAGCAGGAGATTGCCACCCTCCCCAGCCGCCCCTCTGTCCCTTACCTCCTCCTCCGCCTCTGCTCCAGCTACCAGAACCAAGCCCTAAAGCCCACAGAACACCTTGTACTAGCTGTCCATGCAGCCATGCTGGAGTCAGGATTTGTTCCTGTCGTTACCCAAGGCCTCAGCCCCTCAGTCCCCACAGCACTGCCAGTAGCAGCAGCAGCAGGGGCAGCATCAGCAGCATCACCAGCAGGGGCATTAGCTTCTTGGCAGCTGCCTAAGGCTGCTGCTGGTACCTATACCCTACAGTACAGCTACTCCAGCAGTAGCAGTACCAATAGGACCAGCAGCATCAGCAGCAGTAGCTCTAATGCTGCCCCTGCTGCTGCAGCTGTTGGAGGTGTCCCTGCCTGCACTTGTGTAGTCAAGGTGCTGGACCTGGGGGCACATGCAGTCATTGTAGGAGCGCTCAATACAGCAGCTACTGCTACGAGCCAACTGAAGGCTGGAGCATCATCATCATCAGCAGCAGCAGCAGCGAGAAGCAGCAGCTCTTCAGCGTCCCTGCAAGTGGTCCAGACTGTGACAGTACCTCTGAAGCAGTACATCACTCCAGCAGCAGTACCAGCAGCACCAGCAGCAGCAGGGCTAGCAGCAGCAGGAACAGCAGCAGCAGCAGCAGGTTGTGGTGGTGTATTGCTGCTATCAGCTTACCGCAACCTGTCTGACCTGTGGGTGCTTGTGAAGGACAAAGTCTCGCTGCCCCTCCTCATCAGCTGCTGCCGTCACCTGGGTGACTCCCCTCCCTTTGGTGTCACTGCCATGCCCTGGGAGATGCAGGAGGCAGTGCTCAGGAAACTCAAGGTAGGAATGGGAGGGGGAACCAGCCGGATGGGACGGGATGGGGTGGGATGGGAGGGGAAGTCCAGTTGATGGGGGAGGGGGTGGGGGTGGGAGGGGAGGGTGAGAGGCCCAGGTGGGGCTGGGTTCAAAAGAGCAAATGATGCCAAGGGGGTTTGCTGAGGATGGGAGGGGACGCAGTGGGGTGCATTCTGGAAGTAGTAGGGAGCCGGCCCTGGGAGAAAGTAGGTGCCTGCAGATGCTCAAGGGATCAAAGCTGAGTGTGTCACTTACACTGATGTGTTCTGTTGTGCAGTCCAGTTGCACATCCCATAACACCCCATCTTCAGCCCTTCAGTTTGTCCTCCTTTTTACCATCCTTTTTCCATCCCTTTCTTCCCTTTTGTTGCCGCCTTCTGCGTGTCTGTCCCATTCTCCATTCCGCTTTCCCCCTCCCTCCATACCCACCCTGCTCCCTCCTCCTCTTCTCACCTCCTCCCTTCCATACTTTGTCACCTTTTTCCCTTTAACTCCCCCTTCCCTCCCTCCTTACCCCTCATCTCCCTGTTGCCCTTCCCCCAATCCCCCCCACCCCCCTGGTCTGCTTGCCCTTCTCCTATCCCCTCCCCCCCTTCCTTGTCCCCTTTGCGCCCCTGTCCCCAGGCCCCTTTGCTGCTATAGAGTAGCTGCTCTTGCTGTTTGTGGTTCCGCTAATTGATCCTTACCAAAAGGCGATTCCTCAATGCTTGATCGCAAGAGAAACAACTCAATCGAGTTGTTTTGTCTGTTGTCCCTCAGGCTCAAGACCTGGCAGCTCTGGCATGCACCTGCACCCCCCTAAGACATCTTGCATCCGTGGACCCCCTATGGGAGCCCCTCACCAAGGAGGAGTTCCCCCAGACTGCCTCATCATCTGCCACCCGTGCTGAAGCTTCTCGCAAGGGATGGAAGTGGGTCTTTGGAGCTGAGTGGCTGCGCCGCAAAGCCCTGCAACGCGCTCGGGCTAGGGCTTTGTTCCATATGCCACGGGCGCCGGGTTTCCCCTACCCCTTCCCTGGACCTTTGCCTGGTGGGAGGCCTCTGCAATTCCCTGGTATTATTGGTGGGGATTATGACCGCCTGCCGCAGGGGTTTATGGGGGGTGGGATGACCCCGGGGTTTATGGCTGGGGGAATGGGGGGTTTACAAGGGGGTGTTATGCCTGGTGCCCGGCTGCCGGGGGGTGGTGGGATGGGGGGTCTGCAGGGGGGTTTACCAGGGGTGATACCTGGTAGGGGAGGGGGGGCTGGGAGGAGGGGAATGGATAACTTCAGATTGTACTAAAGGGCCTTGAAATGCAATGGGAGGTGCTCCGGGGTTGGCTTTTGGAATAAGGGGTTGCTTGAAGTGCTGATGCGACACTGATGTTTTGCTTGAGGATGGCGTTTAATGGCTAGCCATGAGATGTTTGTTGCTATTCTCAGCTTGTTGCTTAATCAATCAGGGGAGGCATGGTTGAAGGTGCAGGTTAAAATATCAGCGCAAGGGTTGTGGTGGTCAAGAGCAGGTTCTGGAAGCAAACTCTATGTGATTGGATAAGCGATCAAAAGGATCTACTGCGATGCTCATTTGGATCTAAACCATGCAGCTGTGGAGGTAGTGATGTAAGGGGCTTAGTGGTGCTGGACAGCTGATGGTCTGGGCAGGAAGGCACATATGGGTCTTGAGATAAGAGGGGTACCAAAGGCGTTGCTACAGGGGCTTTTTGTGGAGGAATCCATGAGCAAAACCCTTTAGCATGTCTTCTGGGTATCCTCTATCCTGGGGCCTTGCAGTATAAGTGTTGTCACTTTCTGAAGCGGTGCAATGGCAATGGCTATCAAGCTGGCTACTGACCTAACTTGATGTCAGTCAGGATCTCCTTCTTCTGACTAGGTAGGACATCCTGTCTGGCATCAAGTTAGGTCAGTAGCCAGCTTGTAAGTTGTTGCTGCATGTTCAAGCTGTCCCTGCCTGGTGTATATGAATGTCGCTGGACTTCGTGCATGTGCTGTCTTCAGTGCCTTTTTACTTGCTTTTGCACTTGATGGTTGCGGTGCCTGTTGTGCAGCTTTTTCTCCGCCACAACCTGCTGAGTTTCAGTGGGGTCATGTCTGAGAATTAGCTGCATTCTAGGCACCTGGGAGGAGCAGAGGGCAGCGGCTGGAAGCAGCGTTCCGCAGCCATGTGTTTGAAACCGCTTGAAACTAAGGAACTTGGCTTCCAGTGTTTCCAGTATGGCTCTGGGGCGCTGAAGGGGGTGGGGTGATCAGTCGGCAATAAGTGGCTGCATCCATCAAGCAGTGACGTGAGCAGTGGGAGAAGCAGCAAGGTGGGGAACTATCAGAGGAACAGAAACAGGAACGGGGGAAGGCATATGGGTTGATTGGCACGATGAGGTGCACCTCTGGGTGCAGGGTGCTGGAGGAGCTGATGGACAGCTGCCAGGGGAGATGGGGGGTGGGGGGGTTGTCACGGACCTGGAGTGCTGGGTGACGTTTGATCGGCTGAGATTGTCTCGGTTCTCGTGACACCTTCCCTTGGCGATGAGGTGCTGTCTTGGATGCTGATGCAAGGACTGGCGGCTGGGTGGGTGAAGGGGCTGACAGCACCCAGGGTAGATGAGCTGCACAGGCTGGGTGGGGTGCAGGTGGTCACTGCCACTTGGGGCAGATTCAGTGACTCAGGCTATGGTCCTGGGAGGGCATATAGAGGGTGTCACAAAGGTTCACGGTGCAGGACGACTCCAGGATGAAGCTCCGGCTTTTACAGCAGCAGGATGGGGCTGTTGTGTTGGTTGTTACAACCTAGCTGCCTTGTATGCAGCCACACCTTCATTAGTTGTTTACTACAAGCAGCAGTCTGCAGCCATACATTGGTGTCAGCAGCGATCAACTATGAATTGGCTTCTGGTGGCTCCAATGTATGGCTGCAGACCACTGAAGGGGTGGGGTGATCAATGGGGAGAAATGGAAGCATCAATCAACAGTGGCATGAGGGGGAGAAGCAGCAGGCTGGGGACCACTATGTGAAAAGCAGAGATTGGTGTGGGGAAAGAATCGGGGCTGGTTGTGGTCCAGCAGTTGGGGTAGATGTGTGTGTGTGTGTGTGTGTGTGTGTGTGTGTGTGTGTGTGTGTTGGGGGGGAGTCCCTAACTGAACCTTAAGGACCTGGGGTCCAGGTGACGATATGTGCTGTGTGACGTGTCATTGGGTGACAGTCTCTGGCTTCTAGTGACACCTTGCCTTGGCAATGAGGTGTTTTCTTGGATGTTCATGGGCAAGGGGCTAACCTGTGAAGGAGCTGACAGCAGCCAGGGTAGATGAGCTGCATTAGAAGGATGTGGTGCAGGTGGGTCACGCTGCTCAGCACAGATGCAATGACTCAGGCTATGGTCCTAGGAGGGACATATCCTGGGGGCCAGCAGGCTTCAAGGTGCAGCGCAACTTCAGGGTGAAGCTCCGGCTCTTACAGCAGCAGGGTTGGGCTCTTTAGTTGTGTTGTTTTGACTTAGCTGTCTTGTGTGCAGCCATACGTTCATTCGTTGTGTGTTTGTGAGCAGTTCAGCTGTAGAGCTGGTGCATCCATCACCTATCGTCCCCTTTCTGCCATCACAAGATGTTATTGCAGAAAGGGTTCAGAAGGTGGGGGGTGCACCAGGTCTTCCAACGTATAGGCGGGAGCAGCAGAAGAGCAGAGTGGCAGTGGGATGGCCTAGCCTTGTGCGCAGCCACACCTTCAGTAGTTATTTACTACAAGCAGCATTCTGCAGCCATACATTGGAGCCACCGGATCCCAGTGATGAATTGGCTTGCGGTGGCTCCAATGTATGGCTGCAGACCACTAAAGGGGGTGGGGTGATCAATGGGGAGAAATGGAAGGCATGATCAACAGTGGCATGAGGAGAGTGGGAGAAGCAGCAGGATGGGGATCATCCGAAGAGCAGAAAGAGGCATGGGAAAAAGCATGGGGTCTGGTTGCCACTGTGTGGTTCACCTATGGGTGCTGAAGGAGCCAATTGACAGCAGCCGGGGTAGATGTGTGTGTTGGGGGGAGGGGGGGGGTCATCCCTGACTGAACCTTAAGGACCTGGGGTGCGGGTGACGATAGGTGCTGTATGACGGGTCATTAGGTGACAGTATCTGGCTTCTAGTGACACCTTGCCTTGGCAATGAGGTGTTTTCTTGGATGGTCATGCAAGGGGCTAACCTGTGAAGGAGCTGACAGCAGCCAGGGTAGATGAATTGCATTAGAAGGATGTGGTGCAGGTGGGTCACGCTGCTCAGCACAGATGCAGTGTCTCAGGCTATGGTCCTGGGGGGGGGGGGGCATATAGAGGGTGTCACAAGGGTGCATGGTGCAGGATGACTTCAGGGTAAAGCACCAGCTTGCACAGCAGCAGGGTTGGGCTGGTGTTGTTGGTTGTTTTGCCCTAGCTGCCTTGTGTGCAGCCACATCTTCATTAGTTGTTTGTTTGCGAGTGGTTCAGCTGTGCAGCTGGTGCATTCATCACCTTCTGTATCCTTTCTGCCATTACAAGGTGTTATTGCAGAAAGGGTTCAAGAGGTGGGGGGTGTACCAGGTCTTCCAACATTTAGGCGGGAGCAGCAGCGACAGTGGGAGCTATGGGATGGAGGCGGTCTTTGTGGCACCCAGTACAAACCCCCAGCTTTCCAGCTACTTTAGAAGGTGGTTTCAATCAGCAAATACAGCAGCACCAGGGGGAATGCCAGTCGGAAGAGGAGGAGGAAGGCCTTGTTTATATTTCAGGCTGTGTAAAATGATGACATGTATGTGCAGCTGCTTGCAGGGCCTCTGCAGGGCCTCTGCGGTTACCTGGCTGGCATCTCATATGTCTCCAAGTTCATGTCATACGTCTCCAAGTTCATGTGATTTACTAGGACCCCTTGCTTTTGTTTTGAGTAGCTTTGAGATAGTTTTACATGGCTGCATATGGTCGTCTGAGGCATTCTCTTCTCTTGGTGGTACGCAGCTGCTCTTGCAGGTCAGAACTTCGGCCTGGACTGCATTCCTTTTGACATGTGTCACAGTGGTGCTAAGGTCCTTGTTTTTATACAAAGCTCTGTGCATTGATAACATGTTGTGATCACCTGGTCTCTGGAATTGTGCAGCTTGCGAGTCAGCCAGCTGCTTGTATGTTTGTTTGCTGACCTTGGTGCGTCTGAATGCTGAAGTGGGAGTAGAAGTGCTAGCATCAGCATTGGTATCGGACTCAATGCCGATGCTGGTGCTAGCTCTCTTACTTCACCTTCATTTAGTTTCAGAATTGGGTTCAACCAAGGTTGACCCTGGTAAAACCAAACGAAGCGAAAGTAGGCAACGTGTAGCAGACTCGCTTCTGGTGGCAGCCTATTTGCACTCCATTTTGGGTGTTGTGCTATGAGATGCCTTGTTTGAGGTACCACAATTATGAGTGATGTTGGGAGTCTTATCTACATGATCCCTGTGCCGTCAGCATACATTTGGTGTGCTGGTCTTGGGACCCATGCAACTTGTTAGTTGAAGCTTTCTGAAGCCTCTGAAGCTGTCCAGCTGCCTGGTGTTATGGCGGGCATATACATTATGCATACTCGTGCTTGCTTTCAGCCAGACCTAAGTGGCTCATTGCGGTCAAACTGGGCTGCTTTGACAGACATTTGCAGCTAACAAGGGGCACGGGGGATTGGTCGCAGCCACTGTGACAAGTGTCAGTATGCCCATGGAGCCTAATTTGGCTCATTGTGGGTCACTGGTGCTGCCTCCACTGGCATATCACTTTGATGGGCATCATTTTGTACTTTATGATTCACTGTCTTCAACTCCCCTTGGCAGCAGGTGTGTTGGAAATCTGCCACTGGAAGTGGGATGCATGTCTTTGCTGTGGGAATTGCTGGATGGCTTGATGAATGACATGGAGGGGTCTTCAAGCAACCAGCATCGTACTGCAGCTTGGACTGTTCCTCCTGTGGGCAGCGGTACATTGTGCTGTAGTTGTTTTGACAAAGGCTTGTTGTAGATACCATGTCTGTAGCTGACAAGAGCATGTGGAGAAGGCAATACATGGGTGACAACCAGTTGTAGCTTTTTTGAGCAGCAAATGGATCATGATGCAGAATATGAATGTCATGTATGGGCTGGGCACTGCTTGGTATGGCGTGGTGTGTTTACTACAGCATGGTGCTGCAGGCTGTGAGGGGTATGGTCACTAGAGTACACTTGCATATGTGCTAGAATAGCAGGTTGAGATGAGCTCATTAGTGGGTGGTATAATCCCACCATGTTGTTGCACCAGCACCCTTGGCGACTTGGTCACTGGCTCCGATATTGATGTGGCTGGCTCCTTGGTTTGTGCTGGTTCATCTAGCTGTGTATGTGGCTGGCTGGTCATCAGGCTGGGCTTGATGGGGCATGGAGTCTTAGACTATGCCATCAGCGTGTACCCTGCCGTCTGCATGTTCTGCAATGCAGGGGGTTTGCTTTCTGACCATACATGTTGTGGTGCTGGGCGGATCAGAGGAACCAAGTATGTGTCGTATGGTTGTGCTGGCCCGAGCAAGGCATTGAACTGCTTGGCTTGCTGCTGACTGGGTCCACCGGTCAGCGCACGGCAAGTCGACATGGGCTGGCCTGACATACATTGGCCAGCAAGGGATCCAGGGTGGGCTGGTGGCAGCCATTGGGCTATATGCTTTGACAACCACCTCTTCAGACAGCTGTGCGATACGTTGTGTCCCGTGGTGCGCAGGGGGCCAGCTGTTGCTGGGTTGGCCTATAGCGCTCCATGCTTGTGGCCAGCCATTATGGTTAATGCAATTTCCTCTTTGATGCTATTTGTGGACTGGCATTGGAGGACTGCTGTGTCCCATCATCCGCACCTGCCTGCACTCGCTAGGAGCGTTGCCGTGACCTTTCAGGGAATGATTCGGCCACATGCATTTAATGTTGGTTGGGTCTGGTTGCATATATCCCTCTGTGGTTGAGTCCTTTGCATGGTCCTTGTACATCTCCAGCCCGTGGTAATCGTCATTGTTTGCCATGCCATTTCAACCGATGGAGGAGTGGGTGGTGTTCTTGATCACGGGCTCTGTTGCGATAGGAGCGTGCCTTGACTTTGGAGGGATTGATTCGGCCACATTCCATGGTGGTTGGGTCTGGTTGCATATATCCCTCTGTGGTCGAGTCCTTTGCATGGTTCTTGTACATCTCCATCCCGTGGTAATCGTCATTGTTTGCCATGCCATTGCAACCGATGGAGGAGTGGGTGGTGTTCTTGATCATGGGCTCTGTCTTGCCTGGATACATGTGTCGGTATCAGTACCGCTAGGTTGGTGGTCTGGAAGCCATTGTGTTTGGATCCATCCGATGGTGTGTTTGGTCGTTTCGGCCTAGCAGCCCTTTGCGGTTGCCACACCTTAAATGTTTGTTGTTGTTGTTGTATGCGGCAGCAGCAGCAATTTGCATGTAACAACTCTGGATAAGCACTGCTGGCCTGACTGCATGCAGTGTCGGCTTAATTGTACGCTGGGCACATCATTATGCTGGCGGTTCATAGGCCTGGTGTTGCTGTATCGTTGCTCCTGTACCAGTGTCTCGGAGTGAGAGGGAGAGGGCTACGTGAGAGGGGGGCATCTTCCTGCATTCTTGCAGGGAGTGCCATTGCTCCTATCCCTCTGTAAAGATAGTTGCTTGATTGGTGTGACGTACCATGCGTGCTGCTGGCTGTGAAGCTGTGCTGTTACATACGCTGTAATCGGCATATACCAACACCAGCAGACAACTTAGTCAGTGGAAAAGGCATGCTGGTTTCTGGGTGAACCTGCCTACCCAGCAAAAACAACCATTGACACATGAGCTAATCCCCAGCATGGGCGTGATTTGGTCAGCATGAAGGACACACGACTGCAGCAGCCGATAGCGGTATCTTGCATGCACACAGAAGGGAATTCCTCTTCTCTGCGTAGTTCTCTCTCTCCCCCTCTCTCTGCATGCACACAGAATGACCCATCCAACTGATTCCGCTTGGCGGTCGGTCATGGTTGGTACGGCTGCTGCTGTCTAAAATTTCCTTGATACCAAACCAACCTTTGGCAACACATGCATGGTCAACCAGCCAGGGCTTAGCGGATACGTTACCGAAGTACATTACAGCAGCGATATATTACAGGTGGCTATCAATTTACAGACAGAACAGGCCTGAAACTGATCTGGTCATCCGGCAACCACTCAATCCACCCGATCAAGACAAATTTGAAACAAGCCAGTAGCTGAACAAATCGCTTATGTTACACTGCTGCCCTCCACAACTACAACCGCAGCATGTCCATGTGGAATATCCCATTAGTTAGACACCACATTACCGTGGCTTCAGTTCCATTGCAACTTCTCAGCAATGTTCAAGCACTCGGTCATTCACGAAGTAGCGCCTCATATGCAGTGTTGTGTTCTAAGACAGGGTCTTGGGGTCCCTCTCGCCGTCCCTGACCTCCTGGATCTTCTCCTTGATGGCCGTGCGGGTCTCGTCCCTGTGTAGAATAAACGCAAAGACAGAGCAAGACACACCCAACCACACTTCACTGAATGTATTAGCGCAATGCTACGAGCTAAAAACTCAGCTGGAACATTGACTGAGCTGCTCAACCTTTGACATCGCCATGAGTGGCCCATGGGAGCAGGAAATGTATGAAGAGGAATGTGAGGCAGTGAAGAAGCGTAGCCACTGGTACACTACTGCCAACTGACCCTTTCATCGAGACAGAGATTACATGACGTTCCTGTCTTTCTGGAAAAGCAGCAAGGCTAGGTGATCAGGCTCACGAGGGACTGAATAGCATTGCTGCCGCTGAACACCTGCCTGCTGAACTGCAGGCAGGCAATGGGAGTGGCATTATGGGAGTGACAGTGGCATTATCACGGCAGTTTCTAAGTAGAGAAATATTGAACAAACGCAGTTGGTATACATTGCCTGACAGAACTGCGAAAGGTGCGTGCAGCAGCATTTGCTACTCAATAGAGGCTCCACCATCTGCACCCAGCAGCAACTGCTTACAAAAATCTAGGACGCGGTTGCATGTAATTAATTGCCCTAACAGAATTGCAACAGGCCCTGGCGCCCCGCAACCCAAGCTGTCACCATAAAGCAAGATGGAACAGTAGACCGGGTACCAGGCTGCTAGTATTCCCACTTATTATTAATTAACACCCCTGGATGGCACAGGATATGCATACTAGACAAAGTAGACTAAAAAGGGCACAGCAGGTGCACCGGATATTGCAGCCCACCATTCAGCAAGGGCACATGGAAGAAGATTGATCTACTTGGAATTTGCACAGTCCAATCGCTAAGGACCGAGCTCGCTGTCCAGCAGTGACATGTGCTGGTTAGCCGTGAAAGTTGCCGCATATATCGCATTTACCAGCTTTTCTTTGGAAACAGCTTATGATGTCAAAGCACTTACTTCTTCTGCAGCTGCTTTGGACGTGTAACTGCCGTGATGGCTCTGGTCGCGCTGGACTCCCCAGCTGCCTTCGCAGAGTTGGCACCAAGAACGAAAGCAGCAAACGTGGCGCCTGAGGCGATCAAGTCTCTACGGGCCACGACCTTCACCTGCACACAACAGCTCCAGGTGATCTGAGGATGGCGCTTTGGCCACAAAGAGGGCGTAAGGCAGGGTACCCTATTCCTGGAAGCCTGACATACCTCATTATGGCTAGCAGTGCATTTGACAGAAGCCCGGGCTGGAGCAACGGTCCGGGCGGAAGCACGTACTGTCACGGCCTGCATTGTGTCTGATCTGCTTTGGGAGGGTAAAGGAATTATGCCACGAAGCTGAGCAACTTGAGTCGAGATGCACAATAAGTACCTTTTAGGCAGGTGCAGTCTCCCAGGGAGACGCGAAGCTCCCATACAAGGTAACAGGGGATCATTACGTCACACCTTTGCTCACGGCCGGTGGCCGACCGGCTGTCGATGATGTGAAATTGACGCGGAAACAACCCCTTACATTGGTCGGCGGTAGCTATGCCCCAGAATGTGCCGATGAGTCCGCCCACTTGCTTTCCATTTCTTCAAGGACTGAGGAACTACTTCGATTGCAACCCGAGGCGACCCCCGCATTCCCCTGGCGATCCACAAGAAAGTGCCACCAATCGAATGATAGTGGCTAAGCTAAATCTGTCACAGGACAGCCACCACGAGCCACTGAATATTAATAGACATCCCACGAACGGCAGTGGTATCATCACCGACCATGACCCCCAACCCGCTGTACACCATCACACTACACCAGATGTCTACCAGACTGACTTACGTATCTTATTTATGGCTGGGATAAAGCTCGTGTTGCCCCTTCCGGGGCATGATACGCACCCAGGATCCTATACAGGGCTGCATAACTGACAAGCCAAGTTGTACCTTGACCGGCCATCTCTGCCCCTCCTGCACCACCACCTCCCCTTCCTGCTGCTGCTGTCTGCTCTGCTGCACCCTGGTGGTACAGTACAGTTAGGATGAATAGCTGTTCCATTGTGTCCAGGCCCGGTATGCTGACCACCAGCTGCTGGAGCTCCTGGAAGTCTAACAGGCCTGGGTGGTGCTCATCAAAACAGTCAAACACCTGCATCGCATATGACATTTGTGCACAGAAAACTTAATCACATAGCAGATACTTGCCGTGCACGTTATTGGCCATGCCCGCTCCTCCTGGCTAGCTTGGGAGATACATATGGCTCCAAGTCGAGTAAGAGCTGTAATACAGGACATACAGACCTCAGGCTTCTAGGAACAGTCACGCAAAGGCAGCACGTTCCTGGATAGCCGCGGTACCTCGGCTAGCTGTGACTCAGGCGGTACATCAAATGGCTGCTGCTTTGCTGCTTTGCATTTGGTTCTACCTGGCAGCTACTTTGCGCCCAAGCTATGCAGGGCTAACTGTGGATCATAGAGCCCTATGCTGTGTTGTGATCTCAACCGCCATCACAGTGGAACATGAGCCTCATAAGAAGACAGGCCCTTGCAGTGAGGTGCACAGCACTCGTACCTGCTCAAGTACTTGTCTGTTGTCTGTAAGATATTCCAGCAAACGCGGCAGCACCCCTGTGTTGTCCTGGTGCCAACTCACATGACCCTGCAACAAGGAACAAGGAATACAGTGACCTGTCACAAGCTCTGGAAACATCTGGATACCCGTCTATCCCATGCATCGGCTACCATTGTGTTCTTTGACCAATGCATGAGATACTTGCAGCGGAACACTCTCGGTGATGTTTTACTACATCACATTAAACATCGGACAAGGTTTGGTGTCCAATTGTGTTTACACTTCAAAAGATTGCTGTCAGAAGAGCAGGTTGAGGTTAAGAGCAGACAGCTTGCTGCATAGCAGCACAACAACATCAAAGGCAATGGTAGTGAACTGCTTATGCCATGCTGTGGTGAATCGTTGGACTAGTCATCTCATTCAAAAGAGTATACAGTATTAAAGTAGACAGGCATGCAGCACCAGAGGAAGACCATGAGGTATGCAGGACGTCTGCGCCCCTGCTGCTACACAACCCGGTACTTGTAACAGCTTTTAACATTATCATAGGCCCCAATGTGCGCAACCCGGCAGCAATGTCATGCAACTGACTAAATTCCCTAGGCAAAGTAGAC
The DNA here is from genome assembly GCA_963556185.1 of Pseudopediastrum boryanum. NCBI lineage: Eukaryota > Viridiplantae > Chlorophyta > Chlorophyceae > Sphaeropleales > Hydrodictyaceae > Pseudopediastrum > Pseudopediastrum boryanum. The sequence goes on along the minus strand of OY744504.1, from coordinate 7,035,973 downwards.
ACACCACAACTCGATTGCAGTCTTTCAATACAGCAGTACTACTCCAGCCTCTGCCACAAAGCTCTGAGCATAACATCTCCCTCAAAGTGCTATCTACAATAAGTGCTTGTTTCATCACCACATGCCGGTATCAGCGTAAGCTCGTGTGTCACAGATGATATAGGCAGTCCAAGCAGCTCTCCCCCGCTCCCCTACATACCTGCAGGTCCAGCCCACCATTAAGCACCTTGACCAGATCTGGTAAGCTGACATCAGCCTCAGCCCCCAGCATGCTGCTGAGGAGGGCCTTCAGGTACCGCACATCCAGCTCTGAGGCATCCGGTGTCACACTGCTCAGCACCCGCAACACCGCCATCTGGCTCACAGGGCCCTGCTGCTCCGGGTCAGCAGCAGTGAAGTAGGAGGAGAGGGACACACCAGGGGCAGAGAGGGCCTTCAGCAACCTGTGGACGACAAAGCCAAGAGTGTTATGCAGAGGAGAGGAGTGGCTTGTCAATGCGAGTGCACAAGCTCATTGAAACTTCTGTCTGTGGCCTTCAAATGGCCATTCCACTGGTTCAGGATGTTAGCATAACTGGTTGATATCTTGCAGGAGTATCTAGCAGTAGAGTAGACCATAGCAGTAACGTCAAGAAGAGCGGAAGAATCCCGTGCAAGTTTTTACTCCTCACATAGCAAACTACCACTGCATACTACCATTGGATTTCATTCCATTTTTCCCCACCTCGCGTTTTGCAACAGCTTGAGGCGCAGGGCCTATCGCATTTTCGCTATGGCATATCAATTATTATGTCCGTAGGTATTGGTCGCAGCAGTTGCATTCAATGATAGTTCTAGCACTGTTGAATGCGACTGCTGCGATCCATACCTACGGACATGGCTACCTCCAAGCATGTCAGCCCTGATGTTTGTCCCCCAAAACAACAACAGCTTCTTTTATGCTACCTATGTTCATAAAGCCTCAGCTCACCTGATGACTATGCTGTGGTCTCCACTGCTGGTGCATGGCCGGGTGGATCCCCTGCTACTAGTGCATGGCCTAGTGGACCCATGGCTACTGCCTGGGGGCCTATGATCCCATGAGGCCTCTATGCCACAAGGGACCATTGCTGCTGCTGCTGCTCCTCCCTCCCTTCCACCTCCTGCCGTCGCCCAATCTTGTATTCCAACCACTGCTGCTGCTGATCCTCCTGCAGTCCCTCCTCCTGCTACTCCCTCCCTGCCATCCCCTGTACCCTCCCACCCCTTGATATTCCCTGCTGCTGCTGCTCTTACGTCTGCTCCCTCACCTTCGCTGAGGCTTCTCCCCCAGCCCCGCCCGCTAAGCTCCACTGCTGCTGCTGCCCCTCTAGTGCCCTCTCTTCCCCCGCCTGCTGCATCCCAGTCCCGTCCGTCAGCCCCTCCGCCTATGCTCACAGGAGCATTCCCTGCACTTAAAGCTGGTGCAGCATTTCTGTCACTGCCAGGTCCCGGCGTCCCACTGGAGCAATGCTTATTTGCTTCCCCTAGACTCTCATCGCCCATTGCTCCATAGCCCCCTGTACTCCATCCTGATGCCGCTCCTCCTCCTATGCTGTGGGGTGCCATATTCCGATTGCTCCCATGCAGGCATGTGCTCACTATATGACTTGACCTGCCTGAAGTGCCTGCTGCTGAAACTGCCCCTGTGCCATTGTAACTGCTGCTGCTTGTGGTACCCATATACCCTCCACCAGAAGCAACAGCAGGAGCAGTATGAGCTTGGTTACCAGCAGCAGCTGACCGTCCATGATGCTGCAAAGGTGCCAAGTGTGCCCTCCCTCCTCCCCTGCTGCCGCTGCCAGCCGAGTTTCTGCTGCTTGCAACTATGAGCTGCTCTGAGGTAGTGATTGCAGTAAGCGCAGTCCTGGGTGGTGGCCCTGGAGGAAGGGGAGGGGTGTCTGCACCGCTTCCACTTCTGCCACCACGGCCAGCCGCTGCTCCTGCTGCAGTTGCAGGAGGGCTGACGGATCCGACCCATGGCTCTACTAACGTGTTGGCATTGGCTGCAATGCTGTGGGGAGAGCCTGCTGTGGACGATGGAACCGAGCTCTGGTTAGAGAAGGCAAAGAGGTGGTCTGGCCGTCCTGCTGCTGCTGCTGCTGTGCTGCTTGGCGAAGCCTGGCAGTCTGAAGCCTGGCTAGGGCAAACACTGTGCCGGAACGAAGGAAAGGAGGTCACTTGTTGGTGCTGCTCACGCAAACTTCTTCCATACTGCTGCTCATGCTGACCCTCGAGCCGCTGCTGCTGCTGGTAATGGCTTGCATTGGCCTCAGGCCCAAAGCCTGGGTTTGAATAGGCAGGCAACTGCCAAGCTGAGCATGCAGGTACTACCGCAAACTCTTCAGGGTTAAACACCAGCTGGTTCAATTCTTTCTTTGGACCTTTGCCCGGGATGGTACTGGCTGCTACTCCACCTGCTGCTGGTGCTCCCGCTGCTGGCTGAGAAGTCCGGGGATCTTGGTCTGTAGAAGGAGCAGGTGCAACTGTGGATGTGCGCCGGGCGCTGCAAGAGCCCTTGCGCAGTAACAAGGTGATCACTAATGCCAAGAAGAAGGTGAGGATGATGACTAGGGCGAACAGGGCCTGCGTGAGTGCTGAATCGTCGAAGAAGCCCAACAAGTTGCGGCTATGACCTGTAAACCATGAGGATGCAGAAGACAGATTGTCAAGATGAAGGAAAGTTTAGGCCACGCTGCCTGAGCTCTGGCACTGAGCATGGCAGCGTGCAGTACTAGCCAAGCTGGGCAAACGCCTATACTTTGCTGAACATGATGCTCCCTCAGCAGTGGCCCAGGGAAGGACAGCGAATTAGCACCCTGCAAGCACGTGTTCTAAGAGTGTGCCGTCTTCATAGTGCACTCTTGCTGCTACTAGCATGGTTTGATCCTATGACATGCAGGGTGTCAGAGGGGGTGGTTCATTGATGCCAAGATTGTTGGTTGCTGTGCAAGGCCTTGCAATAGTACTGTACATCCACGACATGTCGTCCTATTCCAGATAGAAAGCGGCTCTGTGAACTGGCGTTCACCTGTATTTATTATCGCGTCCGCTGGCCATTCTGGATCTGCTGACTGCCCTCGCCAAAGGTGGACCGGATAAAGATTGGAGAAGGTGGGCGTTACTGCCAGCTTTTCAAGGTGTGATGTCCAATCAAACATGCTCAGATCAGGCAGTGACCATCATGCAGCCAGCACAGTGGACTTCTTGAAGAGAACAGCTTCTTGTTGCTCGCAAATGAGTTTCATGAGGTCCTGCTGGTTTGAGACGCTAGCAATCAGGATCTCTGCGTAACGTCAAATACTGACTATTGCCTTCAACCAATAGTGTTGCACATTCTTGCATGTATAACGTGCAAGCGGACAATCTACTGTCAAAGGCAAAAAAGGGTTCCGGAGCGGTTACACAGGTGTGCCAAGTTTCGCTCCTAATGGCCAGTATTAAGTCCAGTATCTAAGCAGTACGACAGCCATGCATTTCAACAGCTTGGCGGAGCAAAACGTAGATGGTTTTGCGTCTGTATCCATCTGCTTCTCTAAGCACCTGGTGTAAGTGCAGTTGAAGCCCACGAAGCAACGCTGAAGTCCTGGCGGTCTCAATGGACGATATCCAACTATATAACCAATTAAGAGCCTGAACATGGCCGATTAAAGCGGGCTAGGGGCTCGACGACGTTGGCTTCCGAGTGATTGACACTCGCTTGGTTAACAGCAGTGTACCTTACACGGCTCGAATTTGGACCGATAGGGCGCCGAAAGTAAGCCTGCAGTGTGGAGATGCCTCTGGTGGTAGATGCCTCGGATAGTTATTGCCAGCTGGCTTGTGCTGTAGGGAGCATGGTGCAACGACGCCGTCCTTCATATCCTAAGGACAGCATTTGATTAGATGCGGATGATCTTGGCATCCGAAACCTTGCTAGTTTGGTCCCGTCACCTGCGGCTAACTTGCCTCGCCTACTTCACTGCTTTGCAGAGCAGGCACCCCTCTCCATATTCTCAGATACAGATATCAGTACTGTTTAGTGCAGGGAAAGGCCATGGATCGGATAAAAAACATATTTAGGAGCGGGATGGATGGCGTGGGAACACTAGCAAGAGGGGCTCGGATCGGCAGCAGCGACCGCCCAAGTCTGTTGGACCGCAGCAAGCCCTTCTTCACAGGAGTCAACAGATTTGGGGTCGCCAAATGGAATATGTATCTCCAGGACCCCTTCCACACTATGCTCAACCTCCCATGGTGGAAGTTCATTCTAGTGTTCTTCACGGTCTATGTAGCACAGTTTTGCTCCTTCGCCCTGCTGTACCTTGCCGTTTCAAACATCAGTACGCCGGATGGAATCTGCATCCATGGGGTGGACAACAACTTTGCACATGCACTGTGGTTGTCTTCTAGAACAGCCTCCACAATTGGGTTCAACCAGATTGAACCAGATCCAGAGTGTGTGGCGGCAAACCTGATCGTCATGATCCAGGTAAGCATCAGACTGGAACAAAGCATGGGTCAGAGCAGCAGGTCAGCAATAGCAGCTCAGTGGGCACCGCTGTAAGCGGACATATTTGCCATGCCATCAGCAGACGCAGAGAGTAGTGAGAAGGAGGCACTTGGGACTGAAAGCAGCTGAAGCAGCTGTAGCAGTGGGATTGTCAGGCGCCACCCAGCACAGCCACTGGAAGCTGATATGCTGGCAGCACTAGCAGCAATGATATTTCGGGTAGCAGGTGGGTGGATTTGCCCAATCCAGTGCGGGTGGACATTTGTAACTCCGGTCTGCTTGTGACCTATGTTTTGGGACCACAGGTCTTGGGGTTTTATGGGCAGCTTGATAAGTGTGTGTTTTACTGGGAGTACAGTTGCCTGTTTCCTCCGTATGCTCTCATGCACCCACCGGAATGCACCAAATTTGATACAAGATGCTTGCTTGGCATGACGGTGTGACATTACTTGATGCGCTGCAGGTGATCTGCTCTTCCTTGATTGACTTCTGCATGCTGGGCTTGGTGTTTGCCCGCTTCTCAGCACCTTTTAAGCGTGCTACTAGCATCCGCTTCACCTCCCTCGTGACAGTAAACCGCCACCCATCAGGGTATTGGGCACTGACCTTCAGGTACGCAGCTCTTGTGGTGCAAATTGTGCAATGTTTGCAGAGCGAACTCGGAAAGGGTCTCCATGGAGGCAAGCAGCTGGCATCCCATGTCTGGGAGCACGTTGGTGTTCCCTATTGTCTAGGGTTTTAGCTGTGTCAAGGACTGTCCATCTAGTAGTAGGCACTGTTCTGGTGCCACCTGGCTTGCCTGGGTGACCGAGGCCGCCGGGTGGCAACTCTGATTTTCAATGCAGCCGGCTTGTGGGTGTAGAACAACCTCATGGCACGCTCGTGCACATGATGAGGTGTCCACTTTTGCCATCATATCTGCTTTCTATATGCACTCTCTGATGTGCAAGAGCTGGCTGCTGGGTTGAAGATGTTAGATCTAGAACAATTAGGGTTTGCATCAATGCTGTTGAGCTTCTCATACTAACGTGCAGCTGCCACTAGTTCGGGTAGTCCTAGGCGTCCATCTTTGTTGTGCAGGCTGGCTTGGGAGGAAGCTTCTGACCTCTTTGTTCTCCTGTTATTGCCAGGCTTGCCAACATCCGCAAGCACCAGCTGCTGAAGCCTCAGATCCGCATGCTGACCACTGCCATTGACTCCATCACACCCAGCAACTATGTGTTTGAGTGGCTGGACATGGAGAATCCTGACACACAGCAGATGAACCTCCAGCTAGGCTTCCCTGCCAATGTGGTGCATGTGGTGCGGCCAGGGACCCCTCTGTGGAATCTGTCACTGCAGGAGATGGACACACGGATGATGGAAGTGCTGGTTTTTGTAGATGGAATTGATGCTATGACGTCTAAGCAGCTGCAGGTGAGGCGGGTCACATGGTGGAAGACGTGGTGGGGTCCTGGGAGGAACAGAACGTAGTGCATTAGTGTTTTTTGTGAAAATTTTGTGCTGACTCATCTCATTTGGCGCAGTTAGCGCACAGAGGATGAATAGAAAGGGCCTGAAAGGATTAATCAGGGCAAGTCGCATACAATTGCAGTATGACTGTCGGTTCGTACGATGGCTGGTGCTTATTGCGAGTGCAAAGAACTTACCTGTAGGTACGCCACCTTCCAGGCACTGAAACCTGAACCTGAAGGCTTTGGGGTTTGGCCATGCTACAAAATAATAAATTCACCAGTAGTTTGTTGTGGTGATAAAGAGAGAGTGTTTCTGTGCTTACGTTGTTGTGTCCCTGCTGCTGTGCTCTGCCTGTCCTCAGGCGCGCAAGGCCTACCACCCGGGGGAGATGCGCATGAATGAACAGTTCCATGAGCTGCACCTGGAGATGCGCAATGGCAAGCTGGGGCTGGACTTCACGCACTTTGATGGCACCATCAGCAGTACAGGTACGCTTATGGGTGCATAATTTCCGTCTGAAGCACTCATGCTGGTTGCGAGTGAAGTTGGTCCGTATGGATCCCTGCTTAGCAAGCTCATGTGGGATTGCAATGACTATCGTATGCTCTTAGGTGATGTAGCATGGCACATGAGGACAGTGCTTCTGTTAGCAACCTGGGTTTGCACAGCTGGAGGAGATGGCCAGGTCCTGCTAACCCAGGATGTTTCAGCCCAGCATATCGCTGTTCTGCCTTTGTTGTGTGGCGCTGTGTGAGTCAAAAACTTTCTCTAGACATAGCAGTGGCACGCCTTTACCCGCATGCTTCTGCAACTTCACTTTGTGTTGCGCAGATGATCTACTGGATGAGTACACAGCCTCCCCCCAGCTGAAGGGCATGTCCATGCCTGAGGTACAGCTGCACATGTCTCACCTTCGGCACCTGACGTTTAAACGCCTGGCAGAGCAGCACCCAACCACAGAAGCCCCCAAGAGGAAAGCAGCAGCAGCAGGTCTAGTAGCAGCAGTTGACGGAGCCAGCAGTGGCAGCCGACCAGCAGCAGGTGTTGTGGGGTCCAGTCACTTACCAGGGAGCGCAGGGGGTGTTGAGCTCAGTACAGCACTTGGGGGTGGATGGGGGAATGCACTTAATAGCAGCAGCAGCCCGCAAGGGGATACAAGGAACCCCTTCAGTGACCAGCAAGGCATGGGGTTCAACCATTTACCACTGTAAGTGGGTTGGTAAGTAATGGCAAAGGCCCCAGACTAGCTTTTTAACAACAGGATTAAGCAGAAGCAATATGCAGCCACAAACTCTTGGTAGGGCTCAGTTATGGGTGGATAGGAGCAGCGGGGCTTGAGGCAGGGCAGGGTGCAGATAGGTGGGCGGCGTGGGCTGGGTGGAGGTGGAGTACATGCAGCATCAAAGCAGTCCTGCGTGTTGAGCGAGCCACTTACGGAAAGTTTGTGCAGCGTGAAGCAGCTTCTTACACGACACTCCATGAGGAGCAGCTCTGGCAGGAGTGTTGGGCAGATGGAGGGGCAGTGCTGGGAGCAGAGGGCTGACATGCTGAAGCATCGAGGGTGGTGTCACTGCTAGTGTCGTGGAAGGCCTTTTGGTTTGACGGTACTGTGGGCAGGCTTCAAGCAGAGCTGTACGGTGACATACTGAGTTTATCTGCCGGTTTGAGGTGCTGGATAGGATGCCTGCATGCTGCAAAGGTGTCTGGGTAGGCAGTAAGGCTTTGTGGCACTGGTCAAGAGCTGAGGACTGTGGTACACCTGTAGAGCTTCAGGTGCAGTTGGCAAGTGCTTATTGAAATAGGCTGTTGATTGCTCTGATTTGATGGAGATTACTTGATGTGGTACACTCAATCACAGCTGTGACTCTACCAATCATAAAGGGAGAAGCTGGGAGAACTGAGTCAAGGGTCTATGTCTGCGAGGGCGTTGGTTTAGTCTTCGCTGCACCATAGTTGCATGCATGTGTTGGGGATATCCTTATTATCGCTTATTAGCGAGCACCTGCGAGGGCTGCTGTTTTGGCAGCAGTTGTGTAGTGACAGCAGCAATTGAGATAGGGCTTTTGTGGACGGTGAAACCATAATCCCCAAAGGCATTGCAGTGGGAATTGCTGCTGGTGTGTGCTTTTCTGCTGGTGTCGGGTATGAAGTACGGTGTCAATATTTATGTGCATAGCTCTCATTGTTCCGCGGCTTTTACCAAGCAAGCATATGACTCCAGCACGTTCTGCCATATGCCTTTGTTGTGTTGTTAGTCTGTTTGGTGACGTATGAAAGATGGGACATGGCAACAGCAGGCAAGCTCCCTTCTTTGCATGTGATCTTGGCTGTTGGAAGGGACATGCACTGCCATTGGTGCAGTGCACTGATAGACATGCAACTCTTCTTATTCAAAGCATGCTTGGCCCTGCTGGATGATAGAGGGTGCTCAACCATGCATTGTGATCCCTGGTGGCTTATCTATCTTTGTGAATTGTCACCAATTTTTTCTGCCAACATGGACATGGTCGGGACCGTTTGCTCCTTGACTCCATTTGGGCCACCACTACTAGATTGCCTTATACGCAGATGTAAGGTCCGGGCAAGTCTGAGCGCCCTGGCTGCTGCTTCAACACATTGACATCGCTGTCGGAGTACCACAAAACCGCCAAAATGCTCGGTTCCAGGAGTTGACTAATCGACTACAGCACAACCATGTAAGCAAACAGCAAGATCGAAGTCATTGGCCAACGTCGAAAGTGCTGATCCCAAGTGCTGATCCCTTGTGCGCCACACCTCATTCAAGCCTCTATCTTAGCTCTATCCCACAAATAGAACTATCAACATACAGCCTCCACAATGTGATTATGGCAGGGCCATTCTAGAAGTGTTAAGGGTATAGCTTTCAGCGCTTGCACCCTAATTCCTAAACACTACCAAGCCATAGCCCCCACGATTGCAGCAGTAGTACAATCACATTGACAATCAAAGCCTAAACACTACTCTCCATGAGGGTTGTGCTCCTTATCTTGCCTCTGGCCATACTCATGGTCAATCACTTGGATGACATCACCTAACTGCAAGCTGATGGTATTGCTCCCCTCTGAGTCAGACTCTGGGACCCAGATGTTCTCATCCTAAAAGAGCAGGAGCATAAAATGCCCCATGCGTCAAGCAGAAGCCAAAAGCAGCAATCAGGACCATTCAGATGCCAAAAATGTGGCATAGGAAAAGGCCACAACCAAACAAATGGGGACAACGCTGTTCTTCACTGCTGAATGTGGTTGCAGAAAATGTAACTATGGTAAACCCACATGACCAAGAGTGTATGCAGGAGTAAATGGGGCCCACTCACTGCTGCTTGCATGGGAGGGCCTTCAGTCACCTTCATGACCGCTGTTTTGCATCATGAACAGCTTCAGCCAGATGAAGTGGGAAGTTGTGTATCCCCCAGCCACGTACGGCTCACAAGTTAGCCTTGGTTCTGTTAGGGAACAGCAGCAGCGTGTCTGCGACCCGCCACGTGTTCAGTCTGATTATGAGTTTTTTCTAAGAGAGGCGTCTGAGGCAACTTGATAGGTCTGCGTCAATCAAGCTGACTGAAGAATATCTTGTAACTTGCTCACGGGTTCGAGCGAAAGTAGCGAAAGCAGAACCGGCGGGCGGAGATCTTCTGAATAAATCATCTGCTCGGATGGAGTCAAGCAGCTAGTGACTTGGCTGCAGACGGTGCAGACTCCTTATGACATTCTGCCCTGCTTGACAGCAGCTGCAACAAGATTCAGAAGCCACCGGGACCATTGAATGAGCAGTACCGAGTGACAAGCCCCGAAGCAGGGACTCTGTTTCAGGTTCCGTCACCGACAAGCTTGTACACATCACTCAGGCGCTATGCACTTGGCCAGGACCAAGTTTCCGAACACAATTTCAAGCTCAGCTAGGTGCTTGACTCTTCCGAGCACAAGCATGCAGTCCTCGTCCGAGGTACTTTCTCTCGCCTGGCAGTCATCAGCGACGATATGAACACCTCTTATGATGTCAGTCAAAGTTTGTTGTCAACGATTATAAAACCCACATACACTGCTGGCCTGTCCCGAATTGCCTAGGCGATGGTTGGGCGTGAAGAGCAGTTGCTTGCAGTTGTTTCCAGATATGCTTCACAGTCTGGTGGAGCCCAAGTCGTAGTAAAACACATAACATTTATGTAGATGAACGTTGGAGGGAGTACGCAAAGAGTTGCCAGCATGGATGCAGAGAACCCGCCTACCAGTCCTTGCTGGGCCTGCGACGTCCTTGTGCAGATTCCTGTGGTCGATGGACGCTTGGCAGATTTGTACAAGGTACTGGCCATGAACGTTTGTAGCTAGTCTTGCAATCCTATGTGCTGGTTTGTGCTATCCATTTTTGACCGTGTCCTTGTGCTTGTTGCAGTGTGGTTGGTGTGGTGCTATCAATGAGCCTAAGCTTCCTCAGTCGCTGAAGAGCAGCCCTCACAGACTTTTACTAGCTGTCTTTGGCAGAGTATCGTATGTACTGCGATGGGTGATCGTCGTCTTCATCCTTGCCATTATTCTGGGCGTCATCGCAGCAGGCATTGGGCTCATACTCCCACGCTACTTCGAGTCTCCAGCAGTCCTAGCAGCACACAGAGGATTCGGTCTTATTCTAGCGTTCAACGTCCTCTTCAACTACGCAGCAGCAACAGCCCGCTCAGCAGGGTCAGTTAGGGAGTGCATACAACTCCCTCAACGGATGAATGGTTACTTTGCTCAACACAGCTTCGATGGCTATGTGTTGTGCAGACCTTGCCAAGCCCCAAAGCCTCCGGGGGTGCATCATTGCCGTGCATGCAAGGCGTGTGTAGTGGAGATGGACCATCACTGCCCCTTCATAAACAACTGCATTGGAAGAGGGAACTTGGGGGCCTTCCTGCTTTTCCTGGTCTACCTCATCGTCTCAACAATCTACATTATGGTCATCTGTGCGCTGCTTATACACACCAATATTCCCCTGATTAAGCAGACAGTGGTTAAGGCACAGGTGCAGGCGGTTGGTTCAGCACGTGCCCATCAGCTTGGCCTGCTTGGACCTGCAGCAGCAGCGGGAGCAGCAGCAGCAAGCAGCCCCTTGGCAAATCAGAGTAGCAGCACCAGCAGTACAGGGGGTTATGGAGGCCCGCCCATTACGATTCTTGCAGGCAGCAGCAATGGCAGCAGCAGTACGTCTGCTGTACAGCCTGGAATCGTAAGCTTGGCACCGAGTGGAAATGCGACAGGGGCGGCAGCGGTGGCAGCTGGCCTGGGGTCAGTAGTACCCCCAGGGAAGTTTGCCTTTATTGCCCGGGCTTGCTTGGGTATGTTCGCCATTGTTGCAGATTCGCCGTGGTGGCTCATAGTGACCTACTACCTGTTCGCTGTGGCCCTATCTGTTTGTCTGGCAGTGTCGGTCCTGCTGGGATCGCAGCTGCGATACTTAGCAATAGGTGTTACATACATTGATTACATCAAGGCGGGTCACCAAGGGTTCCATGCACCACAACCTAGTCGGAAGATGCTATGGGAGCGGCTGCAGCAGGTATTTGGTGCTGGCCATTGGTGCACCTGGTTACTGCCTAGGTGGAGACCAGTACCAGGGACCCTGCTCAGCAGCTGCAGCAGGCCAAAGGTTTTGTAATATAGTAATGTCTGCCAGGCATGCACTGCTTGCCAAAATTGCTTAACCGGTTAGCGGGCCTAAGGATTTACGCGCACATAGGACCCAGCAGAAACGCAGAGGCTGAAGGGGGACCTGGGGAGGGGAAGAGCTTTGCTTTGGGTGACCTGAGCCAGATGTAGACTGACTTGCGGTCCTGCATTTGCATGTGACGTGTTTCGAGCTGCAAAAGGATAATTCAATTGTTGGTGGTGTGTTATGTTGCCAAATGAGCATTCACTGCCTCCAAGGGACGCCCTCTTTGGTTAGTTGGATGGTAACATGGTAATCTGGTAGTTTGTTGATGTTGGCCATATGTTTGCTAGTGTGCGCGACTTGGCTTTCATAGGATGTTCCAGGTCCATGCCTGGCGCATGTTGCACTAGCTCTGCCGGCAGTGTTAGTTGTGTTGTGTGGACTTTGGGGTTTCGTTGGGGATTTACATCTCTTTTGAGGTAGGGCCATCAATTTCGGACCCCACGTCCCCAAACCCTTCAATACTCTGTACTAAGGACTTTGAGGACATGCATTTTTAGTTGCCCTGGTTTAGCTGCACTGAATTGGTGCAGAAATGCAAGTTATGGCTCTGGATATGGTATCCGGGGACTGCCTTTGGGCTGCCGGAAACTTTGGTAAAACACGAGGCTCAATAGATGGTGCATCTCCTGTTGGATTACTGTGCATCTCCTGTGTGTTTGGTCGTTTCGACCTAGCAGCCCTTTGCGGTTGCCACACCTTAAATGTTTGTTGTTTTGTTGTTACTGGCAGGGAGGGCCTCCTCACTGTAGTGCACTCACGGGCTAGCTACCGATGGAAGCCCATGGAGCTTTATCATGATGTCCCCATTGTGACCAGAAACCCGGGCATTATCGCACGTGAATACTACACTGTAAATGCTCTTGTGCCTTCCTCTGGTCTGGCAAAGTGTACCCAGGGGAAGCCTTCCAGGTCGCGCTATACTCTAGATGCTTTGGGTTGAAGCTTGTTGCAGATGTCAGTCCTCCTCGTGCGTATGCACTTTCATCTCACGATGACCTTATTACTGCACGATGAGGTGCACGAGAATAAACATCCTTCGTTTGCCGCTGTCACCCCTGGTCACACTCCGTCACTCTTCCCGTTCAGTTGCCAGCGGAAAGTTCCGTGATCGAATGAAAACCCCCGGAGTCGAACTCTACATGTATGCGTTATTCTGCACACCTATATACGGCATGATAGCAGGACCAGGTCCCACTAGTGCAACAGAACTTGTCTCGGTGCTCCATGTAATGCGCCTCTGAAAACGGGACTCTCATTGAACGGGATCCCGGCCCTATAGACTAGAGGAGTAAGCCAGTTTCCAGAAATCCCGTCATAGTGATACCCTTGCCTCTGAACAGATTGCGCAGCATGTGGCCAAAGCACTACATCAGGCTGGTGGTGGCTCTCGCTGCTGGGACGATCCTCGAATGGTGAGTCTTGTGCAAATAATATGCACATACCAACCGCATGTTTGGTTCCCGATCAAGCAATCATTAAAGTATTTTGGTTGCGATGACAGGTATGAGTTTGGTGTGTACAGCCAGCTAGACCCTTATCTGTCCAAGCTATTTTTTCCCGCAAGTGACCCTCAAATGCAGCAGCTTAGCTTCTACGCAAGCTATGCCGTTGGCTTTATCGCTCGGCCCTTCGGGGGCCTGATCTTTGGACATTTGGGTGATGTCCGGAGCAGAGGGCTGAGCCTCATGATCTCCATCATTGCGATGGCCACTCCAACAGGTAAAGGTTTCATCAGCAGGACACTTTGAGACATGCTCATACCACGGCAACCTTTGACCAAGGTTCCTGTCAGGTCACCAGCTTCCATGCAAAATTTTTAAGGCAGGTCTTGCGAAGCCTGAGAGAAAAGGATATCGGAGCAGAATTGCTTCTTCAAACATCCATTTTGTATCTCAGCTACCCCATATGGCAAGAACACTGGGAAGCCACGCATAGCTATGCATCCTGCATATTTGGCCACACCCACATTGTTAGTTACTACGGTAGTGCAGGCGCCAGTTGGTTGCAGTATCAGCCATTGCGCGTGCAGTTGCTCAAGTTGGAGGCCTCATGCTTTCCTGCTGCTGCTGTCCACGCATGCAGTGCTGATGGGGGCTCTCCCAACCTACGAGATGATTGGTGTGGCTGCTCCCATACTGCTGGTCTGCCTGCGTCTCATCCAGGGTCTGGCGCTAGGAGGGGAATTTGGCACTGCCATGGTGAGCTTCAAAACATAACCCGATCTTGTCTGACAGACCTCAGGTCTTTGTTCAGGATATGGCTTTTGTTCAGCTGCATTTGGCAACACGACCCAAACTGATAAAGGCCAGACAGATATAGTGCATAGTGTAGGCCGTGCTCCCCATGCCTGTATGCTGCAGCAGCATGGCTTGTGTTATGGTATTGCAGTGAGGGGAAAGCACAGGACTGCAGCCACCAACCATGCAGCTCCAGGGGAATCAGATACATGGTAATAGCACAAGGCAGCCTGTCTGTTGCTTCAGCTTTCTGTTCACGCGGAAGTACGAAGGCTGGGAGCTTCAAGCCACCTCCATGTCTCCTCTGTGCAGGTCTACTTCTATGAGACCGCCCCACCCGGTCACCAGTGCCTCATGGGTGCCTTGGGTTACACCTGGCCTTGCCTGGGCATCATGTCAGGTATGATTGTTGTCCTGGTCATGGAAGCCATCACCACAGATGCCCAGATGTTCCTGTGGGGCTGGAGGGTGCCGTACTTCCTCTCCCTTATCACATCTCTTGCTGGTATTATGCTACGAAGGGGCTTGTCCACCCCTCCAAGTCACACTGAGAGGCTGCATGACCTGAAGGAAGGCTCTGTGGTAACACCACCTGGCTTGGCACGGGAGCTCAGTGCAAGGCTGACCAGGAGCGTGAGCAGGACCATGAGTGGCAGCACCTTAGGAAGGAGGTTGAGCTTGAACAGGGGGGCGTCCACTCTGGCAGGTGATGGGCATCTTGTTGCTGTAGCAGAAGCAGATAAGAGCGTAACAGAAGCAGCAGCAGCATCAGCAGAAGGGAAGTTGGCAGGAGCAGTGGCAGCTGCGGGAGGTGCTGGAGAAAAGGAGTCAATGGTGGTGAAGGTGCCCCTGTGGACTGCTATCAAGGAGGGGTATTGGGTGGAGATGCTGCTGCACAACAATTACCTGATCTGGTGAGTGCAAGATGCATGTACCGTTTTGGTTTGAGGAGGCTGATGTGGTTGGCCATGTCCTTACTAGGAATAGAAGCTGCATCTTCCTGATACAGTTCACCCTGGTTGTCAGTCAACCATTATTGGATTCCATGTGAAAAGGTACAAAACAATGCGAGATCGCCTGTCAGCACTGTCTCATTGCTGCAACAGCGTTTGCCTTTCATATAGCGATGCCTCATGCATGGCGCCGTAACCCCAATTTGCAAAGCGTCTCTTGTCAAAAAGCATCCTGTAACAGCTTGAGGTGAGAGACATATGGCACTACTGTTCCAATGAAGTGCACTAAGTTATGCATGGGAGCTATCCCATCTTGGTCCTTATAATCTAATATGCTTCCCTTGCTGACATACTCACCTTGCACACCCTGTCATCCTCCTGCTGCAGGTTGTCCTGTGTGTTCTGGACCTTTGCTACCTGGGCACCCACCTACCTTCAACAAACATACGGCATCTCTCGAGAGGTCACTCTGGCCATGGTCATCACAGCCATCTGCTTCGACATCGCTGGTAACATCATAGCTGGCTTCATGGGAGATGCTGGGGCACCCCGCATGGCCTGGTCTGTTGCTGGGTTTGCTGCGGGGGGTGCTGCCATTGCCCCGGTGATGCTTGGGTGGTCCACTGCAAATTTGGGGGCGATTTACCCCCTGTGGGCTCTGATGTTCTTCATCTGTGGCTTTGTTCAAGGATTTATGGTGGCATCCTTCACCCCGCTGTATCCTCCAGAGATCAGGGCCACTGCTTTCAATGTCCCCTACTGTATTGCCAATGGTGTGTTTGGTGGTCTATCACCTGTCATCCTCACTGCTATCAGCACTATCCCGGGAGTCAACCAAACCTTTGCTCCTGCGTATTTCTTAGGACCCTGTGCTGCACTGAGCTTGGTCTCAACTGCTGTGCTGTGGTGGCTGCGCCCCCTGTCTAATAAGGGGCCAACTGCAGCACCAAGCAAAGTCCTCCCACAGTAGAAACATCACCAAGCCAGGGAGCATTCTCAATGCTGGGCCAAGTGCTTGTTTAGCTACATTCTGCGGTCTTTTTTTGCAGCAGCGAAAGCTGTCAACTGGTTTGGTCCTCATCAGCAATAGCCCAAAAACTACTTACCATATAGTCAGCTGGATGAAAAAGTGTTCTTCCTTCTTACAGTGGTATGTAGCTTATGCACAAGAGTGATCAAGTTGTAGTTCCTGTTGGCTTTAGGAGCCCCCAGTCCAGGTCTGGACCAATGTGAGGCAGGGTTAGTGTTCCACGGCCTTTCTCACGGTGACTGCTCAAAGCTGTGTGATTGTATGGTCTGTGCCAGCCCAGCCCTTCTTTTATGCCTTGCAAGGGACTCGGCGCTTTGGGACAGGTGTAGGATTGGCCGCAACTATCCGTAAATTAGTGCTGATGAGCAATTATTGTTCTGTTATTGCTGTTATTGTTACAGGGATCATCCCACAAGCAGTCTCCAGAAGACTTTGCACAAAGTGCACATCAGTCTGTGTACAGTCCTACTTAGCAGGACAGTGCACGTGTGTATTTATTGGAGAAATGTGTACCATTATCAGCTGTTTGAGGGTCCTTAGCGCTAACCATGGCTTGTGCTGGGATGAAGGTGGTTGACCATAAGGCGCAATTCATCCAGGGGACCCAAGGGACAGGGTCCCAAGCTTTTTCATAAGTTTAATTGCATTGCATGGCATGGCAGGAGAATTATCGAGGTCTGCCCTGCAACTTTCTGGTGCTTGGGCAATGACGAATCTGCCTGTCATCCTCTGTGCGGACATCATATGTTGTGGGTTGATGGCGCTACTTCTGGTAGCGTGTACCTACCAACTATAGAACACATGTGCAGTAAGTGATACAGAGCTGCGACAGGAGAGAAGCAGAAGGGCACGCTGAGCTTGCACTCTCTATTTTAAGGATCCCATCCCAAGTGCAGCACTGCCTGTTGCAAAGCTCAGCAGCACTGTGTCATTGTTTCTTAGGTACGAGTTGTATGGCATATGAATGGAGAATGATCTTCTGTTGTTGGTGCATATTAAATGCAACATGTATCTAGTAGCTGATGAAGCATTACCAGAGGGATATGCAGAGTGGCTCCCTGGCAGGGCCCAACTTTCCTAGCTGGCTGCTTGTTTGGGTACCAATCCTGATTGGTGAATCTGGAACTCCATTGCTTTTGGATCCATCCAATGGTGTGTTTGGTCAGTGCAACCAAGCAATCCTCTTGACACACCTCAATTCTGGGTTGTTTGACACATGTTATCTGTTGCTTTGTAATATTCACGAATTACCAGGCTCTTTGGAGGTGGGTTGTTTACCTGGGCACTCAAGCTTGCAGAAAGTCGTGGTCTGCCAGGCAGATGCTGCGCAGCGCACACCGTCTCCTTACCTCCAAAAAAAAAGATGCCTGCGCAGCGCAAATGCATGGCATTTTCTCAGGAATAGCAGGGCCCGTGCCCTGCCAGAATCAGAAGGCAAATGGGGTGCTGCTGGAGCCCTTCTGCTGCTTGTTTCCATACTGGTGCTGTATTGTAACCTTGGTCGTGCTGAACTCACATACAGTGCTTTGCTGTAATTGAACGAAGGTAAATCTACAGGTTGATTGGAGATATGTTTATGGCACTAGTTGGCCTGTGGCTGTTGCATTTACATGAGGTCCTGTTGTGCGGCAGATTATCAGAGAGGTTCATACTTGCTGCTGCACTAGGTGCGCTTGTTTGATTCTCTTGGCAATTTCTGCTGCTGCTAGCTAGCTAGGAGAGGCTCATTAGCCGCTCAGTGCTGGTTGGCTTGCTTGCTGGCTTGCGCGCATGTCCCGGGGAAAAGGGCCAGAAGGTAGGGCTGCTCAGACTTCAAGATGTATCACTGGAGGCAGTGTAACCATGTTCCAGCATCTGTACCCATGATGTGCTATTGCAGACGACGAAAAAGGGAGCAGCTGCTGTTCGCTGGTCATGCTGCCAAATATGGGGGTGCAGCTCTGATACACTTTTACCAGCAGAGTGTCATAGTCAGCTTCCTGTGGTTAAAGTACATAAGGCTAGATGATAAGGCTACAGTTGGTTGCAAAAGTTTTGGCCGGAACATAAGGCTGGGGTTTAAGCAGCAGCAGCAAGACCTGATTTACAACCATTTATGTTTAAGAAAGTAAACAGGCAGAGCATCAATGTGCTGCAGTTAGTATGCCCAAGTGGTACCACAAGTAGCCTCGCACGCGAGACGTCCCGAGTTCGAGCCCCGGGCGTGCCCTATAAATATACTATGTAAAAGCCAGCCAGCCAGCCTTAGCCTTAGCCGCAGACGCAGACCAGCAAGCCTCCCCCCTGTTCCTATAGCCCTCCTGCTTTTTTTAACCTGGCTCTCCCCTTCCACCTCTGCCCCTCCTGTGGTTGCCAGCCCCACACCCCATCTGCTCCCCTCCCACAGCCCTCTCAGCTCAGCCTTGCACTTGCCCCAACTTCTCGCATGCCCTGCCTACCCCCACCTGCCCTGCCATTGATTTGTTTCTGGCAGCTGTGGTTCCCCCCGTGGCCGCGTTGTCCTCGCTCAGGTATGCTGATTTCTGGGCACTGTCAGCCACTGGCTGTGTCCCTCTCTCGGCCTTGGTCAAGTATGTGGCCGTGTGTGTTCGTGTCTGTTGGTACTGCCATCAGTCCGGTGGTACTGATGTGGTGGACTTACCGGATATCTTGCTCCCGGCAGGTCAATATTTGGATCTGTTTGATTCGGAGTCGGAGACAGATGTTCCTAGTGATTCGTCTGATGAGGAACTGGTTGAAGTCTAGATAGCTACATGTTTGGGTATTCGCCTTGGTTGGTGTGCTGGCCGTCTTGGGTGGTACATATGCGGTGGACTTACTGGACATCCTGCTTGGTTGGTGCTCTGGATTGTGTTTGATTTGGATACACCCCTCAGTCTCCTGCTGGTGATTTGTTTGCCGTGTCCGTAGTTGGATGTCTGCTTGGGTATTCCTCTTGCTTGGTGGTATGGATTCCATTGTTTTTGGACCCATCCGATGGTGTGTTTGGTCGTTTCGACCTAGCAGCCCTTTGCGGTTGCCGCACCTTAAATTTTTGTTTGTTTTTTGTTTTGAACTGGTATAGCCCCTGCACCTGCTTCACACCTGGTCTATATGCTACTGCCCCTAAACAGTAAAGAAAGGGCACCTGTGCCTGCTGGCAGTTCTCAGCATTTACCCCCTTAAAAAGCAGCAAAAATGCCTCCGCTGTCTCCCTTGCAAGACCCCTGCTTTTCTCAGCAGCCAAGCAACACAGAGCAACAGAGATGCTGACCGCACCCATTGGTGACAACCTGGACCTCATACAGAAGCTGCCTGTGCAAGAGAGCAATGAACGGCCATGCCATTTCACAGAAGCAGACCATTTCCTAACAAAATCTGAGTTTTGGGCCAAAACTTTTGCAACCAACTGTGTCCAATGTTTGCACCTCCTGTTTCCTCAAGTGCAAGCAGAGATAACAGCTGTGTCTAGCCTGTTGCAAAGAACTTGTTGATGCAATTATTGCCTGCTGTGCTAAATTGGTGGCAACCGCAACCGCATTGAGAAAGTGCTTGAGCTGACTTTTCAGATTTTGGTCAAAAGTGGGTACGCCCCTGTGGTCACCTGAGTTAGGGTGCATGGAATGGAACTTCTCCCATTTATCAGCAAGCTTTCCTTGGCTTTACAGTACCATGTCACTAGCTGCAGTCATGCATGCTCTGCACAGCAGGCCCCACATTAGCTATCCCTGCAATGCTGAGCATTGCTACAGGCAGCAAAAAGTGTGGTTTTCAACATGGATGCTACCCCTGCTGGAGGGGCCCTGCTTCTGGCAATCTTACCATAAGCTTCAAGGTCACTGCCAAGGATTCAGTATTAACAGAAGCTGGTGTGCTTTGCATGCCAGTTTGATGGTAGGAAGCTTCCTTCTACATGCTGCAATCAGCGGCGGGCGAGACGGGCCTATGCTGCAAGGCTGTCACCCACGCTGTCACCACCACTTTGGAGGACTGTTTTCTTTGTCACCTGTCACTGCTTGAAACAAGGTCTAGCATACCACAGAGTTGTTCACTGGGCCAGGCTTGTTGTAAAACAAGACATGTTACGCATATCCCTTCGGTGCAGCACCACCTTCTAGACCCGACGTGCCCTTGCTACTGCTGTTTTAACACTTTCCACCAGATCTTGCCATGATAGTGCTAGCAGATCTCTCAACAACCTCCTCAAAGCATATGTTTTTATTCAGCACCGCTCCCCCTTTCTACAATACCACATCGGCTATGCCAATCATGCTCCACCTGCAGAGAACAGCAGCTCGCTACATGTGCTGGGGGTATACCCTGCTTTGGGGGCGCCAGATATGCCCTTTGGGTATTCCGCATGGCACAGGCAGCTTCAGAGACAGCCCCTGCTCCAGCTGTAATGTCCTATGGCATGTGCTACCAGGGGAAGTGTGCAAGTCAAGGTACCTCAGTTGTTGGTATTTGCTTAGTGTACTGCTGCAGCTGGTGAGGGTAGGGGTAGGAAGGGCCCCCGTCATGGGTTGCCAGCACATGCAACAATTTATTCACCCTGGCTGTGACTGTTGCATAGGTCCAGCCCCTGGTACCTTAAACCAGCCCTGCCCCAAGCCAAAGCCCTTGCCTCTGTCAAACAGCAGCAGCAGAACCAATGTCCACAGTTGGTTGCAAAAGTTTTGGCCGGAACATAAGGCTGGGGTTTAAGCAGCAGCAGCAAGACCTGATTTACAACCATTTATGTTTAAGAAAGTAAACAGGCAGAGCATCAATGTGCTGCAGTTAGTATGCCCAAGTGGTATCACAAGTAGCCTCGCACGCGAGACGTCCCGAGTTCGAGCCCCGGGCGTGCCCTATAAATATACTATATAAAAGCCAGCCAGCCAGCCTTAGCCTTAGCCGCAGACGCAGACCAGCAAGCCTCCCCCCTGTTCCTATAGCCCTCCTGCTTTTTTTTAACCTGGCTCTCCCCTTCCACCTCTGCCCCTCCTGTGGTTGCCAGCCCCACACCCCATCTGCTCCCCTCCCACAGCCCTCTCAGCTCAGCCTTGCACTTGCCCCAACTTCTCGCATGCCCTGCCTACCCCCACCTGCCCTGCCATTGAACTGGTATAGCCCCTGCACCTGCTTCACACCTGGTCTATATGCTACTGCCCCTAAACAGTAAAGAAAGGGCACCTGTGCCTGCTGGCAGTTCTCAGCATTTACCCCCTTAAAAAGCAGCAAAAATGCCTCCGCTGTCTCCCTTGCAAGACCCCTGCTTTTCTCAGCAGCCAAGCAACACAGAGCAACAGAGATGCTGACCGCACCCATTGGTGACAACCTGGACCTCATACAGAAGCTGCCTGTGCAAGAGAGCAATGAACGGCCATGCCATTTCACAGAAGCAGACCATTTCCTAACAAAATCTGAGTTTTGGGCCAAAACTTTTGCAACCAACTGTATATGATAAGGCTAGATGATAAGGTATCCTGAACGGTCGTATAAGCTAGTGTGGAAGGCTCGGTTGTGATGAATGACAAGGTGACAAGGTGAGCGATTGCCTTGACTATCTATCCTTCTCTGGAAGCAGCACTTGCACAGACTGTGCACAGTCCAGCCGTTAACTGTTGCGGCTAGTGCTATCTACGAACTTTCTAGTCATACTTACGCATGCGCCCAGGAGTTACAGTAAGCTTGACAAAGCAGGTATTTATCAGTGCGATGCCAATGGGGACGAAATGTTTTCAGCAGCAGGTTGTCTGGCGATGTAGCTAAGCCCACCATCGACGAATCGTCCAGACGCCTTTCAAGCTTCTTCAGTGCCGACGTGTCCTCGTCGTTTCGGAAGCCTCCATCCCTTGGCAGGACACACTCATCTGTGCCTTGCACTGATGCCTTCTTACAAGGATCAAACTCAGACCGCAAACGCTGATTGCACGGAAAGACCACGTATCGTCACTGATAAATACTCGAGTTGACGAGCATCCGGCGAAAGCTTTCTTTGGCGAACACTGGTTGTTACCAGCCAATAAGGCCCAGCAGGTGGCATAGCACATGCGGAACGTTTACAGAAAAGAGGCCCTTTGGGCCTGCATGAACATATGTATCCTGGCATGCGCTATCAACGTCCGAGCAGGTTGCAACTCGTACTGGGATAGGACGGCCCCGGCTTGTGACGGTGATTGCGAAAAGACCCCCAGCTACGTGCAGCGAAGCCAGAGCACAAGTGGAGACACGTATGAGACGGGCACAGAAGCTCCTTGCCAGTACTGCTCGGCAAGGTCAACTGACGTGCTACTCAAGGGGCCTATCAGGAGCATGAGCACCGACAGCAGCAGCAGCAGCAGCTCTGATGAGAACGCAAGTGCCACAGTCAGCAACCCTTCCAAGGACCCTTTTTGGTATAACGAAGAGGAAATGCCATGTGCTCCTGATATCCTGGAGCTGGGGCGTGCAAGCTGGACGCTGATACACACCATGGCAGCCACCTACCCTGATGATCCCACGCCAGAGCAGCAGCAGATCATGACAGACTTCTTCTTGGCTCTCGGGGAATTTTTCCCCTGCAAGAAGTGTGCAGCACATCTCAAGAAGGAGCTTCAAAAACGGCCGCCCAAAGTAGAAAACAGGGAAGCGCTGAGCTTATGGGCCTGCAAGCTGCACAATTTGGTTAATGTGTACCTCAAAAAGCCAGACTTTGATTGTGGTAAGGTCTTCCAAAGGTGGAGGGATGGAGCCGAAATGGCACACTGAGCGTGGTCAATGGGGCCAATATAGGTGCACTTCTTTGAATATGTTGTGCAGTGCAAGGGGTAGACCAAGTTCTCAATGAAGGTTTGCCAGCAACACTCATCATTTCAGCAGTAGCTGTGTTGCTGCTGACTTGCTTAGCGCGCAGTAAGGCTTGCAAGTTTTGGCAGACTGTGTGTTTAGCATCGTTCAGCCTCTGTGGGGGTAGAGCTTCTACACATGTTGTGACGTCTGCGCTGGCAGTTATGGTGCCATCCTGCTTGCCAGATGACGACATCCAGGGAGCCTTAATCGTCTGACGCTGGTGCATGTGCCTCATATAGGTCTACAAAGGCTGCGGCATGCTGCAAAGTACCATGACCTGTTGGTTGGCCCTGGGGCCTGGTTTGGCATGTGGTGGCTTTTGCCAGCAGAGGATAATGCTCGTGATTGGATAGGGGTAGGAAGGGCTATTAAAGTGGACCATGTTCCCAAGGTTGTGAGAATGTGACGGGACTCTTGGATAGGCATTGGATAGATGTCAAGCAGCAAGTTGGCACCACAGTCCATTCGTCTGGACTTGTTGTAGGATGTGTCAGCACAGATTGTTTCCAAAGTGCAGGGGAAGAAAGGCTTCGGCAGGCACATATGTCCTGGATCGTAAACATAGCAAGGTCTTTCGTAAGTGGATTACATCTCATCAACTGCAGCTCAGTTTGGTCCAGGTGATTCAATCATTCTGCTTCGATTGTAATGATCTCCCTTATTCATTTCTTTTGCCATGAGAAGTAGGTGCTCAATGAGTTCACTTTACTCCTGGTGCACACCTTTCCATAGGCAAGCGATCTCATGGTGTGCATGTATGTGGGCCCGGCCTGCTCAGGGACCATCCTCCTTTCAGATTTTGTCTTATTGTTGTGGTTTATGGCTGGTCGTCCAGTCTGGATGCCCTGACATCGCTGCTAGGAAGAGCTTGTGTATGAGTGTTTGTTGCCTTAGTCAAAGCCAGTGAAGGTGGCCGTCTGGCAATCGCAGGCACCTTATTTAACTGTCATAAGCATCATTTGTAGGGGGCTGTGCTCTGGGTATATGTCTGTGGTAGAAGGCTGTGCTGTTGGTTGATGGCGGTCTACAAGGCCGTCCTTGCAACTGGACAGATTGTTAGCAACTTCTGGTCTCCAGGGTTTGGGATAGTGGGGGCATGTGGCTTTTGGTGGTTGAGGTCACACGAGGGACCAGCATGCAAGTCGGTCGAGAGTCTGCAATGGTGATGTTCGCAGGCAGCTGAGCAGACGCAGCATGCAGCTCCATCCTGGCACTTCTCCAGGCACTTGGTGCTGACAATTGCTAAGAAGAGCACAGCAGTCGCTGCCAGCATGGATGAGCGCCGTTGCTTGCTTGTTTGATATGTATAACATGAAGGATAAATGAAGAGATGAGACTGGAATTTAAATTTAGGCGAAGTGCTGCTGATGCAGTAGTTCCTGCAAAGAGCTGTGAAGTGGAAGTCAAGCTGCCAGTTGGCAGATACTGTTGTGCCAGCATTAGATGGACCGCTCTTGTTGGTTTGTGCTTAGGTTAGGGTGGAGAGATGCTGGCGCGAGCTGGTCTTTGGGATTGTTTCACCGTAAGGCACTGTGAATATGCTTTCTCTGCAGCGACCCCACCAGATGACGATGCAGTAAAGTCAGTTTGTATATTTGTATTGCTTTCCTGTGTGATGTCTTTGACCTAGGGCCAGGCGCAATGAAGCCTCTCGCATGGTCTTGTGACTACAATGACTGCCACTGATCTTGGTATGCTATCATATGAGGAGGATTGGACAGTGGCCTGCAAGCATACCAATCACTTTGCTTGCATGCATGCAGCTCATGTTTGGTTGCGTGGCAGTCGCCTATAAATGCAATGCCATGACGGTCATGGTTAAGGGTCTATACAACACATGGGTGAGGGTCTGTAGGGGCATCAGAACAGATGCTGGTGAGTGGGAAAGTAATACCACGCAATGCGTACTAGGAGACAGGCATCCTGAGGTGTCTTTGGCACAGCCGGGTGAAGGAAGAGCTTGGTGGTCGCATGCTGGATGCATCGGTTGCCACATCAGACTATTTTGTGTGTCCGTAGCAGGTTGTTTAAAAAGGAGTAGCATTAGTTAGATCGAGCATGTTAGTGACTCCTGACTTAGCAAGTAGTGCTAGTAGTGCCCAGCAAGCAGAGATGGTTGAGAGATGTTGAAGTGGGAGTATTGAAATTGGGCGCAGTGTTGGATTAGTGAGAGGTATAAGGCGGTTGGAATTGATGTATAACCGTTTACGAGGATTCGGCCCAAGACCCGTGTCCCAGTTTGAGGCAGGCAGTATCAAAGCATGTTGCGCATGTTGCGCATGTAGTGCCGGGCAGGGGCTGCATGCGCATGTGAGTGCCGTGCAGACTTGCGGCAAATGGTCGGGACCGCAAAGGTGTTTGCCGAATATCTGTTAGCAGAGCGGTTGCCTGGTGACTGCCAGCGGGCTCTAAACAGGCCTGGTCGGTCTGATCGACTGCGGTGCCCGCTTGGCCTCAAACGGGTGGAAAGGCCGAATATTCACTCATAATGACAGGGCAATTGCTGGGTGCACTGGCAAGCATTTCATGAGTACAAGTGCTAATGTAACATTCAAAGCGTGTCATGATGGTCTGACCCAAAGACGGCCAGGGTTGGGAGTACCGCGTATGTCGAGCCACTAAACAAAATTGTAGTGGTCATCTTACTAGAAGAGTGGCCGCCTCAAGGCATAACATAACACAACAAACATTTAAGGTGTGGCAACCGCAAAGGGCTGCTAGGTCGAAACGCCCAAACACACCATCGGATGGATCCAAAACACAATGGATTCCAGACCACCAAGTAAATAAATACATAACAGGTATTCATCTAGAGCACTTCAACCAGTTCATCATCACAACAATCACCAGACATATCGGACTCCCAATCAAACAGTCCTTACATCTTGTAACATGATGGACACCATCCAGAGGGATCCAGGACCTGTTGACTCTCTGTTCTAACCAAAACTCTAAAGCAAGACCTGACTCAAAACCGTCTCTGACCACCGTCTACAACTATCCCGACAGGGCCCTCAGCACTGCTGCTGCCAGCAGTACTGCTGGCTTGCTAGCAGTTCATCAATTAGATATTCCATCACAAGTATACGCTTTTGCAATCTACACCACCATTCCCACCAGCGCTAACTGGACCACTACACCTCTGCAGTGCACATATCTCCGACCCGACGTCGCTCCCCCAGCCCCTGCTGCAGCATGCCATTCTGCTGAGTCGGTTACTTGCCAGGCTTGCTGAAGCTCCTACTGCTGCTGCTGCTCCTTAGGACGCTGCTGCTGCTGCTCCTGAGGCTGCTGCTGCTGCTGAGACTGCTGCTGCTCCTGAGGCGGCGGCTGCTCAGAAACCTGCTGCTGCTGCTCCTGAGGCGGCTGCTGCTGCTGCTCTTGAGGCGGCGGCTGCTCAGAAACCTGCTGCTGCTGCTCCTGAGGCTGCTGCTGCTGCAAGCGCCTGCAGGTGCTCTTATGCGCCTTCCAGTGTGCCACCTGGCACGCCCTGCTACAGTATGACGCCACCTTACACCCCGTGCACTTCTTAGTAGCCACTGACAGCTCCGATTCACCGGACAAATTCTCACATGCCGGATTATTGCAGCCGACGGGGCAGGGCACCTCCACCTCTACCAACTGCAGCAGTTCCAGCATATCATGCAGCAGCTGCTCCTGCTCCTTTTCTGCTTCTGGTGGCTTGAACAGCTGCAGGGCCTCAGGGGACCACCTACTGCTGATAGCTGCAAGCTTGTCAGTAACAGCAGCTGGCAGTCCTTCTGAGGGCAAGCCAGCAAGACGCTTTGGCAGCTGCTCCTTTTCCTGTTCCCCACCTTCTACCCCCACCCCTTCCTCACCAGCAGCAGGAGAAGCTGGACCTTCAACTGCTGCATAGCTCCAGCCAAGCCCAACCCATCCTACGGCGCTGCCACTTCTGGCTCTTGCTGGTACAC
This sequence comes from Pseudopediastrum boryanum, assembly GCA_963556185.1. Classification (NCBI taxonomy): domain Eukaryota; kingdom Viridiplantae; phylum Chlorophyta; class Chlorophyceae; order Sphaeropleales; family Hydrodictyaceae; genus Pseudopediastrum; species Pseudopediastrum boryanum. Next base: position 7,009,352 of record OY744504.1, on the reverse strand, counting down.
CAGCTGACGTGTCTGCTGCAGTTGCCCTCGTCTGCTGCTGCCAAACCACCAGAGCACCATGCAGCAACAGGGCCATCTTCACCACCCTTGTCAGCAGACTGATACCCTCAGGATTACCAACCTCCCTCTGAACACGGATCACGGCCTCCCGCACCTTCTCTGTGCTGTACCTGGTACTGTCAGGGAGGCTGCTGCTGCTGCTGCTGCTGCTGCTGCTGCTCCCCCTAGTGTCACCACACGTTCCCTTCTGCCGCGGCCCCCTTCTTGCTGCCACTGCTACTGTTACCCCCACCAGCTGTGCTGCTGCCACTGATACAGCCCTTGCAAGCCACAGGAGCAGCACCAGCTGTATGGTGCTCGCCGTTGCCATCATATCCTCTGAGAGGCCTACTCCCTCACGTATGATCCAATATTCCATATCCTGCCACTCTAGCTGCCCTGCAAACCAGCACAGTAGGTTCTCCAGAGCCAACAGCACCTGCGAACGCATGCAAGGACGCCAAAGATACCCGTTTCCCCCTGCACCTTCCCCCGAGTTCCCATCTGCCTGCAAAGCCCTTAGCTGCATAATGTAGCCCTTAATAGCAGAAGCAAAGGCTGAGGCATAGACCTTGTAGTGCTGCCAAGTAGCTAATAGCTGCGGGTGTCCCCTGCCTACTAACAGGTTCTCCAAGCACAATGAATAGAGGGGAAGGCAAGCGCTGGCCACGTCAGCAGCCAGGCCCCCACGGTAGGTCACTTCCACCATGTAGTAGTAGGCAAGAGGGTTGCATGCAGCTATACCTGCCATTACAGCAGGGTCCAGGTCTGCAAGCAAGACAGCAAGTGGAATCACAATAAGCATGTGGCTTGCAAGACTTATTCAGCAGTGCCAGATACGGCACAGGCTGTGACTCTGTGCTTCTTTAAGGCACCCACATTTTGCCTATTTACATTTCTTGTACAATTGATGCAACCCCATTTGCTGGCAGCACCACATGTCCATCACGACAAGAGCATAACTAAAAGAGACCAGAGGAACAGGAGGAGGCCACACCATGAGGCAGTTTCCTTCTACTACAATACTACCAGCAGTCCACAAGCATCTGCTCAATGAAATAAGCTAGATGTGTATACTATTAAACAATAATACCATTATACAATCTATGACGACCCTATTCTTGTATGTATTTGTTTCAGGACCTAGACATACATGACCATACAACCATACAAAGTGGGACAATGCACCAGCAAACAGCATTTGCAGTAAGCTGCCACGCTTACTTGACGTCTGTATATACGATACCAAGAATGTGACGCAAACTGGCCAATTCTCCTTATGCATGATCTGCTGTCAGTAGAGCAGCAGCTCCTCAGAGATCACGACTCACCGTCTAATGTATCCCCCGCTTCTGTTGATAGGGCACGGAAGATGGTGGCCACAAGCTTGTACACTCCCAGCACGTCCCGGCTGACCTCCCTCCCACTGGCCGTCATTTTCTGCTTGGTTGCCGCCATGTGCCGCAGACTTAGGTGCAACACATTTACGAGTAGCTGCCCCCGAGACTCCAGGAACTGCTTCCTTCCCGCACTACTGTCAGAAGCGATGATCGCAAAGCCGAGCGTCACTAAACCCTGTAAGACCTCCTCCACAGCACCTTGTATTCCCAGCAGTGCAACATAGTCTAGCATCAGCTGCAGCACTCCAGCTGAAACTGCCTCATAGGAAGACAGGCTCAGCCGCACCGGAGGGACCACAAGATCATGAACGTAGCCCGGTCGAAGCCAGAAGCTGAAGCCCCCTAAAGCGTACCTAAGGATATTGCCAAGGACATTGGCAGGAACCATATACTCTGGCAGCAGCAGAGTGCCTTGCACAGTGTGAGCGTAGCTGGGGTTAGGGCTTTTATCACGGACAAACTGCTTTAACATACCCACCAGGGCTCGTACAGCTCGTGGACCTCCAGCTACTGTTCTCACGAGTTCATGAACAGCAGGCATCTCCAACTGGTCGAACCGCATGGGAACCGCTGCGGCTTCAGGCACCCTTATACTGCTACTGCTGCTGCTGCTGGCTCCCACCTGACGCTCACATCCTCCATTGCTACTGCCCTGCAGGCTGCCTTGTTGTGCCGTTTGCTGTTGCTTCCTCTGTTGCTGCTTTGTTCCCTTCTGCTGCTGCTTTTTCTGCTTCTTTCTCTGCATGTGTTCCTTCTGCTGTGAGTAGCCGTCGCGCAGAACACCACAAACTGCTGCGAGCACCTGCAAAGCTGCATCTGCTACTGCTGGCGAGCTGAGCAGCTCCTCAACTGAAGCAGCAGCAGAGGGGCACTGGGCTACATGCGTAGGATACATAGCCAGAGTGCCAAAGATGCTAAGGACGTCAAGGCGAAACCGGCACACGAATATAAACACACTATTCTGATCATGAGCCAATGCTGCGGTCGGCCTAACAGGGGCAAGCGCGGTAATGTACTGCTCACTGATTGCCATTGCTTCCGTGTAGCAAGTAAGAATCACAGGGAGGTGATCCCATGCTGCTTCAGGAAAGACATTAGCATGGCTGGCGGTCAGTCGGATCATCCACGCCAGCCACTTCCATGTGACCTCCATGGCCAGCAGGCCCAGACGGCCCGGGCACAGCAACCACTTCAGTAAGCCCAGGCTGCTTCTGAGCCAGTCTGATATGGCAGGACAAGCAGGCGAACAGCAACAAGAGAAATTGATTAGACGGAGAACAAAAGCCGGAGCTGCTGCCGATACGTTTAAGTACAAAGCGAGCCACCAACGTTGGCAGCCTTGCCAGATTAAGATAGTGTTCCTGGAGCTGCATGCCAACTGCTGAGGCATTCTTCCAAGCTTCCAAGCTTAAGGACCTTTGCTAAAAGCTGTCCACACACCCGAGCATGTTGGTTATCATTTGTCTGGTGATTGGTCAGCGCATGAATCTTGCCACCCTAGCAAGACCACACCAGGCATACTGGAGCATGGGGTTCCTGTAGTCATGGGCTAGTCTGCAACAATACAGAATGCAGCAACCAGGTAATCATGTGATCTATTAATGGGCCAGCGGGGATCCGCAAAGCTGGGCATATGGAACTGTGCATCCCCTGCATATACATGTCCAAGCCCTGGAGCAGATGTTGTGCTGACCAAGCCTTTAAGCTCCTTGAGCACTGCCAACCTTGCGGGTCTCACTGCCAGATAAGCAGGGGCAATACAATATTAAGGTGCTTATTGCTTCGTTCCAATGATACACTGTGAACTACACGCATGTTCAGAAGCAGTTGGAATCATTTCAGATGCAAAAAAACCAATGCCTGCCGCAGTGTTGCAGGCAGCCATCAGGACAGCCTCCCAAAACTCATTGCCAGCAAATGCTAAGGAACATCTTGAGTGGTGCAGTGGTTACCTTCAGCTTCAAACAGCTGCGTCCAAAAGCTGTGGACCACCTCTTCATCCCTCGTATCCCATACTGCATCCAACAAAGCCCCCAGCAACCTCATGACCCTCAGCCAGTCAGAAGAGGATCCTGGCTGTAGCATCTGGGGTTGAGTGTGCCACTCCAGACATGGTTCTGCTTGGAGCACATGCAGCACCTTGGCCAGCAGGAACACTGACTGTGTCTGCACGGCTGCTTTTGCATCTGAAGAAGTCAGGCGGATTTCTGCTGAGGGGCCTGCCTTCAGTACAAGAAGCCCTCGTATGCTGCTCAGGAGGTGGGTTAAGGGCCCTTCTGCGACTGTTGTAGAGAGGCTGGTAGATCCTGCTATGAGAGCCTGGGCTTCAGGTGGCAACAACTTTGAGGCAAAAGCATGCCAGTTGATCTTGGCGGACATTTTGCAAATCGCTGCCCTACAGCAGCAAACGTGACGCGGATTAAGTCGTGTCTCACAGCTTATATGTGATCTGCAGCCATATGCCAGCCTACAAATGATAGAAACAGGTCCTGCTTCGGCGCCAGCCAGTCGACCGGGGGAGGACCTCACCTTTGGCTGGCATAGCGGTGTTGTCTCCGCAGGTACTAACGCAAGCCGACTGGAACCTGACTATAGGCGCAGCTACCGATCAGAGTTATGCCCACTCCCGTCCTTGTCTGGATGAAGTGGGTACCTACGAGGACCATGAATGGGAAGACAAAGAAGCGAGAGCACTTCGAGTATTCACGACAGAGAGCGCTGGAGCCTACTGCTTTGCATTTGAAATCAACCCAATCTGCGCCTGAAATTGCACCGGGTGGCTGTGTATGTCGCCTGATCGGCCCACAAGGTCACCAGCATATGATCTGCAGAAGTGACCGCCTAGCCATGGGTCGCAGTCATGAGCACACATATGGAAGGTTCCAGCGGATGCCTTTCGTTCTGTCCCAGGCAGCAAAACCTCTGTCCGGCTGAAGTGACCGTTGTCCCGCTTTCAACCGGTACATTAACACCCCGTGGAGCTATCGACCTGCCAAGGTTATGTAACCTTCTGGAACTCAGTATCATGGGTCGACGAGTGCCAATCAGGCTGTACCAAGCAAACGTTGGACGAATGTAAACCTATGGCTACCAAGCAAGACACGGCGATGACTTCACCCTCGAGACAGGAGGTGCCCACTCAGGGGCACTCAGGTCTATATATTCTGCCTCTCATCACTCGGCTGAATACTTCACTGATCAGCAATCGCGAGGTTTCTGCGGTAGAAGCGAGCGAGGCCCTCAGACACGGCAGACCTTGCAGACATGGCAAGCAATGCACCCATCTGGGTAAGACTTGAAGCAGATGGCTCTGTAGCAGATCTTCGACTCCAACGTATTCTGGCGTACCCTGATTCGTTCATAGCAGATATGGCTCGGCAGGCTTTGGAAGATGCAGATGCAGAAGGATCGTCACTGGTCTCCATCCGGCTAGACTGCAGCTCTGAAGTGCTGAGGGAAGTGGTCGAGTACATTAGGGCCTCGGACGGTCTCTACGAGTTCCCTGAAGACGCTAAGTTGCGCGCCAGAGTGCGCATACAGCTGGACTTCCTGGGGCTCAACCAAAGCTCTTCAGCTCAAGAGACCCTAATCATCCTAGATCCCACTGGTGGGCGTGGCACTGGCCTTCCTCAGCTCTTCAAGTATCAGCTGGACCCATCAACAACGCTGCCATCAGTAAAGATGTCCTCTGGCCTACCTTCTCCAGCAAGACAGCACACAGCAACAGTGTGCCAGCATGTTTATGGAGGCAAACGCCTTCCCTGTCAAGTAGAGTGGATGATGACGAAGGCAGTAAAAGACTCAGGTATGTGTGCAGCAGTGACGATAGACCTTCTTGCACAACCAGATGCTTTTGGGTACGATCGACATGTTGCGAATGGCAGTTAGACAACAGATACTCTATGGCATCTCACCATGGGCACCCAGTGGTAGTGGCTGTCAATGGATATGTTATCTGCACATCGAGAGTAGGTGCTGGTTATTAGCTTCTGGCACCTCTCCTCGCCTTAAGCTGCTGGTGCCGGAGCACATCCATGTCATATAGAGCAGCAAACACATTATTTCTGGATGACTAGAGCTCTCTATCCCATGATGCAACAGGGTAGGCTGCGATGGTTCTGTCCATTGACACAACAGTATCTACTCTTATACCATCATGTACCATGCTTAGGAGTAGTTGGGCTGTCTCCCATGTTCGTGCAGGTCTTCCACACTCGTGCAGGAATGGTCTCATCATGGTACCTGCAGTTCAGGTTCAAACAGACTTCTACACATGCACAACTTGCCCTAACAGCCCCTCGTACCATGTGGACCCAGACACCCTTGCAGCAACCCCCATCCAGAGCCCTGCTGGGATTGCTGAACCAGCATGTTTGACCAGCTGCGGTGGTGTGGCTCACTTCATCAAAGGATCCAGAGGACACGAGGCCCTTGCGGTGCAGAGTTACAACTTTGAACGAGACCATTGGCTGGTGCAGGCAGCTTCTGGCCCATCGCCGGCGGATGCTCGTGAAGTGTACTTCACTGCTGTAACTGGCATGGAGGAGAAGAGCTGCATTGTGGGATTCGTGCGGGGTGACAAGCCATGGTCGTTTGACACTCGCTCCAAAGGCTGGTCAGCAATTGGGACAAATAGCACTTGGGGGGGGGGAGCATGGCAATTAGTGTGACACCCATCAGCACAGACCAGGTGTTTCTGCTTACTGATGCTGGCTGCCGGATTCTGGACCTGCGCAACAATCAGCTGCAGGTGGTCCCATTTGGTCACAGGGGCAGCGTACCTGGGTTGGAACGTTATGGCGCTGTTGCTACACTTGAAGGCAAGGTGTTGCTCATGGGACGCACGCCTGTCCCATACCTCTATGACCCAGCATCAGGAGCTTGGCAGCAGCTACGGTGTGGCCCGATTGGCCCTCATGTTCCAAGAATTAACCGTAGCACGTCAGGCCGGAGCCTGTCTGCTGTGGTCAGCCTACCAGCATTCTGATACTACCTGCCCTGTAGTAGTGTCTCATGTAGGCTGCTGGATGGTCATAGTGTGGACAGCATAGGTGGCTTTGCACCCTGCAGTCGCCCAACCAGATCGCCGTAGCTTTTCTTCTTCTTCTTTTTCTTCTTCTAGGTTGTGGAAAGCATAGGCAGCAGTGTTCCTCAGTGTGGCTTCATTTGAAGGTACAGCCAGGCTTAGCCCCCTGTTGGGCTGCTCATACCAGTTTATCTCGCTATCAAACAGGAACATCTTCTGGTATTAACTCCCCAAGTGCAATGCATTGGATAGTGCTGCATTGGGGGCCATGTGGTTAAGTAGTGTCCTCACTTTTGAGTTACTAAACCCTTGTTGAGGTGGTTAGAAATTGTCTTATAGTGGTCAGCAGGGCACAAAAGGGTAAATGTTGTTGCCATTATGGTGGAGCATGCATTCGCTCCAGGCAGATGTTCTCTTTGGGCAGTTGGTGCATGCTGGTATGGGTGAAGAAACAGGGGCTTTTGGCAATTTGTGCTGAGTGTGATAGGCCCACTACCGTTTGGAACTTACAACACATCAGCGGGTGGGTAACTGTGGTGGATGCGGTCGTGACCAAGCCTGTGGGTCGAGTTGAAGCTCCTTTGTTGATGATGAGGCACATTGTTTGTTCATGTGTGAACACCCCACGATTGCATACATCCCTCTGTAGCTGAGACATTTGCATGGTTCTTGTACATCTCCAGCCCGTGGTACTCGTCATTGTTGGCTCGGCCATGCCATTGCAACCGATGGAGGAGTGCGGGGTGGTGTTCTTGATCATGGGCTCTGTCTTGGCTGGATACATGTCAGTTTCGGTATCAGTACTGCTTGGTTGGTTGTCTGGAAGCCATACATTGTGTTTGATCCATCAATGGCGTGTTTAGTCGTTTCGACTTACCAGTCCTTTTGCGGCTGCCGCACTTTCAATTCTTGTTTGTTTGTTAGTAAGAGAGACCACTGCACAGCCAGTTTATTTGTTTGTGACGTTTAACAGTGGTACGGTATAAGTCCAGTGAAGACTGGTGAAGGCTTAAACACATGCGGGCAATCTATGGTGTACTTATGCTCTCATCTCAGCACGGGACTACTAAGCAGTTCATAGTTCAGTTCAGTGCCACTCTATGGGCAACAGGCCTGCAACTCATCACCTGGTCAGCCGTGACGTATCCTGAATATGAACGCATGACATTACAAGTGCTAACCCCAGCCGTTCGGCCAGGCCCCCAGGAATCTTGCCTAACAGCGGAGCACGGCGGCTGCTAGAAATTGATGGGACGCATGTGACACGTTGCCCTGTGCCCGAAGAACAATCCTACCACTAAACATGACAAGTATAAGTAAATCTCTTCTTCGTAGATACCGGTACACTGTAGATACACTGTTGCGGACAAAATCATTTCAACACCAGCGGCCCACATCAATCTCAATGTTATAGATGCGTGCCGGGCACCAGCATCATCATCTACAGGGAAAGGATGCCTGCCGCCTGCATGCAGTGGCTTGAAATAAGTTCACCAAAACGAGGCTGATTATGCAGAACACCAGGCAGGACCCAACATCAGGCTCTGTCTACGGGCCATCATCAGGAAAATCACTACGCACATCTCCTTTTATCTTTCCTTTCACATCCTACGCCATGCGGCACTGCACTGCTGCAGCCGCCCCCTGCCTGCAGTCTCAGAACTACACTACCCACTGCAGAAACATGGGTGCTACGGTATTACCCCTAATGCCCTGATTCTCACCCATCAAGCGAGCCAGAAGGATCAGCAGGGCCCCTTCATCCGCAGTGACCTGCAGCTGCTACACCCAAACAACTGAGAAGCCCTGCAGGGTTAGCTCTAGACACTCCCAACAACTGAGAAGCCCTGCAGGGTTAGCTCTAGACACTCCCAGAGCAGATCATGTGGGTTCATTCTGGCTGTGTTCAACTAGGAGGCGCTGCACCCCCAGCAGGCCCTCCTCCCCACATCTCCCACCCTCCACCCAACCCGCCCAGGCCTTCCACACCCACACCTCTTGGCTGCTGCTGCACCTGCTGTGGCTGCTGCTCCGGCTCCTGCTGAGCACCTGCTGCCCCTTTCCCACCTCCTAACAGCTCCATCAGCTGGCCTAAACCGCCGTCCAGCAGGAGCACCACCCCCTGGTTCACCAGCGCATCCAGCAAGAAGTGTGAGATAAATGCGGCACGTCCAGCACGCCCGTCGCAGAAGAATGACGCAATCACGGCCGCGCCGATGGCAGACACTGTCCATGAGGCCGTGCAGCGCAATGTATGGCGTCCTACATGGCCTAGGAAAACAGCTGAGGCCTTGTCCACAGGCACATGATGTTTCTGGGTGGCTTTGATTGCGTCCACCAGCTCATAGAGGCAGGAGACGGTCCAGTCAGCAGCATAGAGGAGGAAGGTGCAGCGGCTGATGGTCCGGATGTACATGGGGATGAACTGGTGAAAGCTGTAGTGCTCGTACCATGTTGCTTTGCGGGTGATAGAGGCCCTGCAGCAGCAGCAGCAGCAGCAGCAGGGGCAGCAACAGGAAAGGGCAGGTGCTCAGGCACATCCATCACTAGACACAGGGAGACCAAGCAGGTTGTTAAGTGCAAGTAACTGCTGAATCATGAGGTCCGCTTGCGAATAGCTTGAGAAGAGAGACAAATCATTGGTCTAAAGGGCTGCACATCATATGTGTATTTTGCTTTGGTCCTGCCCTCATCCTTATCCAGCTGCAGCGCTTCCCTCCTGGCTTCCATGAGCTAATGTTTGGCTTACTTCACCTGGCCGCTTGAAGCTTCATACTGCACTCTATATAAACCTTACTTCGAAACCTCATGCAGCCCACCGCCTGTGGATTTTGTCTGAGGTTCATTGCCCCTCTTCTACCGCTCCGCCATCACTTCTGCCGTTATTCCCTGCCCCCTGCTTCCTTCACAACAGTAGTCCTCACCTTGTCTTACCACCACCTAGTGCCAATGCTGAATGTATACCTACAGCAGAAGGCCCCGCCCTTCTCCCTCTGCTGTCCTGCAGCTGACAGCTCAGGTACTTTCAGAAGCAGATGCCAGCTACCCCTCGCCTGCCATACCCATATTCTGTCTCTTGCCCCACAACCAGTTCTAACACCTTTCTGCTGGCACGCCCTTACACATGGTGCTCCTTGCTCCCGTTCTCGCGTCCACACCAACCACTCAACTGCCTCCCCCCCCCCCCGCCCCCCCACACAACGCCCTTACCTCCAGTCCTTGAGTGTCTTCCATGCTGTCCTAGGGCTGGTATGTGCTGCTACTGCATGTTCATAGATGCGCCTCACACAGGTGGTGAGCAGCTCCCTCCAGGTGTTCCACACGGCCTTACGAATCATGGGATCCAGCTCAGGGAAGGAGGGGGCTTTCACCGCCTCAGGGGGAAGGTTCTGTGGGAGACAGCAACAGCAAGCCGATCATGTTGGCCCATCCTGCTGGGGATGCATGTGAGGTAATCTACTACAATAATGAATCATTTCACACATTGCGGCATCTGCAGTACATGATGCAACTGACGAATACATCTGCCTTTGTCTAAACCATCATGCTGTCTACACAACTAAGGCGTTTAAAAAGAAATGCAAGAACTACACCAATATGTAGCCTGACTTTGACAGAAATAGCGAGAGGCAAGTCCTTGAGCTGGATCCTTGAGGACCTCCCCAGGCCAAATGGCCTGAGTCATGCCTTCAAGCAATAACCCTGCCTCCTATGAGCAGCTGAGAAGAAGTTTTAAGGAGGAGCACAGGATGACAATCCATGCAGGAGAGCTCCTTTCTCCCACCCCTCTGCAGAAGGATACCAGAACATACTTCACATGCACAAAGCCCAGCTGCTCTGCACCCAGGACGAACCTGTTGCAGCTTCTGATAAAGCATTTGCCAGATGCTGACAGGTCAGATCTTCCTACCTGCTGTATGGCACGCTCCTCTGCTTCCAGGGCCTCCCAAACCCAGATGTTGGTGTTGATCAAAGCAACCAGCCCCAAGCTGCATGGCAGACAGAAGCGGGAGGCCTCAGGCTCGTGTGCATGATACATGACATATCTCGCTAAACAGCTCAGTCTTGATTAAGTGCTACTGCTGGCATCACTGCTGGGGCTGTGATGAACCATTGTTGTGACACACGTTACTGCCAAACTGCTCCTTGCACGGCTGGAGATCGTATAAGATGCAGTGTGGCAATGTGTTGCAGCTGCAAAGGGTGCCACCTAGATACGCAATCCGAGGACTCAATGAGACGCAGGAATGAGCACCAAGACACTCAAGTACTTACTTCTTCAGGTAGGTCTTGATGACGTTCCATGGCAGGAAAGTTGACTGGATGCTAGGAAGCCTGACGGTGTGGTAGGACTGCATGACGGAGCAGGACGATCAGCTTGTAGAACAGAAGTCGAGAGCAACGAAAGAACGTAAGGCTGTTGCAATCTGCCAAGGAAGAGGGAAGTACCTTGTAAACGGTTGGGTCTGCAGCAACATCATACCCTAGTGGGCATCGACTGGTATCTTCCCTACCCAGCGGCGGTTTTATTTCCCAAGCATATGCTACAAACGGGTTGCCAGCTTTGGGCAGAGGGATGCAGGCAGCTGCTTGTCGGGCAGCAAGTACAGCATCGGGCAGGTGGTTGAGGAAAATGTCCTCGCTAATGAGGGCAGGGCAAGCAGCCAAGCCTATTCCAAGGCCCAAGCCGATGCCCACGCCCATGACTGATGTCCGCTGCTAAATACGTTGCTATGCGCGTATAGATAGGACACTCAGTAACCCCAATCTTGGGGAAGGCCCATGAGCACCTGCTCCGTTCTTTATTTCGGGATCCTTAGTCCGGCTTCTCACTATAGTTCGTTACTGTATCGGGACATCTGCAACCCAGCTACCTCCGTCCTTGCAAAGCAGGTATGTCCTGCACAGATCGTCGGATGTCGTGTTTCTCGAGCACCTGTTTTGCATTGATGATATAGAAGAGGCAGCTGCGCATATGTTCTCTTGCCTGACCGGAACACGTTAACTGGCATCCTAGCTTTGCACCTGCGGCACAGCTTGGTAGGAGTGACACTAGTACATCCTCACACTTGAACTCAGGTGACCGTCAGACCAGGTGAAGGTTGGCCTGCATAGCTAGTTCTGTGTTCTCATGCCTCACCCCCTAATGCCCAGCCTATCCTTCAACGAGAGACTGTGGGGCGAGAGGCAGGGTCCAAAGCGAACAGTGCCATGGCTTCACCAAGCATTTACACTGGTCTACATACATCTACAGAATCTAAGACTATCGCGTAATATGGAGCCTTATACGGGCCCCAAGGTTTTTGCCCCTGCAGCTAGAAACCATGAGCACAACAGAGATGCCATAGCAAAAAGTGCCAGACATGAGGTCCAGCACCCCAGAACCTCCCCTGCCCCAATGGGGGTAAGATCCTACCTCCTACTTAAAATGAAGGAGGGCTTGTAAGCTCAGGCGCGAGCAATTACCCGCACTACCAGCCGAACCTCGCTGGATGAGGATTTCTATCACCATCTGTGAGGAGTCATCAGTGAGTGGGTTGCCTAGACCTCTGGCAGCAAGGTAGCACTATCCAACCCTACAAGAACAGCAGTAGAGTGTCACAGCAGGAACCAATAGGGCCCACCACTACCAGGGCAGCTGGCTATACCGGGAATCTAATGATCCTGGACCGTACCAGACACTGACAAGATATTGATACAGTGATGCATGCTGCCACTCAAAAGCACAATGGCGCTTGCAAGTAATTGATTTCCAATCATGCAAGGCCTTGCAGGTGCCAGCTGCTGCAAAAAGCAGCCTGGACATATGCAGCACGTTCAGTCGTGAACATCATGAATGAGATAGATCAGCATTTACTGGAACATACCATAAGAGACAGATCATTTCACAGCTTTCGGGCCGTGCAGCACCCGCCACATGACTCCAACCAGTTTGCTAGTGTGTGTGAACATATTTTGCATGAAAACTTGCAAGAAGATGACAGTAAGAAGGTGCACACCAATTATGCCAGGGACACGTACATAAACAGCACATCACCCATCCAACCAGCAGTGGCACATGCATCCCTACAACCCAGAACATCCAAAAGATTTGGAGCCAATTCACATTATTGTGTTGCAGCATCTTGACAGGCACCCATACCAGCATTGCTTGCACCGCCACAGCCTACAGCCTACCACCTGGGCCTCTTCCTACTGCCCCCTTGCCTCTGCTGCAGAATCAGGTTCAGCTGCGCATACCGCTGCTCAGGTTGGTTAGTGACAATCCCATTGGATACTGCTGCTGGCCCCAGCTGAGACTCCGCGTGCACTGTACTGAGCTGCTTTGCTCGCTGCTGTAGCTCCTGCTGTGGCTGAAGGTGCACTACATGCTGCTGCTGTACTCCCAGTGGGTTGCTGCCTCTGTAAGATCCCTTGGCAGTGGCAGCAAGGACCGGCAGCCCTGTAGCTGATGCAGCAGACCCTCCCACGAATGAAGTACCTCCTGCACCTGGCTTTCCTGGCACTTCCTTGACCCGCTTCCTGCTACCCGGATTCTCCTTTTGCTGCGGCCGCTGCTGCACTTGCTGTGACCTGGCTGGCTTCCCTGCTATGTCAAGGTGAGCCCACTCGCTGCTTGCGCTGCTGCTGCTATCTCCTTGCCTTCCTCCAGCTGCTGCTCTGATCCTTCCCTAGCCCGCTTCCTGCTACCCTGCTTTCCCCCCTGCTTTTGCTGTGACCCAGGTTGCTCCCCTGCCATAGCAAGGCAAACCCCAATTGCTGCCTGCGCTGCTGCTGCTGTCTCCTTGGATTTCTTCAGCTCGTGCTCTGCTGCTTTAAGCATCTGCTTTGCTGCTTTGCGCTCTGGCTTAGATGCTCCAGCTGCTGCTTCGCGAGCGTCCCGAGCAATCTGTAGCTGGTGCTGAGCAGCAGCAAGGGCAGCAGCTGCAACAGCAAAGGCGGGCAGCTTCTGCTGCTGTTGGAGGGCTTTGACTTTCTTGCCTGGCTTGTGCCCTCCCTCTTGGCTGCTCTGCTGCTGCTGCTTCCTATGGAGGTGCTGGCTGGTGCAATCCGCTTTCACAGGGGGTGGGGCCATCACGCTGCATACTGCTGGTATAGGGGCTAAGGGTTGCACTCCTTGCAGCTTCTGCTCTGCTTGTTGCTGCTGCTGTTGAGGGGTGATGGGCTGGTTACGCTCAAGGAGGAAAGCTGTAATCAGGCAGCCTACCCCAGCTGTTAGCTCCTGCAACTGCAACTGCAACTGCTGCAGGTTGAAAGTTGCCCAGCAATCCATGTTGAGCTTATGTGTAGCTGCTGCAGCGGGGTCACAGGCATGCAGATACAGCTGTGCAAGGTCATACTGGAGAGCAGCTTCCTCTTCTGTCTCGAAAGTCCCCAAAGCAACCTGAACTCCACCGCTGGTTGTTTGTGCCCTCCAGCGTGCATAGTTACTGGACACCCCATGGAACCGAGACGATTTGCCTGTTTTGGTGGGGGGCCGCAATTTCTTGAGAGCCTCCAGGACCTGTTCGTCACTGTATATGCCCGGCGGAGAGTTGGTGCGAACATTGCCCCGCTCCCACAGAGCCAGAACTGCAAGATCGTACGCAGCGGCAGCTTCCTCAGCCACTGCATAAGATCCTACGTTGTATCTTATGCCATCTGGGCCCCTGGCCTGCACTTGATAATTTGACCGGCCAGCTTGCGGCCAAACTCCAATGTAACTGTGTACTTGAGATGGCATAGGGTGGCTGACTTCCTACGGTCGTAATCCCGGGACTTAAAGAATGATTCGATACCTGACTTGGCACTGACAAAGCAGGCTGCAGCTTGCAACCGGCGGATGTCTGAAAGGGGTTGCGACAGTATGTAAATCTCCCTTTACATAAGGGTGGGTAGGGCAGAGCAGAAACCTGGGGCCCTTGGTACAATTTAATGGTTTGTTAAAGATGATTCATTCACAGAGTTCATTCGTTCTAAGTTCATCAATTGACGGATAAATTTTGAAAGACGGTCTCGGAGCAGTTGACACAGTTGAGTTACACCAGTGACGGCCTCGCTGTCTGCCCGGGTCAGCCGAGGTCGATCTTGTCGCGCAACTCATGTCGACGAGATAGCTGCAGAGCCTTGATGTTTGGAAACTACTGGCCTTCTTAGAAACTGCATTTAAATCTTTGTGCCCAGCCCAGAGCGTTGTTGCCCTGATCCTTCTTCCTTGACAACGAGCGTCTGAGCAGCATAGGGCGCAATGCGCGGCCCAGCTGTCATATACGTCGGTAACCTGCCCGACAAGGTTCGAGAACAAGATTTGCTAGAGGTTTTTGAGAAGGTACCACAAGGTTCAAGTGCACGACGAAGGGTCCCTGGCATACTAGGTACGGCTTTGAGCTTCCTGATCGTTCGCAGTATGGACGCATCCGTGCTGTGGATATCAAGATGCCCCCAAGACCGCCACCATTTGCGTTCGTCGAGTTCGAAGAACCCAGGTGCGTCAAGTGAGGAGCCGTGGAACGGCTAATCTTTGGTCGGAGCTAAAGAATCTGACATTTCTTCAGGGATGCTGAAGATGCCGCCCATGGACGGGATGGATATGAAATGTTGGGTTCCAAGCTTCGCGTTGAGTTGGCCAAGGGCGGCAACCCTCGTGCTCGAGGGCAGATGCGGGGGCCTGTGTCAGCCAGGCGGACTGGCACAGGGTACAGGGTACAGATCAAGAATCTGCCTCCATCAGCCAGTTGGCAAGACTTGAAGGTATGCAGCTTGTGGCAGCATGGACACTGATGTCAGAAGACTCGGTTCTGTCTAGGCCCTGGCCCTGTCGAGCTAGGTCAAAGTGGGATCCATTAGAAGCAGCCTTGCAGCTCCTGAATTGGTGTCAGGTTAGCTCCAATTGCATGGCAGCGTATTTTGTCCACATTCGGTCATGTTCTTTGAGTAGCTGTCATGGGATAGTGGGATCTTGGAATGTAGGGATGTAATCACATCACAAGCATGAACAGCTTCTGGTCCTCTTCCGTAGGTTTTGATGGGTTAGATGCCTTCCTCAAATGTGCTTGATGCATCTTCCTCAAGTGTGCTTTAAGTGCTGCTGCGTACTTCTGAACTGCCGGCATGGTGACAGAGAGGTGCAGCACCTACTAGTGCATGCAGGATGCAGATTAAGGCTCCCTGCATTCACAGGATGGTTTGCTTTCCCTTGGTTTAAAGACTGTCTTGGGTGACTGCTCCAAAGAATTGATACGCTTTCTGGCTGGCTTCGCAGTCCTTGCGGTCAAGGGCATGCTTCACTGGTGTTTACTGAATAGAGTGCTTCAGCCAATGCTCATGTCCTGCACGGCCTTCTTCCTTACGCTGCCTACTTTCTGTCTTTCTGAATGTGTCTTTCCAGGACTTTTTCCGCCAACTCGTGAAGCCATCCTTCACAGAAGTCTACAGAGAGGCGGGTGCTGCAGTCGGGGTCGCGGAGTTCGACACGTACGATGACATGCGCTATGCCATTGACAAGCTAGATCGGTCAGAGTTCAAGAACCCCTTTGAGAAGACTACTATCCGCATTTATGAAGACGATGGCCGGGGCGGTGGTGGTGGTGGTGGTGGTTATCGGGGTGGCGGTGGCTATGGCGGGGGTGGCGGTGGTTATGGGGGAGGGTATGGTGGGGGTGGGTACGGCGGGGGTGGTGGTTATGGGGGTGGTGGTGGCTATGGTGGCCGAGGCGGATATGAGAGGGACGATGAGAGAGATAGGGGTCGGGAGAGGGACAGGCGCCGGAGCTACAGCAGAAGCCGGTCACGGAGCCGCAGCAAGAGCAGGAGCCGTTCACGCAGCAGGTGAGGTGCCTCTGGGCTGGGTTGGGAATCAAAAATGCAGGTGCTAGGGGGAATTGCATGGCTACTGCATTGGATTCAATGGCTCAGCACAGGGCCATTGTGTGTTGCTTATTGCTTATAACTTGGTTACGAGACATGGCCGACTCATCAATCCGTTTGTCAGGATCATCTGATGTATCTAATCCATCACATTCATAGGACATATATGGTCTGCTGCTCATTTTGGAGTTACTTTCGAGGGCAAGAGGGGGTCAGGGGGGGGGGGAGGATGGGGGAGTGCATTAGTGTCTCCTTTTCAATCTAAATATCCCAGCTATTTTTGTTGAGGCGCTGGTGAGGTGAGCTGGTGGTGGTGGAGTAATGTGAAGCTTGTGGCTGGAGGTGTCAAGTAGCTTGGGGGGCAGATCAGCGCTGGTCGGTAGGCTAGAGGTCAAGAAGGGCTGTTTGAGGAGCTGCCCAAGCAGAACACAGCATGTACCCCTCAGCAAGCTCAGGACCTCAGTATATGAAACATGTTGCTGGTTGGAGCCTGGTGCTGGTTGGCTGCTGGACCTTTGATGCTTGTATCCCTTAGCTGGTAGCTTCTAGGAGGTGGAGCTTTGGGCTGTGGGCTGGATGGAGTAACACATTGTTTGTGGAGGGCTGCTGGACAAGGGCTTTGCTTGGATGCTTGCTGAGCTGGGCTGCTGCTGGTGGTGTGGGGGCTCTTGCTGGTCTCGCTGGTAGCACAGGAGCTCTCCAGGTATTCTGCTTGTTGCTGATATGACCGCCAAAAGCATGCTGTACTTGCATACAATGATGCCTGCTTGTGTCTTGGAAAAGAAGTAAGGTGTGCAACCTGAGCCACCATGTGTGATCAAGCTGACAAGGAGGACAGCTTGCATAGCATCTTGCGTTCCTGCGTGTGGCAGGCGGCCCAGGTCCTGTGGGAAGGGGGGTTGTGCATGCATGGTTCTACCGTAATACGCGTCCCTTGCTGTACTGGAAACGTTTTTTGGTGCTGGATGGTTGGTGGCAGTTGCAATGATTGCAGCCCTTGTCGGTGGAAATGTGTTACATGAGATCACTTTAGCGTTCTTTTGCAGTGGTGTTCTAGCACCTGTTTCAGTTGGCATTTGTGAAAGAGTCCTTCATGAGCTCCCCGCTGGGCTGCATCCAGGGGAAGTTACGCTTGTCTGAACAATTATCTTAAGCATGTGTTCCTGTCATTCCTGCCCTGCTGCTTGCAGATCACGAAGTGCTGCCAGGAGCTGAAGGCATCAACGTCTTCAACATGCTGCACAGATAGGACATCGGGGCGTTTTTAGCATCACTAGATGCTGTGGACAGCCGTGTACATCTGTAAGGGCAGATCAAGGGCAAGATTGTGTTCTAACTTGATGTAGCCCAGGTCGGTAATAGAGGGTTGACTCTGGTAGTGTGTAAGATGCTGACGTAGCCTGCCTGGTTTGTCAAATGACGTTGCCTGCAGGTTTTGAGAATTTCAGAGTATATGGGGCATGTTTATATGAGCTAAAGGTGTGATGCCCGTTGTTCTGCTGTAGCCTTTGGCTGGTTCTGTGTACAAACAGGGTCGAATTGGGTTTGTACCAGAACTACGTTACTACTCAGTGATGCCTCATTCACTGTTCTAACCTAGAAATTGACAGCAAGGCCTGAGATATACTTGGTTGTGGAGGACGGCCTATCTGTGTTGATTGGTTCATGTTTGATATATCTAACATGAAGGATAAATGAAGAGTTGAGACTGGAAATGCAGGTTTGGCTGAAGCGCTGCTGATGCATGTTGTTGAGGCACGCCTCATCTTGCTAACGATTACGATTACGATTACATCATGGCCCACAAAGGGGGCGCCCGTACGGAGCCAACCTAGGCTCCATGGGCAGAAATACTGGAACCTGGTCCATCAGAAGTGAGTGTCTCAGCAATATCACCTCTTGGTCCAGAAGAAAAGGTATCGAAAATACGACCTTGCCATTCATCCCCGAATAATGACAAATCAAAGTAAGGATTATAGTCCTCACATTCCTCCGACCTCCGAAATTCCATGCATTCATAAACAAACTTTGCAACTTGGAAACTTGGCTCTTGGTCCATGAACAATCTCACGTTGTCTGAATTATGCTTCATTGTACTAGAAGCTTCCTGGCAACCTCCAAACTGTGCAAACAAAACGGTATTATACTTCTCACGAATTCTATCATATGCTGGGCATTCAAAAAGAAAGTGTACCTCGTCCTCAACCACTGTGCAAGAACATTTTGAACATACACGATGCTGCCTTGGCAGTTTGGGACGAGCCCACCTCCCAGTTTCAATAGCAAGATGGTGTGCACCAGTACGAAACCGCATTAACTGTTTCACATAAGTAAACGGGATACCTGATGTGTGCCTGATATACCTTGGCATACCCTGAGGATAGCCAGCCTCTAACTCCTCCTGAGGGATGTCTCCCGTCATAAACCACGAATGATATGTGGAAAGCTTGATCAAATTTGAGCTGACAGATTGCCTGGGGTTTGCATATGCGGCCACCTTGTCCCATGGCTCTTGCAACATGGTATCCCAAGTACCCCACACTTTAAGCCATGGAATAGCTGCAAGTTTATCATTGTCCGGCTCAGCTAGGCCATTTGTTGCCAGAAACTCTGCAATGGTCCCATCTGCGTCTCTACCCTGAGAAAGAGAGCGTACTGTATGCATAAACCGTCCAGCCCAGCTCTTAGGAGCAGAACCAACCCCCTCGCCTGCGTAAGATGCCAAAGATTCACGCACAGCCATGCCCAATAGGCTATCAGAGGGCACTTTGCCAAGCCTACGCCATAGATCAATAGAGGCTCGTAACCAACCCTTTGCCACTGGATTCATGCACATCTCCTTATGCACCACAGTTGTTGGCACAGACTTCCTTAACTTCCCCAGCTGCCTTAAAAATATGCTTTGAATCTTTTGAAGCTCATTGTCCCATAGCTTGTCCAGCGTATCACAAGAGAACAGCAGATCCGGTCCCCATACCTCACTACAATACTCCATGATTGGCACAACCAGGCAAGAGAACATCCGTAACTTGATAGAAATATCAGTGATCCCTGCTAGCTTAAATCTTGGGAACAGAGCCCACATTGCTTTACGAGCCGCCGTGGCCAGAGATTCAATAGCGCATGACATACCTTTTGTCTCATGCAGAATAATGCCCAGGTAACGGAACTCAACGGAGCGTTGGACAGTCTCCCCGTTGTATAGCCATTGGTCAGGCACCTCTGGGGTATTGGCCTTGCGAAACACCACAATTTCTGTTTTGCGGACATTTACCTCCATACCTTTAGCTGAGCAAAACTGGTGTAAAACATCCAGCATCTGTTGCAACTCCATAGGATTGTGTGTCAATGAGCAAGGCATTAAACTGCTTGGCTTGCTGTTGACTGGGTCAACTGGTCAGCACATGGCAAGTCGAAATGGGCTGGCCTGACATACATTGGCTAGCAAGGGATCTAGGGTGGGCTGGTGGCAGCCATCGTGTCAGTTTTGGACAGGAACTTGAGTATGCCGTTGGAGCCTAAGTTGGCTCCTTGTGGGTGGCGCTGCCCCCACCGGCGCTCCGCTTTGACGGGGCCATTTGGTAATTGGTAATTGATATCGGAAATATCAGATTTAAGTGCCGCAAAAGCAGCCTCCTTGGCCTCCTCACAACTCATGCTGGGATCCCTTCGCCATGTGATGCTAGAGGTGGGATTAAAGTATACCGAAGCCAGAGAGAACTTGTTGCCTAGCAACTCTACCTCAACCCAAGTGGCATGCTTTGTATGCTTGATCAGCCTGCTGCACACAAACTTTTTCACAAGTACACATATACCCTCACCCTTGCCTGCCCCCCTTGGGGGATCCCCACGATTTCCCTTGCTCACAGACTGATCATTGAAATATACGTTGAACCCAAGATGCTCTAAGAGTTCTGAAAGCTCCTCACTCCTACCCCACTCTTGACACAATATGACATCATAATATTGTAAGATATTCTCCCATATGACAATCTTATCCTCTGTCAGTACCGCAAGGTTCCAACTAAGAACCTTCAAATAGCCCAATTGCCCAGGTTGGCCCCCAGACCCCTAGGCCTGAACCCCTCCGCTTCCTGTTGCAGCATCCTCCCTCCTCACCCGGTCCACAGTCCAGACGTCCTTGCCCATGCGTGCAGTGGCGAAGTTCCAGAACGGCCACCTGTTAGTGGTCTCCTTGTACCTGTGGGCTGCTACCTTGAAAGACCTAACCTAAGCTTGCTGAATGGTTCATGCTGTTGCCACTGTAAATATTGGAAGCTATATGATGGTATTGGCTCAGGCCATGTACGTCTGCGTCGAAGTCTCTCTTAACAAATGGCTTTGCTATGCGCAGCTTGAATGCAATATCGAGCCGGCGGTTCGCCCCTCGACTATCAGTAAACTAAAACTCTCACTTGTCAGATACAGCGGCCTACTCACTGGTCTACTCACTGGTGGGCCTACTGGATACCTGGTAGCAAAGTTTGCAGCACTAAGCGAATCGGTCAAGCTGGCAAGGTTTGCTCAAGAGCATTATCTGATTGATGCCGTCGACTCAGTCGAATAGGATCAGTGACTGCTGGCCCATGGACCACACCCAGCAGTCTGTACATGCGGTTTCGACGTTGACAACAACGGCCTCAGTTACCTTCGGGTGCTCGTGAGCTTAGGCAGAAGGCACCTTTCAAGCATAATCATGAATTGCGACCTCATTTACTATATCAATACATTGCAGGGTAATCTGAAAGAGCCTTTAGCATGCCCGATGGATTGCCACTCCGCAGCCGGTACCGTA
Source organism: Pseudopediastrum boryanum (assembly GCA_963556185.1). Classification (NCBI taxonomy): domain Eukaryota; kingdom Viridiplantae; phylum Chlorophyta; class Chlorophyceae; order Sphaeropleales; family Hydrodictyaceae; genus Pseudopediastrum; species Pseudopediastrum boryanum. The sequence continues at coordinate 6,988,246 of OY744504.1, read as the reverse complement.
GGCCTATTCAGATTGAGACCGTCCGACTCAAACTTCATGCCGCTGTAATTCAATACAGGTCATATGAAGTCAGCATGACTGTGCTTGGACTAGTGCAGAGCTGTACAGTACCTGACGGCAAACAAGTGATACAGTGCCGATAGCGGACCGACCAACTATCCAACTCTTCATCACAGCAGGAGCCGCAGAATGCCACTGTGACTGATTTAAAATTAGAGTCGACTTAAATTAGAGTTGCACTGTGTACAATACCACTTGCAGAAACATAATATCGTACTGTTTGTGAAGGAGTGATTGTGACAGCAAGCAAGCTGCAGAGCAGTGCACACAATAATTATCCACTTGCCCCAACTTCATGCCACATTCTTGACCACACACCGCAGGTGCAGCTTGCCATCTGGCTGCACAAAATGCTGCCAAGCAGCTGCATCCCAGCGGCCTGGACGCTTCAGCAGCACCTCAAAGAAGTCCACGAACCCAGTACTGCTCCCCCTGTTCTTCACCCAAGTGCCTGCAGGCAAGCCCCTCTGCTTCCACCCCTCCCCATCCCCATCTCCTGCCACCCCTGCTGCAACAGCCCCCATCTCGCTACTCACAGCTGCAATGTGACCCACCCCAGCAGCCTGACTGCCTCTCAGGCCCCTCCCCTGGCCAGCATGCCCTTCACTCTCCTCCTGCTCATCTTCCTCCTCACCTTCACTAGCACTGATGGCCTCCCTCCGCCTCCGCCTCCTGCGCAGCACCTGCACTACTGGGCTGGGGCTGCTGCCACTGTCACTATCATCACCAGCAGCAGCACCTATCTCCCCTTGACCATGCCGGACAGCATGCCCTCTGCTACTGCCACCACCACCACTTGCTGCTGCTGCGGCAGCAGCTGCAGCGGTAGCCTTCCTACTGGTTGGTTTTTTCGCAATGGCTTTCCCTGTTCCCCCAGCTCTCTCTTGATGCCTCCCAGCAGCTCCCCCTGGTGTCCCGGCTCCTCCTGCTGCTGCATTCCTCCCGCCATCTGCTACATCCCCACCTCTCCCTCCAGCCCCTGCTGCCTGCTGCCCACCCCTTGCTCTGCCTGTGGTCCCCCGTGTTCCTTGAGCTCCTGCTGCTGCTGCTTCAGCTGCTGCCTCTGCTGATAGCTTGGCAGCTAAGCTGGCACTGAAACCAACAGCAGATGTCCCTCTTAACGGCATAGCAGGTGCTGACTCCAAAGCGAAACCCACCACCCAATGACACGCAGCCACCGCTTGCCCCCCTCTCCTTACTCCATACAACACCTCTCCAGCAGAACCACGAGCTGCTGCTGCTTCTCCTCGCCTGCCCCTTAGCTTTGCAGGTGCTGTGTAAGCTGCATGTGTTGGGAAGCCATACCCTCCCAGCCCCTCCCCATCACAGCCCCTAGACTCAGCCCTGCTGCCTCTTCCTGGAGGAGTCATCTGCAGTTCATCCTCATCCAAAGGCTCTACCCCCCTGCCACTGTGCTCAGCTGCTGCTAGGGGAGCTCGCATACCAGCAAAAGCAGCACATTGCTGCGTCATCCTGCCACCCACACCACCACCAGCAGCGGTATCAAATGCACCAGGGCCCCCTCTGCTACCACTCCGGCCCCCACTGCAAGCCCCTGCTGCCGGCACCCCTCCCCTACTACTGCCACAACCGCTGCCTGCTACGGCTCCGTGGCCCCTCTCATCCCAGTTACGCCCCCCTCCTGCTACTGGTCCAGCTGGTGGATGCATTGCCCCCCTGGCCATGTTCAGAGGGCAGCCCAGGCCAGCAGGGTCTAGAGGCTCATCCTTCACCCAAGGCTCTATCTCCTCAAAGCCAACCCTTCCTCCACCCTGCCTGGCAGTCCTCGCTGCAGCCTCCCTTCCATACCCTACTCCCTGCTGCTGCTGGTCCTGCCTTGATGACGCTCTCGCTTTACCCCCTTTGCTAGGCCTCTCTTCAACCTCTTGAAAGCCCACATGCTTCTCAAGACATCCCTGAGGCCCAACTTCAGCTGCACCCCTCACTCCCCCACCTCCCCTTTGTGTCCCTACCACCTCCACCTCATCTCCTTCAGCTGTTGCTCCCTCGGCAATGTCCCTCCCCTCCTGCTGCTCCTGCTGCCCAGCTTGCCTAGTAATTGACAGCACCATGTTCCAAGCATGCCCAGCAAAGACCAAGCTTGGCGACCTCAGCTTATACACTGTCTCACTACCACCCTGCAATACCCCCATACCCCTTGCTGGTGCACCATCATCACCTGCTGCTCCAGCATGCCCCTGCCCCATGCTAACACCAGGGGACCCACTACGTACCCGCCCAGCCAACCTGCTGCCCGCCCTCCCACCGGGGAACCCGCACTGATGCTGCTGGGAGTGGCTAACAGATGGAGTACCTGCACCAGCTGTTGCTCCCCCCACAGCACCTGCTGCTCCAGTGGTGTTGCTGTGTGCTGGTCCAGCAGCAACTGCCCCTGTACCACCACTCCCAGCAGCTGCCCCCCCAGAGCCAGCTGCTCCTCCAGTTGCCACTCTTCTTATTGCTGCTGCTGCGGCCACTGCTGCTGCACTCGCAGTAGCTGCTGCAGCTTTGAAGGCACCTGCAGTACCCCACCGCTGCTGCTGCTGCTGGTCTTGTTGAGGGGAGGCTGGTCCACCCACTGGCATCTCCTGCTCCTCCTGCTGCCTCCTATCAGCCCCACATCCTGCACCAGGAAGCACCATCAGCTGCTGCTGCTGCTCGTGATGATACTCTGCCTGCTGGCAGTGTCCCCCTTGTCCTCCAGCTTGCAGCTCAGACTCAAAGAGCTCCTGAAGAGCTGCTATCGGCACCTGCCATGTGAAGCTGAGCTCTGGGGGACTGGCTGCTGCTGGGGGTGAAGCCTCATCACCTTGCACCAAGAACCTGCACAAGGCAGTACGGAGCTATCATTACAACATGCAATCTAGCACTTGCATAGCCTTGAGCACCTTGACCCTTACATATGACGCACAGCACAAGGCAAGCAGCAACCACACAGAAAGGCCCTAAGCCTGGTTCGGTAGATGTCAGCTAGGAGCATTGTGCTAGACGGCTTTATTGCAGGGATTGGGAGCTTCACCAGCCACTTACAAGAATTGAAGTCAATAATCCTATGTCTCAATCGGTCAGTTAGTGTACCGTTACCATAATTGCCATACCCAATGACCCCTATATCAAGCAGAAGCCTCTTGCATCGGCCGTGCAGACTATTTTTACGCATCTAGTGCCTACGATTAGCACATATCTGTTTCCTCTAAGCACCAAGCATTTAATGATAACAGTTGCACTGTGCATGCCACGTGAAACTCAGACAATGACTCGCTGGCACAAAGTTACTGAAAGAACCCCTGAATGCTGTCCCCCCTCACCTCTGAGGGCAACTGCGTGGCCCCTGTAGCCATGCCCTTGGCATCCCTGGCACCGCTTCCTGTAGCAGCTGGCAGCAGCTGTCATCACCCACACCCCGGGTAGCTCCTAGTGCCATAGCTAGGCCCCCGGGGGTCAGCACCTCCAGCAGCCAGCTCATCCTGGGCAGCACAGAGGCAAGGAACAGGGGCTGGACGTGGGGCAGGCGCAGGTGAGATGCCAGGGTGGCCTTCTCCTCACTGCTGGTCTCTGCAAGGAGCAGGATCAAGCAACAACTGTAGGTTACAGCGCTTTCAGAATGCAGGCATTCACCAAGCATGGGGGACGAGCCATATGTCGGGCTATATAAACATCTTTCACTGTGAACGGGGATGCTGCTTCGTTGTAAAATTCAACTACGGGTGCAATGTTTGCATATAGAACCGGCATATCTGGAGTGTAACTTAGGCTCTTGCTCTGTCCACACGCACAGGGTCCTCAGTGGGTGCCACCAAGTACTAGACCATTGCCAAGCATAATGTGAGGGAGCTGGGCGCTCAACCTTAGGAGGCTGCAGGGTACTGCTGTACAAGTGTATCAGGGTACTTGCCTGGGTGCTGCATGAGCCAGTTATGGGTGGCGACCAGGACGGTGCTTTCGTAGGAGGCCTGGGTCCTGGCGTCGCCAAGCAACCGCACAAACCCCTCAAATGGCAGCTCCAGCAGTTGGCGCTTCATGTGGTTGCAGGATAACGCTGCATCCAGGTCCCCAAGGTCTTTGTGAAGGCGATCCAGACACTGCTCTGCTAACAGGGAAAAGGAAGGCCTCTGCAGCTGCCAGCCAGACAAGCTGAAGACCTGCTGCACTGTCTGCCAATCTAGGCGGCTCAGGGGAATCGAGAGCAAGGCTGCTAGGCACGCTGATGCGCACGCAGGGGTGTCATAGGTGTCTGAGAGGAGAAGGGCGTTGACAAGGAGGTGTTGAGTGGTGTTGTCAGGTAAGCAGCCACGATACACGAAATGTATAAGGGCCCGTGCTGCTGCTACTTGATCGGGCTCAACCTTGAGATCGATCTGGGGTTTCGATTCCCCTCGCTGGTGGCTGCGTTCGATCTCATCCTTGAAAAACTGGCTGACGTTTGCGAGGACAATGCCATGCCCAGGAAGCTCTTCATGATGGCCTTGGTCATTGCAACGCTGGCGTTTAGCTGACTTCCTGTTGAAGCTGTTTGTAGTAATGACAATTGTAACATCTGCTAGATCTTTATTTAGGTAGTAGCTGCTAAAGTCGTACTGGGGCATCGCACAAACTCAGGCGTCAGATAACAGGTGAAAGCAAACACCACCAGCACGGTCAGATAGCATACCAATAGCAATCGGGTCTATACAGCCAGTAGAATAAACCAATGTCACTGTCATACGTGTCAAAGGGCCACTCGGCAGGCAGGAAGTTTCACGGCCGGTGATATATGATGAAGCGCACTTTGCTGCCCCTTGACCTTTACTCCAATGCTGTGACAAAGGCAGTGTTCCTGTCATGGCGTGCAAGTTGAGCTTGGACTACTGCTAGGCTACGTCACTGGCTGTCGGTCATGTCACTTGCACCCAATTCGAACAGAGTGCGGCTCTTGTGATACCAACACGCTTTCACGCTTCATCGGAATGTACTGGGTCTCATAAACCGCATGCTTATGATTGACATGTGGCTTATGAGACCCAGTACATTCACCAAAAAGGTTTAAGAGTCACTACATGCAATCTGGCCGATGCTCCACTATCTACTGGGCGTGAGGCTCAGCGTCTAGCTGCCAATGGCCCAATTGCCCAAAAACATGGCCAAATTTACCAGTGGCGCAAAATTTAACACCCCTCTTGCACACCAATAAGCAGGTCGTGCAAGCAGGTCCTACCAGGTTAAACCTGCTTGCAAGCAAACATCGTCTTGCAACCACTCCTGCTCTGCTGCATATCTCCCCGCTCCAAGGTTAAAATATCTTCGCCTGCTGCAACGGGCCCCCTGTTACCCCTCTGCCAAGTATCCCAGTCCTGCAAAACCTTCTGCTTTTCTCAAAGAGGAATGTTCCCATGCTTCTTCCATGGTTGATGCACCTGCTTGTCCCTTAGCAGGCGCAGCTCCCGAATCAAGCGAGCACGTGTCTCCCTTGGGGTAATGACATCATCTAGGAAACCATGACGAGCAGCAGACAAGGGTGTGTAGAACTTGGCTTCATAGTCACGCACCTCCTGCATATGGGCACAGCAGCAGCAAGGCAGATTATCTGATCAATACCCACGCCAGAAGGTCTTGGGAGCAGAAACTACGCATCACAAACATTGCACCTCAGGGCAGATGAGCATAACTGGGACTACAGCAGCACTAAGAGCAAAAACACACAGCGGAAGCACCAGTAGGAGGTGATGCTCACACGAGACGTTTATGAGTAATCCAGTTGTGCAGTGTGTCGCCAAGTTGCTTTGATGACCTGACCTATATTGCAGCAGAGTCCACTATGTGGTTGCATCATCGGATAGACCAGGAAAATCCATGACCTTCGTGTCGATTGACACGTCCAGGATCTTGCCTGCCTTGAACCTGATTGAGTCACAGACCCTTCGGCCCATGAAATCCTTACTACGGATCAAGGCCACCAAACACCAACACGGCGGCAGCCTACAGATTCTGCCTGCATGCTCACACATGCCATTTCACCAATACCAAGCACTCATGTCCGCGAAAGGTGTGATCCCAGAAATTGCTTGACGATATGACATCCCTACCTAAAGTCCTGCTGAACTGGGTGCATTAACAACCAAATACCCCAACCCCTCTGATATCTCTAGTTAGCCGCTAACCTTGTTCATGACCTCCTTGTCTTTGCCCTTGAAAATGACCTCCACCGCCCCCTTGCTGCCCATGACCGCCACCTCAGCACTGGGCCATGCCAAGTTCACATCACCACGCAGGTGCTGCAGGAGGAGGAACAAACAGTCAGCAGCAGCAGCAACAACAGCAGCAGTAGCACCATTACCAACAGCAGAAGGGCGAGAAAGCGCGTCATCAGGCAGTGTGTGCTTTGATCCTGACAACTGCCCACTAGCATTTCTCACAGTTGCAGTAGCACTAGCCATGGCTTGCACTGTTAACAGTAGCAGCAGCAGCCATTGTAGGCAGTATTGAATAGTGAATGGAACACACAGTAAAGAGAAACGCAGCTATCTCCTGAGCCCTGTTGTTGCTGGCAGTAGGGCGTTGACAGAAACCAAAACTGCTGCTACGCATTCAACTGGCCAGGTACAGGCGTAGTAGCAGGTAATGTTCAGCTTTACGGTCTGAGGTTGATTGAATCAGAAGCACCCGTCAGCTTGCTTGTTGGCCCGGCCAGTGGCTCAGTACAACATCATGCACCAGTTTCAATGGGAATTCATGCTTCCATTCAACACTTTGTCCCCGAAAGCAATTCCACGTGCATGCCTTGTTTGTAACACTTGCCCCATCCCCGCTTCCACAGACGGTACCCTGCCCATCCGCCGCCCTCCCCTCCTCCCCCCCTCCCTAGTGATCTGATAACAGCATGCTCCACCGAGCCTCCCTCGTGATATCTGACATGCTGGTCACTCTCACCCTGACACCACAAGCATCCTGCAGGTCTAGTCCTCAAAGCAACTGGTGGGGTTCTAATGATCTACATCCCTCACCATGTCCACCATCACACCCGGCAGAGACCACATGTATCAGCCCATGACGCAACCCCTTAACCTCCTAATGAAGGCTGAATGCCTGTGATCCTAACCATGCCCCATCTCCACACCCATTCACCATCACTGTCCCACCTGTCCACCACTTCGACTCTCATCCGGGATCCCATTCACTTCCCAGCGTGATGCCCCCCCCCCCGGGCCATAGGTCACCATCTGCCTCTGAGCTCATGACACATGCATGCACCTACATAATCCTCCGCAGTGAGTACTGACAGCCTCTGATACGAACCGTTAGAAGCAAAACAATATCAGTAACTTTTTTTTGTCTACATCTGCAGGTGCTAAACTTGCCCCACCTGGACCAGCCCCCACCAACCCTACCCAGTATGCCCACTTCAAATTCCACTTCCCACTCCATCACCCCACCCCACCCCATACCCCACCCCATACCCTCCGCGGGACCTTACCCCCACCACCCCCTGGGTTCCCACCTGTGAGCTCATGACACAGTAAGCTCCTCCATACGCCTTCCTAGTTATGACTGACAGCTTGGGCACACTTGCCTCAGCATAAGCATACAGCAGCTTGGCACCATGGCGGATCACACCTGCATGCTCCTGGGTCGTACCAGGCAGGAAACCTGCAGCAGGAGGGGGGAACAAGTGGAGGAGTGGACGAACCACCATAAGTAAGCATCATCAACATGCCAATGGCGTGACAGGGCAAAGCTCAACAGATAACTGCTGGTAGTGAACTGATTGATTTTGTATGAAGCCTTATGTGCTGGCGATTGGAGGAAGAGGGGGTGTTACACTGTTTAGGTTAACGAGCTGGGGTTCAGGGAAACTAACTTGTGAGTTGGCTGCAACCAGCCCCTGTCACTAGTACTGCTTACATACAAGTGGTGATTGATTTCAGGGAATCAGTGGTGCTGGAAACTGGAGTTAATGTTGGCCTAAGACTGTAATTCCTGGCAAAGAAAATACATGCATGAAAGAACTGCACAGGGCTGGACAACCAACAGTAGGATCTCCACAGACTATAGCCACAGGCCACGTGCAGGCAGTACAAGTAGCACTCCATCGGCAGTACATCAGCCAAGCAATTCGGCACTGCAACCAGGACTACATGACAGCCAGTACATGCAAACAAGGCATAGGGCAGCAGTGAGGACTGTGAGCAAAGCAGAGCACTTCAAGGATGTAACAAACAGTAAGCGACAGATACAACATGTTCAGTTACCACCAGCCAATACAAAGAGGCAATCTCCAGAATAGATAGATCCTGAGGCCCAGGCCAGGGGCAGCAGGGAGCTAGTACAGGGAGGATGCTGTGGATTGGTCATGCATCAAAGCGGAGTAGCGTTGCAGCAATGTGCACCTTAACCTTTCATGGCATGTGAATGTCTACCTGGCAGCCTCAGGTGGCATGTGAATGTCTACCTGGCAGCCTCAGGTGGCATGTGAATGTCTACCTGGCAGCCTCAGGTGGCATGTGCTGCCAGGAGGGAACTACCTTGAAGCCCTGCAACCTGCTTCACATCGGTTTAAAGCCTTTGATATGCAGCAGTTGCACCCTTAAGGGTCCCCATAGTGTAAGAAATACAACTTTGGTGCAGCCCAGGTGTTTGATCGCGTTGAAAAAAAGCGACCCTGCTCTAATTCGTATGATTGTAGCACATCTCCCACCCTTACAACCCTTGCAGCCCAAGTCTCTGTCATGTCAATCAGAGCAGGGTCATTGCTCCATGAAGCGAATCTAGCAGCCCCCCCCCCCTTGCCACCCTTAGCTGGGCACCCCTCACCAGGCACATCCACAAATGTAACAATGGGTATGTTGAAAGCATCGCAGAATCGTATGAACCTGCTGGTCTTGATGGCGGCATCAATGTCCAGCACTCCAGCCAGCACCAGGGGGTTGTTGGCAATGATGCCCACAGTCTCACCTAAGAGACACACAGCAGCAGCAGCAGCAGCAGAGTCAGTGCTAAAGCCAGACTAACCCTGCACGTATGTTTGTTACCTTTTTAGCAGAGCAGTGAAAGGGGTACAGCAGCAGAGACACGAGCAGCGATAATGTCCACGGACTAACCTGAGAAACAGCAAATAAACATCTGGATGCATTGATCTTCAAAGAATGCTAGCGATACAGTTGCTACCATGGCGGCCACCATCTGCCTGCAAAACAACAGCAGATCCCTCTCCTTCGCCCCTCCTCTTCCCCTGCCTCCCCCCGCCTCTCTCCCCCCGCCTCCCCCCCCCTCCTCCCCCGCATCTGCCCCTCCCTCCTCTCCGCCTCCGCCCTCCCTTCTCAACCGCCCTTCCTCCTTCCCTCCCTCCCCTGATTCCCTTCCTCCTCACCCTCCTCCCCCCCCCCCTCCTCCCCTCCTCCGCCCCGCTCCCCCCCCCCCCCCCGCGCTGCCTACCTCCCAGCCTAGCAAAGCCTGCGATGACGTTCCTTGCATAGTCTGGTATCATTTCAAACACATATCTCTCATCCACCACCTCAGCCAACACATCGCGCATGTCATAGGGAACCTGAGGGGAGGGAGGAGGCAGGCAGCAACACGCAACCATGCACATCAGACCATCGGGAATTGATACACCCACGTGCTCGGGGACAACATATATGGTCGCTTTTTGAACTTCTAGGTTGGATGTCAAAGGCTTCTCCCAGTCCAATCGCACTCAAGTGGGCTAGGAGAAGAGGGGCGGTGCAGCCCTCTTAGAAGGCGTAATGCAGATTCGATACCACGCCGGGCTTCTATGTTTGGTGTTCTTATTCTTCAAGGGCCAAATAGTCCATGTTTCTTTTCTCTTCAACAGCAGGGCAGCAGCAGGTGAAGCAGCAGAGCAAGTTGACATAGGTTTAACGGATGTAGGACTGCACACGCTCCTGTGGAGTGCAGTGTTGACTAGAGTGCATCAGTTGAACACATGTGTGCATGAGGTCGCATTCACTCCTCACATACTCACGTTCTGACGTCTGTTCAAGAGATAGGATCCGTCCGTTCACATAGCGGTATGTCATGTCGCATATATACCGGTAGATGTCAGTATAAGGTCTCCTGACAAGTTTGCACCATGTGATGCTATGATTTAAGTGCTGTATTCAGCAACTGGAGGGCAGAATCATAGGGGGAGCCCCACCATCCTATTACGGGGCCCCGGGGGGGGGGGGGGGGGCAGGGTCCGAGCTTACCCTATGCATCTTTCCAACTTATGGTCAAGCAGCCTGAAACATTCTATTCTCCTCACAAATATGCAGAACCATTGAAGAACAGTATATAAAGCTGGGTCATCCCCATTCAATTTTGGGACTTTTCTTCGGGCAACCCCCCCCCCCCTCTTTCTGAAGTAGGCTCACACCCCCACACCCCCAATGGGATGTGGGACTCCCCTTGCTATGACTCTTAAGCACCTGTCCTTAGCATAATCTCTACAACTTTTGTCGGCTGGTTCCTGGTCTTTAAATTTTGATAGTCAGATGCGGCCATGGTTTCACATGCTACGACTTCATGCCACCACACGTACAAATGCCAAAGCATGTCCTTAGGATGCATCATAAGTTCAGGTCTGCCCTGTCGCCCTGCCCAGGTTCAGCACCTTGTACTGCCGTGCAACAGTGTTGTGAAGTCCTTTAGCACACACCGGTATCTCAATTCGTTCTATCTAAGCAAACTCTGCTAACTAGTTGCAAAAAACAAGGGGGCCCACATGCTCTTTACTAGACCTAATGAGGGAGCTGATCTGCATGTGTGTAAATGTTCCTCATTCGCAGCAGCGCAAGCGCATGCCGCAAAGCTCGAAGCTGCAGAGCCATTTAAACAAGGGATATGTGCCACTGATAGAAAGACAATGCACATGTAGGACTGCTTGACGGTGCATTTCAGACTCAGCAGAACATACAGTATCAAGAAATGCACATCAAACGCACAGTGTGAATGCCAATTGCAGACTGCAAATGCGACTTCGCAGACTGCGAATGCCAAAGGCAGGCTGCGAACGCCAAAACCAGGCTGCGAACGCCAAAACCAGGCTGCGAACGCCAAACGCAGGCTGCGAATGAAGGAATCGCAGACTGCGAATGCCAAACGCAGACTGCGAATGAGGAATCGCAGACTGCGAATGCCAAACGCAGACTGCGAATGCCAAACGCAGACTGCGAATGAGGAATCGCAGACTGCGAGTGTCAAACGCAGACTGCGAATGCCAAACGCAGACTGCGAATGAGGAATCGCAGACTGCGAATGCCAATCGCAGACTGCGAATGAGGAATCGCAGACTGCGAATGTCAAACGCAGACTGCGAATGCCAAACGCAGACTGCGAATGCCAAACGCAGACTGCGAATGCCAAACGCTGACTGCGAATGAAGAATTGCAGACTGCGAATGAGGAATCACAGACTGCGAATGCCAAACGCCGACTGCGAATGAGGAATCGCACACTGCCAATGCCAAACGCAGACTGCGAATGAGGAATCGCAGACTGCGAATGTCAAACGCAGACTGCGAATGCCAAACGCAGACTGCGAATGAGGAATCGCAGACTGCGAATGCCAAACGCAGACTGCGAATGAGGAATCGCAGACTGCGAATGCCAAACGCAGACTGCGATGAAGAATCGCAGACTGCGAATGAGAATGCCAATTAACGCAGACTGCGAATGCCAAACGCAGACTGCGATGAAGAATCGCAGACTGAGATTGTAAGACAGAGACACGAAAAAGGGACCAACGAGATCAAAGTAGAACAAACCCCACACGTCAGAGCACGACAAGTACATGCTTCCCATCAAGCAGATGCTCAAGCTTTAACATAGCCTTCTCTCTGCTCCGCTAGCAGTCCCAAAATCTCCCCAATCTCCCCTCTTGTTCTTACATCCATGTTCTGTTCCTGCTACCTCGCTGAAGGAAACACCCTGTAAAGGATGCTTCTCCTCTCCTGCTGTCACAACCAAACAAACACCTTGAACTATGGCAACTTCATCCAGACAGTTGCAAGGTCACGACGACCAAATGCACATCAGCAAATGGATTTTAAGCCACTGGCTGCCAAGCCCACAACCTTGCCCCCCCCCCCTCCTCACCTCAGGTTGTTCAGGAATGATCCTATCTAGCATGGGGCACATCCTGTCATCTGGGTCTTCAGACTGGTACACCGGCGCCTTCTGCTTGTTGCTAAGTGGCAGGTAGGTCACCAGCTCACGCACAGCAGACAACAGCTCCAACTCATTGTCCCACGCACCATGAGCAACACCTGTGGAAGCAATAACAACACCAAATCACTCTCAACTCTCAGTGATAGTTCTAGAAAACTCATGAAGAAACCTTCCATGCAGCAGTCCTGCACTTTGATGTATGCAGAACAGAGCTGCATTGCGAAACGCCCTTGCAATGCAGTTTGTACCATATCTGCTTAGAAGACAGCGCATGTTTCTCAGGGGTGTCCCCAACAGTAATGGTTTTCCTACAACTTCATCAGCAGTGTACGGTAGGGTGGGTTTGATTGCTTGTGGAAAGACACAATACATCACTAAGCGAACCAGCAGTATGATTTCATAACACTTAGCAGTTGCTCACACTCATGGTTTGGTTAGCCACAATGAGCAATACCTACATGCAACAAACAGTAAAAGTATAAACTGCCTATTCAACACCCGCTCAGCATTCATAACACCATCCACCCTCCTACTTGATACACAGCACATCAAAACATCACCTTTACTTTCCTATCCAACCCTGCACCCCAGCCCCACCCCCTCCCGCCGTGCTTGCCCTGCCCCGCCCTCTCCTAGCCTGCGCCCCACCACCCCCTTCCTCTCCCGCAACCTCCCACCCCTGCGCCCAGCAGCCTCTGCCCCCCCCCCCCTTCCCTGTTTTCTACCCTTCTCCTGCCCTGCGCCCCAGCTCTCCTCCCTCGTCTTTCCCTCCCCTGCCCTCCCCTGTCCTGTGCCCAAGTTACACCTTCTCGCTTTCCCTCCCCTCTCCTGCTCCGCGCCTCAGCCCCCCCCCCCACCTGGACCCTCTACCTCCCAATGCCCCCCCCCCCCCATTCCCATTCCGATGTTTCTGTATTTCCATTGCCGCATCCGATCCAGCACAATTATGTCAACCCCACAGGCCCTTAGCCAAGCTCATACTCTCTAATAACCTGACCATTACCCTGCAACCCTCTTCCCCCAACACATATCTTCTTCCACCATCCACACTCCCCCGGGCCCATGAAAAATGGGCCCTAGCTCTCCATTTCTATCACACTCTCCCGGGCCTTCCTTTCCTTTTCCCGCCCCTCCCCCTCTCCCTGGCCCTGCTCCCCGCTTCCCTGCCCCTCCCCTCTCTCCCTGGCCTCCCCCCCCCCCCCTTCCCCGCTCTCCCCGCCCCTCCCTCGCATTTCTCCTCCCTTCCCTGCCCCGTCCCCTCCCTCCTCCCCGTCCCTCCCTCCGTCGCCTCCCCCCTCCCCCTCCTCCCCGTCCCTCCCCCAGACCGCCCCGCCCCGTTCCCCCCCCCCACCTGATCTATTGGTATGCACATCCACTCACCTAATACTCTCCCCTGCCCTTTCCGTCCGCACACCTTCCCGCCTTCCGGCTGCCCCCCCCCCTCCCTTTGGTCCCCCCCCCTCCCCCCCCCCCCGCCCCACCTGATCTAGTGGTATGCACATCTGCTCCCCCCAGCTCCTCTTGCGTCACATCTTCCATCATCACACTCTTAACAACATCTGGCCCCGTCAGAAACATGTAACTGGTATTTCGCACCATGAAGGTGAAGTCTGTCAGGGCGGGGGAATACACAGCACCACCAGCACATGGCCCCATGATACATGAAATTTGGGGTATTACCCCCGAAGCATCCACATTTCGTTGGAACACCTCAGTGTATCCTGCCAGGGACATTACCCCCTCTTGGATGCGAGCCCCACCACTATCGTTGAGTCCGATCACAGGGGCACCAACCTGCATGCCAGTGTCAAGGCAGTAGCGTGTAAGTGCAGCCCACAGTATGGATAAGGCAGAGGGCATTCCAAACCATAAAAATGTGTAGAATTGCCGATTATGGCTATAAGTGGGTCTCCATGACAACTTATCGGAGAGGAACCACCTGCCCTGGGAGCCCTGCTGCCACGGGTTTAGGGAAGGGGGAGGGGGGCGCCCCCCTCTTCCCCCTCCCCTGAGCTGCGACAGGGTTGAGGGCGGGAAGGGTCCAAACCCCCTGCTCAGGTGGTTAGCCTCCAGTAACTTGTCATGAAGACCAGGATAACACAAATCACCTCCCAGTCTACGGTTCATGTGAGGCGGACCCATACCTACACTCAGCACCATCAAGCTGCATTGGCCTGCAAGCCCCCCTGCATTCCCTGCCAGTCCAGGAATGAGCTACACAAAGGCAACCTCCTCCTTGGCTCACAAGTAGAGCGCACTTGACCAGAGCCAGGCAGGGCGGAGGTATGCATAGTCATAATCATATTGCACACTAACAATTTGATTGCTGGCCATGCCGTTGGCGCTGCAAGCCCAAAAGCTGTGCAGGGTTTATTGGATATTATGATCCAGTTAGGGATCAACAATATGAGGGCACTTCTGCATGTGAGAATACTATATTTAGAGGTCCTATAGTTTACCATAGTAGACTAAACTACTATCAACATGTTCATCGAGTTGATATACCCAGGACCTGCCTGGGAGATTGATCAATCCATAAGATCAGTATCATGCAATTATCTTCATGACTGTGACACATGCCAACCTGCTTCTACTGATTGGCTCCGCAACAATGACAGACGTTGCGTTGTTCAGCCGACAGTTCACGTTGTCCTGATCCCTAGATTCAGCATGCCTATGATTACTGGCTCGGATTGGTACAAACACATTTTGTGTGTGTGACTTTCCATCAGGAGGATACAAGCAAAAGCAATAACAATCACATGAACAGTGACGCTTTGCTGGGGGCCAAAAAAAGTTGTTCATACACCCTGTTCTAGGCAGCCGCCTGTCCACTGTCAAGAGCTGTGCACACTGCTGACATAAACCCCAATTGCCATAATCTGCTTAACACAGCAGCTAGTAGGAGCATGCCACCATCCTCCACCTCCACCTCCTCATATCCTGCTGCTGCTGATGATGATGCTGGTGCTCCTGCTGCTGCTGCTGCTGCTCACCTTCATTGCCTTATCCATGAGGCGACATATCTTAGCTGCATGTGTCTCTGACAAGCTCCCTCCAAACACCGTGAAGTCCTGGCTGTATACAAACACAGGGCGACCAGCTATGGTACCAGAACCAGTCACAACACCATCTCCTGCAGCACACAACGGACACAGCAAGGATGCAGAAACAAGAATTGTCAATGCAATGTTCAAGAGGATGCGTAGTGACATATATGCGTCATTGCATATGGCTGGAAGTGCCATTGGTACTTATCAGTATAGAGTCATTGGTAGTTGTCAGTTGCGCTAGGATTCTTTACACCACTCACTCAGTGAAGACAGCGATGCCACACATACATCTGGGGATGAACACCTGGTCCTGCTGTTCAACACATTTCGTGAAGGCTGCGGCTCATTCTTAACAGCATCACGAGAACCCCCCAGCGTATATGGCTCTCAGTCTCACAGCGACCGACTCCCCCCCCTCCTCCTCCATGAACAGTATGAAGCCCTCCTGTCAGGCATATGTCCTCGTTTACCTTTGGCTACATGAACATTTCCCCCCCTCCCCAACCTCTTCAATTTCCCTCCCTGCCAGTCAAACTCCCCTCCCTTCACCCCTCCTCTTTCCTCTCTCCCTTCCCTGTACCCCTCCTTTTCCCACCTAACCCCTAATCTTCTGGACCCCCTTTCACCCCTCTCCTCCTCCCCCCTCTCTCTGCCCTCCGCTCCATCACCCCCTCCCACCCTTTTCCCCTAAGTTTCTCCAGCCCCCTTTTCCTTCTCCCAGACCAGGGCTTCTCCCCCACCCCCCCCTCTCCCGTAGTGGGCCCATTGCCCCAGTGTTCCCCTGCCCTCCTCCCCTCCCAGGTCCCCCTGCCCTCCTCCCCTCCCAGGTCCCCCTGCCCTCCTCCCCTCCCAGGTCCCCCTGCCCTCCTCCCCTCCCAGGTCCCCCTGCCCTCCTCCCCTCCTCAGGGGCCCTTCTTCTCCCTGGCGGCTTACCATGCCGTGACATGAAGACATGAAGACATGACGAGCCATGCAGCATGATTCCCCTTCCTTGGTGAGATGCGAAACAACGACACATTCCCCATTGGCCAAGGGTACTAGGGGTGCTGGGGCAATACAAGGGGTGACGCTGCGACCATTTTGACCCTCCCTTCTCCCAAGCCCTTCCGCACCCTCCTCCCCTTCCCCTCAGCTGCTCGCCCCCCAACCCTGCTTACCTTTCTGTCCCCTTTCCGAGCCCCTCCCTTCCCATCCGATCCGCTGGGCCCCCTTTCTTCCCTCCCCTCCTTCCTCCTCTTTCTGCCCTCCGTTCCATCACCCCTTCTCCCCACCCCCTCCCCAAGGATTCCTCCAGACCATCAGCCTGTCTTTCCGCCTCTCCCAGCCCAGCCCCTCCCCCTCTCCTAGCCTAGCCCCGCTGCTCCCCTCCCCTGTTAAAACCACATATTAAACCCCAGGGGCCCCTGCCCCCCTCCACTCCTCAGGGGTCTGCTCCTCCCACACGCCCATCTCCGTCCTTCCCTCCATTAGTCTCCCCAACCTTCACTGTTGCCATCACTTTTAAGGGACCCTCCACCCGCCCACCCCATCTGGGCCTCCCCACCTATCTGCCACCCAGGCACTCCGCTCCCCCCTATACTTCCTTCCACCCCAAGCATCCCCTTGCAATTCAAGATCCACTAAAGGAACATTCTTTCCACCCCTCCTCTCACCGGGGTAGTGGTGCTGCTCCATCCCAAAGTCCCTGCACCTGTGCTCCACAAACATCCCATACTCTGTGAAGGAGAGGGGGTCCAGCAGCACATGGATCCTCTCCCTGGCAGTCAGCTTGCCTTTACCATGTTGCGCATCCACACGCCGCTGCCCCCCGCCTTTATGAGCCTCACGGCGGTGCTTGTTAATGGCATGGATACGAGGCTGCAACAGAGACCAAGCAACAAAGAAACATCCCAGGATTACAGACAGAGATAATGGAGGGTTTGTGCCAAGGACTAGTGAGGGAGCAAGGATGGCTAGGTAACTTCAAAAGGCCAAAGGCCGTCAAAGGCAGCTACAGGAAGTCAAGGCAGGCGGCCGGGGCCTTCTCCCCTTTTGAACCTGTGGGCCTCCTAGGGGTGCTGCTTGTTGCCGTAAAAGGAGCGCTTTTTAACACCACTTTGCGCAGGATTTGAGTACAGATGGCAGGTTGAGGTAGCTGTCCGCTGATTAGTGGCATGGCTGTGAAACTGAGTGTGCAGTGGTTGCTACAAGGACATGTGCATAAGGGAGCGTGGCAACACAGTTCATATGCACATAGCCGCAGCGGCATCAGAAACGGCCACGGCGGAGTTAAGATGTCGACCTCTCCCTTGTGCGCCTCCTGGCAGTGTATATACTCGGCAGGGATACCAATTCGCAGGAGGATGGACAGAGGGTGTGCAGGAGATTGATCACAAGGTGCTAGGCCTCCCAATCACCACCTCTAACATAGGACAGCCTTTATACTTCCTTGACATGAGCCTGCTTGTGGATCTGTCCTGGTGGGCACAAGTGCTGGTTGCTGCTACTGCTGTAATTGCTGTTGCTGCTTCTGCTGCGGCCCATGCTGCTGCTGATGTTGCTGCTGCACATGCTTCGGTTTGTTCTGTTCCTACTGCTGCTTCTGCTCCTGCTCCAGCGTATGGCTGATGCTGTTACATATGCTGTGGCTTATGTTGCTGCTGCCGACTCCAGCGCTGACACCAGAAGGTGTCTTAAGTGACTGGTGCTTCCTTTCAGTAAGTTGTCATTTTGACTTATTTAGGCTGCATGTTGCTTCTCCCTTTCTGCTGGGCTCACAGTGCACAACTGCCTCCAAAACAGACAAGCTTTCAAAAGCTGAACGCCACTCCTGGCTGGTATACGAATTGATGCTGCAGTATCTACTTCTGTGGTCCGGGTGATACTTTTTATAATGGCGCCACAGTCCCAGACCCTCTGCTGCTCAAACCAATGGATGGATCTGGAATGCAGTACTTACATCTTGACTGATCTCCTCTATATGTGGTAGAAGGGGCTCTGGCATGGAAGAGTACACTCGGCCCTAGGAACAAAGCAGCAGGAGCAGTTCTGTCACTAGCTGGAGCATAGGTGGTTGTCGGTTAAGACATTGCTATAGTGTTACCAGTAAGTTCCCCCCATCCTTGAGGAGGAGGTTGGTCAAGGTTGTGCAAGCGAGTGGGCCGAAGGTGCCAATTAATGCTCCACTTCCGAGGCCAGCTTGCCTTAGTGCTGATAACATGCTGATGAGGTGGCTGACTGATAAATGGAGCGATTCAGACTTCCATTATCATGGAGGACACAGGCGATGTTGCAGATGGGTTGGCGCGCTCTAGAGACGAAATTTGCGGTCACGACAACCGGCCCGGCAATAACATGTTCCGAAACATCCAATCGGAGTAGAACCTAAAGAGCGTTTTCAGGAGTTCATACTATGCGCCTCGCATAACCTAAATGACTATTGGGATAATACATTGCTGCAAAAGCACGGTTGCAAAGCCTTTCTCAGCTTTCACTGTCAGCACGCATGATGTCACCCCTAAAATATTCCCTGAAATTCCTAGTGCCTCCGAATTGGATGAGCCCGGAGCTCTTCACTGCCCTTGCCAGCGGCTTGCCTGCCGTATAGCAGGTCGAGAGACTGCATGGTAGTTCCTTTTACCATCAGCGACTGGTAGTCGCTTGTCAGCCGGTCGGTTGCTATAAAAAGTCCCCATCCTAGGTTGCCGCGGTAGCCGCAATGCCTCCAAAGAAGAAAGATGAGGGGCCCAAGGAAAAGCCCATCCTTGGTCGCTTCAAAAGCAACCTGAAGGTCCGAATTAATAGCTTGCACCATGAAACTCGATGCAGGAGGTCCTCATACATGCATCTTCGGCACCGAGTGACCTGTTGCCGTGCAACAGGGCCCATGGGGCTCCAGAGATACCAATTGCTGTTATGTACGCCTTACAGTATCCTCCATGATCTGCTCTACGTCACCGCATGCAGCTGGACAGTCAGCTATCAAACGTGAGCGGTAGCTTCAGTGCTAAGTGCTCGACGCTTCTGCACGCAGATGGGAATTGTGGGTCTACCAAACGTAGGCAAAAGCACACTGTTCAACCTGCTTACCAAGCTAAGCATTCCTGCGGAGAACTTCCCCTTCTGTACCATTGAGCCCAACCACGTGAGTGCCCAGCAGCTCCAGCTGCAGCAGTACAGGAATGGTCAGAGTGCAGCAGAACAGAGTGGAACTCAATAGCTTCAGCCCCAGCTGTGGAAGTACAAAGAAAGCAGATCTGCAGTGTGAGCTAATTATATCGGATGGCCTGTCTTGTCATGAGGCACTCTTGGCAGCAGCAGTACTCGCAGCAGTAGTTGGCCTGTCCCTTGCCATTATAGCAGATTGATGACATGCAGTCCCTCTTGGGATGCAGGAAGCTTGAAGCGGGGGTTTAAGGCACCTAGACGCAGAAGCATGCCTTGGGCCATTGTGCACCTGACCTAGCGCAATCAGCAGCACTCATCCTCCCGATCCCCTTTTGTAACTATCAAGTTCTGTCTGGACTGACTAGAAGCGCCTGGACCCTTTATTTCTTCCCACTCAAGCCCTGCAGTGTCTTTGTATGCCATAACCTGAGCTTTAGCAATT
Source organism: Pseudopediastrum boryanum (assembly GCA_963556185.1). Taxonomy (NCBI): domain Eukaryota; kingdom Viridiplantae; phylum Chlorophyta; class Chlorophyceae; order Sphaeropleales; family Hydrodictyaceae; genus Pseudopediastrum; species Pseudopediastrum boryanum. The sequence goes on along the minus strand of OY744504.1, from coordinate 6,968,402 downwards.
GTTCATCTGCCCGGTGTGTACAAGCTGCCTGTGATGGCAAGCCAAGATGGGTGTACCACCTCACCGATGAAAATCTAGTACATTTTGGGGACCCATGAACAGACTGCACAATTTGACTTCCTGGCAGCCTCATCATATCTGCTGAGAAATGCTGGCCTCCTTGTGCTCTGCAGGCCCGCATAAATGTGCCTGATGAGCGGTTCACCTGGCTGTGTGATCTATACAAGCCCAAGAGCACCGTGCCTGCTTTCCTAGAAGTGTGTGACATTGCTGGACTGGTCAGGTGGGTGCCGTATTGTTCTTGGGGCCGTGGCAGAGCAATGGCAGAAGCAGCAGGAGGTCCCAAAGCAGGAGCTGGGAGAGGAGGAGCAGCAGGAGCAAAAAGAGAGTAGAGGGCACAGGAGCAGCAGCAGGCGGGGGCAGCAGCGCCACCGGCACAGTAGGGTGCAGCAGACATAGCAGAAGCACCAGCAGGAGCAGCAGAAGTAGAGCCTGAGGGGGGGCCGCCAAGGCAGAAAGAGCAGGAGCTGAAGCTACTAATGATGCTGCAGCAATAATACCAGGGGCAGTAGCAGCGGCGGTAACAGCAGTGCTAGCAATAGGAAGAGCGGAAGGGATATCAGGAGCTGGAGCAGCTGAGAGAGAAGCAACAGGGTGAGGACTTCCCAAAGCTGCAGCAGCAGCAGCAGGAGCAACCGTAGCAGCAGGGGGAGCAGCAGGAGCAGAGCCCTGGGTAGCACCTAAGGGTCAGGGGCGGACTTTGTCGAGCATGCTGAAGCCCGCAAGGGACAGCAGGAGCAGCAGCAGCTTTGAGAAGGAAGAACAAGAATAACGATTTGTCAAAGCTCCAGCAGCAGAAGCAGCAACATCAGAAGTAGAGCTTTGGGTTGCAGCCAAGATAAAAAAGGCAGGGGCTGAATTTATGAGCTTTGTTGCTGCAGCAGTAGTACAAATGGCAGTAACAGCTGCAGAAGGAGGAGCAGGGACAGCAGGAGCAGGAGCAACTTTGAAACAAGAGAGCAGGAGTAAGGACTTGTGGAAGGGCTGCTCTGCAGCAGAAGCAGCAACAGCGGCAGTGGCAGCACAGCAGCTGATGCCGCAGGCAGAGAAGCAGCGGAAGTGCGAGCATCAGCGGAGATAGCAGTTCCATAGCACATTTGATGCCCAGGTTTAGGGATCAGTGATTAATACCCATTGGAGCTGTGTTTCTGATATGTCATTGCCCTATCTGCAGGGGTGCTGCTCAGGGGGAGGGTCTGGGGAATGCTTTCCTGTCCCACATCTCTGCGGTGGATGGCATCTTCCATGTGTGCCGTGCCTTTGAAGATCCTGATGTGACACATGTAGAAGACCGGGTGGACCCCGTGGCTGACCTGGACATCATTCATGCAGAGCTCAGGGCCAAGGACCTTGAGCGGCTGGAAGGTAGGAGAGGAGGGAGGGAGGGGAATGATGCACTGTAATGCTGGTTTGAATCCAATGGCTGCTGTGTTTCTTCAGGCAGGTACAGGGGAAGGGGATGTGGTGAGGATTATGTATTGAGTGCTTTTGGAGTGTGTGCAGGCCTTTCTGAATCAACAGTGTGTTTGGGTAGCAGTCATAACCACCCTTTCTTAGGCTCAAGCCTTGCAGGTGTACCCACTATGACCTGCAGGGTGCATGAGGGTGGCAGATCAAAGCATTGGTACGTTACAGCGAGCAGCAGTTGATCCAAACTGCTCTTCGTCTCCTTTACTCCAAACATGCTAGTACTAAGCCATGTCTTACTACATTTGTCCTTGGGGCTGAGTTTAAAACATCGGGAAGTCATATTAATGCGTTCTCATAGCTGCTCCTGTCTGCCAGACCTCACTCAGTGGGTGCATTTGTGACTGAGGAATGCCAATGCCGAAGAGTTCGTCTGATAGTTCATCTACATGCTTCTTGCTCCCAGGCATCCTTGATGGCTTCCGCAAGCTGCGTGGCAACATCCCGAAGGAGACCAAGGAGGAGCAGGAGTGTGGGGAGAAAGTGAAGGCCTGGCTAGAGGAGGGGAATGACGTGCGCTTCGGGGAGTGGGGCTTGAGGGAGGTGGAGATCCTCAACTCCTGGCAGCTGCTGACGGCTAAGCCGGTGGTGTACCTAGTAAACCTGACTGCCAAGGATTACATCAGGAAGAAGAACAAGTGGCTACCAAAGATCTTTGAGTGGGTGCAGGTGAGCAGAAGGGTTGAAGGAGTGCTGCTAGGGTTCAGTCTGTGGTGTTAGCGTATAGTAGTGAAGACAGGCAGGACGGGGCATGCAGACGAATGTGGGCTTGTTATCTTCGGGCGGGTCTGGAAGGGATAAAGGGAAGAAAGTGCGGGGAGAGGGGGAAAATGAGGATTGTTGAACAGGGCTGAGTAGGGAGATGAAAGCCTCGCCGTTAACGAGACTGAGATGAGTTGAGCTCTGAGATGCTTCAAGGGGTGTGACGGATAAAGGGGTGGGATACTGTGGGCTGCTGAGAGGATTCAGAAATGGCAAGGGGCGCCGGAGGTAAGGGGTGAGCAATGTGTACCCTGCCTATGCAGTAGGGTGGATGTTAGCATTGGCAAGGGGGTCGTGTAACTGGAGATGGGCAATGGGGCTAAAATATGGCAGTCATAACCACCCTTTGTTAGGCTCAAGCCTTGCTGGTCTACCCACTGTGACCTGCAGGGTGCATGAGGGTGGCAGATCAAAGCATTGGTACGTTATAGCGAGCAGCAGTTGATCCAAGCTGCTGTTCGTCTCCTTTACTCCAAACATGCTGTTAGCAGCTCTTGCTTGTCCTGCAGACTCTAGTCGTTTGGGGAAGAGCCTGCAGTGCTTTTGGTGGTCTTATTTCTTGACACCCTTGAAATTCGCAGCCATGCATAAGCAAGCATGCATACTAGTTGCTGCTCTTGATTCATGGGGGCTTTTTTCCTCTTTCCCTTGTCCAATATGGGGATGGATTTGAAAATGTGCCTGATTCTGTAGGAGACTACGGAAGCATCGATGAATGATGTTATGACATTCCATGACATGGCATAGCATAAGTGTCGTAGGCCTGGCACCTCAAGACGTTACAGAATGAACAGGAGATGGAATGATTGCTGAAACATCTGATACTGTGAACCATTGCTGCTGTTTCTCCTAGAGCCATGGTGGTGACCCCATCATCCCCTTCAGTGGTGTGTTTGAGAACGAGGCCCATGAGCTGCCAGAAGATCAGAAGGAGGAGTGGTACAAGCAGCAGGGTGCCACCAGTGCGCTGTCCAAGATCATCACCACGGGCTTCAAGGCCATCCACCTCATCTACTTCTTTACAGCAGGACATGACGAGGTCAAGTGCTGGCAGATCAGGAGGCACTTGAAGGCACCACAGGTAGGCTTTAGCTGGCTGGTGGGCATGGACACTTGTATTTGACATAATGTATCATGGGGCTACGAACAAAGATGCATTGATATTAGACTTGATTGACATGTGCTACACGCTTTCTGGTGGTGAAGGATGTGCACATGCCTGCTTCTGAGTGTTCTAAGCATATAATGAAGCAAAGGGAGGCATCCGAAAGGTAGTGTATTGCATGCAGGACACCCTCTTGTGTAATTGTTTCATTTGCGGCTTGGTCCAGCTACCTACATCACCATGGCTGTCTTAGCCTGCAGGTGTACCGGTATACAGCGCTATGTGCAGTATTTAGTTCAACTGCTTTGACGTGGTAGAGGTAATTGAACAGCATGACTTCCCAAGTGGACGCGAGTTTGTAAAATTTGTTTCCTTTACAGCTCTTCAAGCAGCTTCGCCAGACATGCAGATTAGTCTTTTGCAAGCAAGACCAATTGGCAGACATATTCACGCATCTATGTTGAGCCATGCCCTTGCCTGTGCGCTTGGAGGGCGTTCGGAGCTAGACTTTGCATCAAAACATCTTCCAGACACATCTTTGTCATTCACTATTCATCTTTTATACATCATGCAAGAGATCTTCATCCCTGATTCCTGTATCACGCATGAATGTCAATGGGTCAGCTCTGTAAGGTGGGAGCAGGTCATCCTATTGCTGGTGCCTCCCAATACTATCATTTGTGGAAGCGTCCTGGTCTGAGTGATGGCTGTGTTGGCCCTTGCTTGCAGGCAGCAGGCGCCATCCATACGGACTTTGAGCGGGGCTTCATCTGTGCTGAGGTGATGAAGTATGACGAGCTGCATGAGCTAGGCAGCGAGAACGCAGTGAAGGCAGCCGGGAAGTACAGACAAGAGGGCAAGAACTACGAGGTGATTGATGGGGACATAATCTACTTCAAGTTTAACGTGACTGCTTCAGGGAAGAAGTAAACCAGACAGATGAGTGGGTGTGCGAAGTTTGTGATTGTGTTTTCGGCAGGTGCTGTGTAAGGCAGGCATCAACCAGTATCGTCCAATCAGTTATACGCCCGGGAACTGGTGGCTAAGTCACGCAAACATACCGAGTAAGTGGTCGATGGTCCGGACACGCATGGCAGACCGGCCTGAGGCGACGGACATAGGCTCGGCTGCTTATGGTCATGGCTCTTGTGTTCCTCAGCTGTCCTAATAATTGGATTAAGGGTGCTGAGGCTTGTCGGTGTCCACAGGGGGTGAGCCGTGATTGTCTAGAACCGCGTGGTGAGTCATTGACCTGCTGACCAAAACTCAAAGAAAGCGTCGAGCCGCAGGACAACACTCCGTGGCCTGCCAAAACTTTAGTTACTTGGGTCGATTTAAGCAAGCAGCTCTTTTGAGACAAGATCAGCCGTAGTACGTAACCTGCCATGTGACGCTTGAGCCACGGAAGCAGGCCTTGGTGTATGGATTAAAGAGACGGTGCATGGTGAATTAAAACTTATGAGATAATAAAACTGCCAGGATGCAGCTTTTGGGCTGCCTGATATTGCTGGGTCTGGCAGCCTGCCTGCAGACCTGCGGAGCCGAAGGTCAGGAGCCCACTTGATAGCAGCGGGTGTCAAGACTGGACCATAGGCACACCTGCAGCGCTGGGAAGCTAAATTGTTATCTCCAGCAGTAGGCTGCACATGTACATGGTTTCATAAAACACAAAGATGCCAGGGTCAGGTGGACAGATGCTTGACAAGCACCAAGCCCAGCCAAACACAGTTGACAGTATTGGCTTCCTGCTTTGTCTCAGGAACGCAACTAGGAGACATAACACTGACAGCTGCTCAGCTAGGTGATGTCCAACCAACCCCTGGAGGTGCCTGGATGTTCCAACATATGTGGACAGTTGTAGTCATAGGTGGTGCCATAGCCTGTGCTGGCATGGCAATCACCTTGGGCATGGTCATCATGGATTGCGTGATCAACAGCAGCAAACCAGTAGCTGATGGCCACGTCACAGTAAGTGAGGGTTTGAGAAGCGAGGCATGTCTGCAGCTCTTTTGGCCTTCAACTGGCTTCTATGTGTGCAGAATGGAAGGTTTGCAGCAACATGCAGTCCACAAAGCCAATACAGAACCAGAGACCTATACATGTCTGCTGCCTGAATGCTAACCTGAAGAACAGTACGCCAGAAGCGAATGCTGTAATGTGTCGTCAAAGCCACGTGTCTGCCCGTTGTATTGTGGCTCTGCCAACCTTCTGCATCCTATTTGCTGTAGCGAGAATACCACCGGTCTAGCTTACCACATCTTAATGGGCAGAAACAGGGACATTGTCTTTACATGTTTGGTAGCACTGGGCCCCTCTGCAATGTTGCGCAAGGGCTGCTGCTGAAGGCACCTTCAGACTGAGACAACGATCCGATGGCGGCTTCAATGGTGATTTATCATCTGTGCTTAGCAGTCGACCTGTAACACGACCATCCCCATTTTCCCTGCTGCAGGTCACTCCTGCAAAAAGAGGCCAGCCACAATTGGGAATGGCAGGACAACTCTACAGTAACCCCCAAGCAGCTGCAACAGCACAAGGCTGGGTCCCAGTGCAACGGCGACACTAGCAATTTTCCAGTCAGCTTGTTGCTGCCCCTCCTTCTGGCCATGCATGGAGCCACTGGCCACTGGTCACTTTGGCCTCTCAAGCCGGGGAGTAGGTAATGACTTCCAGATTCTGGTGGCCACCATTATATCGTGATGAGCTTGTATGGTTAGCTAGATATCGGTAGACTTTGGCACGTGAGGCAAATGGTATCTCAACACATAGCTTGCGGTGTACACCAGCTGAAATGCAGTGGCCCCAAGACATGCCAGTGTCCCTGTCTCTTTTTCCTGCTGCTGCTTGATGGTCATGCATACAGAGTCCACATCACGCAGGATCATCAATGAGGCTCACTCTGGCCAACATCCATCCCCTGCTACATAGTGCTGCAGCAATGTGAGAACACATGCCAGCAACCGATAGACTTATTGTGTCGTAACTGGGATGCCTGACAGACACGATGCTGGCCTCTGGTGGTATGAAGGCTTGTTGTGCTGGCCACAGCCTGCTGCTGCTGGCTTGTTGATGTGCAGGTCCATGTTGAGCTTCTATGCCACCTACCATCAATGGCTCGGCATTGGGGTTGAGTCTGATAAATTGGGCCAGTGGGCGCCCACAACAACTGGTGTATACGCTATTGGGGTTTGCATTGCCTTTTATCATGGCTGATTATGCACCCCTTGCCAGAGCTCTGATTCAGCTCTGGTGGTGAGATGTCACACAGCCAGTGCCAATGCATTGGCTTGATTCCTGGCTGTAGGGCAGGAGGGCGCATAATTTTGTGGATACATAGGCTGCATTATGAGCAAAGTGCCTCTTGATATGACTGCATTATATTTCTGAAAAAGTCGAGGTGGATGCTTTGGAAACGGCAGTACGACATGTATGGCACATTTGCTTTGGTTTATCAAGACTTTTAATTCATCGTGGGTGCCAACTGCTTTGTAAGGGATAGTCGGGGCTACGTGAGTCGACCGCAGGCTATGGATGCAACCCGCAGCATTTGAGAGAATCAGGGATGTGTTGATCTCAGGTGCATGCTATTTCATGATACCTGGGCAGATGAAAAAAGCAGAGCGCGAAATGACATACGTGATCTGACCACCAGAAGCCTCACAGGCGCGTCTTGAAGCCATTTTCCGGAGAGGGACACTGGAAAAGTAACCAGATTCAAAACCACAGGGACTTGTCTTCAAGCAACCAGCCGGACCTGCAGCACATGTTCTTGATACTCTGGTAGCTTTCGCCGCGTTCGCATGCGCATTGGCAATGTTGAATCCAGTCGACAGATGTTCAATACACCACACACCCGCGGCAGTCACTCCGTACAGCCGTGGACGTTGTCAGACAAACCCTGGAAAGGAGGGCGTTTTCTGCACCCAGACACGCATACCAACGTAAGTGCAAAGGGCGCCACAGTGGTCGATGTGCACTGGTAGTGCATACTGGCAGTTCCGGCTGACGCATTGCAAAGGTTGGAAAGCTCAAAAGCATTTAAGGCGTTGAGTGCATGTTTAGATGCGTAGTCGGGCCTTCACCGACATACCGCATTTTGTATAGATCGCCAGTTTCGGCAGCATATGGGGCAGATCCACGACACCACCACACTCACCTAGGCTACCGCCCAATGGACCATACACAACCGCGGAGACCCAAGCATAGAGAGGCCGGGTATGTACCGTTGCCAGGAGAAGAACCACGCAATGGGCCTTTCGTACCACAAAGTCGCATGCCGCGGCGGGTTAGCCCCCTGCCAGAACAAAGACGCAGCAGGTCCACAGGCGGTATGGCCCCAAGGAATGTCATCATACCGCAGCCTGGCAAGGTACAGCTATCAAGCAACTTGTATTAGGTCCTTAACTGCAGTCTCAGACGTCCCGTTGATGCCAGCTTCTCCTTTGCAGCCAGTGCAACTCAGGCAGAAAGACAAAGTGGTTCTGCTGCCAGGGGATTCTTCAGAGTCTGATCTGACCAAGCTAGTAGCTAACATTGGCGCGGATGAAGCTTCTGGGGTCCCCTCAATATTCGAGGACTTGGAGGAGGAGGTTGCTGTGGAGACCAGGGGCCGAGTGACTGTGTATTGCATAGCAGGTAGGGCAGGCGGGGCAAGATGAGGTCATGAAGAAACAGCAGTCTTCATGGGGCTCTTTCCAGGGTTTGACAAAGTAATTAAAATTTAAATCTTTTTGCAGTTACGTCCAAGTGTATTTCCACCGTCTGTTTCATCTGAACCATTCAGTGCTATGGGCTGTGGTCTGCGTGCACGAAGCCCTTTGCTGGCCCCGATCAGCAATGCATGAAGATGCACTTCTCAAGGACATATCATTCTGTGTTGAAGAATTCACTGCATAGCACAGCAGGAAGTAAGGGCATGTGCAGCTTGTCTGCTGCATATCAGGCTGGGGAGCTGAAGGGAGGCGGGGCTGGGACCAGCTCAGCAAACGGGCTGATGGCAGCAGGCACCCACCCCCCTGTTGCTCTGTAGTTACGCTTTCATACTCCTGCTGGAGAGCTCCTTACACAAGTATGCCGCATGTCAAAGACTTCCTCCTGTGTTTCAAGAAGGGGCAATTTTTCAGTACCCATGGCAGATGCTGCTCTGCTCCATGGGATATGCATGGCTTTCCATAGTCCTGTGTATTGGGCTACACAAGGCTTGTGAGTGTCTCAGGCCACTGCATACTTCCAATCCTTGGTTCTATATGCTGTGCAGCTTGCTTATGCCCCGCCTTCTCAGCGCTGCATGCTGCTGCATACCATCCACTCCCCAGGAACTGCAAGGGCAGTTTTAGCTTAACTCTCTGTGGGACTGCTAGATGCTGATGATGTTCTTCTGTAGCGGACATAACTTGTTGTGTTACCATGGGGACAAATGTCCCCCCGGGGAGCAACAGTAGTTTCAAATCTAGCAAGTGCTTTACCAATTGTTGGTTCTAGTATTGTGTACTGGTGCTGGGACGCTTCTCTGTAGATATTTTACACTTAATCGCTTTTGTCCATCTCCTCAATTTGATCATTGCAGAGGGTCTGGAGCGCAAATCCTTGGATGCTTTGTTGAAGGGCCGCTACCCCCAATGTGTGATGACCAGCTACCCGGATGTCATTCACTTGGAGCTCACGCCAGAAGGACCCAGAGCAGCAGATGTCTTTTTCTTTGACGTGAGTGATGCAACAGCTGCTTGCCTGCTGCTTGAGATAGGCGGGTGGGGCCTGGTCCAAGCATACAAGACGCAGCAAGATGCCGCTAGATTTGAACACTTGCAACCCTGATTTGTGCTGTGATGCAGATGCTGATTGGTGACGTTGAGTGTGACTGTCTTGAGGCACGTATGAACAATCTTTCATTCTGCTCAAAGTTGTGTCTTTCCATGTGGAGTTGTTCGTGCCATGGCCGGCATGAAGTTTTGCTTTGTTTGCCTGCTGCAGTATGGTGTGGTTGTGGCTTGGGGCTTGTCACAAGTAGAGGAGCAGGAGATAGTGCAGCAGGTGGCACGCAAGTGTGAAGAGCAGCCCCTGCCACCAGGAGAAGTGGAGATAGATCAGGTGAGCCAGAGCACAGGGGGGATCAAAAGAAGTTAAACTACAGGTAATGCTTTCTTCGGATGCCAGCATGCAATGGAGTGCAGATCTCTTTGCTGTGAGTAGCAATCATTGCTATGCCAGGTTACGTTAGGTGTATGGGTCAAGGTGTGGTTTGCAAACGCCACTGCCTCCCAGGGCTGGGCTCTGGGCTGACACTGCGCATCATGTTGGCCCTTCACCCCCGCCAACTGGGAGCGTGCTTTGTGTCCATATGCTCTATATTAGAGATGGCCATGCATACCAGGTAGTAATTGCAGTCTATAGCTACAGGGCCCATGCGGGACCTCTTAAATGCCACATGGTCTCTACGGCTTCAGCTGCTGATTGCAGCTTGAATGTGGCTGTCCATGCTTTGCAGTTTGAGTTCCATTACAGCACCCATGAGCGTCCCAACATGGCCAACGACACCATCACCATCAACAAACGGCAGTCAAACAACCACCAAGTCAAACTGGCCATCTGTCACGCATTGGCTCAGGTGCGAAGGGGTGAGAGGCCAGGCACTTGGGGGAACGGGGCGGCTGGGATTGAGACCTCTTACACAATCAAAACTTCTCGGCTAGCGAATGTGGTGCCAAGCCAGGGCTGGTAATGTATTATGATGAGTTGCGTTTTCTGAGCTTGTGCTTGTTACGCTGTTGATATTTATCATATTCTTCACATTTCACATCATGATAGAGAGTGGTCCTGCTGTCATTAAGGGGCAGGATCCTGCCCAGGCTACATACGGATGTAGGTATCCATGGCAGCTCCTTGGCAGCGCTTGTTCCCGGCGTCCACTGCACACATAGCCAAGTTTATTGCGCTAGCATGCTGCTTCACCACACCTACAGGTGGTCACCCTAGCATGCAGGAATCGGGTCTGTCTACTTGGTAGCACATTTGGCTGTGCCACATGGAGGTTGGCGGAATCTGCATAATTAGCTCCAGCACGATCAATTTTCACTATTGCACCACCCCTGCGTGGTCTCTAGTTGATCGGTGAACATACTTGAAAGCAATCATGTACCTGTATGATTGGCCTAACCATAGCCCATGAAGGCTGAGCAAGCTTCTTGAAGCGAATAACGTCTACAGTGTATGCAAGATCCTTTTGATCTCTGTTATTTTATTTCTGCTGCTCTTGCTCCAATTCCAGTCCACAAAGTTGTGTGTGTATGAGGAGCGGGTGGTGGAGCTGGTCCTGCAGACCAAGCACCTGCCTGAGGCGCTGGCCAAGCAGGGGACTGTGCACGTTGAGTCAAAAGAAGTGGCCAAGTTGATAGGCAAGGTGAACAAGACTATGAAGGCCTTACAGTAGGCATTTTAGTCCTGCACTGATGCGCATGGTATCTGGTACCATGGTTGCACAGCACTTGAATAGCCGGCACTCCATGCTGCAAGTGTAAGGAAGAGATTATTAGAAGAGCTTGTCATATGATCATTGGGAAAGGCCGTGGAACATTGTTATTGCGGCCGCAGGTGTCAACATTTGCATGCATATGGATGGTTGGGGTAAAGGATGGTGAGGCCCTGAGAGTTTTTTTGTAATTGGTAGCAGGACGCATATATGTAGTTCTTCTGCTAATTTGTTACACTGCGGGCTTGGGGTGGTGGCAGCAGCCACCTCTTTATCTTGGCTTTTTTTTTTCAGACATGCTACCTGCTTATCGTTTTTAGAACCTACTTGTTTCGCTCTGCTGGACCCTGCAGTGCTGCCTTGGCTGTTTGTTCCGAGTCAACGCAATGCATGGCCAAGCTGCCGCTCATGCCTTACATTGATGGACCTGCTGTTCACCCTGCCTAATATTTTGTCGACGGTACACTACTTGTGAGCAAACGAGGAGCACAGCCCCAGATGGTTTTCTTACTACTGATTTGCAGCCACTGTCCGGTCCCCTGTATCTGTGCCATCAGGTGTTCTTGCAGCGCAGCAGTGTGAACCTGATTTCCACTGTCTTGGATGTACCTGAGTTCTTCTGGTCCGCACCAGACTACCTGCAAGCCCTGTACCAGCGCGCCTTTGACTACCTGGAGATGGAGACACGGGTGGAAGTACTAAACGCACGCTTCACGGTAGGCATGGGTTGCGGGCAAGGTTTTCTTGAGCTCCTGGCTGGTCCTTGATTGAAGTGGCAACAGCAACTGGGCCTGCCCGCCAAGATCTCTTTTGGTGTCATGTCTCTGACTTGTGTGGCAATATGCTTTGATGTTTTGGAAGCAGGAAAGCACACATATGAAAGGGTACTAAGCGTGCTCCTACTAGGATAAGCCTCCCAAGTAGCCCCAACTGGGCTAGTTTGAAGGTGCAGAGGTTCTTTGCTGGGAGTCAGTTCCAGCAGCAGATAGCCCAATCGTGCTCTTATGTACTGAGCCATGCATTTTGTAACTTGTTAATAATCGCTACCTGCGCCCTAGTGCCTTTTGAGGCCCATCATTGGCTGTCCTGTCTTTTTGGTGTTGCAGGTGCTGCAGGAGATGTTGGACATGTTGAGAGATCAGCAAAATAGCAACCACGGAGCCCGCCTTGAGGTGATCATCATCTGGTTGATCCTTGTGGAGGTGCTGGTTGGCCTTTTGGAGCTGTTAGGCCTCTTCGGGTTTGTCAGAGGTGCTCATGGATGACTGGTAGGTGTGGTGTATGGGAAGGATACAGTCCATTTGTAGGATGGTATGTGTTATGTTATGTACTAGGTGCTTTGTTACCCCGTCGTTGGAGCTCTCAGTTGTTCAAAGCTTTCGACCGCAAGGTGCGAGGTAGCAGGCACCCTGCTGACCTTCACGAATATGTTGTTAAGAGGGACCACTGCACAGCCTTCTGGGCCGTGCAGGACCCAAGCATGACTCCAACCAGTTTCTTAGTGGGGTGGGGTAGGAGCAGGCCACAAGGGGTCGTGGCGATAAATGAGAAATGTCGATATATAACAAACTGGAACTTTACGTGACAGTGGGTTGGTGTGTCCCGTGGCTTAGCTGCGAGCGTAATGATGTCCTGCTGAGGACCGCGGCAGTGTCACACATTGAGAGTGTTCAGGCTACACCTGATGGAGCAATCCGGGGCCAAGCGTCGGCATGACGGAACTCAACTATTCATAACACACAGCGCCCTTCTGGTATAATATGCCGATACAAATGTCCGTCACGTCTGCCAGGCTCCTAGTCAGTTGTGAATGTGTATGAGTCTGCTTCATTTCACTGTCCTACATGCCGGCTGCAACGTGTTGCTGCCGCCCTTCCAGGAGCAGCTCTGTAACTGAACTCCAATTGCTAAGTAGACATATTTTGACCCAACATTTACCATTGTGTCGTCGCTACATAGAGCCTCTATCCCAGGCCCAGCTTTCTCCAGTTGCGATGAGTTGCGCTGGGCCTGCAGGTTCTCCTGAGACCGTGAATAACCAATCAGCAGCATTTAATATTCGTAACATGCAGCTCCATCACTCTAGTTACCTCTTGCAGTTGTGCTGACAACGCCACATAACATCGCCAAAGCTGGCTGCTGTAAGGCTGTACCTGGCATGCGAGAAGCCACGTCCATATCATACGACTACGAACCGCCAGTGCTGTATGAGGTTGCCCAAGTCCCCCATCGTATAAACGGTCCCCTAACATGGTATACACACAAGCAACACATCTGTGAACATAGCTCTCGACGATTGATGCATGCTTGGCTCTCTCTTAACAACGCATGCGGTACACGAGCCGTTCATCCTGTCCCAACTGGACTGGATCATTTCACCCTTCAGTCCACCCCTGACAGCATAGAGCCCACGCACAAAACCAGGTGGAGAATCCAGCCTGAGCCCACAACTCATGGCAGCTTTAATTTAACTACCACACCATTCAGGTACCCATCATCACATCATGCTGCAGCCCAAAAGCTTGCCAGCAGCTTAGCGTCCCAAAGCACGTACACCAATTTGAACAGCAATTACGAAGCCCAGGAGTCCACAAAACATATGTACAGCTAAAAATATGCAGGGCACAACACCACTAAACATCAGCTGATAGAGGTAACATCAGTGTCCATAGCTCTGAAGCACAAGCCTGCATACATCAAGCAACTACAGGCTATCGCCATGCAGACAACCGCCATGTCCAGAGTTGCAACCCGTGGCAAGCAAGTAGATTGAGCTGCACAGCTAGCATGACCAGCACATCCAGCTTGAACGGCCAACTGTCGAGCATCCAGAGTCACCTGCAAAGCACCTGGCACTACCAGCAGCACCACCTCCCAAATGTGCACACCCACCCTCCTCCATTCCCACCATCATGACCCCTACGCCATTGCTTGCATGTGAAAGCAAATGAAGTGTAACTTGTTGAACTTTTGAGATTTACCTACAAACCTTCCCTCCTGCCTTTTTTGCTAGTTTAGTCACCAAATCACCACCCGGGCCACTTCACAGCCTGGGTTTCCAATATTTACTGCAGCTCCTCCTTACAGCTTGCATCGTTGAGGTCGCAAACGACTTCCACTGAACACCACTATGCTTCCACATTTCCCTTATATACTGTAGACCTTTGCTCCATCACTACATGTCACTGGAATGAAAGTCGTTGTATGTCCCCTTTCATAACTTCTGCCCAAAGCCCACACATTTACCATGCAACTTTGAGATGGTAAAGTCAAAACTTAAATTAGCCCTAGCAAAACACCACCCTGTTGCTCCAATTTGCTCAACTTTCTAAGGGCTTCTTCCACTGCACAGCTGCAGATCTCGCCAACCGATCTGCACTTGCTCCTTGTGCGTTCACGTCATCCACCTTGCATCATTTCAATTGCCTCCACAGTGTTCCTTCTACTCAGTTGCCTTACATGTGGTTGCTTGGCTAGCAGCAGGCCGTGCAATGACCTTGACCATGTCCCTCTCTTTCGGCCTGCTTCAGTTGTCCTCCCTAACACTCCCACCCCCCTTTCCCTCCCCGTTTATCGCTTGCGCAACTTTGCAATAGCCATTGCACAGCTTGCTTCCAACACCAGCCCGTCATCAACTTCTGTTGTCTAAATTCAGCATGTTGAATACCACTTGATGGGCTTCGTTGATTGCTCCTTACGCTTGTTTTGTGGTATGCTGGTTAACAGCCATGCTCAGCTTGCAAGCAAGAGCAGCGAAGCATAGGCAGAGTCTATGTGGGACATCCTACACCTGTGTGCAAGAGTTAGCATTACTGTCAACGCTTGTACGGCGACACAGATTGTGGGCTTAGTGTCATACTGTACTTGACAGGGTATGCAGCCTGATTACATCAATTGGTATCAGCTGTTTCAAGACTCGCATGGTGTGCCAGTACATATGCGTACTCCATCAGATCCCTCTGACAACCATTTCCAGTGCACTAAGGGATTCACACATGCGCTCTGGTTGACTTTCATGTCATGTTTGCTATTTGACAAGCAGAAGCAGCCTCATGCACAGACATGGCTTCTGCAATAACACAACTATGATGTGCTAACAGCACATCTCCATGCCATTGCATAGTAAAAAAGCTATATACTGTGCTATACTAAAAAGGGATGGCTGTGATCGGTGTTTCATTCTTTGCATGCGCCTGCCGCACGTTCCAGGCGTTCTTTGCCAAGCAGCAGTATAGAGCCCGAAAGACCCTATCCCTGCCTTACCTCCCCTGACCACTCCCTCACTGAGTAGCATAGGTGTACTGCACAAAACCGGTGGACCCGGTGGCATACTGCCCAGCAGCAGGAGCTGCTGCCGCCCCAGGCTGTGCTGCCTGGGCAGTATGGTACTGCACCTGCCCCTGTGGTGCGGCATACCCTTGGAACTGCAGCTGCTGCCCTGCTGCAGTACTACCCATGCTGTAGCCAGCCGCCACCTGAGCCGCTGACGTGGTAGTAGCAGCTGCTGCCGGCTGCTGCTGCTGTGCAGCACTAGTCCCCTGCTGCAGCAGCTGCTGTAGCAAGCCCGCCTGGAGGTAGCTCCCCTGCTGAGCTCCAGCAGCAGCTGCTGTCCCTGCTGCTGCATTGGGGTCTGCTACCGTGTAACTAGCAGTTGCTGTCTGCGCCTGTGCTGGCTGCTGGTACATGACCTGCTGGTACTGTGCCCCAGGCTGAGCTGCATATGTTGCAGTAGCGCCTGCTGCTGGTGCCGCAGCTGCAGCAGTAGCCCCTGTGGCAGCTGCTGTCTCATAGCGCACCACTGCTGGGATGAGCTGGCCATTGGGTCCCATGAGGTAGATCACAGGAGGCTGCCCAGGAGCACCAGCAGCAGGGGCCGCAGCAGGAGCTGCAGCTGCAGGTGCTGCGTAGGTGGCTGCTGCTGCAGGGGCTGCTACCTGGGCAGCGTAGGCAGCATAGGGGTCTGCTGCTGCGGGTGCTCCACCCCTGGTGGGAGGGGGAGGGGGCTGGTAGGCGTCAGGTGCCTGGTAGGCATCAGCTGCCTGGTAGGTGTCCTCAGCCCTAGCAATGATGCAGCACACAACAGGTGAGACACGATCAGTTTGGTGCAACTAGTCAATGTTGAACATTCAGAGTATTAACAAAAGAACTGCAGGCAAAGCAGATGCAACCAAAGCTCCATGCCATCCAAGCATACCCATATTTAACAAGAAGACCCAGGACACCATGCTTCACTATGGAGGAACTGACTGAATGTGCAGCATGCGTCAAGGACGGCAGCTCGACAGGCTACCATGTTTTCACCTGGTAGCTGATCACTTGCCACCGCCTGCGCCCAACCACCCAAGCCTTGCCCCTGCCCTTCCTCACCTGTAGCCCCGGCTTGGTGGTGGTGGAGGTGCCCCATACGTGTTCCTCCGCACCTCAGGGGAGTAGGACCTGGGAGGTGGGGGAGGTGCAGTAGTAGCAGCTGCTGTAGGGGTGCGCCCACTAGCAGCGTAAGCCCCAGTCCTAGGGATGCTCATGGGGGGCGGCACAGCACCAGCGGGCAAGTTGGTCCCGTACTTGCGGATGTTGTTTAGCAGGATGTGGTAGGCCTCCCGCACACCATCTGCCTTGCCAATGAGCAGGATGCTCTGCCTGTTGTCACCATCCTGAGCACCTGCAGCAGTTACGAGCAAAGAAGCTTGGTAAGCACGTAGCTTGTGCTTGAAAGCAAGGTGGTCCTGCCATGTTAAGATATATATCTGGAAACATCAGTATGGAATAACATTACAGAGTAACCCAGCCTGTGTCTGAAACAGGACACTACTGCCCTGTCCAAGTACAGTAACTTCCAGCTGCTGCCACCAGGATGTCGCTGGCAGCATCAGCATTGGCTAACTATCTATCCAAAGTAAGATGCAGCAGCCCCCTGTTGCCCTCGTGTTCCGGTGCATATATGAGTCCTTATAGCAAAGAACTAGACAATCATAACCAAAGGTTCGTCAGATGACAGCCAAATGCTAGGAGGTATGATCCACCACCCCTGAACTTACGTTCCACCTCAATCTTGACCCCTGTCCTCTCCCTGACATGCTTGGCATGTGTGCCCTGCTTGCCAATGATAGCAGGCCCCACCATGTCACTGGTGACCATGAAGCGGCTGGTGACATGGGGCTTAGGTGGCATGCGGTAGCTGGGGTCCTCAGTGGCCAGGATGTCCTCAATCAAACGCATGCAGTTCACCACCTGCAAAGGGCAAGGGACCAATAGACATGCTGATAAGGACACACCAGAGGCCGGCCGGGGATGCCAGAACGTTACTGCCGACCTTGTGCTGAAGCTCATAGCTCACAAACGGAATAACCGTTTACACTACGCCTCCTTGCTGTGAAGAAGTTTGAAGGGTGATGGTGGTTCAGATCCATGGATGGTATGATTCTCAATACATTGATCTGGCTGCAAGGATGCAGGCGATTACTAGAAGCTGTGCAGTGCATGCTAGTCCTAGCCCCACTATGCATCATTCGACCATAGGTCTTTTAGCAGGAAATATTGCTGATTTGGATACCATTGCAGGTGCCCCTAAGCCCCAAGTTCCATCAGAACTCACCGCATCAATTGTGCCCTCAATCTCCACCACCTGCTCATTCTCCTGTGGTCCCCCTTGGCGCACATGGATCTTGGTCCCGCTCTCCCTCCGCAGCCGTGTCACTGTGGTCCCACGCACCCCAATCACACAGCTGGCCATCCTGCGTGGCATGGGGATCTCTTGCTTCAAGATCACATCTGCAGACAGCTTGAAGGGCAGGGGTTGACCATCAGGCCCAATGGGCTGCCTGGGAGGGGGCCTAGAGCCAGCAGCTGGAGCAGCAGCAGATGCAGGAGCCGCAGCTGGGCTTACTGCTGCTGCAGTTCCCTGGGCAGTTGGGGCTGCTGCTGGTGCAGCTGCAACAGGTGCAGGCTGGGTAGCTACGGCTAACACTTCAGCTGCGTCTGCCTGCACGGATCCTGGAGCTGGCGCAGCTGCTGCTGGGGCAGCAGCTTCAGCCTGAGGAGCTGCAACAGGTTCTGCTTTAACAGCTGGCACACTGCAAGCATGAGAGGGAAGAGTGAGTACTACATGAATAATGGAAGCTGGCTCTGGCATCCATCTAACCATCATGTTTATACAAAGATATGGCAGCGTTGTCACAGCTGCTGCGCTTTGCGTCATTCCTTGGCTTTCAGCCCCCAAGACGTGTTGTCCGCCAACAATGGGTTCGACCTTCGGACCACATTTTCCCCCAAGCAGGCGCGACTTACGTTGCTACGCTAGCTTGGCCGTTAACCTGGCCGTCCTGTCGAGCTTGCTTTGCCTCCGGTGCCTCAAGCTCCTCATCTCTCAGTGCGCGCTTCTGCCCCACTTCAACAGGCTCAGCCATGGTGTTCAGCTTCCCTTTGCACTTGCCGATGTTACAATCCGCACTTCGTCTCAAGTCGAGGCAACTGGTAAAACGAGGCACAAGTCCAGCTACGGTGATCAGCACAACTATAGCCAAAAGCCGCTGACGCTAAGATGGGCTGGTCATGTAGCTCACTGTCCACTGAAGAATCCACGTGCGAGCCAATAGATGTGGGATGAAACTGCTCAACAATCTTCACTGGATGCAGAGCCGCTCTCTTGGTGGGTCGCTCCGAAGCCCGGCAGTCCTCTCGTGGTCCAGTCCTGCTGCATGCTACATGCAACATTTGCATAGCTGGGTACAACTAAGTGAACAAGTTCAGGTACATAGTGTAGATAAACAGCCAGCCCAGACGCATCTCCATGAATTCACCATGTTAGTGGACGTTTCGCCCTGTCTGGCCTGCTTATGGGCATGTGTTTGCCATGTTTACAATTGTTGAAAGACGCTTTTGTATTCACGGAGTGCGAGTTTGGGCTGACCCGCAGGCTTGCCTCTTTTACTGTATGATCTGCAGCTGTTGACCAGCAGACGTCCCTGCAGAGGACCTTTAGCTGATCCTCAACCTAATTCTTGAGAGAGTTAAGAGCCGTATGCAACCTTCATTTCCATGGCAAGTCGTGTCACCAGAGGACAACTTGCACCCTGAGCAGCCAGGCTATTCTCTTCCCCAGCATCAGTTTTTGTCAGCAGTTTCCACCTCAGACCCTCAGCTGCCTTCCTCTTTGCCCTTCTCAGCTCAGCAGCCACAGCAGCGGCAGTTCAGCCATGTTCAAGATCTTCTGCAAGTTCCTGGAGAACCCCGAAGCCCAGGGTTGCCTCCGAACTTCCAAGCTCTTGCATCCGGTCCATCTCCCTCTTCCATTGAGGCGCTTGCCAGCATCCTCCTTGGTGTTGATCGCAACAATCCTTACAGCAGCAGCAAGGAGCCAGGACTCGGTCAAAGCTTAAGCCAGAAACAACCCCGCTTCCAGGAGTTAGGCTTGAGCCAGGGGTCATGGGCAGACCAGCAGGCGTTGCCATTAGGGCTGGCAGGAGCTTCTGCAGACTCCCCTGACACAGAAGCAGACTACACCGAGGTAGCAGAACTGCATGCGAGCTGGAGAGAAGATGGGGTGGCTGAACTGGTTGCTGGTAGAACAGCAGCAGCAGACCAGAACATGCCACCACTTGCCCCATCTGGAATCTCCCAGCAGCAACAGCAGCTACAGCCACAAAGCCGATCAAGCTTACATGAGCAGCGGGAACCTGAGCAAGACAAGGGTGTGGGGTTAAGGCAAAAAGTGCCTTTAGTAGATGCAAAGGCTACCAAGGCAGGCAGAGGGCGAGGGAGTAAGGCCAGAGCCTCAGGGACAGGCTCCTCAGCACGACTAGGGGCTCTGCCTGAACGTTTAAAAGCAAAAGCACGGCAGCCAAAACGTGCAGCATCAGGCACCAGGGCTGCGGCAGCCCCTGCGTCCACAACCACTGCCGTTGCGCCTGCTGGTGCTGGCCGTGCTGCTTACGCTTCTGCTGTTCCTGCTGTTGTTCGGAGCGGCAGTGGTGGGATTGTCAGTGAGCAGCAGACACCATCACATGTGGTTGCAAGCAAGAAGCAAAAGGGTCAGCAACCAGTGCCTAGTGCTGTGAGGACTACCCGGGCAAGGTCAAAGGATGGAGCCATCGCAAGAGCGAGCAAGGCCATAGGAGGTATGTAAATGTGTAGGTTCACAGCAGTTTCTGACACGTTGAAGCAAGGTTTGATGAAACGGAGTGGGAACTTTGGTTACCGGTATGTCATTTTTACAGCAATTGCACGTTCCAAAATTCTCATCTTCAGCATCCAGGACTCCAGTGGTCAGCCTGACGCAAGAGCTAGTATCTACATGTCAGTCCTTGAGCAGTCTACCGTTCATCATGCATATGTAGACTGTCACAAATTGCCTCTGCACAATATGCAAGAGCAGAGCGGTTGCCTGTTCAAGCGGTCAAGCTGCAGGAATTCGGTGTAACAGGTGCATTACAGACTCCTGCTTTTATCATCCACTCTCCCCTTCTTTGATTACCTGTACCCAACCTCCAAGTGGGCGGCAATGGTGGGAAGCTATGAGGAGGTGATGCGTCTTCTTGCCCACTTTGTTTTGAGGTGCCCTTAGGAGCCATGTGTGTGTCTTTTACTGCTTCTGCTTAGGTCATCCTGGTTCTGGATCTGCTGGGCACAACCACAAGCCTGTGGCAATTGTGACCAGCTATGCTGTGCAGCTACCACCACGGTTGTACTTTGCAGTAGATGAAGAAGAGCTTGCATCTGAAGAGCTACAGGGGAACTCACTACAAGCCAGTCAGTGGCAGCAGCATCAACAGCAGCAACTGCTACCTGGTGGCCAGCAGCAGCAGGAGCAATATGAGCACCAGCAGAAGGCCCAGCAGCAGCAGCGGTTGCTCCTTGCAGCCCAACTTAGGTGCAGGTTGAGGGGGCCATCAGCAGCTACCATGGCGACTGGCAAGCTGGACCCTGTGAAGGACAAGGTGCAGCTGGGGGTCGTGTCGCAGGTTTTTGGTCCTGCCTTTGCAGCCCTCTGCTGCCAATGGGGTCCTTGAGGGGGTGGTTTACTGTATATGTTTAGAATTTTTAGGTTAGAACAGAGTGTATATGTAGAGTGTGCGTAGGTGCTGGCTCTCCAGAACCGGCCCACTCCAAGGCTACTTACATTAATACTTCTTTGGCAAGCGTTGCAACGGGTGCCAGTCATGTGCGCTAGCTGGAGGCAGGTCATGGTAGTATGAGTAAGATAGATCACTGCACAGCCCTTGGGCCGTGACATGACTCCAACCAGTCAGCTGGACGCTAGTCATGGTATGGTACATACACCCCGGGCCATCAACATAAACAACACAATCACCACAACAGCCGCTTAATATATTCCAGCCTTATAGTCTCTTTGATTCATCATTGCATCTGCATTATGTCTGCATGGAGGACGCCTGTCGTTCCCCTCAAGGGTGGAATACACAATGCACAACTGTCACTATACTCTCTTAGTTTCCTCAAACTAAAGCATGGCAGTCCCATGAAGGCAGCATCCAATCCGCCTAGAAACAGACTCAGCACCATGGTCCAGCAGTCCCATGCCATGCTAGTGCCAACTACAGCCTGAGTGCAGACCCAGCGGTATTCGGATATTGTGCTGCTGTCTCTCCGTCAGAACGCAGCTGATAAATCCGCCATGAACACATGCACTCCCCACACCCTCACTGTCTCCTTCCTTGACACATCCACTTCAGTAGTCCAGGGAGAGTCGCATGAAATATTATACTGGCATACACACGTCTCAACGGTGATCCAGTGTATCTTACTCAACGCCGACTCGGCAGCGCCATACACTGCGGGCAGTGCATGCAAGCAACAGCACCGGCCCTGTGGGGTGGTCAGCGATTCCTGATGGGATGAGTGTGGTAATGTTGTATCGTTGTCTGCCACCTAGCCACTAAAACTATGAGGAGGACCACGAGACAAAACCATCACACTCATCGATAAGGAAACATGCACCCAACAGAGAGAGCGGGAGAACTGCGCAGATAAAGTCGGAAACCCTTCCTGCAATGGTAAGGCAGTTGGACCGAGCACCCCACAAGCCTGTCTCACTGCACAGACGTCAACCAAAACACAGGGTTCCAGCCTGCCTAAGTTGACAGTTGATGTTAGCACTGCATAGGCTTGAATTGACAACAGTGAAAACGACACTACAGGGGGGACCCTGTGCCATATCATCATTGCCCTCTTGCATGTGTATCAGGCTACCCACGCGCTTAAATGCTCCATGTCTGCAAACCTGAAATTGTGCGCCAGATGTGCGCCTGCGCAAGTCCAGGTGCTGTGCCCATGACAGCATGCCTACCATTCAGCCACAACCAACACCTAACTATTATTGGTGAGGAAACACATAACAAAACAACTTCTCCTAAAAAAAGTATGACAACTGCCTTCTTCCCACAAGCATTGCGTTCCTAGGAACCGGCAAAACACTGATACAGTACCAACACCCGCAATCATGTCACTGAAGTGGCCACTGGATCACCTATAAATACAAGTGCCATCATGATGTGGCACAAACAGATAAGCAATGCTCCAACAAGGCTGCCGAAATGGTCACCATGTCACCCAGTATCACTCCGCATGAGTAACCTAGGCAAGACAGGCAGACATATGCCACGGAGGGGACTAGGGTCGCCTCAAGAAAATCCAGCACCAGGCAGCATGCCTGATATCACAATGTCCTATCAAGGCCCCAGGATCAAGGGTTGTGGGTAAACAAAGGTCACAGTACAGTCCTGCTTGCAAACTTCCCCAAAGCACATGCCCATCAATAAGTGGACATGTGCAGGTGTTTACAAAGGAAGAGGCCCTGTAAGAGAACCCCTGTCACACTCCTGCAACTTGACCTTAGTGTCTTGCATGAGTTCATTTCTAATCCCAACTGATGTGAAGCTTCGCAGATCAAAACACCAGCGGCTGATACCCCCGCGTCTGCACCTTTCCTTGTTCCTCCTGCTACTGCACACAAAATCAATGTGATCAAGTCATGACCAGGCCACCCATATAAGAACCCTTGCTTGATCCAGGCCAGATATTACTGGAGCCATGAAAACTTACAGCTTACACACAAGGACAACACACAACCCTCCCCCAGCTCCTTCAACCCCTGCCCCTGTTATACACAACCATTCAGTCACAAAACAACGCAAACATAACCCCTCTCCTCTGCCCTGCTCCTGCTGCCAATGGTGCAGGTGCTGCCACTTCACTATGGCAAAAAAGCAGCACTGCTAAGTTACAACCTCCCACCCATATAGGTACAACTGCACAGCCCTACATAAACCATTGCTGTTGCAGGCGCCTAACTCATCCACACATGATACCCCTACATGCACCTCCTGCTCCTGCTGTACCGCCCTATGGCTCACGAGCATCACGCCCTCAGTACACTTCACCGATGCAATGAGCCCAGGCCAGCTGCCAGCTGCTGTAAGTGCGGCACATTCCTCTGCCAAGAGTCTGCCCACACCTTTGCTGCCCGCTCTACTGATAAACCCTGCAGCGCCTCCATGCTAGGGTTTATTGAACGCAAGTTAACCCTCAGTGGGTTAATGTCAAACCCTGGCCAGGACCCATTGCCAAACCCTAGTCTTCGGCTCAAACCTCCAGCACCAAAAGCAGCAGCAGGTCCCTTCCCCACCAGAGCCAGCCTCCCATTACCACGGCTAGCAGCAGCAGTAGCTAGATACTCATCACTTTCCAAGTGATCCTTCAGGCCTTGTAGCACCCCCTTGAGCTGGTTTGTCACTTGTGATGTCACCAGGTGACGGATGCCAAAGGGCACATACACCCGAGGCTGCATGAAGAGGGTCATGTCCACTTGACAGGAGCTTCCATGGGGCTTGCTGGGGTGGGCTAAAGTGGGGGTGGAGGGGGTCTTGTGCAGAGGCGTGACAGAGAGGTCGCTGTGGAATTTGCGCATGAGGGAGCCTTGTTGGAGGCTGGTGTTGATGTGGAGCTTCTCTGGATCTTCCTTCATAGTGAGGTGCATGCTGAACTCACCACCAATGGCGAGGAAGTTCCACTTCAGGGACTGCAGGGAGCAGTACATGGAGGAAGAGGTAGTTAGCAGGGGGCTGACGTGAGTTGCTTGGGATTGGGTAGAATCTTGTTAAGAACGACAGGCAGTTGCACAAGCATGAGATCCATACCCCCTGCAGTGCTGCATTCTCGCGCACGACTCCATCTGTACAACGGCCTGCACATTCATCTAACTGGTCTGAGAGCGCCTGCCTTGCTTTACTGTCTTACACATTAGGGATCCAATGCACAGCAAGCAAGTGCTTCAGCCTTAACCTCCGAATGCAACCACGCCTCCCTCCTGCTGCTGACTTCACGTGAGCGCATCCCACAAGATGATTAACATATTGCTGCTAATAAGGTGCTAGGCATTATATCACTGTTTCAGAAGGAGAGATGGCTGGTGTCTTGCCCCGCATGGATGCTACAGGTGCCAGAGTTTAAACACACATAGTGCTGAGGGGTCGGGTACTGTAGCTACTGGCAGCTGCCTTTGGTAGCAAACGGACCAAATGGACCAATGCAAGAGACACATAAGCGGGCGTGGGCTGGAGCTGCATGCGAGGATCTAAAGTGGCCGCACCTGGTGCACTTGCGATACGAGACCGTCCACTGATACGACTCTGCTGGTCCTCACTCCCTTGTTCCATTTTGGTTGCTCTTCCACGCGGGATATGAAGCCGTACACGTCCCAAGCATCCCCACATACAGTTATACGGCCCTCTGCTCCAAACTCGCCGGATGGACCTCTTGCACCTCTTACCCAAACCTGAACGCGGGGAAGACATCGGTCAGCGAGCGTTCGGAGCCGTGACCATGCATGGTACGGTTCAGCACAAGAGACTATCACATACGAGTATTGAAGTGTAGACGCCGTTCAGTAGAAGCTTGGAATGCACCTAAGACCAGCTGTTCTGGGCTGACGATTGTGCTCTATGTGCCACGTACATCCCCCCGTAATGCACCTACCTGATCGAGGGTACCAGGGGCACCACCCGCGATCTCCTTCCCAGAGGGCATCCCTGCCTGATGACCCTGCCTCGGAAGTGCACCTAGGACCAGCTCCAACAAAGCTTGCGTAAACTGGAAAGCTGCAATGAAGAGCGCGACTCGTCTATGCACTGCTCCCCGATATGAACGTGCTCGACAAAGCCTGATTGACAACTCGTTGAGTTCGCTTTCTGCCGTATAAGTAGGCATGTGCTGTGATGGCAGCTGTGACACGCTTCTTAGCAAAGCCCGGCAGTAGTGCCCACGTGGGCGCAATACGACACTTAAGGATCCGCTCTGTACTGCCAACCCGAACGGCAAGGGGAGCTCTGAAGCCAGACATCCCATGCAGAACATTCCATCCCGTACATGATGCAGCCGTTCAAACTCAATGCTGTGCGACCCCTACGGCACATCGGGTGGTTGATCTGCACAAGCCAGGCAGGGCCTCCACGAAAGCAGAGGCTCTAAGAGCGTTGAATTGAATATTCCATACACAACGTACTATGTGACTTGCTGCCACCTCAAAAGTGCTGCAATGCTGACCAGCGATTTGCCTGATCTGTCAATCAGCTACTCTACAGTCAAACATGAGCCCTTCAACAGCAGCTCAGTGCTTGCCCGACGCACCAAGGTCATCCAGCAGCGAGGCGATACCGTGTAACGAGGCGCTAGTATCCATTGGAACCTCCACCCAAACCAAGAACCATCACTTACATGGTTCAACGGTCACATGAGAATGAAGCAGTAGGAACATGACCCGGCCTGAATACAGCCACAGCAGCAATCAGCTCAACAACAGAGGGCAAACGGCTAAATGTACTCATGTGCCCATCATGCAGCAGCTTCAGCACCAATCATAGTACCGTACCACAACAATACAATACAATACAATACACCTTTGAAGCTGCATGACCCAAGGCAGTTTCTCCAGCCTGGATAGCTCAACATGCTTACTACCAGTTTCTAGGTACACAATACCCTACAACGATGCTGGCACTCAGAGGATGTCCCCACAGCCCATACAATCCTGCCCTGTCTACAGCCTGGCAATCCTCCACATCCTGAGCCCTATTGACATGATCTGCATTATTGTTATGCGTAGTTCAATTAAGTGCACATACATGAGCCATATTTGGCCTGGAACTGGCACTGAACCGACCACTGTCCACATTCTTGTACACGCATAATCTGGAGTATAGAATCCACTGAAGCAACCTGCTCAAAACCTTTGTCTTCCTTAGGGGCAGTATTGCAGCCCCTTTCAACCCCTCGCAATACTACTAGGATCTTGGCAAACACCATCTGGAATGCCTCATAATTGCAAGTGTAAAACCTCCACCCCCATGTCTCACTCGCCTATACCCCACCCACGCCCCCCTCCCTGTTTGATTATGCGTGGCACAGTGAGCCTGATCAACCCTGAGCCAAACTGAAATCCCTCAACTGCCGCCAACAAACAAACATATAGGTGTGGCAACCGCAAGAGGGTAATCTGTAATCTGTAATCTGTAATCATCAAACACACCACAACAGCAACACCCTGATGCTGCAGTTCAGCAGTTTACTTTGGACACTTCCCTGCTTCACTCCTCCCACTCACGCTGGAGGAAGATGGTCAGTACTTCTCTTGGGATCTACCAAGAGCTCAGCCAATCCTCCTCGCTCCTCTGCTACAATTGCTTGGGCAACAAGGCAAGTGCTATTCCCCATGTCATTCTTAAGATCAGCACAAAGACCTGCTGCCCTTTGCCGTGCAATGTTAGAAGTACATAATGTTGGATAGGGTAATTGAGGTGATGTACGCCCTGCCTCTTTGCCTTCTCCAGGACTACCCTGCACCCAATTGCTTCCTGCATCAACTTATGGTACAAGAGCGGTTCCAATCCATGTCACCCTCCACATCCACAACACGCCCTCCTGGTGCATTCGCCCTGCTTTCCATTTTCACCAGAGAAGGTTGTTTGAGGACTTCTGCTATAACAATACCAAAAGCTTCTTGCACTCCAATGTCATGCCTGGCACCCTCTGCTCTCAGCCAGGGCCTGGCCTTCCTCTGATGACACAGCACGACGACAACCCTGGTGGTGGTGCACATGATGGAACAGAGGGAGACACAGTATTGATACTGATGACAAAAGCTCTGACCCCAGTGAGCCCGCGGATGCTTTTAAGTGGAATATCCGACCTGCTGGAGTTCATGTCTAGACAGATGTTGTCATCTGCTTTTGGTCGCAACAAAAGACACCCCTTGTGTTGTTGCAGTGTGCTGTTTTCGCAAGAGCATGAGGTGCAGGGCCTAGGCACTTTTGCTATGGCATATGCGCTGCAATGATACCGGCAATAGCAGCAGCAGCGTCAGCAGCAGCCACTGATAGCAATAGCAGTAACAGCATGTGAACGATAAGGACGAGGTGTCCAGGTACAGATAATACAATAAAAAAGCAGCATCAGCAGCAGCAGCAGCAGCGACCCTAAAAGCCATATCTGCAGCAGCAACAGCGACTCAAGCACCAGCAAGGCTCGAATCACCAACAGCTGTGGGAAAGAGTTCTCGTATGAAGCCTGGACTACTATTGGCACAGCTACAATATCAATCTCCAGCCCACACTACCGTCTTACTTGCATTGCCCCTTCCCTGTCGTCGCCGCTTCTCCTCTTGTATGTATGGCCTCACTCCTCATTCCTAGCGCCTCCACCTCTTTCACCATGAGGCTGCGTTGCCCTTCCCTTTGACCCCTTGTTCCTTCTGCTCCTGGCACTTACCCCTCTCATTCATTCCACCTTCAACCCCACTGATGACCTTCTAAAACAGTCATTATTTACCCCTTTCAGACCAACCTCCCAACCACGGCACATTTCCCAGCCCGTACATCTACCTCTTGTACCGCCCAATGCCACCTTTCTCTAACCTAGCCAGTCTCTGTCCCCCAGCCCCCTGGCTGCCTCCCATTCTTGCCCTCCTCCCAGCCCCTGTGCCGCATTTCCCACCATCCCAGGCTTTTATCCATCCAACCCCCCACGCCCATGCAAAACTCATGCTCCTCTCCCGGTTTTCCCTTCTGCATGTTGCTTCTACCACTCTGGCGCCACCACCACCCTGCCCCCAGCACTTCCTTCCTCCACCCCCCACCCCACATGCTAATCTTTGCTCTTCTCCCCCTTTGCATCTTCCTTCTACCACTTCAACTCCAACATCCCCTCCCAGCACACCCCAACTCCAATATCCCCTCCCAGCACACCCCCTCCCCCTCACCAGGTCTGCCTTGCAAGCCACCAACATAAATACAGGACGCTGAGCAGTGTTTGGCTTCCCTTGATCATACGCCCTTATCCAATCATCTTCCAGATGCTTCAAGGACGATAGCTTGGTCACATCATACACTAGCAGGTGGCAAGGTGCAGTAAAGACCATGGTCAGCAAGAGCTGTGTATTGTTCTTGTTGATTCCAGGTACACCCAGAATGCCTCTCAAATACTAAGCTGGGCACTAGTGTTGACCCGTCAGTGGAGTTTGCCGCAGCAAGTGCTCTACATGGGCAGGGCTGTTGTCTGCTGGTTTTTGAGATGACAATTTTGAGATAGCATTATCATGTGGCACTCAGGGATGCATTATTAGAAAGAGATACTCCCAGACTATTGTGCCAGAATGCATCCCAACAATCGACATACACTGCTTCTTACTACCATCTCCTGACGATATAACCAGTTTGAAGCGCACTATGCTGCGGCTCGGTGTGAAAGGAAAGGCACTTACTGAACATAATGACGTGTGCCCCTTTGCAGCAGAAGGGTAGGATGTAACGGGCAAAGCGCTCATGTCCCACTGTATCCCAGACATTTGCGTTGATGCTCCTCCCATACAGCCTCAGTGTCTTGCTCATGTACTGCACACCTGGCACATGGCACAGTGGCAATATGATAGCACAATGCAGTACTGAGGGACAAATGGCATATATGGCGGGTTATGAATCAAAGTCGTAGCCGCGCTGGTGCTGGGAAGTACTTGTAAATGTGTGCCAGGGGTAACGCACATATGACCATGTGCTCCATGTTTAAGTTTGGGTGATTTCGAGCAGGACACTGTGATCCCAGGCCAACCTATGGCTGACGGAAACACTGCTGTTTTTAGACCTGATATGATAACAGTAAAGGGGATTTGCGGTGCACCTGTGATAGTCAATTGCTCCACAAGCCTGGACTGTGAGACATGCTAAGCATAGCGGGCTAAGACCCAACTATCTGCATTGTAAGGGTTCAGCATCCATCTCAAAGCGAATGGTTTGTGAGGAATGATATCATGTGCCGTAAGGCATGCTGCTTGTGGAATATACCCCAGATAATACTGTACAGGACTATAACCAGTGTGCAAACTGCTGCTCACCCATAATGGGTCGGATGTCGCTTTGGAAATTGCCTTCTGTTAGCTGCCTAAGGATGCTGCTCTTGCCCGCACCACTGGGGCCAAGGAGGACAATCTGCAAGTTGCTTGGTGAGTGTCAGGCTGCTGCACAATCCAGCCTGTTAGTACGGCAGAGAGGCCAAGCTGCACCTTCAAGCTGCGTTCAGAGCCTTCATGGGCCATCTCTAGGCAGATTTGGGTTTTCAGCCTGAAGAGATCTAGCCGTATTGTTTTATGTTTCGGCACAGAGGACCGCATTCGGAGACAGTCTATCAAGAGCACGATTGCATCCCTATCAATTAGTGTTATGCGTGCAAAATGCTGTATTCCTCAGACCTCGCACAAAGACCAAATAGAACGGGCCAATGACCAAGAGGCAGGAAAAAGGTCATCACCAAGCGACGGACATGAAGCGGTTGCACTTGTATGCAAATGAAATACGAGTATTCTTGCTGCATGCTGTGCAACCCAACCAACACGGATGGCGAAGCAAACTGGGTCACCGCGGGCACTTGGTACTGGAGTGGAGTGCCAAGGTGCCCCCCGACCGCTGCTAGAAGGCAAGATCGGCTCAGAACTTGGCGCCTGCGCGCTCCAAGGTTCACACTAACCTCTTGGTTTACAATTTGGATCACGATAAGTGCAACCCCACAAAGAGCAGGCCGCTGCTGGCAGCTCGCCACGTGGATTGTAGTACAGGATTTGGCAGATTACCAAATCAGCCCCGCCAGGCACCCCTTAGGAGCCAGTAGATGCTCAGAGGTCTGCCCACAACGTTAATCAAGGGCACTCCAAGAGTGATTGGCGCCGACCAAGGCCACCTCCTTTTTACTCTGCCCCTGCCCCCACGGCCCCTAGTTCCACTCAGTGGAGACTGCATGTGAGCTTTCCTCTTTTCTTCACTATTGTCACTTCTCAGACTGACTGACCTCGTTGGCATGCAGCAACTTGCTCTGGCATCTGGCAATATATTGCTCAGCCCAGCTCTGCAAAGGGAGCGGGAAAGAAGTAGGAACTGGGGCAGCACTATCATCCATGGCCGTCTCAAGATGAAGGTAAGACCACACAAATGCTCAAGATAATGCCATCCGCAATACTGCAGAACATAGCTTGCTTGCACAGGTCAACGATAGAATTGAATGAAGGTGCATAGGGTCAATGGAGGCGATCTTGCCCGAGCATACTACTTTTACTGCCAGTAGCATCAGAGGCACATTTATGCTGGGAGGTAGTGCCTGTCCACGAAGCTGAAAGAGCAGGGTTAATACACTGTCCCTTACTCCCCCCAGGTGGTCCTATATGGGCCATGTGTGGGCAAAAGCTGTCTTTTACATAGGTATCTGCACAACAAGTTCATATCCTGACTCTACGGCACAGTAGGTAAGGTGCAAGGTATTGCTTTGCCGTCTTTAGCAGAACTGGCAGCCCCACTTCCATTCAAAGAGGCCTTTATTGCTCTGCAGTGATGTGCTGAACACAATGAGGCTCCCTCTGCATACATGTGGCGTGTCACCTTCTGCCTGCTTGTGAATGGTTATATATATGTTTTAGCAGCTCAAAGATGCTGCATTTAGCGGGGTGCAGCACACACGGCAAGTGTTGTCAGGTTGCCTTAAAGTCCAAGCCCATACAGTAATGGGCTCCCTGTTTTCTAAGTAGGAGGGAGGCTCTTACCCCCATTGGGCAGTGGAGATTTTGGGTGCTTTTGACATAGCTGCTGGACCTCATGTCTAGGCATATGTATTCATGCATGCCGAAGACAACCCGTATTCTGCTCCACCTCGCTTGTTTTTTGTGACAGCTTGAAAAGCGGGGCCTGTGACGGCACTTTTTGCTATGGCATGTCATGAAATGTAGTTATGATAATGAGCGTTTGCAGCAACGTGCCCACTCACCCGTTGGCATCCCAAAAGAACAACAAATCTTGCATAAATGCTGGTGGGTGGCGTAAGGCTACTCCAGTAATGCATTTTAGCACAAAGGGCAGAGCTCGGCAAAGTGTAGTACAAATAGGTGCGGACTGCATGGGAAGGCTGCATGATGTTGGAGCTCGATGCTTGATGTTAGCAGCTGAATGTCTGCCCCTTATCTCTGCAGGTGTGGATTTTGAAAGTAAGCTCCTGCAGCCTGATGGCAAGCACGTCAAGCTGCAGATATGGGATACAACTGGTCAAGATCGCTATTGTTCCATTGCTTCTTCATGTCTCCAAGAGGCGCATGCTGCGATGTTAAGTAAGTGGCACAGAGCAGAAGCTACCAGTACCCGGATGCATGCTGCTTACTAGGTTATGAGATTGTCTGACTGTTATGAGTATTTGTAGGTGGTAAAAGAAAGTTTGTCAATGGTTTAAATCGTGCCACCACATGAGCAGGTTTACAATGCTATGCATGCTCCAGTTTTTAAACAGAGAAACTCTGTTATTTTGGGGGTGGGGTGTGGGGTGTGGGTCTGGTCGGTTGGGGGTGTTGGGGGTTTCTGATTGGTTTGGGTGTTTGATGGGGATGTCGTTTGGGTTTGGTTGTGGGGTTGTGGGGGGTTGGGTCGGTTTTGGTGGGGGGGGGCTGGTCTTGGTTTTGGTGGTGTAAAAACACCCCCCAAGACCCCCACCCCAACCCCCTCCCGAAAGACACACCCACACCCACACCCCCAACCCCCTCCCGAAAGACACACCCACAAACCAAAGAAGACCAATAAAGACACCCAACACCAAAAACAAAAAACACCAACCCTCCCCCCACCCCCCCAACCCCCCACCGTAACACACACCAGACCCCCCCCCCCCCACAAAACAACAAAACCCCCGAGAAACTCTGTTATTTCGAAGGTATATGGCACATACGCCTGTAGTGATTCTGCACACCAGTTGGCTTTGTAACGGATGACAGTACCCGCACCTGGGCTCTTAACACACCCCGCCAGGTACAGTGGAGAAGTCCAGTGGTGAACTAGTGCACCCCACTTGGTCAGGCGTTGGTAGAGCTGCAGGTTCATACCAGGCCAGCAACCATCGCTTCTGTACTTATCTCTCTTGTTTACTATAACTCGCACAGTATCCCTCAGGCAACAAAGTATTGCTTGCTGCTTGAATGCAGCATGTTCCATGTGGGCTGTCTGAGAAGCAGTACAGAAGTAGCAGTGTGCTATACAGCTGCCATTCTTTTATGTAACTGGGGTCCTAGAGGTTACCTAGAGGCTGCTGCCGCAATGTGACAGCCAGTGCGTCTCCTTTTCATGCAGTGTTTGATGTTACGAACCAGGACAGCTTGGAGAGGCTGAAGACAACATGGATCTCAGCATATGAAACAAAGGGTCTCTTTCCATACACTCCTGTCAACATGCTGGTGGGCTGCAAAGCTGACCGGGTAAGGGCCAAGAGGGTTGGGTCAACATACAACATTGTCTGGATGCTTATCATCAACCAGGATACAGCTGTGTAATTGCGGATTGTGGAGAAGCAGGTGGTGGGTCTTGGTAGCCGGGCTGTCCGGGACTGACTTCACTAGTGAGCTCTCCTTCTTGACCACTGTGTAGTAGGGCTCCAAGGAGCAAACTTGCATGCTTTACATTTCTTCCAAGAAGGAATCAACAGTGGGAAATTTGAAAATGACTCCGGTCTACTAATATGCAAGCACCAGTGTTTACAGGTGCATGTATGAGGATGCGGCCCAGTGACCCCCTGTAAGACTCAAGTGATACCCCCAGGAGAAGGGATGCGAGCCTACTATTGAAGTGGCATGGATGTTCCTGCTAAGCTGGCAAACCTGTGCTCAAGGAGCTGTCCATAGCTAATGGCACCGCATCGTGTTGAGGGTCATGCATCTCACTCCTTGCCTTATACATGAGAAACTACTTTGTTGGTAGCCAAGATTGCTATGAGACATCTCTGCAGGCACTGAGTTGGTTTGCAGAGATAGAAAGGACAGAATAGCTACTGCCATTGACCGCTTTTGCCAAACATTGCTCGTTTGTAATGATATGGCTTGCTGCTTGATTCCCCGTTGCAGGATGCAAGCAAGCGAGAAGTGCCGAGGGAGGAAGCTGAAGCCCTTGCTAGCAGCAGGGGTTGGCTGTATGCTGATACCAGCGCCAAGGATGGTCTGGGTGTAGGTGAAGCTTTTGAACGCATCATAGCAGAGGTTCTGAGCAAGCCACACTTGATTGAGGAAATGGAGGAGTGCAAAGCAGCTGCACATGAGGCCGCAGAGAAAGCACGTGCACTGGAAGAGCAGGAGCAGCAAGCACACCAGGACAAGAACCGATCATGTAACCTTGGCGGGTGCATTGTGAGCTAACAAGGACCAGCACAGCCAAACAAGAAGAGCTTTGGAGTCACCTGCTGCTGATGACCTTATTCATCTGCAGCAAGAGCTGAGCTACGTGGAGCCTCCATGAGTTACTATGTAACATGAATGGCAGCCTCCATGGGGCTCCCTTGCTTATGGTCTGTTTGCCGTCATGCACGCCACAGGACGGGTGCCAACTGGCAGCTGAAGCAATGCCATGTTGCTTCAGTACTGGCAGATCCTGATAAGCCAGTGAAAGTTTGTTGGTTTTTTTTGTGTGAAGGTCGAAGCATGTATGGGCTTGCCAATTGCTTGAAGGCTGGTCCTGCTGCTGTAACTTTTGACTTATGGTTGCGCTAGACTAGGTATATGGCATACTACTTGGTTTGCGGTGCCGCGCAGTGGGCTTGTGAGGGGGCATACGTGTACAGCAAGGGCTTGCGATGGTGTATACGGTAGACTTAGTATGCAAAGGCCGAAATTCGCCCACTACTGTACCACCCATTACCTAGATACCTATCTTACCTAGATACTCAACCATTAACTTATTGGCTGGCCCTTAGGGCCGGACCTTAGCGGTAAGTCAAATTCCAATGAACGGGCGGGAATTTGGGGAGAAGGGTCTCGGTAACTTAGTCATTTTCCTGCCGATTCGACTTCCCAGACCGCCTGCGATTGGGAGCGGGCCCCAGCAGATCCTGTTGCGTGCTTGTTCAGGATCCGAACGCACAAATTCGGGTGGGCCCAGGTGGCGCCTGTGCCTCTGCAAAATCCCCGCTTCGCGAAGGGCCTCCTGGCCCCTACAGCGACGATGTTCCATGGCGCCAGGGCCAGAACGCCTGATTTTTCGTTTGGTGCACCAGCCCCAGGCCCATCTCCTTAAAGCACACGTTCTGAGAGGTTTCCCAGCACATGTCACGCCTAATGATGCGAAAAGCCATGAAAGAAACGCTGCTGTGGTCTTTCCGCCCAGGAGCAATGACAAACTGTGCTAAACTTGGTGCATTTAGCAGCTCCAGCCACATCGCAGCTCTTTGCAGGCCTATGGCAAGCTCAATGCACGTGTTAGACCTCATGATATAAGGGGTCCTGAAGAAAGTGGTACCGGAGACAGCCTGACGAAGGACATGGCTGAACTGCGAAACAGCTGCGAAAGAGCGGGCTGTACGGCGACCAACGAGGTGACAAACGGACGCTGTAGAGATGTGAATATCTGTTAGCTTCGCATTCTCTGCACCTTGCGGCATGTCACCTCTCCAGCGCATGTCCACTCACGCATCTTGCTTATCCGTGTCGCTGGGCATATCGTCCCTGAGTACTTGTACAACTGCAGCAATCATGCATATTCCACATGTGTCATACACCCATTTAAGCGTGGCCACCTGCCATACATGTGCTTTTGCCCTGCGTTCTAGCAGTCAGATGGCAGAACAGGCACGGTGCTGCAGAAATCGCTTTAAAGTGGGGATGTCAACTGCAGCAGACATCTTACAGTTGTCATCAGCAGCATTTCATGATCTGCCATAGCAAAAACTGCCATAGGCCCTGCACCTCATCAACCTGCCACATAATGCAGCGAGATGCTTCCATATGGAACAAAGTACCGGTTGTCTCAGGCAGGGATGACAACCTAACGTAAGCAGGGACATCAGGAGGTCCAGCATTAGGTCAAAATAATCCTAATGGTACCAGCCTATTCACATCGGGCCATGAAGGGATCACATCAGCAGCTAATGCATCAACTTCCAATGATGGTGTGCACTCTTCCTGAGCTGTTGAAATAGGCTCCAACTCACTACTCGTAGCAATTAATACTGTGCACCTGTGCTGCTGGTGATGAATGCATCTCATATGGCCTCCATTCATCAGCAGCTATGGTGTTGTTGCCGTGTGTCCAGTGCTTGAAATCTTCAAACCAGGGATCATGCCCTGCTTTAGTTAAGGGCCAGCCCTAGAGGAGCGTAGCGCATTATTAACCGTCTGGCAGTGCCGGAGAACCAGACTCGGGGTTGAGCTGCAAAATCCAAGATCACAACTATTAAACGTAAAATGTGGCTCTGTGTTACCAGCTCTGCGATTCTCACATCTGGGTGGAAGTGTGAGTCTTTGGCAGAAGTTGTATGCAAAGATCTGGTACATTTGCTGTTGCGTTGCTGTTTGTTTGCTGGCGATAACCGAAAAAACCGAACTTTGTTGTGTGCGCACTTTTTTGCAGGCCCAGTATGCTGCATCATTGTATGCCGATGGGTTTGCCAATGTAAGATTCACACACACAATTGTATCTGCTTGACCATGCATGATCAGTGAATCTTACATTGGCAAACCCATCGGCACGCGTGCGGTGCCACAGTAAAGTTCAAACTGGTGGATGATGTTCAGTGTTTCCTGGTTGTATCTGTTTTGGTGGCATTGCCATTCCTGTGGTGAACTGTGGCACTGCATGCGTGCCGATGGGCTTGCCAGTGTAAGATTCGCACATGCACGCCAGCACCAAGCAACAGGAGAAGCAAGTATTGGGATGCGTTGTAATCTGTAATCTGTATGTATTGGGATGCGTTGACACCTAGTTAGAGCCACCCGCCCTGTGACTGCCATTCTTACAGCACACCGAGCGAGCAAGTAGTCATCAGGGCCTTGCAACCTTGTCTACTACAGTCTTGGCAGCATGGGTCTGCGTCAACCTCACCACTCTCTTAAGAGTATGTAGATAAGGTGCACACACAAACAGACATACAAACGTTTAAGGTGTGGTTGCCATATGTTGTCATACATGTCGAAGTTTACCCGTATTCTGTTCCACCTCGTTGTTCTTTGTGACAGCTTGAGGTGCGGGGCCTATGGCACTTATTGCTATGGCATATCATGAAATGTAATAATAATATTAATAACATTAATAACATTAATGCCACGAAGGCACAGACACCACATCACCATCTAGCCCAGACGGTAGCACATCCCTCACAGGTCAAAGCATGAAGAAACAAAAAAATCCCAAAAAGATATGACATCCCACAGGCCAATGAGGGAGCCCTCAGAGTGCAACATGCACTTAACCCAAGGCAAAAGCCAGGCTACATCTTTGGCGCAGCACTACTAAACGCCAACAAGCAGGAGATGGGTGACTATTGTGAACATATCGAAACAGCATCCCAATGTGTCAGAGCTGCAAAAGAAGCAGTCAGCTGATCAAGCACAATACCCACCTAGGGGGACGGCCTCCGCAGCACATAGGCAAAATTGGCAGCACGTGGTCTCTCCAGCACAAGTAACATGCAGTCAAATAGACACCAAAAGACTTATATAATGTCTCACTAGACCACACCATAAGGTAGTCACAAGACCTGCACGGCTGCAAAGCTGTGCTGTGAGCTTTCTCAACAACATGTTTCCGGATCCAGGGCCAAGAGACGAGCAACCCACCTTGAGAACAAACATCCAGTGCAGCAAAGGCTGTACACAACACAAGAAAGCCCGTGACGGGTGCCTATATGGTCCAGCCAGTTGTGCTGCCATAATCATCCAACCTTCATGCTCCAACCTGCGGTCCACAGAGGCCAACAGCATACACTTTGCATCCCCCCCATTAGTTAAAAGCTGGCTGGATGTGTTTTGGGGGCACCTTCAAGGCCCGAACTCGGCTGTGCAGTGATCCATATCATCCTTGCATCCTCCACCAGGACATAGTGCATGCTTTTATACCAGTCATGACACCTCACTCAGAACCTGGATCACGCTGTGGCACCAATGGCAGCACATCTGGTGCTTAAACTGGCACCATCATCTGGCAGCATTGCGTATGAATATGTCTGCGCACCGGCTAACAATGCCCAGAGACAGCTATATGTAAGATATTGAGACGCACGGTACCACCAGAAAGGCTGCTCACAGTCACCAGGAGTTGATGATGCTGTGGGGCCAACATGCAACCAGCAAAAGGCCCAAACCAAACTTGCTGCCGAGTCAACAGCTGAGAGCTTGCCATAGCGTTTGTCCTTATGCATCCTACTAGTGCAGCAGACTGTTGCTGAAGGGACAATGCACCCTCACAGACGCACACACCAGCACCCAGCACATACAAGACCACCACTATCTACATACCCTTCATACTGTCCTATGTAAAGAGAGGAACAAAAAATTATACAACTGAGCAGTAGCAGAGCATGTCTGCTGTATGCCTCTGCACACTACACTCCATACAGTACAATTCCATGCCTGAGAAGCTGCTAAAAGTCCTTGAAAGCCATTGCGGCATGGTATGGTGGCTAAAACCACAGCTTGAGAGATCAGAAACACCTATGTATGATAAGCTTGCAACTAAGATGGACCATTATGAGTTGCTGGGGAGTTCCTGTGGTCACAGGTAAATCCACTTTGTTGGAGCCAGCCTGCAATTTGCCGGTGCAAGCACCATGTGCAAGCAAGGCATTGCCAACACCTGGAGTGTGCGATGTCTCAACCCAGACTGTTCCGTCTGTGTGAGCTCAACAGCCATACCAGAACACTGCTTATTAAAGCCCCAGGCACGCCGCAGCCACGCAGATTGTCTTATTGTCAGCAGTAGCTGCAGCACCATGTAGGCAGCTTGCAATAGACTCTGAGCCTCTATGGTCAAGCATGCGCCTCCTTCAACCTCCCACATAGTTTCAAACAAGCACCAGAGTAAGAGCTCCAGCTTTATGGGGATCATGGTGCAGCCACAAGCACAATATCCTCCATCAGAACCACCATGTACATGCTCTCCATTACAATGGCCCCTTACTCATGGCACCCAACAAGAGCAAGCTTGCTTGACACACTATTCATACCCTAGAAATGCACCACATCCCAAACAAGCAGCAAGGTACCATACTCTCTTTCAAAGTAGGGCAGCAAACTAAGGAGGTCATGGCCATGGCTGTCATATTGCCTTATTGAGATACCCAAGATGTACAAGAGTTGATACCTCCCTCCTCTCTAAAAAGCCTTAGGGGGTAGTTGCGTGGAGGACGGTGTGAAGGAGGGAGGTGGCCATGATGTGTATCCACAATTAGCTAACATGAGTCTGCACAGCAAATACGTCAGCTGCAGATCAACGACATGGGCTCTGGCAGCCTTTGCCACAACTCCTCCTGGTGCCTCATGGAAGCACCTTATTTAGAAGCGAGCAGACACACCCTTGAGAGCCAAAGCTCAAGCTAACACTGTGTACAGGACCTCACAACACTGTGTACAGGACCTCCTGGTGCCTCATGGAAGCACCTTATTTAGAAGCGAGCAGACACACCCTTGAGAGCCAAAGCTCAAGCTAACACTGTGTACAGGACCTCACAACACTGTGTACAGGACCTCCTGTTGCCTCATGGAAGCACCTCATTTAGAAGCGAGCAGACACACCCTTGAGAGCCAAAGCTCAAGCTAACACTGTGTACAGGACCTCACAACAAGAGTTTGATATATTCGTGGATCGCTCGCAGTTATCCATGTAGCTGAGCAAGTATGATGCATGCGTTTCACTTTCCTTCCTGAAGTTACTGGAAGTGCTCAGGATACTCCACAGAGGTGCCTTGCAACATTGCAGCTCATAACATCCTGCTTCCAACTTTGCAGCCGCGAGCGACCAAAAAGGCTGGGGTTGGAGTTATTTCATCTTCTGCAGAGCAATCAGAATGAAGCCTTCGCAAGCCCATGGTCAGGTTTCCTGTGTGCCTCAGTAGCTTGAAGTAGCTGCCACTTGCAGGAGTGTTTTTGTAGCAGGCACCCACTGCTGCAGACGATCCTGCCATGCAGGGGATATCAGCTCAAAATACACAGGCTCAAAGAGGGCCGCATGAGCCTTCTCAGATGCGTTGCGCAGGAGGCTGGTGGCGGAATCCTTCCAAGCCTGCATCGTCTCAGGCGGTACCAAGCGCTTCAGGTGGTTGGTGGGCACCACATGCCAAGGCATTTCACATTGAGGGACATCACCCTGGAGAGAGTTGTGGCTGTGGTGCTCTTTGGGAACCTGGAGAGGGGCAGGGGAGAAGCAGGGATTGAGTAGGGCACTGTGGTAAAGGCGGTAGTTTTGAGAAGCCAGGGGTACGACGGCCAGGACAGCTAACAGAAGATCACAGTTGCTGGGCAATAGTGGTGGGTGCTGATGGTTGGAGCTCATTCAGGGACCAGCAGGAGGGCAGAAGTAGTAACAACAGGAGTAGTTGCAGCAGCAAAAAAAGCAGCAGCAGGGCAGGAGCGCAGGGCAGGAGCGCAGGGCTAAGCAGTTGAGTTAACTTTCCGGTGTCAGGGAACACCATAGGGGTTGAGCTGGAAGTCCATGCCTATGCCTCCATCATGTGATGCTGTTCTTGCTGAGTAAGAGGTCAGTAAGAAGCTTAAAGTCCAAGTTCTTCCACCTTCGCCCACTTGTAGATGTACTGGTTGGAAGACCCATACAATCTGGGAACTTATACATGTCTGCACCCGTAGCCAGTCTTGGCCAATCACATGAATTAGTGTATAGATGGTCTCCTCAGGCACCATCGATGGCACTTTTCACTGCTTCCAGGGCATCAGCCCCTTCTTTTAAGCGGAACTTCTTCTTCAGCAGTTTTCTTCCTATCCAAGCCCTGAACTTCGCCCATAAGCAAGCTTTCCTCGATCATGGACACTTACCCCGAGCTGAAGCATTGCCTGGCTCCTGATGGCTTCTGTGGGAGTGGCAGCAAAAAGAAGGGCCAACACCAGCATGAGGCAGACCACGCTTGACACTGTCATTGCCATTCTGTACGGAGAAAGACGGAGCTGTTGGCTGTGTATTTAGAAACCTTCTGGCCTGCGTCAAGGCAGAATACATCTCGGGTAAGTTGAAAAGGACGAATAAATGCAAGAACTTCCGGTAAGTTCTGGACCAGAATGGTTTCAAGTACCTACGCTGGGTCTTGGCAGTTACGAGCTGTTTACAAAAATTAAGAGTTTCAGGTCGCCCTCAGACTGAAGGCGCATAGGCAAGCATTATGGCTTGTCAGTGTTGCCGGTAGAAATGCCGGTAGGCTAGGTATGTTTTCCATACTGTAGCTTCTTAGAGCATGGCGGCCAGGTTTCTGATGGAAAAAACATAAAAAGATGTCAGCTGCATACCTTCAGGAGTTGTAGCGTTGTCTTCTCCGTTTAAACAGGTTGCAGAGTGGTGACTGGCCTCCTGGATGATCAAGGGCTTCGGAGTGGCTCTGCTGTTGGGGGTTGCGGCCTATTGGGCTTGAAGCTGCAAGTCTAGAAGTGATGGTAAACGTTCCGACCATATACTGCAGAGGTCTGAGCACGGAAGCGGTGTCTCCCGCCCGCCCCCTCGTCGCCTTCGTCACTCGGAGTCACTAGTCCGTACTTCTTTGAAGGCCTGGCCAGTCCACGGGACGCACTGACCAGTCAGACTGCTGGCCAAGGTGCGAAGAGAAAAGCAAGATGGTACGTGGGAACACCGAGGAATATGATAACACGGTGGCGAGTGGAAGCAACATACAACATGGGATGTGGTGGATTTTGGCCTGTCCGTCCGTGCATGGCATGGTCCAAGGCGTCCCCCAAAGGGATTCCTATTATGTTTCCACTGGACGACATGTGCCCATGCATAGGTTCTCTGATTGAATCACAGGGTTCGCAAGGTCCCTCTTTACCCTGCAGGCATGCAAGCCAGCAGTGGACTGTCATTGGTTTTCCTGGACTGGCCTGCAGAATAAGGCCCTGTGCCTCACATGTCATATCATCAATCCTGTGGAGCTTTAGTGCTAGAGACCCCTTAACTTATCGAATGGAAGAGTTATCGCAAGCTTTCAAGCAACTGTCTACAGCAAGAATTACAGCAAGTGAATGCAAGGTGTCAAGTTCACCCGCTAGCCACGTGAAGTGTGAACCTAAATCTTCTGCACAGTTTCTTGCCCAGCATATTGCTACCCATTTCACTGTTTTCACCTTAAACTGATCAGGTCGCCACATCTGTTTTGATATCTTTTACAACCGTCTGGACAGTTTGTCCTTAAAGCCTCCACCTTCAATAGATGGCAAGCAATCTTGTGTATCAGCACTATCAGCACGCGCAATGTGACTGGATCATATTTTCCCAGCAGGACTTGAAATTTCATTGAAGTGCATATATACAATTTGCTGCAAAATGGTTGTTTTATTCATGCTGAACAGGAGTTCAAGCAATGTTTCTGCTGTGTTGGTGTGTGGCTGCGCAATGACCTGCTACTAAGCAGGCACCAAAGCATCCCGTGTTTGTGAAGGAAGGCAGGCCCTCATGTCAAAGTCAATAGAGGTGCCATGAGGGAACATGTGGTTTGTGGTCTGACCTTTTCTTCAGGGACCTGGGTCACATGCATGTGTGATGCAAATTACAATATATATGAGAAATGTGCAACAGCCACCTACTAGGCATTGGGCGATGCTTCTGGTGGAATGGTAGCAATGATATACTGGAGTACATTCAGCAGACCATGGTTGCACCTTCACGTGTTACCATCTTGGACTTATAATTGGCTGTTGACCGCATGCATTAAATTGCCTTGTGGAAGGACTTATTGAGATCCTGGGCCAGTACAGGGCTGGGTAATAAAAACAGCAGGGGTGAAAGAATCTTGGTACCGGTAGACTAAAAAACTGCGGTCGAGCTGCTGAGCGGTCCCTGACTCATGGAGCAACTAAACAA
Source organism: Pseudopediastrum boryanum (assembly GCA_963556185.1). Classification (NCBI taxonomy): domain Eukaryota; kingdom Viridiplantae; phylum Chlorophyta; class Chlorophyceae; order Sphaeropleales; family Hydrodictyaceae; genus Pseudopediastrum; species Pseudopediastrum boryanum. The sequence goes on along the minus strand of OY744504.1, from coordinate 6,926,191 downwards.
ACCAGGAGGCGGGGGCTGGCATAGTTCGCCTCCTACATGCAAGCCTGGTGCTGCTCCTCTCCAGATGCCAAGGCGATGTGCACTTTGCACTGGCGTTTAGCTACTGGCTTATGATCTTGGAAGTCACCGCAGGTTTCACCTGCCGTGGAAGAATGATCAATGGTTCCTGGTTCTATCTGAGTGACTTTGCCACCCCCTGTGGTGATATGTGGCACTGTGGCTGGACCTAATGGGTTGCCAATGAACACACACATACACACAGGTGTACCAACCCTCCATTGACATAGAGCTTTCTGCCAAGTGTCCTTTATACGCTCCTCATGGCACAGCAGACCAAGCACAGAGGTAGAGGTGCCTATTGCAGCACATGCAATGAGCCTCCTCTAGATGCACAGGGATCCATAGTGTGTTTTCTTCATAAACACGCAGACCTTTCAACAGGAAAGCGGTCAATACTGTCTGAGTCACTTTGCGAGTCCTCTTCACTGGCGTAGTCATGACTACTGCAATTTGACACTACAGTGTGTAAGGTGTCCAAAGCCAGCCTAAATAGAAAAAGACCATTCCCATAGAGGTTTTTGCAGCCGCTGGGGCATCGCAAACATTTTGAAACTCATGTTCCAGCTTAGCCAAGCCCCATGTTGTAATTCAATTGACTATAGCAGCACGGTTTAGAAGGCTGGGTTAAGCTTTCCGTGCTTACGGTGCCTCACAGTTTTTCAGGGATGCAGCAGGAGGCAAGCCCAAGCGCAGGATCAGTGGCTTGTACCGTGCTTGGTTGACCAGGCCGTCAGTTCACTTGAGCAGCTGGTAGCCGCTATGCTGCCTAAAGCCTTTTATACTTTTCAACACAGTGAGCTTGAGAGTGACACGCCTCCTCGGACCTCGTGGATCGGCTCAACGGACCATAAAATGTCCCGGAACTCACTCACCCGCTCTCACCGGGTGACCCCGGATGATCTGCCAGATCCAAGGCTGTCCAGACGGCCTGGTGGAGCCCAACTGCCCAAGGGATGAAAATGATTTCCGTGCACTCGTGCCACTTCTGGGGTGTGCCCGCGAGTCAATGGGATGGCGTCACTGTCCTGCTTATTGAGGGGTTTGACACGACCTCCATATGCTTGCAAAGGTTCTCACGTAACTTCTATTCGGCGCGTCACAATGGCAGCGGCACAAAGCAGACAAGCAGAGGAGCTCCGAGGCATGTCATGCTCGTTAGCTGGAGGTTGCTCCTCGTAAGCCTCCCTCATGTACATGCTGCCAGGTTTTACTACCTGCGCAAATGGATCCAAACCTGGAGAGGAAATGAACTTGCATAGCATGTCGCGCCGTAAGGGGTCAGGCAGAACTGGCGCTACCAGTGCTCCTTTAAGGCAGTCTGTACCCGCTACTGCAGAGACACACCCAAAGTGGCTGAAGAAAAACTTCCAGGACTGCTTGCAGCGGTCCCAAGCTGGAAGCTATCGGAAGATAAGAAGAGCATACACAAGAAGTTTGTCGCGAAGAACTTTGTAGCAGGTGAACAGCTCGCTTCCAGCCATGGTCTGAATCGCAACCTGAAGGGCTGTCTCTGTCTGTAAGAGTGTACACCCTTGTAATGGTGCTGGAAAGCGCTCTGTGCAGCAAAGTCCAGTACTAATGCACAATGTGCACAACTGGTTGGCACAGTTCGCCTTTGGCTGAGATCTAATGTCCTGTTTGTACCTCTCCATGTGTTTTGATGAAAAAGCCAAAGATGCACCAATTGCACCTGCATATGTCCCCTCAAAGGGCATGACTCAAGAAGGAATGTGCTTGCTGGTTGCTCTGTAGCCGTAAACTTCTTCAACAAGGTGATGGAAGTGGCAGAGGAAGAAGGCCATCACCCTGACCTGCATCTGACAAGCTTCAGAAATGTAGAGGTAAGTCTTAACAAGGTTGGAGCTCGTTAGTCGTAATGTTGTCACAGCATTCGTTGCTCTAATTTCTGGTCAAGTCTGGGGTCTGTAGACACCTGGGCAGGAAAGGGGAAGGCCAATGAGCAGGTAGAGCACTAGAAAGTCAGCAGCAGAGACGTGTCATTGTTTTCCTCTACTGGCATGAACCCGATTGTTGTGAACGCATGCGCAGGGTGCGCAGAAGTGGCTCCTGGAATGACGTAGCTGTGGTGACGTTCATTTAACTTGGTGTTGACCAGTTGCAGTATGGCGGCATAGGGCTTCGAACTTACAGGACCCTTGGCTTCATACCGACACTTGAAGCGGACTAAAGCTTGACAAGTGTGTATCACTATGCAACGGAAAAGCTAATCAAAGATTTAAGCAGGGTTCAATGTTTGCCTGACTTCTGTCTATGTTTCCTAGCATGGTTGGTGCCACATGCACAAGCTCTATGAACTAGTACCCCCGGTTATGCTGCTGCCTGACTTTGTTGTATTGCTTCTGACCTGCAATACCTTTGAGATGCATGACTGCAGCTCAAGGCTCTCAATGCATGCTCACTAAATAATGAGGCAGCTAGGGACTATGCATATCTCAGTTGCATGGGGTTGTTGTCTTGTGACTAGCCTCTTCCAATGTGTGTCCCCTCTGTTTGTGTCCCTCCATCTGTTGTGGCTGTCATGTCTTGCAGGTGGTGCTGAGCACACATGCCATCAATGACCTGGCAATGTCTGACTTTGTGATGGCAGCAAAGATTGATGCGCTGCCTGTGGACTACAGCCCCAAGTGGCTGAAGCAGCAGCAGGGGCTCACAGGGGGTGACTCAGGAGCTGACAGTGTGGATCAACCAGCTTGAGTGTCAGGCTCATGGAGAGGGGAGGGAGTCGGCAGCCAGGCTGTCCTCTGCTCCTGCTGGGGATCAAGCTGGAGCTGCTATGTTCGGGGAGGACATACCTTGCTAATTACCAAAACTCTGCTCTTATACAGCAATGATGGGAGGTCTCAGTATATTCTGCTGCTGCTGGGCACTGGGCAGGAAGGCCCCATGGTTGGGGGTGCTTTATTGGCTCGCCAACAAGCAGACATGTTCAGGTGCTTGGGGAAGCAGAGACACGATGGGCCCAGAGGGGCAGTGGGGTCCAATTTTTTGTTGACATCTGGAAGCATACTCAGAAGCACATGTTTTGACCTTACCAAGATAGCGTTCCAAACGGCTCCTGCGGCCCAGGATAATTAGCAGTGCCATTGTTTCAACACTGTTTATATTCTTTATTGGACCCCACAGGTTCACCCCCATTGCATGAACAGGCGTTGGCCTGCTAAGCATGTAAGCTGTGCATGCCAGGTCCTAGTAAATCTCTCTTTCCTCCTACTAATGGCATGATACATTGTGGTCTCTCTTAACTAACAGCCGCCTGATAGTTTGAGCAGGTGTATGGGTAGTGGGGTGTCAGGATTGTCATCCATGTAGTGAGGGCTTGCTGCATATGCTGTTCGATTCGGTTGTGGACAATGCCCAAGTAGGCTCGTTGTACTGTTGGCCGGTAGGCTCGAGGCTACAAGGTTCAGTGGTTAGTGCCCACTTTCGATGTCAACTCTGAGGGTAGTTTTCATGGGAAGCCGCTGTAGTTCATATACGGGTGTTGTACCGATCCGAACGCTTGCCCGTGGTTGCAGAAGCTTTCGTCTTCACATGGGCGCGCGTACGCTTGAAAGCAGCAAATTAGGGCTGTATAAGGTCCTTGCAACATTCAGCATTTGCTTCTGTGCCGTCTGTTCCCTGCTCAGGCGGGTGGCGGGTACGGCCCCATCCAGGTAGTAGCCCCGGGCTGTTAGGCAAGATCCTGCAAGGCGATTTCGGACACCGAGCAAAAGTTATTCACGACCTGTTTCGGCTGAAGGAACCCTCCAAAGTGCAGCTTCACCACGCAAATACGCATCACTTCCGCAAAGTCATGTACACAACCATCGCATCGGTCGGGGCTTACAGGGTCCAGAAACACAAACGCAATCAGGATCGGAAACCTTGTCAGCATCAATATACGCATGATGTCCCAACTGTTGAAGCAATGCAGCAAGTGGGCAAAAGGGCTTCACATCCACAAAAAACATTACAAACACGGTAAAAGTTACCTGACACAAAAGTTACCTGACACAGAGAACACATTCCAATGCCGACAACTCTGTTAACCCAACTGCGAGGGCACGAAAACAACCAGAACACCACGGTACTGTACATCTGTGCAGACTTCCCCAAACCCCTCCAACTGCCAAGGCCTGCAGCTTCTCCACCTGTCCTGACAGAAAATCATCATTACCATACAAGCACACTCACCCCAGTTCAGTGAACATGGTATGCTCTTCTCTACATTTCTACCTTCGGCGTCCCTGTCAAACTTTTCTTCTCTTGTAGAGTTGTACTTCTTCTGACCGATATATGATATTGCCCAGTTGCTTCAACAGCACAAAGAGATGTAGCTTCATCACCACCCAGTATGTGATATGTACACACTCATCTCACAGACAAGCAAACTCATGTACAGCTTGATTAATGTCTCATCATCTCAGAGCAAGAGCACCATGCTCACCACCTTGACCATCCAGCCATCGTCAATGACCAGCAACTTCCTTCAAGCACACAGGTATGCCCGCACACTACACTCTATTCTCATCTCACAAGGTCAGTAGCACGAGACATAATTGTATGCCACATGTGTGCCAAGGTTGATGGAGGTGACACAGGCTAGCCTCCCAGCAAGCTGCAGGATACATACATGTGCAGCATACAAGCCATCAGCAGTTTCGCAGGGCATACACTTTCGAACATGCTACTCCAGCATGGTCAGAAGCACGACAGATCCAAGCAGGGCAGGCATAGGGAAACACGCACTAAATAGTACACAATCCTGCAACATCTGACCAGGCATACACTGCTCGGGTCTGACATGTCCCGACTGGCATGCGGTACAAAACCACTACTGCAACAACAGCAGCTTACCCTTTCCCAGTCTTTTAAATGGTAAGGTTTCTGATAATTTACAAGCAGCTACATCAGCACTGCTGCACATGTGCAGCAAGATGACAGCATCTGCCCTAAGAGCCTACTAGCTGCTGACAATTCAAATAACACCACTCCCTTCAGCCCTCAGCCCCATAGACACATTTCACAAGTTTACCCCTGCTCCTGCTACATCCTCCCCAACAATTACCTCCGGTTCCACAGCTGTGCCTACAGCTTCAATCCCACCTGTTTCTGCCACGCCTGCTACAGCAACAACCTCCTCCTCAGCTGCATCCCCAGCATCAGCACCCGCAGCAGCAGCAGCAGCATGTGCAGCAGCAGCAGGCACATACGGCACATACTCCAGCGCTGCTAAGCCCTCCCGTAGTTGCTGCACCTGCCCTAACAACAGCCCCATAGCCATGCCATCAATCTGCTTCTCCAACCCCGCCATGATATCTGCTGATGGTGTGTACTGCATCTTCTTCAGAGCCCCCAGCAGCCGCAACACCGTCTGATAATCACTCCCTGTAGTTGGCCGCTGTAGCAGCTGCAACATTGTGGTCCTCATCCACTGTGGTGCAGGCTTGTACCCCACCTGCGCCAGACCAGCCAGCAGCAGCGTGATCTGCTCTAAACTCAGCTCTGGCAGCCGCTGCTGAATAGAACCCATGTACTCAGACATGAACCCTGGCGACGGCCGGTAGTGCTGATGCGAGAGAGCGTCCATGAGGCCCACGTGCTCATGAGGCGCAAGCGTCATCAGCAGATGCCGCGCCTGCAGCAGCAGCAGGTCGATCCAAGCATGGTCCATGTTATACCCCACTGCTGCTGCCCCCACCATTAGCCCCACCACCGCATTCGCACTGAGATGGCTGCTACCCTTCAACACCTGCCCTAGCAGCTGCTGCACCCAAGCTTCACTGGGCTTCTGCCGTACGCTAGCGAACACCCCCAGTGCAGCGGTCAGCTCCGTTGGCCGCAGCTCCAGCAGCGCTGCCCCTACCCTCCGCTCAAACTGCAGCAGCAAGTGGCTAGGGAGCTTGTAGCCCATATGCCCTAGAGCTGAGGTCATGATGACCAGTGCTGCTGGAGGGCAATCCCCCATCTGGGCCAGCAGCTGCCGGGCGTAGAGGTAGAGCCACGAGGGATCCGGGCGAGCACCTAGCGAAGCCAGGCTGGTGATTAAAGCTTCCATGTGCTGCGGCTGGAGGTCGGGGTGGGCAGAGCGACCGGACAGGAACTTCTCAAAGGAGGTCATGAAATGTGTCACCCAAGCAGAAGTGACTACTGGAGGATCCCTAGCTGCTGTGCTGGAACTTTCCGAAAACGCACTGCTTTCCTGCTGCTGCTGTTGGTAGAAATGGCTAGTGCCACCGCTGCTGCTGGCAGCAATCAACCCCACTGTGCCCACAAGTGAAGGGACAGTGCTAGCTGCTGCTGCCACAGCGGGTGTGGAGGTACTAGTTCCACTGCTGCTTGTCACCCGGTCGCGCCCAGTGCTACCCCCGCCACCACTGCTGCTGCTGGCTGCTGCTCGTGCTGCTTGCTGAGCTGCCGCTGCTCTACTTGCTGCGGTGATGAGGACCACGAGCCCTGCTGGTGTGTAGCTAGACAGGTCTGTAGCAGCATGCTGTAGCACAGCCCTCATCCAGCGAGGCCGTGGAACATAGCCAAGCTGTAGGAGAGCTGCCAATGATGCTGCAAGAGTTTCAGCGTTTGTGCTGAGAAGGTGGGCTTGGAGGGCCACAGCTAGACTTGACAGGAGGCTGTCAAACTGAGCCCTCTGACGGAGGCTGAGAGCCCGGGGCTGCAGGGCAGTTGACAGCAGCTTCAGCGCAGAAGTCACATCATCAAAGGAGAGAGGAGAGGGATGCGATTGTATAACACGGGCAGCTGCTTGCCAGCTCCTGCATTGACCAAGTGCAGCTTGCACTGGCAGGTTCTGCTGCTGCTCCACCTGCTGCTGCTGCTGCTGTTGCAGGGATGAGACTGCAGCTGGTGATGTGGCTTGCTCCCACGATGTGACCACAACCTCAGGAGACTGAAACTGAGGCCTAAAAGGCTGTCGCAAGAACCCCCTGCCCTGCCGAGCTGCGTGCTGAGTGGCTGTTGAAGAAGTCGCTCCTTGCTGTGGTGCGGGACTAGGCATCACAGGCGGTGGATAAGTCTCCAAAAAGGAGGGAACCGCTGCTACCTGTGCGCTCACGTCAGCCTGCGGACGAGAAGGCCCCCGTTGGTAAGAGACTCTGAGCAACTACGGTCCTTATGCCTGCTGTCACAGCCCCAGGTGATGCAACTTTGACCTGTTTAGTATCCTCAGCTTACCTTGATAGGTCTGCTGAAGTGCCAACCAGAGCGCAACATGTCTAAAGGGCGTAACTGCCGTTGTCCAGGACGCCTACAAGTCAAGGAGCTAGGTCAGGCAGCGAAAGTCGACAGGTAGGCACCAACGGACGGACTACAGAAGATCAGCCTCAAAAGACAACTATAGGTACTTGAAAACTGTGCACAAACCATGCAGGACGTGACCCGAAACCAGTCCCAGCATGCCGGATCCCGCAAGCACGAGGCGCACCTTCACTTTAAACCTGGAACGAATCAGTGTCAGTCGAACGATGCTTGAAGGCTAACTGCTCCTGCTGTGTTTAAACACCTGTGGCCACAGACTCTCGCGCAGGAAGAAGGTATTGCATAAGCACAGCATCGACCTGCAGTATGCACCTAAGAGACATGGGCAAGTTCTCGACCCAGAAATAACCAAGACAACCTCTGCAAAAGGCTCTGTGGCAGAGAGGGGTCAAGGGGCACCACACCATCTGCAAACACTCAACATCACAGATTGGTGAGGGTTTGGTGCTGGGCCCAGCAAGTGGTTCCGGCGCAGTGAATTATGTCAGGATGAGGAAGCGCCAAGCCAGGTCAGTTGGCCACGTTCCTCCGACAGCACTCACACAGCAAGATTAAGCATTCCACAGCCTTACCGGTCAGCTGATGCTTAGCAGGAGAACGTTGCAAAGAGATTGTGCTTCAGGCTCTGCTCAAGGTTACTGTCCACGCACACTCACACGTTGTTGCTTCTCGGTATCTGGCTTCCTAGAGTCTTCTGCCGAGTCTCTGTGTCTTTTGTATTTACGACTCTTCTGCACTAGGATAATGCAAGGCTGGGGAGTGCAAAGCAGGCTCGCTGATTGCAGCCCGTGCGCCTCTCGGTCGAGCCAGCTATCATGCCCTGCGCGCCCAAGTCTTGGTCGAGCGCCACGAGTTGATCGAGCCCGACTTGTTGTGGCTTATTATGCAGCAGTACCTGCAACTGTAATAGAAAAGACAGAAAGCCTAGCTCTGCCACTTCCGAGGGCAGTGGAGAATGTCGCGGATGACCCCTTGCTGCACAACCCTCTTCAGAGGATGGAGCGTCTCAGCACTGGCTGGTTTGGAGTAATTTCTGAGTATGAAGGGGTGATTGTCGATGACACGCTCGATATGCACATGCGGGCATGGCTAGCAGTGGCAGACGAGATGAACCTACCTCGGCCGCTTGGGCAGGTGCTCCGGAGGATCAAGGGGGTACGAGATGAAGTGGTAAGTGTGCAAAGCCACCTCCAGCCTCTCGTCCCCTTACTTCGTGAGGCAGTGGGGCTGACAAAAGGCGTCTTGATGCAGGTCATCATGCAGCTCTTCATATGGACCCGCAACCCTTCACAAGCAGCCAAGATTGCTCAGCGGAAGGACGAAATATATGACAGCATGATGAATGGTGCCCAGCCTGTAGAGGTTCCCGGCTGCAGATCGTTTCTGGACACTTTGAGGAATCATAAGGTGTGAACATGTTGTTGTATGCTTACGGGCTGTGGCATGTTACCAGTTTTGTGGGCGAAGATGACGCCAGCTTATGCACTTGTCACATTCCAATTCCTGCGCTCTTAGGCGTGCTCCTTGGGTCTAGTTGTCCCTGTACATTCTTGTTCATCTTTACATACGAGTTTAACTAACCTCAGCAGCTGATACATGCAGCACCCAGACACACATGCCGGGATTGTCGAGTAGGAATTGGTGAGATGGTGCAACATGGGGTCCCACAATCACGGATGCTAGTTGGGTGGATGCATGGTGGTTGCATTTGACAGGGAATGTGGTTGTAGAATAGACAGCTGGCATTCCTCCACCTCTCCCCTCTCACTGAGGGCCCCGATATATCTGTCTTGCGTGCAGGTCCCAGTAGCATTGGCAACCGCTGCTCCTAAACAGCGAGTGAGGCCTGCAATTGAGAAGCTGGATTTAGCCAACCACTTTGACACAATAGTGACAGCAGAGGACAACGGCTCTGCTGAGGTGGAGTACTACTACATGACAGCAGCACAGCAGTTGCAGCGACCATTTGTGCGGTGTGTTGTTGTGGGTGACAACAATCGCAGCGTTGAGGCAGCGCACGAGCTCGGCATGAAGTCTGTGATCGTCACAGGTGGGCAGCCAGCATGGAACTACAGCGGGGCAGACCTGGTAGTACGTAACCTTGGTCAACTGTCCTTTGTGAACATGAAGAAGCTTTTTGGTGCAGAGGACCTTGTGGAGCCGCAGTTTGACTTGGAGGTGCAGCCGCTCAGGGAGGAGGATAGCCAAAGCATGTTCCTATGACAGTGCTTGCTTTCCATCAGGCTACCTGAGTAAAGCAGGAGCGCTACTTGTAACTTCTACTACCACATCCTCCTCCCCTCTCCTGTCTGGCTGGGGCTTGTTAGAGCTGCTGCAGATCATAGAAGCTTCTACATGGCTGGGATCTGCAGTGAGGGATTCAGTTGAGGGTATAGAGCAGCAGAGCTAATGCACATAGGCAGCTTGGGAGTGTTCTTCCCTAGCCCCCATTCTAAGGCATGCAGTCTGCCAGAACTGGTTGAGGAAGGGGGGCACACGTGAGTGGGCTTCCTGAAGCCATGAGTGTACTATAGGGGTGTGGCTGGGTCTGGGACATTTATTATTGGCAGGGTCATTGCAGAGCATGGTGATGACTTTAGAGATTGACAGCAGCTGCAGCAGCGTGGCTGCCATGTAACAGAAGGATGTATCATTAGGAACTGTGTTGCTCACGTAGTCGTTGTATGTTGGCTTGCTGTGCTACTCTGTACGGCAAGCAAGGGAGCGTTGTTGCAGGCCTACTGCTGTGAGCTGTGTCTGCAAGTGTCTAGTTCGCTTTCCAATTGTGGTGTTTGCATTTGTTTCAGCTGATTGCTGGCATCGTTGTCAGTCAACGTGTTGTTGATCTCCAGCAACGCAGCTGTCATGTACTAGTATGGAGAGGATTGCAATAAGAAAGCAGTATCGTCGCAGCGTGGGAGGTTGACATGAGGATATGTGCTCTGGTGCTGTCGTTCTGTAGCAAGCCAAGGACTCTTTGGATTGGGTCACTTGGCTGCTAAGGAGCTTCAACCTTACTTGGTTGTGCTGTCACAGCAGCTGGTCTTGTAAGGCCTTCATTAGGCATAATGCTGTTTCTCATGTAGGTTTGCAACTTCTGGTTATACAGTGTAATGATGAGGTGGAAGCCTATGCCTGCTTTCTGTGTCCAATCAGGCACGTATGCTTGATATTCTAGCTATGGATGTGGGGCAAATGTTTGGGATTGTTTTCACTAGTGATTGCAAATGGGACGCTCACATTGCAGGTATGATTGAAAAAGCTACAGCCTCCATTAATGCATTGCAAACATTCTTCCAGAATCGTCATGTAAGCTTTGAGGTTAAGAGAGCCATGCTGCTGGCTTTGATAAGACCAAGGGTTGAGTATGGTTCTGAGGTATGGTGGGCATCATCCCAGCAGACAAATACCATAGAGTCTAAGATCCAAATAGAGGTTTTGAAGAGATCACTGCATTGCAAGCCAAACATCTGCCATGAGGTATTGAGGGCAGAAGCTGGTGTTAGACCTCTATCTAGCTGGTTGGACCAGAGGAAGGTTGAATGGTGGTTCAAATTACAGCAAAATGATACTACTAGCTTTAGCAGGCAGGCACTTGAAGCATCTTGGCCAAGCCACAGGAATTATACTTCTTGGCAGAAGAGGTTCAATAAACTCAAGGCTGAACTAGGCATGCAGGAGGAAACCTTACAAGCAAGAGTGAGAGAGGGACACCTACCTAGCTTCAGGGCATATGTCAGGTGGAGTATATATGAAAGAGACAGGGCTGTTCGGGAGGAGGGTGCTAGGAATAAATCTACTTTAGCGACATATATGCAGCATTACAATGACGATATCAATTATTTCAAGCCGCAGCCATATCTGTGCACAGGCCCTCTGAGCAAAGGCATGGAACTCATTATGCAGCTGCGTGCAGGTATTCTTCCTCTCAACGCTATGACAGCAAAATTCGGTGGGCAGAGCGCTAGCAGGCAAAGTGCACGTAGGGAGTGCTGCAAGTCCTGTGATCTTGGCCCTGAATTGGGAGGTGAAGTTGAATCTCCTGAACACTTCTTGTTTGACTGTCCTGTTTACCAGGCACAAAGGCAAAAGCTGTGGGAGAAGCTGACTTCTGACCCTGATGTTGCTGCAAAATGTCAGATATTGGATGGCAAATCTGATGAGGAGAAGCTGCATAGCATGCTTAATGAAGAGTTCTGGGGTGTAGACGTCGATGAGGAGTCTGGCTTAGTATATGGCCCTTTCAAGCATGCATTTAAGTGTATAGCTAAATATGTTGCAGCTGCTTGGAAGATTAGGAATGCTTATGCTCACCCTTCTGATGTGGCGTGAGGTCCAACCAATGGGGTTTGTTACCAACTATTGCTTGCACCCGGGCTTACAAGCCCTCCTTGCTTTCTTAAGTAGGAGGGAGGCTCTTAACCCCATTGGGGCAGTGGAGGTTTTGGGTGATTTTGACCTAGCTGCTGGACCTCATGTTTAGGCATGCATATATTGTCATACATGTCGAAGTTTACCCGTATTCTGTTCCACCTCGCTGCTCTTTGTGACAGCTTGAGGTGCGGGGCCTATGGCACTTATTGCTATGGCATATCATGAAATGTAATAATAATATGGATGTGGGGCAACTGATGTGTGGAGCTGCATGATGTTTTGACAGGGTATCATGAGGAAAGATATGGGTATTTGGCAATGCAGTGAACAGCTTCAGACTAGTGCAAGTGTGTTACCTGTTTGACGGATGAAGATGGTCTTTTGCGGTTGCCGCACCTATATAATTTGATAGGTGGAGATGTTGAAGGGTAGCGCCATGTGTGCATGCGTGTTGATGGTTTTGGCATGTAGTATGATAGCGTGTGAGCTATGATCTGAATAATGATTTATTGCGGGTAACAAGAAATATTCGTGGGGGTGACGTAGGGGTTGCCTCCCTGCGCTCGATTATAACCAAAGGCTGCGCATCCTGGTATCCTTGTGACGCCAGGCCTCGTATATCTGGGATGATACTGCTGGAACTACCCATTCTAGGGCCAGTGGATCTTTCTTCACTCTGAGGAGTGGGACGTTACCGTGCTAGTTTAGTGCTGTAATGCCTGGTCCATCTCTATGATGGCGAGTACAACATGACGCTGCATGCAAGTACCAAGACCACGCAAGTACTCGAAAATAAGGGTGGGGAGGGGTGGAGGTGTCTTGGTGGTAGCCCATAATGACTTCCTCCAGCTTGCCGACATATGTAATAGAGCGAGTACGTGGGGGAGGATTTCCCCAAGTAGGGGCTACGGTCGGGTACTGGGTCGCCACCGCAGCGGGCCGCGAGCTCGCATGTCCGGCTCATTAGCATCATGCGACTCGAACCGTTTTCTCCCTAAATACCAGATCGAAATCAAAGTCCGTGCCAAACATCGCCACAAGCTCAAACACCTCACGAGTTACAAGAGCAAACTGTCAAACCGACGTCCGACCTCAGCTCCAACTGGCAAGGTACGGTAGCAGCAAACCCAGATATGAACATCTACTGGCATTAATCTGCCAGTGACCGCCCAGTTCGCATTCCACCTCTCGCTCCTGCCTAGCTTGTACTGCCTCCTCCAGGAGCAAACCCTGCCTTCATTCCCCTTACGCTGTCCACTTGGTGGAATCCTTGCCACTTCCAGCCTCCTGATCTCTGCTATATTCACATCCCTTCCCTCCTCAACCCAATTGCACCCCTGCATCCCCCAGACCTTCCCCATTGTTGCTGCCACTGCTGCTGCTTGCTACATGCCCATCATGCTGTGCCTCGATGACCTGTCCCTCATCCCTCCTATCACTGCTGCTGCCGCCACTGGTAATCCCACCCGGCGAAGAACTTTCTTGCCCATTAGGATGACCCCCACAGTGGTTCTCACCACAATGGCTGCTGCTGCTGCTTGTCATGTCCGAAGAGCCACTGTCACCCGCGTTTGCAGCAAGGTCCAATGTCAAGGGGGGAGGCTCACCGCCCTTCTCGCTGCTGCTGCTGCTACTGAGGGAAGCTGCGCTACTAGAGGTGCTTTCAGCAGCACCGCGCACTCCTAGCCCAGCAGCTCCCCTTTCCTCGAGTGGGCTACTTCTGCTAGCAAAATCACCCTCCCTATGCTTGCCTACATCTCCACTCGCTCCTGCTGTTGAAGTGGCTGATCTCATGTCATCTTCGTCCCTGCCACTGCTGCTGCTGCTAGTGCAGATAGAAGTACTGCCCGACATCCCTTTGCCCGACACTCCTTCACAGTCTCCAGCAGCTGAAACAGCAGGCCCGTCCTCTTCATCCCTGCTGCTCCTGCTGCTGCCGTCGCTGCCCTCTCTGATGCTGCCGTCGCTGCCCTCTCTGATGCTGCTGTCGCTGCCCTTGCTGCTGTTGCTGCTGGCATCCCATGCCCTTGCTGCTGCTGACGAAGCAGATTCGTCATCTTCAACCCTGCTACTGCTGCTGGTAACGTCACTAGATGTGCTGGTGGTAGCAATTTGGCCCCCTGCCAAGTTCTCCTGCATCTTTAGTATGAGTCCCTTGACAACTGCCACATCAGGAGCAGCAGGGTCAACTGCCAGGTAGCTGCGCAGGACCTCCACAGAGTCTTGGTAGCGTTGCAGGGCATACAGGCACAAGCCCTCATCTCTCAGAAGCTGATTGGCAGGGAGGGTGGCAGGGGGGACAGTGGCACGCATGTACCTACATTACAACAGTCAGTGACAGCAGCAGCAGCAGCAGCAGCAGCAGCAGCAGCAGGAGGAGGAGGTGCGCTAAGAGCATATGTCAACAGTACGTGAAACAGAGGTAGCAGGCCTAGTTGACCCATGTGCAGAGCTTCTTGGTACTGTCACCCAAATGCAGTGCAGCTGTGATCAGATTAGCTTGCGTCTCTCCAGTCTCTCTTAGCCAGGTTGCACAGCTCGACATACATACACAGCAACAAACAAATGACAAGGCTGGACACGAGCCCTCAGTACCAGCACAAGCAAACCAAGACCACAAACCAGCACATCTGCTGAATCTAGAGCCCATTGAGCACAGCACACTTTACTAACACCAAAAGGTGGGAAAGTATTCTGTGCAATCGCGACGAACATATTGCTAAGCTTGAGTGGCTGTGGCCACCGAGACCCCTGCAGGCAAGATGGTGCCGGACAAGTAAATCAAGGACCTTCAGTATGCAGCTAAGAGACATGGACAAGTTCTCAACCCAGAAATAACCAAGACAACCTCTGCAAAGAGCTCTGTGGCAGAGAGGGGCCAAGGGGCACCACACTATCTGCAAACACTCAACATCACAGATTGGTCAGGGTTTGGTGCTGGGCCCAGCAAGTGGTTCCAGCGCATAGTATTATGTCAGGATGAGGAAGCGCCAACCCAGGTCGGTTGGCCACGTTCCTCCGACAGCAGAACTCACACAGCGAGGTTAACCATTCCGCTGTCTTATCTGTCAGCTGATGCTTAGCAGGAGAAAGAAACTGTGCTTACTGCCCCCACACACTCACACGTTGTTGCTTCTTGGTATCTGGCTTCTTGGGAGTTCTATCAAACCTGTGTCTCATTTGTACTCGCGACTATTCTGCACTAGGATCATTCAATCCAGTTCATCAGGGGTCGTGTGCTGCTTGGTCTTAAGTGACCTTTTGGCATAGCTGGTTTTGCGGTTTGATTGATTGATTGATAATGCAAGGTTCGGGAGTGCCAGCAGGCCCGCTGATACCAGGTAGCAGACACTTAGAAGCAAGATCCCATCTCTGCTCCCACCTCTCCTCAAAGCACCCTCTACAAAACACACACACACATGCTGTTGCTGTTGGGTATCTAGGTCCTCGCAAGTCCCCTACCGGGACTCCATGCTTGCTGCCCCTTAGTACTGTTGCTGGCTAGGCTGGCCAGCACAGGCAACATAGCAAACGTGTCTTTCCTTTAAAACTCAAGTGGACCGCCCCACTACAAGCTGGCCACAGGAGACGCGCGTTCATCGTACTTTCCACGACCATTTCAAGTCCTAACATCAACCGCAGCTGCCTCCTATACTCCACGTCTAAATGAACCTTCCAAAGTGCTTCCTAACTCTTGATAGTGCCTCTGCAGTTATGCATATCCTATGTGCACTAAACCCCCCAGCCCCCAAGCAGTTACCCTCCCTGGTACCTGATGATCCAAAGTGCATCTTCAGGCTGATTGGTGGTGAGGTAGATCTGCCTTAGGTTGTTAAGCAGCCGCAGTAGCAAGGTCCGGGGGGACATGCGGGGAGCGCCATCACCAACAAAGCGAGGGTCAAGCTGAATCTGAAGCAGTTAAAGGCAAAAGCGAAGGGAAACACTTTGTTCTTGATAACGATGAAGACAAAAGAGAAGGACAATAACTTCCCTTTGAAACAGTTCTGACATGAGTATGCTGACATGCAGCTCAAAGCATCAGCTGGTCAGCAAGCACATAACCCCTAGCATCTGCCACGCACTTGCTGTGTAGGGACGAAGGTATAAACTCAATAGCACAGGTAGACCAAATACGCACTAAGATAACAAGTTTGAGAACATCTATACAGCTGCCCACTCCTGACTGTTACATCTCAGTTTCTCTTTGCATACTTCTTCAGGCCTCCATAAGAGCCCGCTCTTGGCATCCGTCAACAGGATCAAACCAAGTCAGAACCCGTCGATGCAAGCTACACAGATACTTCGGGCCGCTACGACCATCCTGCCTTGGTTTCCCCAGCCTTCTTCCTCACATGTCGCCCAAGCCCACAATCGGCCCCATTACCCTTCACTCCGGGGCCTTACCTGGTACCCAGTAATGGCTGACAGCCTGTCCTCTGCATCATTGAGGTAACAGAACTCCCCCTGGTTGAAGGCGTCCACCATCACCTCCACTCCCTCCACATCTGGTCTGATCATCAAGTGAGCAGGCAGGTTCACACCCACCATGGGCACACCCACTCGTGACGCCACCTCCATGTAGATGATGGACAGGGTGATGGGGATGCCTGCAGTGGGAACATAAGCTAGGGTTTATGGTCAGATTTTGAGGTTAGGGTTTGAACCCTAGTTTAGAGTTTAGGGTCTAGGGAATCTACAGCATGAAGACTAAAAACGCTGAATGACCTAGACCTCTACCTTGGCAACTGTAGGGGTACTTAAGCAGACCCGTTCTGATTAGGTACCTGTAATTGGGGCTCAATTACAGGTACAGTTTGCATGTATCCCTTTTATGCAAGGCAGTTAAGTATTGTTGTGACTGATCCCCTGCTGCAACGGAGCTGATGCACTCCACAATACAGGACCTTGCTGGGCTACTGTCAACACCTGAGCAGATTGCAGACCCAGTCCCTGGTTGATCTCTACACAATAATCACAGTCCACCTCTATTCACTAACCCCTCATGCCTACTGTGCTTGCCACAAGCACATCTCCTTGACATAAGATGTCAGTCAAACGGAGTTACCAGGGCATATCAGCAAAAACATGCAACAGCAACAGCATTTGAAGGTATGTGCCTGCTGGCTGATGGATTTTGCTTTCGTTCAGTCCTTTGCTGTTTCTCAGCTTGCTGCTCGCAGGAGCTGTCCCCTGAACTGCCAAAACCAGAGAGCAGTGTTTCCAAATAAACATACTAATTGTAAGCCAGCGGCAGCTTTCTGCATGGTGACCGCACCTGCCCCGGTTTCAACCACTTTGTTCAAACAGCTGTTATCCCGGTTGTAGTAGTCCTTGTCGTTGCCCCTGAATCCATGCTGCTTGTACAAGACTTTGTTAACCTCCTGCAGCACCCTCATGGGGTACCTCGTTTCAGGCAAGCCTGCTTCCACTTCAGCAGCCCACTGATCAATCTGCTGAATAACTGCTGACTCGTCAAGGTCAGGGTAGGCGTGCCGTGCTACTAGCAAGGCTGCCTTGAGCACGGGAATGTCATTGGAATCATACCGCTGCAGGGGGCCAGGATCCATCAGGGTCTTGTACTGTTCAAGGGCTTGGAGCTTGACCACAGCCTTCTGCAGCTGTGACGTGAAACCCGAGTCCATTTCTGGTTCTCCTTCTGGGTGGGCTGCATGGTAGCGGCGTGCCCTGAACCGTCTCCTGTTATGGCAGAACCAGGAGCGAACAAATCAGCGGGTGTGGGGTCAAGGATCTGCTCCTGAGACTAGGGGGCAAAGCATGCAGTTTCAGGCTTGGCAGCTTGCTTATGAAGTCTTGAACAGTTCACATATGTATGCAAGCATTGACATGCATGTCACTCACCAGCTAATCGATGTTCGCTGAGCTCTCGGTGGGGGATGCAGAACAGCAGGCCTCCCTGGAGAGGACCTCTGAAGCTGGCTTGAAACTGGGCAAAGGCACTGAGACATCCTTCAGGATATACAAGTTAAAATATAAACACCAATGCGACCTGAATCGGGCTTATGCGAGGCACGCGGACCCGTGACGCACGACCACAACCGGCATGCGAGTGCTGCCACATGAAACAGACATAGTTTGCAGACAGGCTTGTAGCGACATGCTAGTGGTTGGCTGCCATGGCAATTGTCCAGCGAGATAAACATGACGAGCACCGCAGAAAAAGCCAGACAGGCCTTGAGGGCGTCACCGTCCGCAAAACCTTATACAGCAATGTAGTGACACAGGCTTTCCCGCCCACAACAAACCCTGCTCAGGCAAGACTGGTCTGCACCACTCTGCTCTTGACAGAAGTTGGAGGTATATCAAATGATATGTAACCAGAGGGATGCAAGACAACAGCATGCCTTTCCACCGTCCCCACGCTGGGGCACAGGCACCAGTTGCGTCCGCCCCTCCACTACTAAGGGCAAGGACTACAGCAGCATGGGGGATTTACTTTGATCGGCTATGTATGCCAAGCCCTGCATGAGAGATCCCCAGCACTCTCAGGTCCCAGCAAACAAATGCCCAGAGCAACCAGCCACCGGGCACTTCCCTTAGGACCAGCACTTTTGCATGCAAACAGAGCCTCATTCCCTCTCTTCACAGGGTCCAGTTGGGTCAGCTCCATAGTATCTCACTGCACCCGCCAAATGAAGCCTTCTTGAGGTCGTGCTGAGACAAACACCGGAACCCATGCAGTTAGGACACGTCTCAATGCTTGCCTGAAAATCGTCTAGGGATCCATCTCCTCTTCACAAAACTATGCTCCATACTTGTGTGCCCTGCCCAGCTTATACGCCAGCTCAGGCAGAAGCCTATCACACACCAGTGGCCCCATGCCTCCCTTGCAGTACCCCTCCACCAAAGTCAGCCTGTTACACCCATCCCTCCGTACCACCCCAGGCAGCCTCCTGCAGCACAGCATGGGCCTGCTCACATCCACAGCATCTACAGACAGCACCCGCCCGCAAAGCTGCTGCCAAGACTGCACAGGTCGCTGCACACCAGCAGTGCCAGAGGCTCCATCACCAACTCCAGGTGCCAACCACCCTCTTGGACCCGTTATTTGTGAGTCCTCTGCTCCCTTGTACAGCCTCTGCAGGCCCTGCTTGCATTCCTCCATATCCTGATGACTGTCACCACCACCATCACCAGCAGTGCCAGCAGTAGAAGCAGTGCATGTAGCTGCTGCTGCTGTTCCAAGCGCTGTCAGTGCTGCTGCTCCTGGTGGTGGCGTGAGGACCAGCACTAACAGCACTGTCTCCTTGAACAAGGTGCTGTTGTTGAGGTAACGCTGCACGCGATCCACCCACTGCAGCACTGCTTTGGCACTGCCTGCTGCCCTGAAGCTGCTACTGCTACTGCTGGTGGTCCTAGTTGCTGCTGCTGCCACATCCAGGTGCACCAGCAGCATGTCTGCACCTGCAGCTGCATCTTGAAGACCTGGGGGCACATGGGAGCAACAGCAGCGGATTGGTTGACACCATACACAGCATCATTTGAAGCCCATTTAAGAGCTACAAGCAAGAGAGCTGTAGGACTGATTTCAACACCGAGGGGTTAGAAGCTCTGGTTAGGGGCTCCAATCATTTCCGTTTTTATTTACTTCATGAAGATCATGTGCAGAGCCAGCAGCTGGGAAACATAATTAGATAGTGAAGTGGATGTTATAGTCTAGCCACAGAGATATCAAGCACTCATGAAGTCTGGGCCCTGGCTTTTGCCTTGCAAGCTACAGCTGACACTGAAGGTGATGGGAGATGGCCGCCCAAAACAGTGGCTAAGATGCAAGAAGGATATCTAGCTGCTTACACACCATCAGCCCTTGCTTGCAAATACCCTACTCATGATGCTCACCAGCACTTACAGGAGTCAAAGATCATCAACCACCTATTGCTAGTTATCGTGCTGGCTTGAGTTTTCTGCAAGGTAGGCAAAACTTTAGCCTTTTAATCCATTAGATGCCTGAACGATACCTCAAGTGGCTCCCACACCTCTCATATGCTAGGTGCACCCACCTAGCTCTTGCAGCATTGACCTTGCTGCCTCTGCTGGATCAGGGAGCAACAGTCCTTCACTGCTACTACTGCCATCCCCAGCAGCTGCTTTGCCTTGCCCTGCTCCAGCAGCTGCCTTGTGTGATGGTGGTGGTGCAAACATGTCCAGCAGGCCTGCACCCTCCACTGATGAGCCACCAATGCTGCTTTGATGCTGCTGCTGCTGCTGCTGCTGAGCATCTTCCTCTTCCTGCTGCTGCTGTGATGGCTGCGGTTGTTGTGGGTATACACCCTGACGCTGCGGCGGAAGAGGAGATGCATCCTGCTGCTGCTGCTGTTGTTGTTGTTGTTGTTTCTGTGGTTGTAGGAGCAGCTGTAGTTGTGTTGCAGGTACACAGCCAGCTGATGTTGCAAGAGATGTGGTGGAGGGAAGGTTTGAGGCGTACAGAGCCACCATGCCTTTGAAGCGCTCTTGTAGAGAAGGCAGTGCCTGGTTTTCATTATGTTCCTGAAACCAGAGGAGGTTACAATCATCACAAAAACATTGCATGACCATTTTCTCCCGTCAAATGAAGGAAGAAACCCAGTCGGCCCTTGACCACAACTATCAGGCCCAGTCTGGTTTACAAGCCAGCCTTGCCATCTCCTTGGACTGATACAATTGGTCTAGTAAGCCATCCAGGCATTAATGGATGGCATTTTTTGTTGCAGCACCATATCAATAATGTGCCTCTCTGGCAGCGGATCATGACAAGCACAACCTTAGCAAATCCTGCAAGAAGGGTTCCCCCCCTTTTTGTGAGGCTTTCTCTTGTTCTCTAGCAAATCCTGCAAACCCTCTTGAATGGGTAGGTTGCCTGTGATGATGTGCACACTGGCCTAGCTATGATGCATAAATACCACATGAACACATGTATGCGGTAGTCCAAACCTTATGTGTTTCAAGCCCATCCTCTTACCTCATAAACCCCAAGTAGCTGTGCAAGTTGCCTTTGCACACCTTCATCACCTGCACAAGCAACAGAAATCAGTGATGCACTGGGGCCCCGCCCCTTTCTGAGCTGACCAATAATCTGTAGATTTCATGGACCTGTTTGAGTGGAGTCCTTATGACACGCATACATTGTGCGGAAAGAGATGTAAGACTTTTCTGCGCCAATTTTGCACTTTTTTTGCTGAATGCACCAGATGCAAACAGGGGCTCCTTAGCAAGCTGTCCAATGCACATCAACCCCAATCATTGATTACGCACAGCTTCCGGGCCGTGCAGCACCCGCCACTGACTTCCAACCAGTTTGTTAGTGTGTTGAGAGACACCGAGGATGAGAGCTAAGATGACGAGTGCCAGGGACAGGCACACATCAGTAGGCCTAAAGGACTACATCAGGTCCCCTAAACCATTTCGTTTTCCTGCCATTACCTGGGCAATAATCCCAACGACATGACCTGTGGTTACTAACCTGAACTTGAGTCTGCCCTGGCTGCAAGCAAAGTGAGGCACCCTTCACGGGTGACCCTGTCAACATGAGGTAAGAGGATGTCCTCAAGGACTGTAGGCCTGCTAGCGTCTTGATCGGTGGGTACTAATGCTCCAGTGAGGAAAAGCAACAGGGATTTGGGAGGGGGCTCTTGGCGTGCAACTGCTTCATTGGCTGGGGAGAGCGCTGATGGGACATCTGTGGTCTTCGGCTGCTCGATACAATCTAGACAGTCGCAGAAGACGATACGTTGGCGGGGCTGAGGCATCGCGGTAAATCTGGGTGGCTACCAGATCGCTCAAGTCAGGTAGCTGACAACACTAGAGCGCTGACCACTCAGAACGTGCGTTTATTTAGCATGTCAAAGGTTTTACCACAGTATAGGCCTGTCGGGTATGGATACGGCACGGCTTATACACTTGCACAAGGTTGAAAGATTGCATGTGGTCACATGGCAATCAAAAGACATGGCTGAAACTGATTCCCCGGCGGTACTTGCTTGGCATTACGTCTGGTGTCAAATGAGCTGAGCTTGAGCCACTTCATGCAATACTACTTGGACCCAAATCCCAAACCAGCACTACACCGAGCACTACCGCCCCGCACTACGGACCCACTGATCCACGAGCATGGTTGCCGAGCTTGACACATGCCTTTTTGAATTCATAATCGCTACTGCAGTGGCTATAAGGGAGTTACATGCTCTGATCCCAGGCCTCCTCCTTGTAAGCTAGAGGACCTGCTGACTACTCTGCACTTTTTTTGGCTGCCGCTTTACTAACAATCACTGATATGCTTAGTGCTCCCGTAACGGTGGTGCTGTATGTGCCAAGCAAAGAGAACTCACACGTCATTCACGCAAGTGCTATGAACGCTTTCGAATGTTGTACTGGACTGCCACCTGACTCCTGAATACAGCTGACAGTACTCGCAGGGGATCCAAGACATTGAACGTCAATTAACACTACAAAATGAGCCACCATGTAAGCTACGTTAGTAGGGTGTATGGCCGGACAGGGCATGCATCCTGAAAGTGCTCCTTGGACAAGCGGGCCAAAGGGCCACTGCAATTTCTTCTAGCCAGCCTGCCAGGGCTTGATGAAAGGCCTGCAGCTCCTTCACAATACAAACTGTTTTGTACTCAGCGTTCAAGATGGACTTCAGGCAGTTGCCCCCTGGGGAGGAGGTCCTGTATGCTTCAAAACCAAACTCTGGGCAGGTAAGGCAGCCAGCCCAGAAAAGTACATGTTTACACCCAAGTGCTCTTTAGCCAAAGGCCAGCACGTGCTCAACCAATGGCTAAGCTGTCAGCATATGCATCTGCTCAGGTCACTCTCAGCTGTGCATCAAGCATCACTGAAGCTCCATGCACCTATGGAGGGAAATCCCACAATGCTTTGTAGATTGCCCAAGCCAACTATCCATGGTCTGTTGTGCTCCACCCATCAGGTGCTTGGGTACCTCGCATTCACTTTAAACAGCATGCGAGTGCACATCCAGATGCTCGCAGTCAGTCCATCCCATAGGAGGCAGGGCGTCGCTAGTGCCCTGCTCAGGGTCCTCTTCAAGCATGCGTTGGCCCAGAAGCTGCAATGGGGTTCACTATGTGTAGCCACAAGCAATACAGCTGCTCTGGGCCTGTACCACAAAGCAGGGTTCTGTAAGGATGGCACTGTTCAGGATTACTATGGCCCAGGTATGCATCAAAGCTGCTGCTGCAGCCTGTTACCAATCTCTAGTATGAGTGCTACAGCTTACCGTACATGCTGGGTTCATCTGGTTGTTTAGGTTGATAAGTAGGAGTGGTATGATGTTGGTAGTTGGTAAGCTGCACTGCAAATCAAAGTATGAGCAGCATTTCAGACCCACTACGTTTCAGAGCTCCTTAAGAGTGTACCAGCAGGCGGGAGCGGTAGCACAGCTAGCAAAGCATCAGCAACAGCCCAATATCACATGTGCACGATGGCAAATATCAGCAGTCCCAGCGCTTAGCAAAAGATAAGCACAGGGCAGGTATCATCCTACGCTTACCTATAGTCCTCTAGACTGCAGCTATATCTGAAATCCGGTAGAAGCTGCTTTTGGCGTCGCTGGTGGACAGTGAGGTGTTTTGAACAAGCAGCAGTTCCTGCCTTGCATCAACTCCTGCATTGTGTGTAGCGCCGTAGCACATCAAGCAGCTTATGTTGCTCCTACGACACTTATACTTACATGCTTCATTCACAAAGTTTAGGTCATCGAGATGAGGCATGACCTCAACAACATGCATCAGCAGCACTTCACCTTGGCTTCTTTTCCAGCATTCACCATTCATTTGATACATATCAAGCATGATGGCAACAGCATTTCTGCCTTGTTAAACCATTCATGTGCTGCTGAGGTCTGCAGACACATCTTAGACGACCTCCATTTGCAACAGATAGACACCTCTGGTAGACATCTGTGCTCTACAACTACGAAGGCTTCCATGAACGCTTCATGTTGGCCGCCACCCAGGTTATAGCTCTTTGGTTTGCAGGTCGACTTGCAATGAGCATGTGGTAGAGTTCTCTGTTCAACTATGAAGTATTTGAGAGGCTACTGGTCATTGCTGAGCACCTGTTCTTGATTCATATGCAGGGCAGCATGCTCATAAGCTGATGCTGGACCTCAAAAGCTCCGAAGCAACGGCATTCCTGAATACCACTGAGCTACAGTAGCCTGAACAGTGGAAACGGAATGGACCGCAGCATCCTGCCAAGGACGACGTTGCCAGGACTGTGTATGACGCCTCATTTCCAGCAGGGGGTGTTCTCTTGCGACCCTCATGTTGAAAGGCTATGTTCATCACTTAGCTGTTCATCAAGCTCAGATAATCACAGGCAAGTTTGATTGCGTTGGGCTGAGGGATAGCTTTCAATGGTCTGAGATGGGAGTGACCCTGAAACTCATTGGTCGCTTCATGTGTTAGTGTGAATTGAAAAGTTGTTGGGACATCTTCCAAATTGAAATTCTTGCAAATCATCTTGCAAAATAGGGGTCGTTTTGCGACTGCGCGCGGGCAGAACGTCTTGCAAATTCGGGCTCGATTCTTGCAAATTCGAATTTGCAAGATGGATCAACCACTTTCCATGCATTCACACTAGGTGCGGCCGCAACATTGTCTTGACTAATGGTGCGTCGAGGGGACCCAGCGGAGGTGCAGGTTAGCATGACGCATTAACTGCAGTCGAGAGCATATATAGGCTTTCTTCTCGGGGGCCGGGGGATCAATGACAGCAGACTTCTTGCTCCAGGACGAACTTCGCACAACGAACATCTTCCTAAGCTAGGGGCTGCGGAGCTAAGTGCGGGTACTATAATCCTGGTACAGCTACCAATTATCTTGCTGCCAAGTTGTGATGGAACACATTGCGAGGGCAAGCAACAAAGAGGTCATGTGTGCGTCGCTGCGTTCACATTACAACGACGCTGTTAACCAGAAATCTCAATATGGTCGCTGGGCTGAACGGTAGATACCTAAAATGCAGACGAATTGCTTCGGCCATTGCTTATGTGTTCAACGTACACGCGATTGCCGTCGGCGTGGTGGCTAGCATATGCGTCTTCCTCTGCCATCACTTCAACTTTTCTTATCAGCTGGAGTTCGCTTTCGTGTCTTTGGGAATTACCTTTCCACTTACTTTCGCCATCGCCCAGCAGTTCACCAGACGCGAACGTGCTCTCACTGTACTGGGCGAGCTGAAGGCCAGTGGAGCCACCTTGTACTGGCTACATCGAGACTGGGCTCAAGGCACAGGAAGATTTCCCGAAAGCCTGGGAGATGATTCCCATGCTTGGGCACGTGAGGTGTCTAACGTGCTTCTGGACTTCTTGGACAGTGTACAGCGGTTCATCACAGCAAGAGGTACATTGACTAAGCTGCTGAGCTGGCCAGTTGCCTCCATATTCGTCAGATGCATTGTTGCATGATTCTCTGATCATTTAGAGCTTCTCACATAGGTCAGCATGTTGGGTAGAACCTTGTGAAAACGACTGGCTATCCCTGGCATTGCTGGCATGCAGTACTTGCACCGTAACGCTCAAAGAGAGAAGATTGTCATTCAGAGCATGCTCTGGGCAAGGTTCATGTAGGAGTCTGAAACTTGAAAGGGTCTACAGGATCATAAAGTCAGGGACTAGCAACAGCAGCAAAGCATTTTCTTGATATTGCCATGCTGTTGGCCGAAGCCTTTAACTACATAGACGACATAGGGACTAGTTCCTGCCTTTTCCTGACGTGCTCAAACGTAGCTGTCCTGACAGGAGTGATTGCCAGTATTTAGGGGCATGCTTTTCTAACCCTTCCTCCTCCAGGTATTGCCAGACCGGGGGGTACGCTGCATGTGGTTCGAACTTACTCTGTCACTGCATGCTTGAATCACAGCAGGGTTACTGCATGGCACTCAGCACACATGGCGCGTGTTGCCAACGTGGCTTTTCGATACACTCTCCTCCATACGTTTGGAATCCGGGGGTCTCCCGCAGTGCCTCGAGTGAGAGCTAGCTCGCACCTCCATGGTTGAAGCATTGGCTTTCTTCTTTTGAATGTCCTTTAAAGATTCCTTGGCTTTTGCTTTAGCCTCCCATGCGGTAGGTGCATGCCGCTTGGGTTTGGTTCTGGATACCCTCACGGACTGGTTGCTGCAGTGGGTTCAAGCATGGGCAGTGGGGGTAGGTGCTGTGTGTGTGACCCCACCTTCCAAATTTTATGGATCTCGAGCCTTGTGCTTCGCAGTTTATTACTGATGCATGGGTGCAAAACACGGCACACTTCTGTACTGCAGAGAGTGTGCTTGGTTGTGTCGGGAAGCTTCCGAAAGCTCAGGTTGTAAGAACTCTAAGAAACTGCGGGGGAGGGGTGAGAACACCCTAAACCTCGCTCCTTCAGCATTAGCACTCTGCAGATGGGGGGCTTGTTTGCAGCTCGTTGCTGTTCCTGCTGAGCCTGTCAGGCAATGTGGAGGTAGCTAACAAAGTCCTCTTTGTAATGCACTGTTTGTGGTTCTGAGAGTCCCTGTGAGCAGGAGGCCAGACTTGATCTCAGGGAGGGGGTGCCAACAGATTACTTAAGGCAACACGGGTTTCTTGCTGATAGTCACTGCGGCTAATCCCGTTTGCTGTTAACAGAAGCATTCTTCTTTCCACATAGTAACTGTAGAAGGACTTGCTGTCTCTCTTTCTTATGCAGATGGCTATGAGAGTGTTGCAGAGGCGCGCCTGGCTGCCACCCCCTTCCTGTCCTGGTCATCCTTCTTTACCAAGCATGACCTGCAAGCAGGAACTGGTTCCAAAACATTCGTGCAGCGCTGTGATGACATAACAGACAATCTGCCAAGCCACAGGTGACTGACACATGTCTGATATCAGTTCAGGGCATGGCCTTGCCTGTGTGCAGCCATCATGGCATGACACAATTACTCTCTAGACCCGTGTCTTGTGAGAACAGTGAGCTATCTGTACTGCCGAGTGAGACTGGCGACGTCTCATGGACATGCTAGGCGTCGATATAGGCCCCTAGGTTCTGCAAGACTCTGTTAGTCGTGCTGTGTCACCCATGCCTGTTGCTCACTTAGTCCCTCGACAGCTGTAGCAGGAGGCATGCAGACTCGATGGAGGTGCAGGAAAGGGCTCCAGTAATGCAGGCTGCCTGCTCAGGCATGACTGATTGTGCCATGCAAACTATGGGCTATAAGCAGACCTGCCAGGCATGTCACATGTAACAAGTCGCTGCTTTCAAAGCTTTTCCTTGTTGCCTCCAGGCATTTGCAGTCAAGCCTGCGTTACCAGTCACTCAGGTGTACACTTTACTGATGCAGGTACCTCATGCGGGCTTATGCATGCCTAAGCCGTTTGTCTGTGATGAACGAGCGCCTCACATTCAAGGCAAACTACTCAAAAGGAGGTAAGCATGGGATTGGTCGTGACCAGGCAAGGACACCATGAAGTACCATCAAGTGATTGTTGACATTGGCAAGCAGGTTGTAGTTGTTGTCGTTGGTCTCGGGGGGTGTTAGCAATGAGGTCATGGCCCAGGACCATGACCAAGTACGGACCATGACCAAGTCTCCAAGTTCCTTAACTTCAGCAGC
The DNA here is from genome assembly GCA_963556185.1 of Pseudopediastrum boryanum. Lineage (NCBI taxonomy): Eukaryota > Viridiplantae > Chlorophyta > Chlorophyceae > Sphaeropleales > Hydrodictyaceae > Pseudopediastrum > Pseudopediastrum boryanum. The sequence goes on along the minus strand of OY744504.1, from coordinate 6,898,900 downwards.
TGCCTCTACTGTCCTGTCCAATTGCTGCTGTCAGCGTTTGAAACCTTGCTTACTGCTCAACTTGCATTTCTGGCAATGCAGACGAATGTCACTGCGGGTCCCCAATTTTGCACTGGCTTGCGGATTGGCAATTGCTTGCCAAAACTATGTACTTCCTTCATAGCAGACAGGTTTGTCTGCAATAGATGAATGAAACCCCCATGTTGAAGGCCTTCATGTGTTCACTCAGCTGCCCAGACCACCTGCTGCTGCCACTGCTGCCGCTGTCACTGCTGCTCTGTGACTGCAATGTCTGGCATAAGTACCATGGATTCTCACCTGGATTGACCTGTTGTGGTATGTCAGTTCAGATGCTGAGGCAACCTGCATTACAACCGCCAACACGATAGGTTACATGTCTTGCCTTGGTTTGGAGGCGTTACCTCGTATGAATTTTGAGCCAAATGGCTGTGTTGTTTGCCTCCTTCAGGTGAGGGTGGCATGTCTCGTGCCAGCCAGTTCCTGCGCTACCTGTTCTCCCACCTGGAGCAGCTGCGCCTCATCAAGACCTACCGCACACCTTGCATGCTGCGCTATGGCTGCACGGTGCTGGTGTACATGGGGGCACTGCTGCTTACACCTAGCTTTGCCAACCTCAAGTGCAATGAGGAATGGGTGGCAGCTCATCTGTGCCCTGGCCCCTATGTCATGGCCTGGACCTACGTGCTCATCACCATGCTGCTGCTCAATGTGGCAGTAAGTTTTATCATTACGTTGCCTGATACGCCATAGGAAACATGCTGTAGGCAATGGCGGCAGGTGATGAGAGGTGGCTAGGATGACGGGATCACATGTTTAGTAGCGGTACGTGCGTAAAATGTAATTGTCAATTCAGGGGCAGTGGGGTAGGGTCGACTGGTGTAATAAAGGTTAGCACCAGAGGCCACACACAGTCTGGTCTAGCTCTGGGGAATGCCGGCTTTAACAAGTAGCATTAAAAGTCTGCATCATAGTGATGTCAAATGATGCCGGAATGTGCATTAAATGTGATAGATGTGTTACCTGCTTGTACTGTGCTTATTGGTTGCTCAAAAGTGGACATCTTGGTCCATGCACCATCTGATCCAGGAAGGTGTTTATCAGAACCTCTGTGATGCATGCTAGCAAGTCTCTGCCTCTCTCTCACTCTCTCCCTCTCAGTGAGGTCCGGCATCACTCAGGCTTGCCTTGAAATGCTTATGCAGTACTAACCCTATTTTCCGACCATCTGGTACACGTCTTGCAAAGGGACTCAAGTGGTATTACAACGGTCAGGAGGTTCATGTTAGTGACAATTATGTTGATTTGGGAGCTCTTCACCATGCCACCAAGGGCATCAGGCCGGCATGTGATGCTCTGGCATCCTCTGGCAGTAGGGCCATGCATGCACTGCTGTCACAATGTAGACAACACCACATCGTTCAACCTGATTTCAAACTCAGGCTTTTTGACATTTTGGTAGAGCCAGTGTTGTCTTATGGATGCCAAGTCTGGGGCCCGGAGATATTTGCTGGCAAATTGAGAAACCCGCTCAACCTCCCATCTGAGAAGGTCCATACCAACTATTTGCGTATCATGGCAGGGGTGGGAAATGGAGCAGATAAGGTCATGCTCATGAGGGAATTTGGCCGTTACCCTGTCATGTGGCATTGGGTAGCTCTGGCTACGAGGTTTTGGATTCGTGCTATTAAGATGGGATCCCACAAACTGGTATGCAAAGCATTGAGAGCAGATATCGAGCTCATGTTGGCAGGGTGTAAGAAATGTTGGTCATACTACCTGCTTCAAAGTCTCACAATCGTGGGTGTTGTGCAAGCCAGCGACTGGTCTCCTAGTGGGACTAGCCACGTCACAGTGGACAGCATTATGGCTTCGGACATTCAAGAGAAAGTTGTGCGTGAGAGTTTGAAGCAGATGTTTGACAAATGTTGGGAGGATGTTGACCTTGTTTGTGAGCACCCTCAGGACCCAGCCTGTCCTAGGAATCGCATTATTCATAACTCCTATGCTGCATGGGCAAGAGGGCTCCATGACGATGCCCCTACATACTTGAAGGCTAAAACCCTGTCTTTTCGCATGGTACAATGCATTGCAAAGATGCGGCTAGGATGGCACTGCTTGGCCATCCACACAGGAAGATACAATGGAATAGTAAGGGATGACAGGGTGTGTCGGTTGTGTCAAAAGCTTGGTTATAGGGATGATACTACAGGGTCAGTTCCAGTTGAAGATCTTGTCCACTTCATGTTGGATTGTAGAGTGCTTCACCCTGTCCGGGACGATTTCCCCCTCTTCTTCAAGCCCGCCTCCTTACCAGGGCAATCCAAGGATAGTCATGTTAAGTTTATTCTCAATCATAGTGATCATGTGCAAGTTGTGAGGTGTATTTCAGCACTGAAGAAAAGGCGGGAAAGTTGTTTACAACTGCTTGACGATGGTAGAGAGGGTGAAATCATGCCTGAAGGTTATCTCCCCTTTGATTACAACCTATGGCGGATTATGGGACATGATATAGATTGATTGCATATGACTTTCATGTTACTGGGCACCTCTTAGGCATGGCTATGTACTGGTTAATAGTCTGTGTTAGTTCTGGAACTGCTGCTGCTCTGCGATTCTCCACATCTGGGTGAGAGTATTTTTGGCATAAAATGTATACAATGTTCTGGTGATATATGCTGTTGCGTTGCTGTTTGTTTGATGGATGTACCCAAAAAATCAAAAACCCAAAAAAATCAAAAAATAAAATTGTGTGTGCACTTTTCCAGGGCCAGTATTCTGCATCATTGTATCTGCTTGGACATGCATGATCATGGAGTTCAAACTGGTGGATGGTGTTCAGTTTTTCCTGGTTCTATTTGTGTTAGTGGCTTTGCCACCCCTGTGGTGAACTGTGGCACCGCACGCGTGCCGATGGGTTTGCCAATGTAAGATTCACACACACACACACACACACACTAACCCTAGATGAACCACACAGGAGGCAATCATCCTTCAGTTGATGTTTTTGAAGTTGTTGTCACTCGATCCATAGCAGTCTCTTCTATTCCCATATAATTTTTCTCAAATAAGCGAGAAGTTTCTGGCTTGCCTCCACTGCTGAGGTGCCTGATTTCTGGTGATGCTTGTGGCTTTTCCCCCAACCTTCATCTTGGTGCCAGGCTAGTGCAGAGGACCCTTTTGATGGAGAGGGAATGGATGACATCCTGCTGGAGCTAACCAAGGAGTTTACTGAAATTCTGAGCATCAACAACAGTGTCACACTTCCCGACATGGATGATGATGGCCAATGCTTTGCTCGCATGCGGCGGGGATGAGTAGGACTGTTTGTTAACATTGATGGGCAGGCATTACGCAACCAGTGAGGGTCGAACAGATACCTCGTGAACAGCACTCCCACTGCAATGTGAAATTGGCTCCTTTGGGCTCATGCTGCCAGAGGTTGGGTACAGGTAGATAAAGCAGGGGAGAGTGATACGACAAGAAAAGCAGGGTCTGTCATGCAGTGCCGCCATGAATGCCTGAGGTGAACTTTAGGGGGGGAGGGGGGCAGTAATTTCTGGCTAGTGATGACACTGAGTTCTGATGGCTGTATGCATTGCTAGGTAGCCACATGACTGAGCTCAAATATTAGTGCTTACTGCAAGTGGTCTGGTTACTTATTTTGAGGGGTGCGATAGAGTGTTCAGTCATGGCTGGTGGCCATTTTGTAGTTCAAGATACCATGGGGGTGCACCGCGTCGTGGCGGGAGCATTGGCCCGTACAGTGGTTGCCACACCTTAAATGTTTGTTGTGGTTGTGGTTGTTGTTGATGTTGATGATGATATTGGTCCACAGCTGCATTGGTCAAGTGCAGCGATTGGGTGGACAATGGATGGACTGAGGGCACTTACATTGATTTCTTGCGACAGACCTTCTTCTGTCGTCTCTCTTTCTGGGAGCCTTTTCTACGCTGATGTTTATGAAGCGGTAACAACGGCGTTGTTAACACTGGTGCTTACAAGACTAGTTGAGTATGATTACACTGCATATCGGACATGGGCGCGACATCTTGAAGGTATCGAACTAAGGATCGCTACACGAATGATGTCTAACAGGTACCGTGTCCGAGAAATTTTTGTCGAGGCGGCCATCGGATCAGACAAGGCTGTGATATATTGCCTATCTTGTAAGCCGTGTCACTGAGCCTCGCATAGGCACATCGCACTATCCGATCATTAGCACATGCGCTCACTGAGTTCAAAGCGGCCTCAAATATATTAAATACTTACATATAACCAGCCAGCGGCACATATGACCAGTGCACATTAGAATACCCCCATTGTGTACCCCTTCGATTAACCCCACAGCAGCCCACCGCCTTATTCACCAGAAGCACTAATAAGCACTGACAGGAGGAGTATGTCAGTGAGAAAGTGTCCCTGTATTATTACCACCACAAAAGCCAGACTCTGGAACTTCGATTGAACACTCATACTCGACCTTGCAGCAGCACGCCACCCTGTAGGGCTGTACATGCAAGACTACACAACACAAGGTACGGCAGGATGACATACAGCACAAGATACAAGGCAATCTATGGCACACACCATAAAGTAGCTACAATGAATACCATATCATGCTAGAAATCAGCACCAACATGTACATGTATTGTACCTCTGTTACGATGCCCAGCACCTGAGTTTCCTGCCACCAGCATGTCAGCATTACAACCCCAACCACATATATCCCTCTGTACCAGTACAGCTTTCCTTTTCCCTTCTAAGCCTCAAAGCCCAATCCCAGGAATCCTTATTCAACTGTCCAAGTACACCCAACCACCAGAGATCGTGCCGCCCACAACACCACGGCCCCAGCCTGACATTGCTATTTTCTTACACCTCCTGCTCTTCAGCTCCCCTGCCAGCTTCTTGCTTCCCACATCAGCTCCTTTCTCATCTGCGCCATCCATCTCACCACAACTCAGGCAAGACAATATTGTCACACAGCTCCTCAGCCACACCCCCTGCACCAGCCATCTGCTGTAGAGGCGAACTTGATGCATGCACACCACTAGATGGGCACCAGCTCATCCTGTGTTGATTTGAGTTGTAATCCAAAAACCCTACATAGTTCGCCTGCATCGTCATCAGGTTGCTGCCCTGCTTCACTTGCCACGCAGAGACAGGACATGGACACCAACATCTCCAACACCAACACAGTAGCACTTCTTCAGCAGAAGGGACTAGGCCAGCCGTCAAGATAGTGCCATCCTGAGACTCCAGCATGCATTGGCCATCGCTTGAGCACGCTATTTCTACAGGGTCTTTTGCGGCTCATGTTTCAATCCTGGGCTGCTGGTCTTGCCCTATTTAATAACGCTGGAAGGGGTCATCTAGCCAACTGCCTTTGATAACCACATGCATAGCAGCAATGTAACACTATAAGCAGACTGTTCTGGACCTGCAAGCCCCACTGGCAGCTTCAGACTCGCAAACAAAGCAGGTATCAAAGTCCTGCAGGCCTACCCAAGTATAAGCAAATCCAGAGTTGCTCCCCAACACAAAGTCTGGACTTGCCCTGCCTCTGCACAACAAGTGTTAGTGTAGCATGCCATCTTGACATTCCATACCCATACCAGACAGCCAGGCTGCTACTCATGCCCCATGCATGCACCACAGCCCATATGCAAGAAGAAGAAACCACAACATCTAGTTTGGCATCAATAAACCACAGGGTACATGGTCTCAGAACACCGCATGTGCACATCTGCAAGCTATGCTGGAATATCTCTCATGTCTGAGCTACTGTGGTACTACCTGTCATGCCATCCACTCCAATGCCAGATCTGCCAGGACTGCATGCATCTTAATATTAGACCTCTTTGCAGGCTATTCCAGATGATCAAGGAACACGTAAGCATCCAAGCCACAACTCCCAGCCCACACCATCAGTCCTAGACCAACAGACACATTTCCAAAGGAGCCTGCCTCCAGTACATATGCATTGGCTTTTAATCATGCACCACTGTGGATACATTCAACACTGTGTATAGCTCTCCTCAATTGATCCTGAGCCCAATAAATCCCTGTAACACTTGGCACAAACGGCAGCAGCATGAACTGGATCAGCAACTTGCCTGGGCAGTAAGGATAAAGGCCCTTCTGCATTGTCCGGGCCTGTAGGCTAGAATACAAATACTCAAAGACGGCCTTCCTACTCATTGGCACAACTCGCTGTTTCATATCCCAAATCAGCAAAACAGGGGTCTTGCGTGATTACTTCTCCACACAGAGCCTCACATGCACATACGTCAAAACAATACCAGGCCCCACCAACCATGCATGAAAAGACCATTGATACCCAACGCCACCTCGGCCTACTGGCATGATTGTACTTCCTGCATTGCCCCATCACCTGTAAGTGGTCTATTGGAGTTTATTACATTCAAATAAACTAAATGGCCTATGAACCACCAGCAAACCAACACGGGATAATCGATCATTGCCACATGCAAACTCATCCGAGGACATGAGTCCGTTCAGCTGCAGGTGGGTCTCGCTTGGGCCTTGCTACGGATGTGGTGCAAGGCAAGCCACTCATCTAAGGACTTGGGATGATGAGCTTGACCTGTACAGTGCCAGTGGTGGGAAGGCCCTTGCCAGCTCAGATGTCTCCATCCCACCCGTTGGTCAGGGGTCCAAGTTTCAGCGGATCCGGTAATGCAAATCCACCACGGAAGTATGTATTGAACTTCTCATCATCATAGCCCAAGTGCAGCTCAGGCTCACTGCCGATGATGACCTTCATCCCAAATGGGCTCCAGGAAACCTCATTCCCGTCATCCGCACCCGGGACTGCTGGCTCTATTTTAAAGCCAAGCCACACTCCGATCTGCTTTCTTAAGTGCAGCCCACGCGAACCGCCAGGAGCGAACCGCGAACCCAGCACTGGGGTGGCAAGTGCCTTTGGCCAGGGTCACTGCTCTCCAGCTTCTTGCTAGCTACCTTGCCAAGCAAGGGCCAGAGGGGCTGCTCCCAAGTGCCTGGGAGGTCCCAGATCAGCAGCTGCTGTCTCCACTTATCTCTCCACTTAACTTCTGCAAGCCTGTTGAGGCTGCCTGCAGGACCCTGGGTACGTCATACTTCTCAGCCAGCAGCATCAGACGGAGGAGAGTATCCTGGTCTGCGTCCTGAAGGACATAGGGGACTCCGTAGATGGCCTTGAAGAGGGTCTGGGCAGCAAGGAGGTCAGAGGCATCATCCAACGTAATGTCCAGCTTGTCGATTCCGACCCTGAACTGCATTTGATGGACATAGAGCATGTTTAATTCGACCGTTTGAGCCTTTCCTGTTGCAAATGATGAGCTAGCCGGAGCTGTCTAATACGAGCTCGGGTACCAGCTTGCAGATCATGATGGCTGTGCGCGCGAAGCCAGTGGTTGTGACCCCAGATCGTTTTACCAGTAGACTAGACCTAGGCCGTACAGGACGAGCATCATGCAACAAGTGGTAGTGACGATGGCAGAGAGCAGATCGCGGGGCCTTTCCAGTACGGCAGTTTGCAACGACTGACCTGGTAACGGAGAAGGTTGCTCCAGCAGCTGAGGTGGAACTCATGCGCTGGAAACCTGTCCAGCACCTCCATTTCGGCATTACTTTCCAGGGACTCCACAGTTCTGGCGCGTTTGTGAGTCGGGCTGCTGCTTGCTCCCTTGGGGGCCAAGATAACAACCTCAAGGTCCGAAAACTCTTCGCTTCGGTAAAATGCTGCCTGCATTGGAGCTTTGAGCCGTAGATGTATATCACCTTAATCGAACATGCATCGAGCAAAGCAACCACTTTCTCCCGAGGTGGCCTCAGCGCAATGTTATAGGCAGCGATACTAAGTAAGGGCCTTTCAATGTGAAGACAAGTACACGACGATCGAGCCATAATGGCGTATACAAAAGACTAGGCTCGCATGTAGTGGGTGTCACTTGCCCAGTGAAGCAGTTGTAACTTCTCTCACTTCTGGCAAGTGGCAGTATGGCTCAGATCAGAAGCAGAGAAGTGGGCCCCTAGCTGGCCTGCCCATGAGGCCTAATACCACTAAGTGGGCCCAGCTGAGCGTTCGTCAATGCCAGGTAATTTGCAGACAAATAAACTGCCAGTAACCGTGACATTGAAAGACGTAACAAGCCCGTTCTTGGAGGTGCCGGTAGGCAGACAAAGATGCCTGAATCCTAAACTGGTTACCATACCATACCATACCATACCATACCATACCATACCATACCATACCATACCATACCATACCATACCATCTTGCTATTGAAACTGGGAGGTGGGCTCGTCCCAAACTGCCAAGGCAGCATCGTGTATGTTCAAAATGTTCTTGCACAGTGGTTGAGGACGAGGTACACTTTCTTTTTGAATGCCCAGCATATGATAGAATTCGTGAGAAGTATAATGCCGTTTTGTTTGCACAGTTTGGAGGTTGCCAGGAAGCTTCTAGGACAATGAAGCATAATTCAGACAACGTGAGATTGTTCATGGACCAAGAGCCAAATTTCCAAGTTGCAAAGTTTGTTTATGAATGCATGGAATTTCGGAGGTCGGAGGAATGTGAGGACTATAATCCTTACTTCGATTTGTCATTATTCGGGGATGAATGGTAAGGTCGTATTTTCGATACCTTTTCTTCTGGACCAAGAGGTGGTATTGCTGAGACATTCACTTCTGATGGACCAGGTTCCAGTATTTCTGCCCATGGAGCCTAGGTTGGCTCCGTACGGGCGCCCCCTTTGAGGGGCCATGATCTCATTGTAATCGTAATCGTAACCAACTAGCTCATAGCGCCAAATTGGCGTTATACATACAAGCTTTTTAACCAGAGCAGACAACAATGAACCATACTGCACACTCTTTCTCAAACCCTGGTTGAATGATGCTCAATGGTTCCTGGATGTACCTGTGTTAGTGGCTTTGCCAAGCCTGTGGTGAACTACGACATTGCGCCGGTGGGTTTGCCAATGTAAGATTCACACAAATACACCCTAGCTGCCCCAGCACAACTTGCAACCCATAACCGACAGTAAAAGACACTGGTGGTCAGTAGTTCATGCCTGGGGGCTGCACAGCGTCGGCGAATCTCTGCACTGCTAGCATACCTCATATATCCGACAGTCAGAACCTGCTGCTGCGTATCCACTAGCCCTGTAATGCCCCTTTGCAGAATAAAGCGTTCATGCTGCATGACTAGCAATGCAGCATCATGCCGCAAAACACAGCTGACCTGCCTATTGTAACCATGATATCGCTCCCAACATGTGGCACCAACAAGACATTTGTGTGTGTGAATCTTACATTGGCAGACCCATCGGCAAGCGTGCGGTGCCACATTTAAACCTGTGGTTCACTCATCAGCAGCAACCAGCAGCCTTTTTCTGTACAAGTCAGCAATGCCTCAACACACCCAAGGAGTTCCACAACTGGTACCGTTGCTGGTAAGCATGTGAGCTACGTCAGACTCGTTGGCACCATATTACAATTGATAACTGCAAGACACTAAGCCACTAATTCGGCGTACCCTTGAGGAACACAAGCACAGCCAGCTCCTGCATGGAGCTTGTCATACCAATAGTGTGCGCCTCGACCCTAATGACGCAAGAAAGGAACAGCTTGTCATACCCAAGTGTCCCACATTGACAGACGCATAACCAAACGTGTTCGCGGCAAAGCAAGCCAAGAGATTGTCTTGCCTTCCTTCAGTAGCCAGTAGTGACTTAGGTGTCTCATGATACTATACAGACCTGCTTCACAGGTGTCCCATGGAGAATGTAAGTACACCCTGAACTGTTCACTTGTACATGGTGTAGGTGCCATGGACTTTGAGGGTCTCTGTGCCCTTGTTGTAAGTGAAGGTCAAACCCTGAAGGCAAAGGAATGAACAAGCAAGCACAGATATGTACAGGTGAACAGCCATAGTATCGCATATCAGCATATGCCATAGCAAAAGTGCCATATAATGATGACATATGCCTAGAAATGAGGTCCAGCAGGAAGAACAAATCCACCCAAAACCTCCTATCTTTCCTGGGAGGGCTCCTAAGCCAATCCAAGGAATGATAGACCTCCCTCCTACTGTTTTGGACAAGAAATGTAACGGACCCCATCGGTTGAAAATCATGCAAATCACAAGGATGTGAATAAGCCTTCCTAAAATTCCAAGCAGCTGGAACATAACTAGCCATACATTTGAATGCATGCTTGAAATGACCACATACTAAGACAGACTCCTCATCGATGGCTACACCACAGACCTTTTCATTAGGCAGAGACATGCTTGGCACAGCTCGCCCGTCAGCATAATCCTTGACTACCCAAGGGTTGGCCTTGGCAATGCATACCGGTTAATGAAGAGAAGAAGCGTATGCTAGCTATAACTGCGGTTGCACCATCCGTTTTTATTAGGCCCTGCAACTGCCCTAGGGACAACCATGACTCATTTGACAGCATATCCTCCGTTCAGCTGCTATAATGACACCCATGTCATATACCATGCCATATGGAGGAGCATCCGGCCATATGTTAGCTAGTTGCCATCTTCAGGACAGTAGCATCATGTCTCTAAGTGCCTTGTGCCAAAGATACTTCTGCAATGAATTAGTCATCCCTTGGGATTGAACAGTTTTCAATCCCAAGGGCCTGGTGAGCCTGCACCAGGCTCAGGCAAGCTCCATATCGCAAGCTCTTGCCAAAGTACAGGTTCTGCTGGTTCAGGTCCTCAGTGGAGGCATGAACCTGCATGGCACAGCAAGTGCACAAATGACAGCTCATGCTAGTGCTGTACAGTGCTGCTGCTTTCTGGCAACCTTCCACAAGCAGTCCCGTGCATACCCAATGGCACATAGGTGGTATATCAAAGCAACCCCTGTGCTTCCCTTTTACTCCCTTGGGACACTGCACTCAGATCCATGTGTTGCTTTCTAGGGTGACAGGTATCAAGACATGAGCTCCTGTCTTTGAAGATGGTGGGAAAAGTCCTCAGTTCCCTTCATTGCATTTCTTGCCATGTGCCCATCTTCAAGGCTTAGCAGCAAGCAGTTGGTTGCAGCTTCTCAGCACTAAAGAGTCGGTTACACCTCTGCATGTGCAGCTAGAATCTGGAACTCAGCAGGGCCGCCACATTATACAAGTCACACGCTGCTGTAACAAAGACCACAGCCGATTGCAGAGAAGTGCCATGTTTTGCACCCTCCACCTCTAGCCCAATATAGAGTGTCAGTGTCCTACTGCAGCATTCTGTCCCACCTTTCCCTCCCCTGCTGGCGCCCGCACCTGCAGCTGCTTCTTGCCATTGCTTGCTTTGGCCAGCAGCTCTGAGCCCAGCATCCTCTCCACCACTGCCAGGGGCAGGCAGGGCAGCTCCAAAGACACTCTGCTTGAACCCCCTGGCACAAAAAGGGCCACAGCACATAGGTCACTGAAAGCCATTGCACAGGTGTGACTGTGACAAGCAGGGTTCCAGCAGCGCAGAAGTAGCGGACCAGCTGACAGATGCCCCTTGTGCCCATTTGAAGTTTGGTTTACAACATATGTGTTAGTGTCTAGTTGCGAGCATGTATTTGATTCAGGCCTTGTTAGCAACCAAAATGGCAACGATTGCAGCCAGTGTGACCTAATCCTGAAGTGAGTCAGTGCAAGCACAATCGCACCCTGCTTGAGGGTTACATGATGAGAACTGAACAGACAGTTGCTGTTGCTTCTGCTGCTGCTGCTGTTGTTGCTTCAGCTGCTTCTAGAAAGGGACGGGAAACAGCAGCAGTACTACAGCAGGCAAGCCCCTTGCTTGGCCAAGGTACACGGGGCAGGAGACTGATGTTGACACTTAGGCTGGCTCGATGAGCTATTGGGATGTGAGAGCTGGCTAATAAAAATATGTAGGTTAATGAGAGAAATGTTGCTGCTGGTCAAATCACGAGGCGCATACCCGCATGACACTTTACCAGCTGTGTCACTCACTCCTACTGAGTCCGGTGTAAGATGTGGCCGGTCCACCAATCACAGAGGCAACTGAAACAGTCTGGGCACAGTTATGTGCAAAGCAGATGTGCGGCTTACAGAGAAGTGCGGCCAAGGTTAGCTCAGGAGCAGTCCCCATCTCAATGATTATGTGAAAACTTGTAATGCAGGGCGTAGGGCCTATTGCAAAGCATATGACACCATGTGATACAATCAGGGACCAAGAGCTTTGAAGGTAACACCATTATTTTATTTACTCACATTTCAGGCCTGGCCTGTACACCATCTGTGCATTGACTGAGCTCTTGACAGAGCGTAGAGCTGCCGCTGCTGCCTTGGCTGTCTGTGCTGCTGCTTTGGCCTGTGCCGGTCCATCATCCTCCGAGTCTGAGGCCGAATCTCTGTCTGATGACCACCTGGCCTTCTTCTTCCTGCCAGCTGGTGCCTTCTTGTCCGACTCCTTCCTCTTCTTGGGCATGTCATAGTCGCTGTCGTCACGAGGATCATACTCTTCACTTACATCTTCCTGTTGCGACACAGCAGCTGATTGTTGAAATCCTGCACCTGGTGAGCACTCATGATGTTAACCGCAGTCGTTCGTATGGCATGGTCACCTCTGGCTCGGAGCCGTCGCTTATGTAATCGCTGTCGTCTTCCTGGTACACTTTGACCCTCTTCTTCCGTGTGTTGTGTGTGACCGCAGAGGGTTGCTGGTGCTGTTTTTCCATCTGCTGCAGCTGTTCCTGCTGCGCTGCCAGCATTGATTTAAGAGCTTCTACATCATTAACACCCTCCCATTCAGCCATGGTGCGGCGCCTACGGAGCTCTTCTCTCCGAAACGCTGTCTTTGTGCAATTGTGCGGTACGCTAGATGGCCAACCTATGTGTAGCAGGAGTCCCAGTCAATAGTTCTTAGCAACCGATTCAAAAGGCTGGCCTTGAATCCTCCAAAGTCCTTGCGTGCAGCAAGCTGGGGACTCGGCCGATCAGCTTGCTCCGTCTGTTTGAACTTTCAAATGGCTTGTTCAAATCAGAGGATTCAAATCGCACCGGTGCCGACCCCGAGACCGTTCAGCCTTCGTCAGGAGCTCAAGATTTTGTAGGAGCCTTCCGTACCACTAGCTTACCGACGGTACAGCTCCTCCTTTTGGGAGCATGTTTTGCTTCACCAAGATTCCTTTGCCCGATGGCCGTGTAGCATGAGAGCGCTAGGATGCAGACCAGAACTCCCATCCGGCCACTTTCCATCAATTTAACAGCAGCAGGCTTTTTGTCGATCAGGAGCATGCAACGCGTCCAACAGAAAGGTCCTTGCAATAACCTTACACTAACCAAGACAAACCCTAGTGCTGCACCCTCGCGTCTCTGTGGGTGAACATCAATCACTGCCTCCTCATCCTGACAGCTGCTATGGTCCCTGCTGCTGCTGTTGCAGCGACCTCTTGCACAATGCCGTGTGTGCACAAGAAGCCCTGCTACTCGTACCACTACTGCCATAGCATTGTACTGGGGCAGCAGCAAAAATACTGGACAGCGATTCCTGACCTGTACCTTAACCAGTCCCAGCAATGCCGACACCCACACCACCTCCACGAGCAGCAGCACAAGTAGGAGCTGGAGCAGCAAACCCATCAAGACCCATACAAACAGCATAAGCACTCCTGGCAACAACTACTCTTTATGACGAGAAGCACATAATTGCCGCTCTTCACCTGCACATATACCCCACCACCGCCACCAACAGCAGCAGCTGCTAAGCATCAGCTGCTTAACCTACTCCCTTTATTATCCATGCGATCACTAATCTGGCTTGCAGAGTATGCATGTGCGCTGCAACAACCCTGGCATGCAAATATGGACCTGAAATGTCAGTACACAGGTTACCTTTTTGACCCTACAGGTTGCAAAACTATTACATGGTGCAAAACTATCAACTTGATAGAGAATGCCTCAACTCTGCACCGGCCATGAGCAGTAGGGCTTTCATGTTTTGTACCCAACTATGCATAAGCAACACACATGTAGTGACCACACCAAGTCCCCCCCCCTCAACCGCCTCAGACACAACCCAGGTACTGCAATTGCAATGCCTCCACCTGATGTGCCACCCCTTGGGCTGCAGCATACCTGATTTAACCCCAAACACCACTGTACCTTCCCCACGTCACTGGACCATGCCCATGCATATGTACAATCCCTGCAACATCACTACAGCACTGCCAAGCATGCAACAGCCAAGACACAACCAGCATGCACAGGAGCCTTGCATGCCCACTCCCATACACGGAGGATTCGCATACATGCAGGCACATCAGCACCCACAAGACACAAAGCATGTGTTGGGCCACATGCTGGTTAATCACAAGGTTATTGAGTTCACTTTAAGTCCAAATTCTGCAGAGGCAAAGCTCATAACACAAAACAGTCTGCACGCTCTCTGCCACTCCCCAATTCAGCCTTGGGAGCTGCTTCCCCTTGCGTGCAGCAAGCTAACAAATTGCAAGCATGAACATCATGGTGGTCTTCCCAACACCTCCTTCACTAGCAATCGATAGAAATTGATCCCATGTTACCCAGGATGGGACTTGGCCTGTGCAGCTGTGAAAGACCAGGGTCTTCCTCATAGGCTGTCCTCTCAACGCTTCACATGGGGTTCTGTTACCAGACTCCCGGACAGCCAGGACTTCCCTTCCCTGTGCCCTTTTGCCATTGGACTCTGCACATCCCATGCATGCCTTATACTTTCAGTGTTGTTCAGGGTAGGGAGGCACACAGCACATCCTGGCACCTCTGGTCTTCCATCCCTGCTGCCTCAGCCTGTTCACCCAGGCAGAGCAAAGATGCTGACCATCTGGTCCTTGGCAGTACATCTGAAGGGCTGATCCTTCTTGGCCTTGTCAGAGCTGATGACCAGGCGGTAGTCATCCAGCCACTCAATGCCCTCAACATTGCAGTAGATGTACTGCAGAGCACACACAACACATGCAGCAGTTCCCTCAGAAACATGCATGTGGCTCCAGCATATCCTATGTGCAATACAATGATAACAAGGGCAACGGCACATAGAGCTGGGCATGGAAGATGATATGTGACACGAGGCCACATGTGCTGGACATCTCTGCATATCTTATGCTAAGGGATGGACCGCACTTTAAACCAGAAATTGACTCATTGCAGACTTGAGAGACGGCAAAGCACATCTGTGGCATTCTCTGTCTTCTTTACCAAGTAACACACATTGAGAAGATGTCAACCTGGCCAGGGTCTTCCACACCCCTGCTGAGGTGTAAAGTGCAGGGTGTCACAGGTCAAACATGGCATGCAAACCACCACATCAGAACATACTAACGTGGTCAACATGCGACGCGCCTCACCTCGCAGTCAGTAGAACGGGGAAAATTGTAGATGGTCTCGCCCTTCTCAGGGGCAAAGTCCAACTTCTCCCAGTCAAAGTAAGTCACATAGATAGCAGAGTTCTCCTGGCTGATGACTGCCACCTATCACAGCAACATCAACAACAGCAGGGGGCAGGCATGTCTTATAACCCGATGCCTTCGTGCTGGAGGCTGGGCGGCAGATCTGGCCATGTCATGAGCCATACTGTAGGTTAATAAGATAGATGCTGCTTGCTCATCATGTACATGGTTTTCACACATGCAGGAGGGCAGCAACGAGATACCATGTAGATGCAACATAAGTGCAGGAAACTCACACGAACATCAGGCATGCAGAGTCACAACTTTCCCGGGACCCATGGGAAACCAGACCTTTCAGGTTAGGGGGGAGCTTTCTGGCTGAGGTACAAAAGCATCGGTATGAGAAAGCTATTACATGTACCAATTCTACCATGAGTCAGTTTCAATTATAGTCGGTGCTCTCTAAGTGTGCATTTACAAAAGCACCTTCACCCATTCCCATGATCTGCCTCATTCCTCACCCTATCTCCCCTGAAGGCAATGCCACTGTAGTCCTGGAAATACGCAGCCTTTGGAATGTGTATTTCCTTGACTAGCTCCCATGAGCAGTCTTCCTCGTCATTTGCATCGTTGTACTTTGTCACAACGATGCGCCCATGACCTGGGATACGGCCCTCCCTACCACCACTGCAGTAGTTGCCTGACACACATAGAGCAGCAACAGACATTATGTTGTCATGCCAGCCTCCATGACTGGGGCACTGTAGGCGGAATACTGGGGTATCGTAGATAGAGTTTGCACATGAGCAACTTCTGGAATGTTTGGATTCAAGTCAGTTGGCCCCTTACAACCAGAGAAAAAGCACCCTAGGGCAAATCACCAGGGGTCAGCAGCACGACGGACAGCACCCAGCTCTCCCAGCCGAGCTGGCATACATGACCACTCATCCTTTACTCACCAACATCTTCTCTATTCATAATGATACATTTCTAGGCACACAGCCCCCTGGATGTCCCAGCCCTGCAGCTCACCCTCGCACAGTCCCATCAGAAATTGCTCCCCATTATCAGCCTCATAAAGGTGCAGTCCTTCAAAGCCCTTGTTACCATGACTGAGTTCATAGTGCACATGACACTTGTTGATCACCTGCAGCAACATAATAAGATTGAGCATAGGGACAATGTACCATTAAACAGTCTGTAGCTTGCCATTCCTGCCCTTTTTCAACAGAGAATGCACAGCATGGCTCAGGCATGCATGTGGCCAGACACAGCCCCCTGACCTGGGAAATCAAGCAGTACAGTTGAGGCAAGTGCTGCTTCCAATCATCTCAAAAGTGCCTTGCTCTTAGCAGCTTCTCCTCCACTGCTGCCATGCGTTCCTGCCTAGACCCTGATCATCACATAAACCGTCTAGCACACACATTGCCTTGCTTCCACCAATGTTCCACCAAACACAGATAACCACCACAAAACCCCTCTGCAGCATGTGATGGGGCTATTAGTTGGTGGAAAGCCCCATCAGCAACAGCAACAAGCAGAAACCCATGCCTCTTACTTTGTAGGTGTCCTCATTCTTGTCGATCTCAATTTCTTGTACGTAAGGGATGAGGCCATGTGTTTCATCATTCACCACCTCCTGTACAGCTAAGAAGTGACCAGAGGACTTCACGTAGGTCAAACCCTGGAAGCAGGCAGCAGGAGGCAATCCTCTGTTTAGTATGTGTGCCCTGTCCCAGCTATTGCTTAGGAGCAATAAAGATGGGGATAACATCAGAACACTTAGATCATCTTGGGTGTGTGATAAATGCTGGATGGAAACGAGGGTGTGCATGCAGGGGCGCCCGGAAGCAGCTGTACATGGTCTGCCAACCTATACTCAAGCATGCTGCTGAGAATACTCCTCTGGCAGCCTGACAAGGTGTCATATTCTGCTGCATGAATAGATAGCATGATATGCCTGTACTGTCAACAGCTACTGCATGCAAGTTGGTCAGGCGTCTGTGCTATTTGGCCTGACTCTTTTCACTAAGAGCACCAGGCAGGAACGAGTGCTGGCCCTCACCAAGCAGCATGATGCATGCAAGAGCTAGCTGAAGCTTGTGCCTGCGTACGCACCTCAAACTGGCTGTCTTCTCCTGCCTCCCCAACAAGCTTATTGCTGTCACCTCTGAAAACAAAGTGCTCGTCTATCCGTCCAATGGTCTTGAGGTTATCAAAGACAACCCACAGCCAGCCGTTTGCAGATGTCATGCCACTGGCCTCGAACTTGGCAGACTCGCGGACGTCGTCAAACAGACCAATGAAGGGCATCTCCCGAATAAGTTTGAGCACAGTTTTGCGGAAGTGTGGGGCATCGCACTCTGTTTGCGGACTTGGGGATGGTTTGGGTTTGTGCCTGCGGCCGTACGTGTCCACCACCCGCCTGCATCATTTATTGATGTCAGCAGTCTATAAATGTATGTCGTAGTACGAAGCATTCACCAACTAGGTACATAAGGGAACCCAAGCGGTACTTCAGATCAGAGATGAGCGAAAGGAGCCCGACGTACTTCAAGACTGCACCATCTCCAGCTGGAACCTCTGACAACCTTTCAAGCTCCGGCAGCCGTGCAGCATAAGCACAAAACCCCAGCAGCACAACCGACAGAAACAACACGGCAACAGGGTGTGATCCGCGACCCATCTTGCTGAATAGGGCACGAGCCAGGAGCGCCACACAGATTGTCAAGGTGTTGCCCAAGGTGACTATTAAAATCAGTACGTCTTTCGACTGTTCCCCAGTTAATGGTGTATGATAACAGAGCCAAGCTAGGCAACACCGCTATAAGAGATTTGGGTCTCTGTGGTCACGTTCTATCATGGTACGCAGACCTTGCACACGAATGGGTGCATATCTAAACGTTGTACGTTGCGCGTGCTGTACGACAAGTAAAAGATAGACCGAGAGACAGCGATGAAATCATGCTGACTCTTCACTCTCACTGACACATGGTGTTTAACGGTCGACTTAGAAGATGTGCGAGCGGGAAACCGACGCCAGACTCTTGTCAGGATTGACCACCCCGACCCAAGTGCAGGTTCGGTATTGCGAACCGCGTCCACAAGCTCCGCGAAACCAGAGATAGCCCGTGATGTCACCGACCCTTGCATGTCACTGAATGGACAGAAGTGAAATATGTATGCGTGGAAGCCATTTGGACAATGCTCAGAACAGCTACATGCCAGGAGGTCAAGGAGTAGCGGTTTAAATAAGCCCATTTCTATATCATGTTTGCATGCAACTGGATCTTCCTGCGTTTTTAACACAGAAGCGGGTCTGCCATGCTCCCTATGTCCCCTTCCATCGAGCAAGCTGGTCCTGAACTTACACACACCGCTCACTTCAGCCACAGCAGAAAAACAAAACAAGCAAATATAGACGGTGTGGCAACAGCGAGAGGGTTGCTTAAGTCCAAAAAGTTACCATTTGATGGATCCAGATGCAAAGGCCGGCTTCCAGACCACAATCAGGAGACCCAAACATGGGACCCAGCTGATCATCAATGATGAAATCATGCCATT
Organism: Pseudopediastrum boryanum; assembly: GCA_963556185.1. Lineage (NCBI taxonomy): Eukaryota > Viridiplantae > Chlorophyta > Chlorophyceae > Sphaeropleales > Hydrodictyaceae > Pseudopediastrum > Pseudopediastrum boryanum. Next base: position 6,879,917 of record OY744504.1, on the reverse strand, counting down.
TAGTACTTCCCAGTTGAAGCTTTATCTTGATCTCAGCACCAGCAGCGATAGGAGATTTCAATGGAACCCAGGCATACCTTGCTTGCCTCTGCTGAGGTAACCCCAGCTTAATTTGCTAAATGGAATGCAAGGCCCATACCCAGACGGTCTAGAAAATGGCCGACAACACACCCTCATGCAGGTGGTTTGCTTGTGGCCCGCCATCCACTCAGGCCTGGCTGCTGATCTCAGCACATACCTGCCTTTATACGTTCAAGCTATCCTAATACCTTCCAAGCCTGAACACGCCCCAGCGACAGCAGGTGACCGCAGCATGAATGTACATGTCAATAGTCACCCACCCCTGCACGTGCGTGTGTTGGCATATATCTTTTGTTACTCCTCATGCATATGCAAATGATAGGCAGCCACCAAGCAGCTCACCGTACATATGTGACCAGGATCAATAGAACCCCTCTTGTTTCGTGCATATTAACCTCGTAGGGCGTCTGCCCCAGCCTGCCCAGCGTCGAGCCATACACCAGGAAGAGTGAGACCTTGTGCATGCCACAATAAACCAGTTCCCAGAAGAGCTGCATTAAAATCGAAGGTCAATGCACATTGGGCTTGTAACCCAATTATACAGTCACAAGTATACTTGTCATGGTCATGTCAATTGGTAATAAGTCATACAGACACCACACACGTCTACAGCAGTCAACGCTCTGGCATAGCAGGTGCGTCGCTCATACAACGTTCTGTTATACAATCAAATGATGTCCACTCTCCCAAGAGAGCCTCATACACGCAAAGGTTACCAGCACACAGAATACTCGACCAACAGATAGCTCTGGCAGTCATGACATTTCCGACAGGCCTTTCAATGAGTGGCCCAGCTCCCAAGCATAAGCACTTGGTTCAATCACCAAGGCTCCTCAGGTGACATGGCACCAATATAGATTCGTTTCCAAAACCCCAGTAGTAGCATTCCTTAAACCTGGGCCGCCCACAACATCTGCTATGATCCCTCAACACACCTGCATTGCTGTACCAGGACACAGTGCCCTAAACCCTGGCCAGCTTCAGAGCCCAAGGCAGCACACTGTGACAAAACTCCTGGCCACCACTCCTAACAATGTATGCAGATGCAAACAGAACAACTTGCTTTGTTCTGCTTGCATTAGCAACGGACGTCAGCCGTGAGCCTAACTAAAGCTGATATAAGAGACATCCTCAGCCCGAAGCTGCTATTCCATACCATGTATCAGCAGATGTGAGCTTGCTTTTAAGCCCATCTTCTATAAAGCATTCAACACACATGTAGATGCTGTCACCACTGCATGAGAGATGTTGGTGTAGAGCAGAAGCCATAGTGGGCCACATGGACTCCTGACAACCAGGTGTGGGGTTCAGCAGCAGCACATGACTCACAGCAAACTTCCACTCAAAGTCAGCTTCTTCCATGGAAGTAATGCTCTGCAAAGATGTGACACCAGCCACTCAACACTCCATGCGATTCAGACAATTCTGTGCAGCATTGTGCTCAAAGTGCAGCCACGGGGTCATGTCAAGTCAGTCAAAAGAGTTTTGCAGTCATGAGTGAGCTTCTCTAAACAACCAGCAGACCAATGCCACCCTGCGCTCTCCTTATTACCCCTCAAAAACCACGTTTCCTGCGTCGAACATGCAGACCCAACCGCAGTACAGCTAACGTTGTGCTGTTACTCTCCTTCATGCAATCCCTCTACTGCTGCTCCTGGTGCTGCGCCAAATCCTCTGGTTCCGGCAGCACCTCTCTTAACAGCATCTCCCATTGCTTCCCCGGCTCCCTCCATGACACCTCCTGCCCCATAGCAGCCACACGAGCTGCATCAAACTCCTCACTCCCATACTCCCCTAGGGCTCGCTGCACCACCTGCACCAGCCCCGCTACCCCCTTCCTGAAATCGTACGCATTCCCCTCATCCCCTGGACACACCATTAGGTAGCCGGGGCCCTCTGTACCTACAATATCCCGCAATCCGCCAGTGTCAGATACAATCGGCAGAGTGCCGTATCGCAGCGCAGCCAGGGCCACCAGCCCACAGGGCTCAAAGCGGCTTGGTATCATGAGGTAGTCCGCCCCTGCCATGATGAGATGAGCCAGAGACTCATTGAAGTCCACCACTCCCACTGCTTGGCGGGGGTAATGCTGGCCCAGCTCCCCCACCACCTCCTCCATCCACACCTGACCCTTACCCAACACCACCAGCTGCGGATGTACAGGCACGTCATGGAGCTGCTGCTCTTCAGGCACTTCCCTGCTGCTGCTGACACCTCCACTCCTGCTGCTGGTGACTTCCCCAAACCCCGTTTCGCTTGTCGTCCCCTTGTCGTCCTGCTCACCCCTTGCTACCCCTCCCTGCTGACCAGCATCCCCAGCCCCACCAGCTGCTGCTGCCGCTGCTCCCACCCCCTGCTGCTGCTGCTGCTGCTTGCCCCGTAGTCCCGTTGCCACCTGCTGCTGAGGCACCTGCCCCTTCCCTAACAACTGAGGCAATGCAGCCAGCAGCACATCCAAGCCCTTCTGACCCTCCAACCGTCCCACAAAGGCAAGCAGTGGCGCCTTGCTGATGGGATGCAGCCCCAACCTCGCCTGTAGCAGCTCCTTGGCAGCAGCTTTACCCCGGGCTGCATCCTCAGGCCCATATCTACACTGCTGCGGCAGCGAGGCATCTCTCCTAGGGTCCCACACATGTGTATCCAGACCATTGAGGATGCCTTGCAGGTGCTGCTGCTGTAATGTGTGCTGGAGGTGGGGGTCTACGTCAGGTGCTGTCAGCAGCTCACGTGCATAACCAGGGGAGACAGTGACCAGGGCATCAGAGCTACTCAGGCCTGCTCTCATCCAGTTCACTTCTGCACCCTGATCCTCTGGTTGATCCCACCGCACCTGATCACCTGCTGCTGCTGCTGGGGAATCTTGTACTCCACCCTGACTGCTTTGTGCTCCTTGTCCTGCTATTGCTGCTGCTGCTGGTGGTGAAGGAGAAGTGACCCCCCCTGCTGCTACCTTCTGGGGTGTGCTGCCCACTGCTACTGCTGCTTCTTTTACCCTTGCCGCCGCCCGTGCTGCTGCCACTGTTGCTGGTAGTTGCATTCCATCCCCTTCAGCTACTCCTTTCACCCCAACCTCCCCAGCCCCTGCTGCTGCTGCTGCGTTTTGTGCCTGCCCCTCCCCTGCCACAGCTGTCACTGCCGCCGCTGCTGCTTTCACCCTCTCTGCAGCTTGTACCCCCGCTGCCTCTGCTGCTGTCACCTTTGGCTTTCCAAGCCCCTGCTTCTGGTCCCCTCCCTCTCCTCGCTGCTGCTGTTGCTGCTGCTCTCCCCCCTGATCACTTCCCTTAAACCCCCACAACCCCACCGCCCACTTCCCCAGCTTCTGCCCAGCAGCAGCAAGACCCCCCTTCCCCTCCTTCCCTCCATCACCTCCCTCAATCAGCTCCTCCTGGTGACTGCTGGTGTCTTTGCCTGTGAAGGCGTCCAGCAGGTGACGGGGCACCCCTAGGCGGCTGACAGCCTCCACATGTGGGAACACCCCTTGGTAGCCGAAGTTATGTATAGCAAACACCACCTTGCTGCCCATCAGGGCCTGACCCAGCTGCCGCTGCCACTGCCGGAAGCTCATGGGAGGAAGAGGGAGCCTGCCGGGACGGATGCGCGCATGACTGCCAGGTGCACTAGGAGCATCAGCGCGCCCAGCACCAGTACCAGCAGGAGGTGATACCTGAAGCACCTGCTGTGCTTGCTGATGGCCCTGCTGCTTTTTCTGCTGCTGCTGTTGCTGCTGCTGCTCCCCCTTCAGCCGCCCGGGTCCCAATGCAGGCTCTGCTCCTGCTCGGCTTGCCATCACTTGCTGCTGCTGCTGCTGCTCTTTCGCCTGCTGCACTGACGTCTGTGACTGCTGCTGCTGGTCCTCCTGCTTGTTAGCATCTGCCACCAGCACCCCCCTGAGCTGCCCAATGGCCTGCCCCAGCAGCTGCTCTGACTCCAGTAACTGCTGCAGCTGCATCTGTGCTTCCTCCAGCACTGCCCGGGTGGCCTCAGGTGATGCAGCAGCCGCCTCTGACAGCAGCTCATACAGCTGGGGGTCAAACACAGACCTCTGGTAGTCAGCAGTGGCAGCTAGCAGCTCAGCAGCAGAAGATCGAGCCATGCCAGGCCTGATGCTCCCACTGCTGCTGGTGCTGCTGCTGTAACTACTACTGCTCCCACAGCCGCTGGTGCTGCTACTGCTGATCCCATTGCCGCCCCCACTGCTGCTGTTGCTGCCTCTATTACTGCTACTGCTGTTGGACTCCCGCTCAACACCACCAGACAAAGCAGCAGTAGATAGGCCACTAGACCAGGCTGCACGAGCCATCTTCTGCTCCTGATCCATAGACCATGTACCGTTTGTACTGAAGCTAATGCTCCCACTGCTGCTGCTGCCATCTGGCTGCCAATCATGTGACTGCTGCTGTTGCTGCTGCTGTTGTGCCTGCTTGCTATCCCGTTGAGCCGTCCAAGCCCGCAGCTGCTGCTCCCACAAGGTCAACATCTCCTGCTGCTGCTGCTGTTGCTGCTGGAGCAGCTGCAGCATCTCCTTCTGCTGCTGCTGGTGCTGTGCTAACATCTCTTGCTGCTGCCGCTGCTGCTCTAGCACCCATGCCGGAGGCCCCTCCTCCTCCTGCTGCTGCTGCTGGTCCCACTCCTCCTGCTGGTGGCGGCGCTGCTCCTGCTTGTGAAGCAGCTTCTGCAGCTGCTCCTCCCACTGCTTCTCCTGCTGCTCCATGGTCTTCTGCTCCTGCTCCCGCTGCAACACCAGCAACTCCTGCTGCTGCCTCTGATGCATAGCCAACAGCTCCTCCTGCTGATCCTTCTGGGCCTGCTCTAAAATCCACTGCGGAGGAATACCTGCGTCAACCTCCACCTCCTTTTGCCCCATTCCCTGCTGCTGTTGCTTCTCTATGTCCCAGCCCTCACCCTCCCATGATCCTGACAACAGCACTCTGTTTGCATGCTCCTGCTGCTGTTGCTGTTGCTGATCCAGGTCCCACTCTGCCATTTCCTTGTAAGCCTTGAGCCACACGGGGAGCACCCCAGCCGGCCAATCATTGCCCACAAAGATGACGTCCTCATCAGTGTCTCCCTTCCTGTACCTCCTGCTGCCCCTGCTGCTCTGCCTGACACTGCTAGCGGCTGGTTCAATAGGCCGCACCCGTCCATTGCACATCTGCCTGGGGTAGCTGAGCTGATGCTGCGCTGACTTGGCAGGAGGGCTGCAACGACCTGAGGTGTCCCATAGAAGGATGGGGGCTGCTAAGGCAGCTTGGCACAGGATGCTGTGACAAGCAGACAGGTCCCGGGGTGTGCCGTCATCACCATGGCGGTAAGTATATACAAGAGCAGGGCTACGGTCATCATATGGACATGGGCGGTATATAGGGTGGTCAATAAAGACCCTGTCTACGCCATCTGTATGTGCCATGTAGTAGCTGACAAAGCTAACATTTGCTGGTGTATCAGCCCATGGAGGCAACTGCCTGCGACTGCTGCTGCTGGGCCTGCCGCCGCTGCTGCTGTCACTGAGACGTGCATCGTCCGGCACAGCATCTTCGCTGAAGCCATGCCCAGTTCTGCTGCTGCTGTTTGGCTGCATTGCCTGCAGAAGTGGTGCTTCCTGCTTCAGATTCTGCTGCTGCTGCTGCTGCTGTGGCTGTTCTTCTTTGTCTGTCGTGGCCCCATCGGGGAGCTGAACAGGCGCAAGAACACCAGTGTTTCGTACGTCTCTGTAACTGGCATATCTGGGAGCCACTGTCATGACCCTGTGACCCCTACAGACCAGGTGAAGAAAGTCAAGCTCTGGTCCTTTGACACTTCGACAGACAGAACTACTGCACCCGAGCATACTTACCGTGCAGCTAGTGCAGCAGGAAGAGATGCCATGACATCCCCCAGCCCGCCGACCTTTGACCATGGCGCTACTTCGGTGCTAACGAAGACAATCTGCGGCATGAGACACCAGTAAATGGCCGGACCCCACGACGTATGCAAGCTCAGTCCAACCAACCCATGCGACGGTTGTAAGCGGGTGTGAGTGGGGTTTTCACAATGCCTCTGCCTGGGATGCGCAACACCAGACCCGGGGGTAGTACCTGCAGTCGATGGTCAGACGCTGCAACTGGTCGGGGTCGAGCCAGTGGCCTGTATCTACGAGCCTTTACAAATGATACAAAAGACCTCGAGGGACGCTGCTGCACGTTAGCTTCCCTGGGCAATTGAACTGACGTCTGCAAGCGCATACACTGAAGCATTCCATAAGAGCAGACCGACCAGCAACGAACATCTGCCCATTTGCTTGAGACCTACGCAAAGGTCGAGCGTCTGGCACTGTTAACCTCGTTTGAGGGGCCTCTGTAGCAGGACTGTAGCCAGCTCAGCAGTCTCCGTGTGTCAGCACTGTGTCAGTCGAGTGTCCCCAGCGCTCCGCAGCCAGGTGACTGCAGTTACAACACATTTGCGCAAGGATTTATCAGAACAGATGCAGCTGATATGGGCGTAGATCCGATACTATTATTGTCCGTGTCTTGAAGCTGCAAAGTATAACGATGTTGCGCGCCTTCCGGGCTTGTACATCTGTCCGGTCTCCTACCGCTGTACCTCTGGTCCGCAATCCTTCTGCCCGTGGCTGTCGCCAGGGAATTGCAGCTCGCACAAATTCAAGGAGTTTGTGCACAGTACCGTTGGCGATGTCTAGCAAGGCTGACTTACAGTCGTTGCCTGGGGTCACAGCCACACCTGACTCCAGCACTAGAGACTTCATCCTACAACAGGTATGGTTTGATCCAGCCCATATGGTCCATCAAAACAAATGCTGCTATGGCGCTGTGAACCCTACTGTGCGGTGCTTGTGCAAGCTGAAGGGCATGGTCATGTGGTGCTAGTAGCTCCAGCTGCTGCAAAGCCCATTCTGCAGTCTGTGGATGGTTCAGACTCTGAAAACAAAAAACTGCTTGAATCATGTGATTTTGTTTGCAGACCATGCTGCGTATCAGGGATCCAAAGCCCTCTCTAGACTTCTACACGCGGGTGCTGGGGATGACGCTTATGTGTAAGCTTGATTTCCCGGAAATGTCATTCTCACTGTACTTCCTGGGGTATGAGGACCCTAAGGACATCCCAGAGGATCCCAAGCAGCGGGTACGGTTAAGGATTTGCCGTGCCTGCAGTAACCACATAGTCACTGGAATCTAGTCTGGCCTCCACCAGCTTCTGTCAACCAGCTCAGACTCATGTGTGCCCAAGGCTGATGCTTCATCATCTTGGAAGCTGCGGCCAATACTTCAGCTTTGCCTTTCTGAAGGGGTACATTGTTACCGCCATAACATCGCGAAAAGTTTGTCAGTAGCATTAAGAACATCTTTCAGCACGGTGGCAGTAAGGAGTGCTCTCTTTGTGCCTGCCTCTGGACACATGCAGACATCAGAGACCGCTTGCCCGGAGGGATCTTCTCAGTATAAGAGCCAGTCACCGTGCTAGGCAAGGGTGCTCCTGCAATCCCAACAAAACACTGGGCTGACCTTGGGGTGCCTCACATGTGCTCTGTGGCACTTCTTGCAACCCCGGAACCGTGAACCACTCTGCTGGTACAAAACAAGCAGCTTGCCTCCTGCTTGTGAGCATAATTCTCAGGTGCAGTTGCTGCAGACATGGCCTGATGTCCAAGAACTTCCTTGCAGGGGGTCCAAGCATACAGCTGCAAGGCCTCCCTTGTTGTGGACTGATAGGGGATGATGTATTGCTCGTAGGCGATTTGGATGTTCTCCCGGCCAGCTATCTTGGAGCTGACACACAACTGGGGCACGGAGGATCCTGAGGGGGGTTTTGCAGGGTATCACAACGGAAATGCAGAACCCAAAGGTTTTGGCCACATTGGACTGGCGGTGCCAGATGTATATGCAGCCTGCAAGCGGTTTGAGGAGTGAGTGGAAGTTGTGCTGCCTACACACACAAGTTTAGCACACTGAAGTACCTCATATGTCCAGTCCAGGACTCCTGGCTTTGGACAGAAAGGGACATGTATGATACTGTTGCTGCTGCTGTGATTGATCTCCAACCTTATGGAATGCGGTGTCTCGTGCGTTATCCTCTGATAGTACTGATGGTACTGCAAGTGTCCTGAGTTTGCTACGTATGAAGAGCTGCACACATGTCAGGTTCCTCAAGGCCTATGAGCTGTGCCGAGTCAGGATAAAGTTAGCTTTCTTAGGATAACATCGACTTAGCATGGGCTACCCTCCTTTGTCTGCTGGTTGCTGTGTCTTGTCCCTTGCCCAACAGAGCAGTCTGGTATGTCAAAGGTGACTCACCTGTGCTGTTGTGAGCCTTTAGCAGGCTTTCGGCCCATTCAGGCGCTCCTGTTTTCTTGTTTTGCAGGCTGGGCATTGACTTTGTGAAGCGGCCAGATGATGGCAAGATGAAGGGGCTGGCATTCATCAAAGACCCTGACGGGTGAGTACATCTTTGGTCTACCGGGAGGGCTTTGTGTTAGGATGTCGGTTGGATCATTATTCAAAAGCTACAGCAGTAAGGCACACATACCGGGATCACAGCATCTGGCAGTTGTACCTGCAAGATGCGGGTATGCACACTGAAATGTCTGCACTAGGGATGGTAAGCTGTAGACAGGGCAGCTTGGTGCGAGAACTATCACAAACGTCTCCTTTCCTGCAAAGTGCAGTAGCAGTACACATTGTGGCTGACTAACGGCCATAGGAACTGTCAAAGTGCTCAGCCTAATTTTTCAAGGGGGCGACTACCGTGGCTGTGTTAGTTCTGCACTGAGATCGGTGTAGGCTGTGATGCTGTCTCTTGTCTATCATTAGCATCGGTCTTGGCTGATTCAAGTCTGCTCAGATGTCTTGTCCACAAAGTAATTGTGGATGTCTTGTCCCAGTCTCGCTAGAATTTGCAGCCCTTTGGGGCTTTACCTCTCGCACTTTTTACTCACAACCCGGCCCACTAATAAACTGGTTGGAGTCATGCTTGGGTGCTGCACGGCCCAGATGGTTGCACAGTGATCTTTCTTAACAAGGTAATTGTTGCTGCGTTGGAACAGACTTATGCTGCCGACTTGTGTGTTTGTGCTTGTTGTCTGCAGTTATTGGATAGAAATCTTGAACCCACAGGCAAGTGGCCAGTTTGCCTGAAGATTTGGCAGGCACTCTGGTCTGCAGCAGCAAGGATGGTTGCAAGTGGGCTGGCCGCACTGGCCGGCAGGCAGCAAACAGGGGGCATACGGTTTTGCTTGTGTCTGTAGAGGTGTTCGATGATTGTTGGCACCTCTTGAGCCTCGTGATGGCTCCTGGTTTGTCCCTGCACAGTGTAGGATGGAGAAAGTGGTTGCTGCCCCTGGCACAGTTGTTTCTAAGTGTGCTCCCAGCAACAATACGCAGCATTCTCTGGCTCTTCCTGATGTACAAGACAAAGTTGCAAGTTGCGTCACACCTGCCGTTTTTTCTCGAACACGTATCACGTAGTGCTGATCCTTGTCACTCGTAACATACTCTTTTCAGCCGTAATCTTGAGAGTACTAGCAAGGAGCGACATGAAATGAGCAGTAATGGGCACTGTCAGGAAGCACGCAGGTTGAGGGCTGGCTGTTGCTGCCATCGCCCGAAAATTGTGCCAGAAATCCAGAATCCAGGCGGAGGGGCACCCGTTGGGTTACAAGCGGATGGACACCATTTAAAGTGAGCGGGGCGCGTGGAGTCTGTTGTTGACCCAAACAGCGTGCATATGCCTATTAGTTGCGTATCAATCCAAGGATCGCCTGCGCCAGTCGCGGCCATATCTTTTTCGTTCGTTTGATCTTTTAGCTAGGGTATACGAGGGGCCAGCCTTCTGTCAGTCCTCGCTATCAGTTGTCCGCATGCGCACTATCTAGCATATTCATTACTGGGGATACACTGAGCGAGCTGGTACCAGTAACCAGCCACCTCCATGCCCACTCATACACCACTGAGCTTTGAAAGGGTCGGCCCTGTCGACGCATAAAGAGCAAAGCGTCGGTACGTGTGTCGGCGCAATTTGTACTCTTACATGATCTCAGGCATGGCTTGCTGGCGAGAGGCTCGTGTTCTCTTGCTGCATGTCCTTCAAACGACTAAAGTCCCTGGGGCTGCGCAATGCAATCCTGCGATACGTCCCAAGCAGTACACAGACGACCCCAGCACTTCTTTCCTGCAGGTGTCGTACTGGCAGCTAGTTCACGGGTGGTCAGCAGGTTCAAAGCAGCCTCATCGCCTCTCAGTGTAGGCTTCGCAGGCTGCGTAGAAGCCCTACATGCAACCGCAGGCCAAGGCGCAGCAGAGGAATGTTCTGTCTCAAACCCAGCACAAGGACGCCGATGAAGCAGCCGTGGTTGGAGAATCACCCCTTTGCGACAAGCAGCCTGGGCGTGCAGCCTTGGTGCAGAGCGGTGCTAGCTCCATAACCCAGGAGCAGGTCCTCCTGTGTCGGGTACGAACACGTAAAATTGTGGATCCGGGCAAGCTTAGCCTCATGGTTGCGCATGGATCATGTTTTCATGCCTCACAGCAGATGGCTGCACTCGCAAGTGCAGCAAGAGGCAAGGAAAGGCCAGCGTAAGACTGATACCACTCAAGCTCTTGCATAGTCTCTTCTGGCTTACCCATGCTGCGGCCCCGCTCCTTAGCTTGCTAATCATGTTTGATCTCCTGTGAGCCATCTTGAATACCAGAAGTAAATATAGTCTGCTCTATCACTCACAGGCTGCAGGATGCTCGCGCAGCATGGGTGGGCTGAAGGCCTACTACACCAAGCGCCGTGTATGTATTGAATGCCTGAAGAAGTCCTGGGTCTTGCTGGAGGATCAGATGGACAGTGGACCCATGCGCTTCTGCCACCAGTGCGGGAGGTTCCAACCTGTCACAGAGTTTGACACGGACAAAAGGTGAACAAGGAGTGGTGCCTCTTCATGGGTGCACAAGGATGTCATGCACTAGCCCGGCCATGCAGCTTCTGCTTTATCTCCGCATATGATTCGCACATCACGTGCAATTGGTGATCACTGGCATGCTGCGTACTAAGGTGCTCGCCTCAAACCTGCTCCCTGCTGCTTACACGACAGGGGAAAACACTACTATGGATACAATGTGTATAACGCATGAGTGGCTGAACCGCACACTTGTGTTTGTTTCTGTTGTTGCTTCCCAGGAGCTGCCGTATCGCTTTGCAGAAGCGCAGGCGTGCCATGGCCCCCTCCAACAGCAGCTCCACGTCTGCCAAGCGCCCCTGTACCACGGATACTGCTGCTGTTGCTGCTGGAGATGCTGAGGGGTACGACCCTAGTACCTTAGATGCCTCGGTAGCTACAGCTGTGATCCCCCTCGGGGCTGCTGCTCCTGTATGGTTCCCTGGCATGGGGCAATGCATGGCTGCAACATCATCACAGGGACAGGCACTGCAAGCCGCGCTTGGCAACCAGATGCTGGAGCAACCAGGACAGCAGCAGCTGCAGGATGCAGGCATGTGGCCCCACCAGCAGCAGCAGGGGTTATGGGGTGCTCATCAGCAGTCAGGGCAGGCGAAGAAGCAGGGCAGCAGCGGTTTAGGGGCATTTTGTCCAGTGGGTAGAGCAGGACTTGCAGAAGACACACCTGCAGGCGAGGCTCAGGCAGCAAAGCTAGGGAGGCCAGGTCATTGGCGTCTCCACACCAATAAGGCCCGCTGCCGCTCCATCTTTGGTAGCAACAAGAGCAGGCAGGGTTGGGATTTAGGGGCCAAGGGTGACAGAAGCCAGCAGCAGGTGCAGCCAGACCAGAAGGGACGGCAGGCCAAGCAGCAGCAGCAGCAGCGGCAGCTCCCACCCATATCCTTCCAACAGCAGCAGCTCCCACCCATATTGCTCCAACAGCAGCAGCTTCGGCCGCAGCAGCAGCAGCAGAAACAGGCAATTCCCAGATTCGTCGATCGCCTTGGCACCCCGTGCTTGCTAGGTGGTGAGCCGCTCAGCAGCCTCCCTTTGTTATTCCAGGCTGCTGCAGAGGTTCCACTGACTGCAGCAGCAGGTGGGGGCGGAGATCAGCAGGGCTCTGCCCAGGAAGCAGCCATTGCTGATGCTGTTGCTGCTGTACTGGCTGGTTGTGGGGCTGGGCTTGGGGATTTGGAGGGGGCTGGGCTGAATGATGATGAGGATGGCATTGCACCCTCCTATGAACAGGTGTTTGGGGATGGCTATGGCCTTTGTGTACCCTCCATGCAAGAGCTACTGCACGTAGAAGGGTTGGGAGGCAACTCTATTGGCCAGAAGCAGGGAGGTGATGGCGACCTGGCATTCCAAGCTTGCAGAGCACAGGGGCAGCAGGAGCAGGAGCGCAACTCTTGCCTCTTGCAGGAGCAGGGCAAGCAGGGTCAAGGGAGCTTGGGTGGGCAGCAGTGGCAGCATCAGAAGCTCCTGCAGCAGGGAGGGGAGTGGGGGCGGCAGGAGCAGCAGCAGCTGGAGGGTGTGATGGAGCTGGTGGAGGAGGAGCTGGCTCACCAACACCAGCAGCAACTGGCTAGCATGCAACAGCAGCGGAGCAAAAGCATGGATATTTCAGGAACAGCAGACAAGTCGCCTTATACTGCTTCTGATGGCAGTGACCTCCAGCTGCAGCAACAGAAGCATGAGACAGAGCAGCAGCAGCAGCAGCAGCAGGCGGCCTTTGCAGCATCAAGCGGAACTGTGTCTCATGGCACTACGCCTGCTGGTAGTCCTGCTGCTGGTCCAGGCCCTTCACCCCCGCTGTCTGTGGCTTCTGTCTCCAAGATAGAAGAGTCTGTGAGAAGTATGGCGGGAATGTTCAGGAGCTGCAGTCAGGGCACAAGCAGCAGTAACAAGCTGCCGGTGCTCATCTCACTGTCCAAGGTGGATGGCATGCAGCAACAGTTGTACACCGTGCAGCAACAGCTTGCGGACTTTCGGTCGCAGGTGCTCAGGGGGCTGGCAAGTGCTAGAGCAGCTGAGTGAAGGCAAGGACTGAGTTCTTGTGGGCCGCCATGACTTGGACCAGGACTTCATGACTTGGAGCAGAACGTGCTGCTGTACCGCTAGTTGATTAGGCTATCCAGAGAGGGCTGAACTTCAGTCCAGCGAGTCTGCCAGTACTGTAGTGCAGCAACAGCCAATGTTACATACTTGCTACATGTTTCAGATTGGGCAGGCCTTGCATGTGATTTTGAAGCCTTGGCCACTGGTCTTGTGCTGCATGGTGTGGCAGTCATGTGTCATTGGGGGCCAGGGCTGGGCTGGATGTATATGCTCAGCACCTCACACAGGGCGGTGCTCTATCTCCTAATGCAGCTATACGTGTCCATCTCCTACTGGTATGAATGAAGGTGGAGGATGCAAGTCTCGTGGAGTGTTGCTCTTCACGAGGCCTTTCTTCTTTAGATAGACATCTGCTGGTCGAAAGTCACATATAGCTATGCTGGCTCCGCCGTGGAGTGCTGTGTTCATCATTGGGTCCACTTTTGCTGTGATTATATTGCTGATGGGTCCTCGTGGGCCTGTCAGCTCCTATTGCAGACGGTCCCTCCTGGGTCCGGTGTTTGTTTGTATTGGTGTGGTCCTCGTGGTCCTTGTGCTATCATCTGAAAAGCCGCTTGGCAGCAACCCTGTGTGTAAGAATGCCAGACACGTGTCTTTTGAATTGCCAGAGCTGTCAATATATTTGACCTTTTTCTTTGCAGTCCCTGCAGTCGGTGCTCGTGCACCTTGCCATTGACGGCATGTTTTGTGATGTCTTGTGATGTTTTGTGATGCTTCTAATAATGTGTATTCTGGTGGTTAGTAAAAGGAAACATTAGGTTTGTGCCCTGCAATGGGTGATTGTTCTGGGGCGGTTGCGGCATCTTACTTTCAGGATACAGTGGCGCGGTGCAGGTGCTGTGTACCATCCTGTGAATAAGCACTCGTGGATGGGCATGCCTGCATACCTTTCAGCTACCAGAAGGTCACTGATTGATGCTTGGACAATGGTGTCTACCATGGATATTCAGCACTTGACTGCACTGGGGGAAGCAACGGCTGCTGCTCAGTAGGTGTCGTGCCCTTGGGAAGGCCCAGCAGGCAAGCTATCTGGACCCAATGCCTGAACTTCAAAGCACCTCGACTGGTCGGCCTATTACTCGTATATTACATGAACGGCAAACAGTCCCTAATGATGGTGAAAACCAGGCTATTTCATGTGCTGTTTCTTATACGGCCTGCCTTTGTCAGGCATGGTTTGATAGTCATTCCAGCTCCAGTGGTTGCAGCATTCATGAGCTGTTGGGGTTGTTATGTATGTGCCGTGTTTTTTGCCTCCTGCAGTCCTGTGGTTTGCCCCAGCAATGCTGTACTGATTTTGGTTGTCCCCTTTTCAATGTCAAAATGTGGAGCTTTACACCTGTGTGCTATTGCTGGACTACGTGATTCACGTGGTTGTGCTTGGAGAGATGAACCTTTGCCAAAGGTCTACAAGGGACCAGGGTCGTGACAGTTTTAACCATAATCTCACATCATTGGATATGCAGCCCCTGCTATGCTCGTGTCAGCGAGATTTGGTCTTCTGCACCAAGTTCCATACCCGATGTCTGTGTTGGGATGCTTAGGGATAAAGAAATCAAGTGCTTTTGGTGTAGGCTGTTCTTTGATCCTTTTGCAAACGTCTGTTGTATGCTATCAGATGGTGCATCCTGTGATTGCTATTTGGGGTTGGAGTATTCTTCGGGCAATTAAAGCGGACAGTTGTGGGGGACAACATGCAAAGAGATAGCACAGATATTGGTCTAAATCACTTGTTGGCATTGTAGTTGTCATAGTGCTAATCAGCCTGGTAACACATGTACAAGGGTCTAGTGTCCCGTTCTTTGTGGCTTGGCAGAGCTAGGCAGCACATAAGGCTGTCCCAGGTTGTTGCATATACTTTTGGTGTGGGTCCTAGGACAGAGGTGAAACGAACTGTGAACAGCTGAAGCCACTGCACTTCTTTTGGCCTTGACCGTTGTCTGTACCTGCCTTGACCAGGGTCCTGCCACACGGTAGACTTACCTGGTCATCAGTGCTATTGTGGGGACTGGGTGCCAATACTTATGTTATAGGTATGTATGGGTGGTCTGACACTGAGGTTACTTCTACATAGATGAAGCTCCAGGTTTGGCTGCAGGCTCACTGCAGAGTCATTGGGGGAAGCAGGGAAGTGGTCAGGGACTATTCTTTACATGATGCAGCAAGGATGTGCATGGCACTACTATTGGTCTAGCATAGAGGTATGCTCTCTGGATGCAACAGCACATTAACAGCTAAGCGTTTCCTATGACAGGGGTACACTGCATGCCTCTAGTAGAATGTGGCATGGCAGTGCCGTGGTGGACATTCCTTGCTTCATCAAACAGCTACTTGAGAGACCATCTGTCGTCTGAATTTGAGTGTTTAGGTGCTCCTCAACCTCTGTGATCACTCTGTGAAGCCGTTTTGGGTCCATGCTTGTGGTCTGTGTTGGCACTACAGTGCCTGGTAGACTCCTTTACATCCTGCACACTTGGTGCTCAGAGGGCTTTCTGTAAGCTGGTACAAGAGAGTCTGAAGAGTGCCATGTGCTTCCTGGCATTGGGGGGTGCTTTACAGGGTGCGCTCACGCATCCTGTTGCCTCTGAAGGAACTGCCACGCTCCGTAACTGGGCCCGGGGGGGGGGGGGGGCTGGTCAACTGCATATGCATGTATGTTGACTGGAATCTTTGTGTATTTCTATAATGATCAAGTGCTAGTTTGGGTATTGGTATGAAGAAGTTTGATACATGCTGCCAGAGTCTCAGCGAATGCAATTATGCATCCCCACACCAGAGGTTGGGTACACCTTAGAACTTTGATTGTTTGTCTATATATATCACTGCACAGCTTTCGGGCCGTGCAGCACCCGCCACATGACTCCAACCAGTTTGTTTGTCTATTGTTGGGTAGTTGTGCAAGCTCCGGTTGTGGGTGTGGTTGGGCCCTCCAGTGAAGCGGCTTTTGCAATGAAATGAAGCCATTTGCTGGTGGTACCTGGCACAGCACTGCAGTACATGCTTGAAACATGTAACATGAGTGGTGAATGAAGAGGTCAGACTGAAAAGCAAGCTAAGGGGGAGTGCTGCTGTTCATTCATGCGTTCTGGTGATAATTCTGAGGATGAACTGGTTGAAGTCCTCTAGATGAGTGAATACCTGCCTGGTATCCATTGGCTTGGTGGTATGGAACCCATTGTGTTTTGGATCCATCCGATGGTGTGTTTGGTCGGTTCGACCTAGCAGCCCTTGGCGGTTGCCACACCTTAAATGTTTGTTATGTTATATGAGATAGATCACTGCACAGCTTTCGGGCCGTGCAGCGCCCGCGGCATAACTCCATCCAGTTTGTTTGTGTGGAGAGCAAAATTCGAGACAAAGAGGCGAGACCGCTAGAGAGCCAAAGCTGCCAGACCATTCAAGAGACCCAGGAAATTACAAGCTAAACACTGCAAGCGCTCCAACAACAGCATGCTTTGTGACTGGCCAACACTACCCCATGTACCCTGCCCGACCCCCCACGAAGTCCGAAAGCAAGCTAAAGCTGGATAGGCTGCAGCTAGGCGAGGAATGCAAGGACTAGACAAGAAATGCAAGGACTAAGGGACCAATGGGACACAGGAATGCAAGCATACAGGAAAAGCAGAGTGCCTAGGACGACACGAACAGGACATGTTTGTTATGTTATGTGTTGTTTGTTGAGGTGTCGTACCAACTGACCGATGCATGTGATACAGCTCAACAGTCATGACTTGCTGACCCTAATCAATGCACAACCAGTGAGACACTTCACACCTCCCATTTCAGACTGAACTTCAGGAACCAATCAATGCGAGTGTTCTGACCGATTTGGGACCCCCTTGCGAGGGTACGCCCGTTTGTCAGCCTCGGGCTGCTTGCGCCGGCCATGGGCTCCGTTCAGGTGAACACTCGGGTATCGCCAACTGCCATGGTGAGATCTACAGACAGTTACATACTCGACTGCCAAGACATCTCATGCAACCACGAGTGCTCACACATGAGCACGAGCCAACCACACACCGACAGACACAGACACAAATACCAACTCCAATCCCTACCGGCAACGTCCCTCTTGAAGCTGGAAGGTGAACAGACACACCAAGCTCGAACCCCAGTAACTCCCACAAGTGACACCACCGCATTCGAGTGACACCCCAGAATATCCAGGTCAAACTTAGGTCACACACCTTGTTGAGACACAACTGCTGCTGAGACCCATATGCGTGACAGCTGTCGTACCAACTGACCGATGCATGTGATACAGC
Source organism: Pseudopediastrum boryanum (assembly GCA_963556185.1). Taxonomy (NCBI): domain Eukaryota; kingdom Viridiplantae; phylum Chlorophyta; class Chlorophyceae; order Sphaeropleales; family Hydrodictyaceae; genus Pseudopediastrum; species Pseudopediastrum boryanum. The sequence continues at coordinate 6,862,538 of OY744504.1, read as the reverse complement.
TCAACAGTCATGACTTGCTGACCCTAATCAATGCACAACCAGTGAGACACTTCACACCTCCCATTTCAGACTGAACTTCAGGAACCAATCAATGCGAGTGTTCTGACCTCCCCCCCCCTTTCACAGAGGCGAGTACAGCGAACCCTGTGAAACATGCAGAACACGAGCTGCCTGAACCCACACTCATGTCTGATTTGTACCCACTTGCTACAGGTCAGCTTTGCTACAACTTTCACAAGCTATTGCATTCTGCACAAAGCCTCTGGCCTGAAGCTCTGTCCTGTCTCAAACCAAATGCAAACCCAAAATGCAATGCGGTATGCAATGCAAAATGCAATACAACATGCAATGCAACATGCAACACATTGCCATGCGTTCAATAGCTGGCTGCTCACAAGCAAGCCAATAGCATTAGCCATGCAGAAATACTGCCAGCTGTACTGCTGTACTGTCCATGCAAACTATTCAAAGCAATTCTGTGCAAACTATACAACATGCTGACATTTAACCAGCCACAAATGCAGATCTCACCACCCAAGAACTTCCAGCAATTTCATAGTGCTTTGCACGCTGCCAATCATGACCCAACATGAGCAACCAATCACAACCTTTCAGCTTTCAGCAACCAACCACATACCCTAAACCCGCACCGTAGCAGAACCAATAAAACCCATAGCTTTCAACTAAGTAACCCAGTGGCTTCCCAGTAGCCTAACTAGCCCCGTAGCTCTCCGTTGCTTCACAGTCGCTTCCCAGTACATGCGGTCCCTGCAGTGGACCAACACACACGATCACGAACATAGAACTCAGAACCCGCAGATTCTAGTTTGCCCCGTTGCTTTGAACACAATGTCGCCATGTTGTCTTGAACAGTCTTTCAGCATGAAACACGAGCGCTGAACCCAGCTCAAACCCCCAGCCAGAAACCCATAAACCCTACTGCTCAGGAATCGGCAGAGCAACAGGCACCTTCTGCCGCCGTGGAACTTGCGGCTCCCTTTGGCTGCAATTGGTACCCCTTCCCCTTGGTCACCATGTAAGTGGTGAGCCCATCTTCAACCTGCCATCTTCACCTCTGACTCATAGTTTTTTCCAATCACGTACCGCATGCTCCCAAACCCAAAAGCTTCCCCAAAGACTTACTGCCCGATCAGATACAGCAACCTCATGCACTGCAACATGTATAACAGCTAGCTGCTAATCATAAGCCATAGCTGTAGCCATAGCGGACAGCTACCAAGTGGTAGTACACATGCAAGCTAATCAACAGCAGTTCTGTGCAGAAACTGTACAACAAAGTACTGCTGCCTCGGCAACCACAGATACACATTCACCAGCCCTCATCATTCAAACACGAGGCAAGACACCCACACCATACAATCACAATACTCCGAATGGAACATCAGACCACCATCCCCCCCCACGCAGACGCCTGAACTTGACAAGAAACACACCAGAACGAGAACCTCCAATCAAGCTGTATCAAGGACATGACATGTGGTCCAATAGCATGACACCAGCATGTAGACCATGAACTCCAAACCCCGAAACACCAAAAACTTTGACCCCTTGCTTTTGCCCCCCCAGACCAGACTTGGACGCCAAACTGACCCCAGCCGCTAAACCCTGTTCAAACTCACAGAGGAACCCTAAGCCAACCCCAGGCAAGAGCACAAGACTCAATACACAAATTGTTGTGGCACACGTAAATCAGCAACCAAGCTTTGTATGCCATCACTCATGTCATTTGAAGCTACCACTGTTCACTGGAAAAACCCACAACATAATTCAACCCATCTCCAGTATACATACCCTGAGCTTCAGGACTGCTACACCATAACGTCTCCCCTGTGCCCAACAAACGGCAACTGCTTTGCATAACCTGTGCAGCCTAGGAAGTAGACTTCACAGAACTGTGGTCACACCAAACACATTTGGCTGACTCAAAGAAGCATTTGCCCTCAGCATGCTCCAAGCGTCGCATTCCAGAACTCCCCACAACAGCACTTCCCCCCCCAAACTCGTGCCACCTTCTATCCAATCAGACATGCAAGCAACATCTTAGGCTATCACTTTGGAAACCACCCATCAGCTCAATGTGCAACTCCCATCTGTGCCTCACGTCACAAGGGCTGTAAACACTTGGCCAGTCGGCAACCATCAGAACAACAAAGCTTCTGATACATCTTTACAAACCTTCCCAATCGTCTCCCAATACTGCTCCCAGAACACACCAGCTCCCAAAGGTCCAAAGCCACACCCCTACCATACAGCCATTGCCCATGCAAACTAAGGGTGGTGCATCAATGCTCTAACCCAGATGAGACACAAACCTAATTCCCAGTGCCTGACTTATACCATTGCTAGGGTGCTGGGATAGCAACGCCTGCACAACCTAACAAGTATCATTCCACAAGGCATCATCACCAGTGTACACCAGGGTGCACAGAACACGCGCGCATTCCATGAGACATGGTTACTAAGGAAACTAGGATTGCATGCTGAACTCCAACACCACTTCAAACCAAGCACTCTCTTCAGATTTCTTCACCAATAGACATACCCAAAAACCCATTGCAGAAACTCGGACACTCCCCAATCCCCTTGCATCCCCTAAGCCTCCAACGTCGACATCAATGCAGACTATTGTACCTCTGGTGCATGGAATCCCGCACGCACACATCAGTTAACAACTTCAATCCCCAACGTACAACCAAACAAGGGTGCACGGTCCTTCTTACACGCGTGCACTCCACCCCAGGACTTGACTTCCACTTCTGCATGGTCACGGTAAACACACCATACTCTGACCCATTAGTGGACCTTTGACACATGATTATAACCCAAGCGTTGCAACAGGCTGTACATGTGCTTGGAAATGCCAGGCACATCATACACTTCATCTGCACAAGGCACTGCCCAGCCCACAACAAGTTTCAGAACCAGCTAAGTTGCGGATGTCTGCAGAGCTCAAACCACTTCATGAGACACCCCCCCAGCTCAAAGACACCGCAACTGCCTGGCCTCATTATACCCGTGCTTTAAACCATTGTTATATAAAACCTATCATGCACACACACCATGCACGCCTGAAATCAAACTTCCCGGGCACAACACCAACCTTCATCGGTCCAGTAGTATAACTTCTGCCTCACTATTGCCACTACTGTGAAACACTCCCAAGTCTGTTCCATGTGCCTTACTTTGACGTTCACAGGGTCCACAATCCTGAATCAGACCCCCGAGAACACACCAAAGCCACAGCTTCAATCAAGCACCTTGCTGACCCCAAAACACCTTTTGGCTTATGGCCCAAACAGAACCATGACAAGCTGCTGCCACATGACAGCTCCATGAAACACTTGCTAACAGGACAAGCACCCATGTACAGAACCCTAAAACCATAGGCCCCAACTCCTATCATAAGATAGCAACCCCTGTAGCAAGAGATCATAAACAAAAAGCCCAGGACTTTGAATGGCTCAATCTCTTGACTGCCACTCTTGCCAAGCAAGACGTTTCAAGAGACCCCCAAACACAACACCTAGCCATTTCCCACACGATCCAAGAAGCTGCTCAAACCCCCATGTCCCACTCAACCTTAGCCCTTCAACACCAGCGAACCAACCCCTCCACTGCGATGGCTCCCAGTACATCAATTTTCATGAGTACCTCATTGCTGTAACCCTGAGCCCTAGATTGAAGGAGACACAACAACTGAGCAGCTGCAATCAACACAGATACAACCGTGCCCCACATACCGCCGCTTGTCTCCCAGGCCTCATCATTGCCCTCAGCATGTAACTGGGTAAACCACACCAGCACCTGCTGCAGTGACTCTTGATTGACATTGCTGCAGACATCCTCAAGCCAAGCGAGCACCCAGTGCCCAACTGGAAAGCAAGGTACCTCCTCATAAGGAATAGGAGACAGAGCAACAACCACCCCATTTAACTTGTTCGTCACCTCCCAAGCCCTTGAGCCTCCCCAAAGCTAGCCACGGCATCCACGTAATCCTGAACCCAGTCTGGTATTTGCCCAACATCGATACTTGGGAAGCTGCCATGCTGGTAACTGAAGATCTCTGACTGCCACATAATGGGAGCGAGTGGCTCCAATTGCTGCTGTCGCACTGCTGGTACACTCTCCGTACTTGATGAAGCCGCCTCATCGCCCGATGCCGCTACCTGCCCTGCTGATTCTCGCTCCATCTGCAGCACACTGCTAGGAGCCCAATCACCAGCGGGACTTTCTGCTTGCTGCTGCTGCTTGCTGCTTTCATTCCAGCTACCGGAGCCCCTCATTACACCTGACCCAGAACCCTGATCCTCATCAAAATCACTGCCACTGCAGTCCTCGATCACCATAGGCACAATGATCAAGCAACGACACACGGCTTCACATACATCTTTGCCAGCGGACAGATCACCCTTCGCCCCATTGCTCCCCTTTGCCCCTGGTGCTGATAAGCCAACCAAGTCTGCAGCACCACCGTTGGATGCTGCAACCCCGGAAGTACACCCAGTACTGCTCATGAGACTGCCCCCAACTGCCTCCAAACCGCTGATACCGTACCCCACTCTAGCACTGACTTCCCCTGCCCCAGGCATTTCCCTCGAAAGCTTAATCTCCTCAGCTGCAGGTTCTCTCAGAACGCCCACGCCCAAGTCCGTAATCGACCATACCTCTTCCAAAGACCCAGACAGCCCCATACCCTTGGGAGGCGACCTCGGCCCCTCCTCAGCCCCAGAAGCAGGAGCTGTTATGCTCAAGGAGCTACTGCACCTAGCATCCAAACTCTCAGCACCCCCAGCACTGATTTGTCTAAAGCCAGAGCCCCTAGGCTCCAAACTGGAAACATCCGCAACGCACTGCTCTGTGTTGTTGCCTGATAGCTCCGTTGCATGACCCAGCTGCACGGCTTGCAGCTGCTGCTGCAGATCACTGTTGCCCTGCCAATCTTGCTTTCAAAGCTCCTGCAGCCGCACAATCTTCCTTTGCTGTCGCTGAACCTGCTCCATAAGCCCACCCAGCTGCTGCTCACCGTTCCCCTGTAGAACACCCTGACCCCAACCCTGCTGCTGTATAACCCCAGCAGCAACATTCCCGCTGCTATTGCTACTGCCTGGAGTAGCAGCTTTGCTGCTATCTTTCGCTGCACCAGTTGCAGCTGAGCTGTTGTGCTGCAAACCCCTTTCAGCCCCCCACCAAGGTGGTGGGTCTTGCTTGCCCGTAGCCTGACTGATCCAAGGGCGATTCTTTCCCCCTGAGCGGACTCTGCTCCCCTTACCCCTTCTAACTTTGGAACACTTGCTGTCTTCACCAGTATCTCCCATGCTCGCACACGAACCCCGCACAGACGCCTGCTGCGCACCCCAAAAGCACACTCCTCGGAAATCCACCTAAAATGCCTGAAGCGGAACCTTATCCCCAACTGCGCATTTCACCCCTTTGCTGTTACTGTCGTGAACTAAGCAAATCGAATGCTGCTCGGCACTGCTCCGCCCCACTGCGAACCCCAGATGTGCCAGAGCACCTTGTCGCAACAAGAGCCCTATGCTTGCTCCGTTGCATCACTCAGAGCGATTCTTCAGCGTACCAAAACTACCCCTGCAACCCAACAGCCCCTATCACCGGCGCAACCGCATGCTAACCCTGCACCCTCGACAACCCCCGAAATGGTTTGGGCCGCAAGCTAACCCGAAACAAGGGCTCGTGCTATTTGGGACCCCCTTGCGAGGGTACGCCCGTTTGTCAGCCTCGGGCTGCTTGCGCCGGCCATGGGCTCCGTTCAGGTGAACACTCGGGTATCGCCAACTGCCATGGTGAGATCTACAGACAGTTACATACTCGACTGCCAAGACATCTCATGCAACCACGAGTGCTCACACATGAGCACGAGCCAACCACACACCGACAGACACAGACACAAATACCAACTCCAATCCCTACCGGCAACGTCCCTCTTGAAGCTGGAAGGTGAACAGACACACCAAGCTCGAACCCCAGTAACTCCCACAAGTGACACCACCGCATTCGAGTGACACCCCAGAATATCCAGGTCAAACTTAGGTCACACACCTTGTTGAGACACAACTGCTGCTGAGACCCATATGCGTGACAGAGGTCACGCCTCATGCATCTCTCTAACCAAACTTTTCGGTTAATGCATGTAAGGATTAGTATTATTACATTTCATGATATGCCATAGCAATAAGTGCCATAGGCCCCGCACCTCAAGCTGTCACAAAGAACAGCGAGGTGGAACAGAATACGGGTAAACTTCGACATGTATGACAATATATGCCTAAACATGAGGTCCAACAGCTAGGTCAAAATCACCCAAAACCTCCGCTGCCCCAATGGGGGTAAGAGCCTAAGGATTAGTATTGTAGGAGCAATGTAGGCATGCTGAAGATAGTCAAACGCTGCTTCAGTTTTATAGCCCTTCTGGCTTTCTACCAAGAGTCACAGTCTCTTGTCACAGTCACAGTGAGTGACTACAGTGTACGAGTCCTCGTACCCATCAACTTGGCAGTACTGTGCGGTGTGAATCTTACGTTCGGACAAACCCATCGGCACGCGTGCAGTGCCACAGTACTAGTGGGGTTGAGAAGCTTACTTCAAGCGGCGGCTAATCAAAACAGCAGCCGGCAGGCACACCAACCACCAGCCACCAGAATGAAGGATTACTAGCAGTCAAAGGACGATCACACGCAGGCAGGGCTTTACAAATACCATAGTTACGCCAAATACCGTATTAACATTATCCAACGAAAACCCCGTCAACCTGATTCAAGCAACCAGTACATACTGACTGCACCAGCATCAGTTTGGGCATCAATGGGGCACTCTAAGCACCAGAAACAACCACTCCTTATTACGAGTACACAGGGCCACCTCTTGTTCACGGCCGATCATACACCATCATACACCTTCATGGTACATGTAGAATACACCAACTTATAGACTATGCCTGACAAACGTGCGTCACATCGATCACCGCAGACCTTTACATACGACTAATGCCTGGAAGGCCTCCAATTGCAACAAACTGAAATGAGAACTTCGAGGGAGAGGGAACTACACAGGGGGAATAACTAAGTAAATGTGACACGTGAGACCATACCACAGGGATGGATGAAGAAGTGTGGGAAACGTCCACCATCATGGGAGGAACGGGTTACTGTAGGATGATGTGGAGCTTGCTGGACGATCTGCTCTCCATAAGGGCCTTGGAAAGCCACGCAAGTAAAAGATAATTTTTCCTCTGACGTGAAATACCAAAACACAGGAGTTGTACCCAATCCGTGCAACTCTAAAACACAGAGGCAAGTTGTATACTTATTCATGGAGCATGTAGATAGCACATACAAAATATGATCAACTCATAACACGTGTACTCGACCACATTTACTGAGATGACAATGCCATTGAGGCATACGAACTGCACCATCCAGCCCTCACTTGGAGCATGTTCTGCCCTTGATGCCACTGAAGCAAGGGGTCTGCATACACATCATATCTTTGCTGTAACCCAGGTCTGCTTAATACAGCACAGACCATGATAAGACCATGATAATTTGTCATCAGGTCAGCGGTCGCTACAATCATGCAGAAGTCCACTGGACGGAGGCCTGTACATATACAGATAGATATAGCTGGGCATCTGCATGCAAAGCCATATGCAGATGGGCTGCTACCACAGCAGCACCAAGTAACTAGCTGAGTGAGGTGCACTTCACATTAGCACATGATGTACATCTTACCAGACCTCGTCCACTGCTGATTGTCCCACCAGCACATCAACCAGGGAAATGCAAGGACACGGTGACTGCTACAGTTAAATATAGTGACTGACCGCAAATTAGCTGTCAACAGGAGCAACTGAGAAGAGTATATTTCGATGAGGCTGATGCACTTTTGTACATAGGGACTGAAGTGGTATCAACCGACCAGTCAGACAGCCAGTTTTGGAACCTTAATGGAACCTTCAGTCAACCGGCAATCAGGTGTTCAAAAAGTCACATATTGCTTCTGGATCTGGTCCGCATGCCAAATGCTTGATAGTTTGATGGCCACAACACATGTTCAGCTATGCATGGCACGGACCCAACACTTGCTGCAAGAGGTGAGTAAGGTAAGGGCCAGGAGGTAAGGACCGACATCCATCATCAGCAGCTTCCTGAGCTCGTTACTGCTTCAGGCTCAGGGCCGGTACGCTTGGCCCAACAGGCACTGCATTCCAGCTACTCAACCAAGTTCATTTGCTCTCTGAAGTCCTGCCTTCAGGTCATCCTTCACAGTGCCATTGAACACTGCTGGTGCTGGCAGTGCCAGGTGCCTCATTGCTGTGGATGCACTGGGACAACACTCGTGATGACTCTGCCGGCAGCTGCTGTCCTTGTGCCCTTGCTATAGATCTCCTTTGCAAGCTCAGACATCCTGCATGTCCTGGGACACGGGCAAAACATCTTTGGTGGCTGCACCCTTGCTTCCAGACCTCTCCACCACTGCAAGATCCACGGACCTCAGGGACACGTGTCCCAATCACCACCAGCAACAGAGCCATTCTTTGCATCCTTGCTGCCTTTTGCAGGACAGCAGCTCTTGCAGGCCTTTGTCACCGGAGCTATGATGTGGATGTGGAGGGGAGCCAGCAGGTGCTTGTGGACCCAGCAGCGCACTGGCTTGCCAACAGCAGCTTGGTACTTGCGTGTGAGGTTGAAGGGAAGGCCATAAACCTGGCACAGCAGCAAGAAAGGCTCTAATAAGCAGAAGGATGGCATGCCATGCGCGTAACACAACCTGAGACAGCAGCAGAAGTTGTGAAGGCAGCTTTGTGAAACCTGAGCCCTGTGTACCAGGAGAGAGAGGCGCAGAGGTTGAGGCAAGGAATCCAGCCAGATGAAGCTAAGATGAAGCACACACGTGGTATCAAGTGAGGAGGGATTCCTAACTGCAGGGGCACGGCTTGGTGTATGTGTTGCTGCAGATTGCATGCTGCAGACAGTTTGTGCTAGACAGCAAACCCCATAAGTAGCCCCTAGACGTTTCAAAGGCTGCTGCATCACCATCGATGTGGATCTGCACAGTGCACAAGGAATCAAACATCTGTCGGTACATCTACCTGTGAGAATGTCATTATTACCTTGTCTCCACACCCTTCCCCTCGTGACCCTTGTCAGGCTTGCTGGTCCGCTTACCTCATTGCAGTGTTCATCCTCCCACCAGTCACCATCAGCTGCACTGCCAGTCTGCTGCCAGGCCCCCATGCCCCTCTCCTCCCTGCTCCCAGGAATGGTGTTATCAAAGAACAGTGTGAGGATGAGCGCCACAGCTGCAGGTGTGCTCATGATAGCAGTGATCAGGCTGTCAAGAGTGGGATCGCCAGTGTTGATAGGAGAGCGACCAAGGGCGGCAGTCTGCTTGGATATGTAATCGGGCAGGGAGAGGCCCATGTAAAGGGCTGCGGAGAAGGGGGACCAAGAAAGCTAGGTATTAAACATGGCTCTATAGAGCTGAGCTATGTGCTAATCTTGAGGAGAAAAAAACAGCTCTCCCCCTCCACTCATCCTCCATATGCCACCTGAGAGATTTGGGTAGCGATTAGAGCAAAGGGTTGCGACGTACCACACTACATTGGAAGTGAAGCAGTATCTGTGCTCAGATGATGGCTGGGTCGTCAATGTAGCCATGCAAACATGCATACTAGCAGCACTGAGAGCAGCATGCATGGATTCAGCCTGCTCCAGCAGCTGCTCAACTGACATCTGGCTGCCAGACAACAGACCTATGCGCGCTCCAACTAACTGCCCAAGGCACTCACAAAAGCCCAGTATGAAGACATTCCTGGGTGTGTCTTGTTGCGTGTAGCTCATCTGCGCCAGGCCCACAGCCACAATGATTCCAAACATCACACAGAACAATCCACTCAGCATGGAGGAGGGCATGGAGGCAAACAAGCCACCAAACTTGCCTGCGGAGCACAAGGCAGCAAATAATGGTTGCGGTCACTTACTACAGGCTTCTAGGCTTTGTGTGACTGCTGCCCCAGGCAGCCAGCACTGCTCGCTGGTGCACAGAGTGCCTCGTCAGCAACTATGCAACATCTTCTGTCCTGAGGCTTCAAACATATCCAGCCACTTGGGGTTTTACAGCATAGACACACACCAACAAATTGTAGCCAACAGTAGATTGACACAATGAGCTGGAGAAGCCTGATGCTGTTGCCACAATTGTTTGCTACTTAACATAATGTCCATTACACACAGCATTGGTCGACGTGCCATTGAACGTATCGCTAGAGCATATTGTCCAGCCCGGAATGTGTCCGTATCCCAGGTTGCCCCCCCCCCCTCCGCGCCTAGGTCCCCCCTCCCTCACCCAGTAGTCCCATGAAGATCATCCAACAAGCTGCCACCTGGATGACCATGCGTGACCCCACCCGGGTGATCTGCATGGCGCCAATGTTCTCATTATATGCTGTGGTGCCACTGCCAGTGCCCCACAAACCAGCAATCACAGTGGAGAACCCCTGGAGAGGAAAGGGCAGCAGCAGCAGGAGGCGAAGGAGAAGGGGCTCAACGCCATCAACAGCAGCAGCAGGGGCACAGGGGCATCTGCACAGATTGTGCCGCAAGATAGGCAGCTTGCCCCCCACTGCAAAGCAGCAAGTACCTGGCCATGATCAGCGCCAGGTAAGAAGCCCGCAATGATCCAGCAGCAGAAGTGCATAACAACCTAGCAGCTACGACTCTATAACCAAGGCCACAAGAACACACAAGTCATACAAGACGGCAGCAAGACTGTTCCAATCTGCCGTAGAGCGCCCGTTACGTTCCCGTGCAATGCGCCTGCAGTTTGTTTAACCATCTCAGATGGTATGACAATGGAAAGCTGTGCGCCAGCTGCTGCATCATATAGATGACCTGTCTTTCTAGCCATGTGTGCCTGCTGCTTTGACAGCCAAAGTTAGGGGCATATGAGCTATTCTTATCCGGGCCCCTCCCTGCTGGCCGCTCTCATCTCCCCCACCTGCCACACTATTGCCCTCCTGATGAGGCCTGGGGGCGGCACTGGAGCTGCCACAATCTTAGCTGCAGCATAATAGTCCCCCAGTGACTCCACCATGGCTGTGAGGGCTCCAGCCAGCATGGTGAAGGTACCCGCAACACTCATGTGAGGAACACCCCACTGACCAGGGTAAGGGAACCTGGGGCAAGAGAGGGGAGGGGGGAACAGGAAGCATGGGGTCAAGTTTGCTAATACACCACAGAGGACCATGTGGAAGAGAAGGGAGATTATAGATGGTCTGAGTGGTGGAAGTATTGGTTCGCAAAATGTGAAGGCCCTGTGCTAGCCTCTTGCTCTTCTAAGTGCTGGTGTTTGACATAATCTAACAACCCCCTGTAGGACCCCGCCCTATCCCATCTTATTAATATACTAATGTTTCCTGTTCTCGCACCTCTGCCACTTGTAGACAAACTAGACCAAAACACATCTGAAATTGTCCTGCAGCCATCAGACATGAGTTGAGTTTGGTTGCTTTGCTTGGTTAAACCTCAACAAAAAGCACTAAATCCCATCCAGCTCAAGCTACCCCGGAAATCTCTCCAACTGCAGCCCTCAGCTCCAGCCTTTTACCATAATTGTCTCCTAACTGGAGAAAGTCCTCTGAAACCCACGCCTATTCTTTCCACCACCCCCAACAGCCATACTACCGACGTCATGCAGCTACAGCCAAATCGTAGATCCATTCCATAATGATCACTTTCGGGATTAGTCCCTGCCACCTCCTGCCCTCTCCTCCCACCATGTTGTCCTGGTCCCTCCTGTTACCCTGTGTGCTATATACCATGGCTTCATACCTGAACCAAGGCGAGTTCTGCAGCACCTCTGAGTGATTGGTGGAGCATGCCTCCTGTGTTGCCGGGTCAGAGTTAGTGTAGGCACCACCAGCAGTGAGCAAGAAGGCAATGAGCCAACTCAACAGGATGCCCAGCACCACAGGGAACAGCTCAAAGGGTTTAAACCTGGGCAGGAGAGAGATGGTGAGCACCAGCGCAAGAGCTTTGCCAAAGCGTGGCACACAAGAACCTTGCCCAAGATCTTCCTACTGAATGCTTGTGCTTGGTGCAAACGGATACAGGCTAAGAACCCCCCCTCCCTTGGCTGCATGTATGTTTCATCTGCCAATTTGCTCGGAGATTGGGTACAGGTAATCAAAGCAGGGGAGAGTGATGCGACAAGAAAAGCAGGGTCTGTCATGCAGTGCTGGAACAAATAAAGCAGGATGCAGCGAACAAAGCAGGTTGCGACCACCACCCCAAACCTAGATCTTGTCCTGTGAGCTGATCGATGAGCATTTGCTGCATAGAAACGATTGTGACACATTGTCAGAAATAATGTGACGAGTTTAGTTTGTTGGTGCCTGTATATCAAGTATGTGGCACATACGATCTCATACCTTACACAACATCACCCAAGTAAGGCTAAGTGATGTTCAAATTTGTCAAAAAATTCAGCCTATGGTGGCCACATCTATGCTTGGTAAGGCATGTGTCTCTCCGGATGCGTCATGCGTCATGGTCCAGACCACCCCTACCTGGGGTACACGCTGCGCAAGGTTAAAAAGGCTCCAACAGCCTCCACTCCAACACGTCAGCAGACAATGCTCCCCCATGCTGCTACTACTTCAATGCGCCACCGACAAATATGTTCAAGACATAATTTGCCTTGTAGTGGGAAAGCACCGATGGCTCTTGCTGTTGAAGCTGCCTACAGTACTGCTGCTCATATGCCACTGACAATTATGTAATGGACTGTGTTCACGCCTACACTGTCAGGACAGGTCCAGCTCTTCCCCCCCCCCCCCTCTCCCCAGCTCACCCAGTCTTCATTTTTGGCAGCTTGATGGCCACCCCCCTCATGTACTGGCTGAATGCAATGACCAGCACCATCAGAGTTAAACCAAGGTGGGGACATGCAGCCATACCAGGCATGCCTGCAGAAGAAACATAGATATAGGCTAACAGGTGTAAGTACGTATGCCCTACAGTATGTCTGGGAGGGTGCTGGAAACCATGATGACTGAAAGCTGGTCCTTCACACCTGCCTGAGTGAATGAGAGCACACGTCCGCAAGACACAGCCTTTCACCTGGTCTCAATCAGAGCACACATGCAACCTGGTAACTGTGAACAAGCAACCAAGGGCAACTTCAATACCCAGAGCCATAACTCTCTTAGTCAGAAAGAGCATCATGGACAGCTGGGGTCTAGGCCACACTGCATTAGTATACATAAGAAGATGTGAGCCTGGCAGTCAAACGCATCTGCCTGCTTCTTATTTCTCATTCTACTTGTTACGACAGGATCTGAAGATGTGCTTTTGTGCCAACTGCTGCTGCACTGGGCATCAGGCAATTCCTCTTGCTCCCCCTTGCTGACCTGCTCCATACAGTCCCAGTCCCAGCACCCCAATGTTTGCCGCCACTGTGATTGGGGAGATGATCTTCAGCAGTGGGATGATCAGACCTGTCAGGCCAATGCCAGCAACAATGAGGCCGGAACCTATGATGCCTCCTTGGACCTCAGTCATGGTGGCCTGCACAATGGACACAGCAGGGGTGCAGCCAACCTTAGCTTGACTGCAAGGTGCTGGGATCAGCAGGAGGTGCGTGAGGTGCAGCTGACAGACGCTTGCAGAACTACCTGTCAAGATGCACCTCCATAAGACCACCCATAGGGGTCTGGGACATGCCAGCATTAGCACCATAAGCAGTAAGCGACACATGCCAGAGACTTACTCCTGCAACTGATTGTGGGATGCCTGACAGGGCTTGTTCCTCAGACATCCACCATCCCGCTTGCTCTCATATAGCTCATCACATCTTCTTGAATACCGTGCTAAGTAGTGAAATGGAAGTCCCGCAGCACCATGCACCAGCCCAAGGGACAGTGACTAGCCTGCATCCCATGCCTTAAAAAGGGACTCTACATGAAGCACCAACCTTCTACTAAAAAAAAAGTCCGAAGCAAACCCCCCACTCACCAGAAAGCGCTCTTGATCTGTGGCATACCCTCCTGTTGCCTTGATGTGTGCAGCCAGCGATAGGAGGGGGTTGATGAATGCGAATGAGCTGCCATGGATGATGGGCAGGCGGTCCCCCACCAGGGTATTGAGCAGGGTCATGACGCCAGACACAAAGAAGGCGGTGCTGATGGCCTGGGCCAGGTCTGCAGGGCGGGACATGGACAGAGCTTTCTAGGTGCAATTGGCAATCTTTGTCCATGCCTTGGAGCTACACGCCTTCCTGATGATTATTTGCAGGCACAAAGATGGGGGCTCAACGTGGGGGGTATCCAAAGCAAACCAGCTCCTCACGAAAAAACTGCTGTCCCTCCCAGGCAGAGTGCTTGTCCAGGTATGCTATGCGTTGTTAAGAGGCTACCATGGATGCACCAGCGTGACCAGCAGAGGGTAAATAGCAGGAGCAAAATGTGGTAACAGTTCTTGAATTGTTATTGGACAGGAACACATTGTTTCTTCTGTTGGTAGTCCTCAGGTAGTCCTCAATTGCGGCAGTTATGGATTTTCCAATATTCGTGTAACCTGTACACACCACAACCCCAATCTAAGGCCATTGTTACAGCTGCCATTGAGTGGTCATCCTGTGCAACGTGTTGCCAAATACTGATGTGCAATGAAGGGGTCAATAGGGTTAAATGCCACTTCAGTGTATGCAAGCCCTTGCCTGATTGCACACCAGGCCTGCCAATCCAGTATTGCCACAGTCCAAGAACATCAAGCCACGATTTCAGCTGCATCAAAGGGGCGTGTAGGCTGACAAAAGAAAGTTTTACTGCCTAGTTGGGTCGTTTTACGCCTGGAACGGCCTTCCGTAAAAGTAGGGTTTCTTGCATATGCTACGTGCCAGCATTCGCGCACCTGGTAGCGATCCACCCATCGATGGAATGATAATAAAGGGCACGAGCACAGTGCTCCCAAGCATTGTTAGGTATTGCTGCAGCAGCGCGATGTGACCTGTTACGCGGATGCCCATTGCTGCCAGATTCCCTTTCAGTAGCGTCAGCGGCTCATATCAACATTCACTTGCCCTGGACCCTACCTGGAAGCCCAGCAAGACAGTTTCGATCCAACTAGGTCTCTCCAGGCAAGTGTACCTCATGTAATCAGCGCCAGACCTGGGATTACCGCTTGCAGCTTGCAGGCTGTCAGCCGAAGCCATCGTCATATATTACAATCAAAAACCCGTTTGATGTTAATTGAAAGCACACGCCACGAACGGCAAGCTGCTTCGAAGCGAGCCTCCAGCTCAGAAGATGAAATGCAGACGAACAGGGACAGTGTTCAAGGACCGAGCAGATCAAACTTATTCGGGCAGAGTGAGTACGCAGGGGCTCATAAGATCTCCTCATGCACCACATGTCATGGAAACCCCATGTCCAGTGCAGGATCAGAGGTAATAAAACCCTAATGTTCCCGAGGTGATGGCAGCCCAGTCGGATCCACGTCAGGCGTACTGTCTCACTCCGTTTTTCCGCTGCACAGGCAAGCTGCGACACTTTGGTTTGCTGCATTGAGCATTTTTACATAACTATGTGTCGCCTGCAAAGGATTTTTACATAACTCTTAGGATGTAGGGTGCTGCAAGGCCAATTTAGGCTGGTTCACGGTGCACCGGTGCCTGCGAGTTTGATTAGGTGCTTGTTTTGCATTATTTTCGCCTCTACAGCAGAGCGCACTGCCATGCAAGGCTTCTGTTACCTTCCTTGGGTCCTTACAGACCTCCGAAAATTTATGCGAGGCTAGTTGGACATATTTTGTGTATCTGAGGCTCCAAAAGCAGTGGCCCCTGCCGTACAGGCAGCTCGCAGCGAGGCTCCCGCTTACTCTGCTGACTATTCGAGCTCGTGTTATGCATAAGGGTGCAATATGGCGTGGATTGGGACGTCTGCGAAGAGGCTGGGAGCGTACAGCGTTGCCTCGTGTGGTCGAGTGAGCAAGGTCCCATGCATGCTCGAAGGGTGCTGCTTTCGTACTGCTGGCATGTTCTGTATGTCCTTCATGCATCTGAACATCTTATAAATGCCTGATCGTGAGAAAGGAGCTGTGCATGGCGTGATCTAGCATGAACTTTCTTCGTCACCTGCTTCCGCACTAGCAGCTGCTTTGCCCTCCTGCTTGAGCTTGTGCAGACATATGGCTGCTATGTTGCTTACTACGGCATCCAGGGAGGTTCCTACGGTTACATTCTTTGCTTTTCTACGTTGCAAGGGGTTTCCAGACTACCTCCGGAAGGCAAAGCACGTCGTTGTAGGGCCGATTGCAGGCTAAAGGAGCTCGCAAATAGATGAACAACTTGCATTTAAGGTTTAAAACGACGGGAACATCATGCACGAAGCCGATGTAAAGCAGCGGAGGCGGTCTGAAAGCGCTAAGTGGTTTGATTAGGTACTCATAGCTAATATAGCCTGCAATGTACGGTTATCGAGGCGCTCAATCACCTAGACAGAAAGGTGTAGCTCCAAAGCTTCACGGGACACATGGAACATGTCCAGTAGAAGGTCTCTGAACATCAAGAGTGCCGAAAATGGCCAGTAGTTGGCCGTACAGCTACTGAGACACGTCATTGGATGACTTGGTGAGTCACCTGCCATACCTCGGGAACATTAGGGTTTTATTACCTCTGGCAGGATCACGTGACCGAAGAGAGTGACCGTCACACCGGCACCGGCAGCAAGAAGTTCCTGCCAAGTTGGCTGTCCACGCCGTGCAGAAAGCAGGACACTACGTCGAGCCAGTTATGCCACGCAAAAGACACGCACCTTTTCTTCATGTGTTTTGACCTACAGCTCCCCGGTTGCATCAGCTACTGCCTAGTTTGCAAAGCTTTTTATATTTCCTGATAATTTGACTGCATTGAATAGATTCGTATGCAGCAAGTATGCAACATAGGAGCACCTCCGGAAAGCCTTCACAGCAAGCCACGTCCACACGGCCGCAGAAGATAGTTATATATGACAGAAGCCGAAAGAGGCCAATGCAACCCCACGCATTAACAATGGATTGGACAGGGAGCCAGAAGGTCGGTAGAAGTTGGGTGGGTGTGCGGTCTTCCCGGACTGGGTGTGGTCGGCGGGGGGTCGGCGGGGTCCGCGGGGGGGATGTAGCAGGGTTATGGCCTTCCGCGGCTGTGAGGACACACTGCTTCTAGAATAGGTGTTTTTCTCTAAGTTGATGGCAACAGTAGGCCTTACAGAATCCCGGCGTTCACGGCAACCGAGCAATGGTGTTTCCAGCATACCCGGTGATTCTGGAACACGGGCACTTTTGTAAAGCCATGAAACACTACTTCCAGGATATGCATTTTTCCTTAAGTTGAAGGCAACAGGAGGCCTGACAGAATCCCAGCGGTGATGATAACCAGTCAGTGGTGTTGCCAGCATACCCATGATTCCGTCAACATGGTAAGTGAGGGTTAAAAGAAACCTTCAATGCATTCAACCACTACTGCAAAACACTGCAGCATGATTGTAATACACTCTCTGTTCTACCTTGGATTGTAAGGGATGATGGGAACCAACAGCTACTGCAAGCGCTTGACTGGCTCCTGCACTGCTGCTGCTCCTACAGACTGTCGGCAGACCTAGTGCACATCATGCTCAGCCCCTGCACCACTTGGAGGTAATTCAAGCTGCCCTATCAGATGCTATTGCTGACCAGTGCTGTAGCTGCTGCTGAACAGCTCTGCACATCAACAGTCCCCTGTGGCAATAGCAGTCTGGAACAAGCATGGACCAGCATGGGACGACAGAGGACAGTACCGGCACCTTCACGATTTCAGTTTCAACCAGCATCAGTAATTACAGTATATAAACTCCACTCATCAGCATGCACCAGCTTTGCCATCAAGGACAGGCTCCACAAGACAGCCAGGCGTCTGCAAAGTCTAAGTGCATGTTCAGCAAAAGCAGCCCAGCTTACATGCACGAGGCACCAGCAAAGGTTGTCCACACTCAAGTCATTAAAATCTGGCTCACCATTGCTCTGAAGACAAATAAAATCACTGCAACCCCTGGCAGTGACATTTCGTAGGGATCAGAGGTGCCTAACACTATAGGCCAAGCCCCTTTTGGAGGCTAGCAAAACGCTGATACATCTGATCCAACTGGAAACAAAGCTAACTGTCAGTAGTGTGCCTGCGGAACATTGCATCCCCCGCGGTGCAGCATACATCTCCAGGTGTTTCACACCAGAGCAGCCCTTTCTGGCCGCAGAAGCAACCTGACAAAGGGCTGCAGAAGCAACCTGACGACACAGCCAGCGCTCCTCTTGAGAGTTGCATTACAACTGCCACCGACCCTTGGGCTATGCCCTCCCTAACACGTCCAGTCCCCTACTTTTCCACGACAACCCTTGATGGCTGCTGCAGGCAGAAATGACATAGTGCCACTCAGCAGTGCCCAGACAAAGTCAGTAGCTTACATGTAGCTTACATCCTCATGTCTTGAGGTCATACAGTGCCGTCCCCCTGTCTTGTAGCTCCTGTGGCAGTTGCCCCTCCCCTGGCAGCAGGTAGGCCACACACCTGCCACACACCAGGCACGGGTCCTCGGGGGCCTCGGGGTGGTGCAGCAGCACCTTGCTGGCACCAGGCTGGGGGAGCAAAGGAAGGAACAACAGCAGCACAAGGGGATTAAGGTGTCAGGATGGACATAGCAGGGAGAATGGCTGATGGCAATTGACATACAGCGGCAGCGTGCTGTTGCAGGCACAAGGCAGCTTTTGAATAAAAGCCAGATGAGCACCGCCTGGAATTTGGGCAGCTTCTGGCAGATGCTATTGTACTGGAACTAAATATACAGGCCATCTCCTGACTCTTATATGATCGATTAATCAATCAAATGTGCTAGCGAACAGGCAGAGCTGGTTCCTGCATGGTACGGTTGCGCTGCGAAGCTGCTATGCACAGCGCCTAAGTTAGAAAAGACCTGCTGAGGTAGCTTAGGAATATTTCTCTTCTGCTCATCATTTCCTGGATTGTCATCACACCTGCGCAATCTAGCAAGCCAGGTGCGTGTGGTTTGCAAGCCCGTGACATACCCAAAAAGTTCACAATCCTCCCTTCTATCTAGATTCCACCTTTTCAAGGTGCTTTGGCGGTTCCTGCTTCCTACTGTTGATTGCACATCGCTTACAGAAAAGCCCTGCCAAGATACCAGTGCTTCTGAGGGAGTCTCTTCACTGCACCTGCCACTATGCATGATGCTGGCAGCCTCAGTGTGTGTCCTCCCGCTGGTCTGCTCTGCACTGAACTCCCCTCCTGCCGCCTCTGCTGCTGGTTGGTATGGTTGCTGCGCGTGCCACTCCTGCTGCTGCTGCTCCTTGCACTCCTCCTAGTGCTGAGCTCTGTGATGTTGACATTCACTGCCACATCACTCAAGCACGGCTGTGAGGAAGCACAACCCACTTGCTCTTCAGGCAACCACCCACCTGCCTACATATTCCACACCTCCAGCGCTCCTGTGCTCGATCCAGCCGTGTCACCCGTGGATATGCACTACGGCACTGAGGGTCACTAGCCTGCACCCCTCGTATGTCTGATACATACCATCCATGCTCGCAGCATGCTTGATGGCAGTAGGCGTAGCTGGGGCGGTTGGCACAGCTCAGCAGCAGGTCATCAAAGCAGGTGCTCTCCATGGGGCTGGACCTGGAGCCTGAGGGAAGCCAAGGGAAAAGGAGAGTCCAAGGAGAATACGAATTCAACTGCAGCAAAACAAGCTGTTCAGGCAGACATTGACTGAACGGTAGCAGTGACAACTCATTACGCGGTGCACAAAAAAGAGAATCACGAGGTACTGAATAGATGCAACCCTGATATGGTACAGTCATATGCACCATCGGCATGCCATGTCCTGGGCTGCCTTATGTCCCTTGTGGTGCCTTCCTGCAGTGCATGACAACCAGAGGCACCATATTTAGACACTGAGGACCCAGTGATGGGTGCAGAACTGTGGCAGGAAATAGGGGATTGTAGGAACTGATGTTTTTACATGAGCTTACCCCCTCATAATGTTCAACGAGCAGTGAGGGAGGGCAGGTTTGTGGACTAGTCGAGCTCTTTGAGGTTTCTACCTAGTTGCTGGGTCTATGGCTCTTTTGCTATGGCCGATCATGAAATGTAATAACATCGGGTCTTATGTCAATGCATAACTGTCCTCCGCCTGTCTAACTGACTTGGTACAAAGGCAGTCCAGTCTGTTGTTCCGCGCTTGTGTTACACTTCAGGAACAGGGGGGCATGCAGTGATATGAACGATAGCTGGGTTTGGGCACGACCCTGCTGTGGTTGACAACTACCACCAGAAACATAGCAAGCACAGTCTGATGAGAGGGAGCTAGGGCTCGTGGTTCCTGCTAATATATTGAATTCCCCCCTTCTCCACTAAAGCATCTCCCCATCTGCTCACCTGCCGTTGTTCCTGGGTCAGCCTGAGACCTCATCTGCCCATCCTGGCTGGCAGGCATATGCAGGTTCAAGGGCCCGGCAAACCCTGGCTGTTGCACTAGGTCCTGAAGCCCAACTGAAGGGTCCCCTGCTTCAAGGCTCCGCATGTCAATGTAAAAGTGATTGTTGATAAAGAAGTAGGAGGCTGATGTGGCACAGCCTGCTGATGTGGCCAGAGCATCAGTGGGACAGCAGATGGCATCCCGGAGGTCACTGAGCGTACTGCTGCCAAGTACCTGAGCACACAAGACTGCTCCTCACACATGGCAGCTAAGCTCAACGGGCACATGCAGTAATGGTGCAGTGAAGCATGCCTGTGGACATCTAGATAACACAGTATCACGTAAACATCACAAAATGAACAGAATTGCCGCAGGCCTCTTGCTTGTTGCTGCACATGTGCCCAGGTGCAGGCACTGATTGGACCCTGCCAAGCATCCCCAACCTGAGAAGAACAGGTCCTTACTGCAGCCATCAGAAACCTTGCGTTAGGACTTCACCTGCCGAGCTGCAAGCATCAGTGCACTCCAGGACAGGCTGACTGCTCCCAGCTCTGACCACTATGAGGGTGCTCCCTGCCCTGTCAGGTGGCCATTAACAGGCTGCTGCCCCGGAAGGAGCTGCTGGCCTGACCAGCTCCTCTGCACATCCCACCATACCTGGATTTCAGCCAGCTCCTCTCGATAACTCTGGCGTGCCTGACACACCACAATTGTCAACATGACCTCATCAGGAGCCAGCTGATCAGCAGGGAGTCCCCCGCCAGCTGCTGCTGCTGAGGTGCTGCTGCTTATAGTGGTGGGCTTTTCACACAAGGGACGTGGTATGGGGACAGCTTCCCCGGCAGCAGCTGCATCCTTCCAGCTAGCAAGTCCAGGCGCTGCTTGACGTTGATGAGCAGCGGCTGCAACTTCAGGGCCTGAGACTGCCCCTGCGGCTGCTACTGCTGTTGTTGTGACTGGACTTGCATGCTGATGGTGATGGTGGTGATGGTGTCGAGGGTGGGGAAGCTGCCAAGTGGATGGGCCTAAAGTATACTGGTCTGTAGTTGGGGGTGGGGGAAGGTTGCGCGGGTGAGTTCCACCACGTACTGCCTGGGGCAGAAGGGGAACCTTCAGCTCTGAGATGCTCAAGTTGGCCTGCAACAGCGGAGCACATACACTTTCAGGAGCTTCAGTGCATAGCAGAGGTGCACACATGTCCCTCAGGTTTTACAGTACTGCCCTGCTGGCCTGGTATGTAGTGCACTTACCTGGTGGAAGCTAACCAGTGCCTCTCCAGATAGAAGATTTTCCTCTAACTGGCAATGAAACTCTCGAATATCCTCTTTTGCTGTTGAAACACTGCATGCAAGAGGTGCTGATCAGTCCTGCAGATCATGGGGAACCCTAGGCCTAATTCCCAGCCACCTGACTGGCTCTGCCACGAACGGTCCCTGTGTTGGTGGCAGCTCCGCTACGGGTGAATGTCTGGCAAGCTTGTGCTTTATGTCAATCCATTTAAACCAGATGTTGGATTTTCGCTTCATGAAGGTGAAAGGATAACCGCGTTGGGGGGTTGGTGAATCGACCCATACGTGGAAGCCGTCGCTGCCTTGTGGTTCACCACCTGGCCACACTGTACAGGTAATAAGTGCAGAACATTCGGCTTGCACACCACAGCAGCTGCTGTCGTGTCGTGCCGGTTGAGGAACAGTCACTAGAGTGACGACGAGGTGACATCAGTTACACATTCGACACTGAGACGGATATGCGCCCAATGCGCGTCCCTCTTCCAGTCTGCTGGTGAGTTTGGCGATCTAGCCTGCATTTCCTGCAGATCTACCTCGAATCAATTGTGGGCCAGTGCTAGTTTTCATGGCTGACGCACCCATTGAAGACCTCGAGGCTTTCTCGGAGGTTGAACGGAGGAGTCCAGCATGGCACAATCTGCCGGCAGAGATAGTTCGGGTAGGTTCTGAGACAAAGTGAGTCTCGGCAGGGAGGATGATCTTGAAAGCGACCCCAAGCCATTCATGCCCGTGCCGAGAAGCTGGCAACAAAAAGAGGATGCGTTAGGGTCATTCAGGGGGTTAAATATGTCCTGCGTAACAAGCACTTCTGAGGCAGCGTCGGCACCGGAGGACAAGGTTGCAGAGTATGCCCCACATCGTGGCACATGTAACTGGTCATAGTCGAACCAGCGCAGTGGGAAGACAGCAGCTTGAATAGTAGCCATAACTGCGCTGGCACGGCACTCGCCGCCGTCTGCAGATGATCTTGTGTCCCCACTATGACCTGCCTCCTCTATATGCAGATTCTGGGCGAAAGCTTGTCGACTCAGGAGTGGGCTTCTGCCCGGTCTGCATGCAAGCATTGGCACGACAACATCACTGCCAACATCGAAGTCCTGGACGTGGACCTGGAGCGTGAATCGCACCGCTGGATTATGGTGATGGGCTGTGTGAAGCGCATCTTCCCCCAGCTGCACAGCATAGTGCTGCTGGTAGGTAGCCGGGTGAGCCAGCAGCTGTTCAAGGAGCGCATGCTGGAGCTGTCCATACTCATCAACGTACAAGATCTGGAGGTGAGGGGGTCGCAGGGGTAATGGTGTGACCGTTATGCGCTACTGGACTTACGGCTTCCCTTCTTTCTGAATGATGCCCTGTCGCCTTGGTAGCTTGCAATTGATAGTGACTTACTTCTCAAATGGATGAAATCAATATTGACTACCAGGGATAGAGCCCAAAGCCTTTGAAGAAAACATTGGCACGTCATAGTCACTGTCAGAGCACATTTACTGTCACTTGGCTACATGATCTGTTCCATGCAGTGCGCCACGGTAGCTGCTTCATTGCAATGAGGTGGCAGTCTCATCTCCAGGCTCATGTTGAGCTTGGGTGAAATTCTGCAAAATGGAACGTGTTAGCCGCTGCAATTGACCTGGAATCACTGAAGGGCTCACCTTGCATCCTTGCAGAACTTCTGATTGCCCTGCAACTGTGATGATGTCGTGAGCTCTCCTGGGCTGATAATCCTCTGGATTTTGGGTCTCAGTAGGACCTCACGTTGTAACTGTGTGTTGCATGGCCATACCCCTTACCACTTTGTGCTGCAGTTGCGCTACATGCCTGTCACAGACCCTCGCATTGGGGAGGTTCTGTCCGACCCAGTCCATGTGACCTGCTTGCGGCAGCTGCGGGTGTTGAAGGTGTCTGGTGGCCCCACCCCCTCCCCCAGCTGCCTGGAGGGGCTGTCTGCTCTGAGGCGCCTGGTGGAGCTGGAGGTGTTGCCGGGGGATTACGGCTGCCTGGGGCATGAGGAGGCGGCGGGACTGCCAGAGCAGGGAGGTGAGAAGGGAGGGAGAGGGCAGAGACTGGTGGAAGGGGGCTCTTGGCATTGGAGCAAGGTGGATATCATTTTAGTAACAGGTGATGCCATCTGCAGAACATAGGGGTGGGCTGTTGGCCATCTTTTTTTATGCCATTAGACTCGGCTAGCTACTTGGCCAAGCCCAATGCTCATTGTCCTGACTAGGAGCTGGGTATGTATGTACATAGAAGGCCTCCTGCAGCAACAAACAGGAAGTCGTTCTCATTAACATTTTCAGCTAGTGCATTCTCTCCGTCTTTGTAGAGAGCCCGACTGATTACGGGCTGACAGATGAGCACATGGTAGCCCTTTCTGGTCTGACCTCCCTGACCTCCCTGCACTTTTGTACATAGGGACTGAAGTGGTATCAACCGACCAGTCAGACAGCCAGTTTTGGAACCTTAATGGAACCTTCAGTCAACCGGCAATCAGGTGTTCAAAAAGTCACATATTGCTTCTGGATCTGGTCCGCATGCCAAATGCTTGATAGTTTGATGGCCACAACACATGTTCAGCTATGCATGGCACGGACCCAACACTTGCTGCAAGAGGTGAGTAAGGTAAGGGCCAGGAGGTAAGGACCGACATCCATCATCAGCAGCTTCCTGAGCTCGTTACTGCTTCAGGCTCAGGGCCGGTACGCTTGGCCCAACAGGCACTGCATTCCAGCTACTCAACCAAGTTCATTTGCTCTCTGAAGTCCTGCCTTCAGGTCATCCTTCACAGTGCCATTGAACACTGCTGGTGCTGGCAGTGCCAGGTGCCTCATTGCTGTGGATGCACTGGGACAACACTCGTGATGACTCTGCCGGCAGCTGCTGTCCTTGTGCCCTTGCTATAGATCTCCTTTGCAAGCTCAGACATCCTGCATGTCCTGGGACACGGGCAAAACATCTTTGGTGGCTGCACCCTTGCTTCCAGACCTCTCCACCACTGCAAGATCCACGGACCTCAGGGACACGTGTCCCAATCACCACCAGCAACAGAGCCATTCTTTGCATCCTTGCTGCCTTTTGCAGGACAGCAGCTCTTGCAGGCCTTTGTCACCGGAGCTATGATGTGGATGTGGAGGGGAGCCAGCAGGTGCTTGTGGACCCAGCAGCGCACTGGCTTGCCAACAGCAGCTTGGTACTTGCGTGTGAGGTTGAAGGGAAGGCCATAAACCTGGCACAGCAGCAAGAAAGGCTCTAATAAGCAGAAGGATGGCATGCCATGCGCGTAACACAACCTGAGACAGCAGCAGAAGTTGTGAAGGCAGCTTTGTGAAACCTGAGCCCTGTGTACCAGGAGAGAGAGGCGCAGAGGTTGAGGCAAGGAATCCAGCCAGATGAAGCTAAGATGAAGCACACACGTGGTATCAAGTGAGGAGGGATTCCTAACTGCAGGGGCACGGCTTGGTGTATGTGTTGCTGCAGATTGCATGCTGCAGACAGTTTGTGCTAGACAGCAAACCCCATAAGTAGCCCCTGGACGTTTCAAAGGCTGCTGCATCACCATCGATGTGGATCTGCACAGTGCACAAGGAATCAAACATCTGTCGGTACATCTACCTGTGAGAATGTCATTATTACCTTGTCTCCACACCCTTCCCCTCGTGACCCTTGTCAGGCTTGCTGGTCCGCTTACCTCATTGCAGTGTTCATCCTCCCACCAGTCACCATCAGCTGCACTGCCAGTCTGCTGCCAGGCCCCCATGCCCCTCTCCTCCCTGCTCCCAGGAATGGTGTTATCAAAGAACAGTGTGAGGATGAGCGCCACAGCTGCAGGTGTGCTCATGATAGCAGTGATCAGGCTGTCAAGAGTGGGATCGCCAGTGTTGATAGGAGAGCGACCAAGGGCGGCAGTCTGCTTGGATATGTAATCGGGCAGGGAGAGGCCCATGTAAAGGGCTGCGGAGAAGGGGGACCAAGAAAGCTAGGTATTAAACATGGCTCTATAGAGCTGAGCTATGTGCTAATCTTGAGGAGAAAAAAACAGCTCTCCCCCTCCACTCATCCTCCATATGCCACCTGAGAGATTTGGGTAGCGATTAGAGCAAAGGGTTGCGACGTACCACACTACATTGGAAGTGAAGCAGTATCTGTGCTCAGATGATGGCTGGGTCGTCAATGTAGCCATGCAAACATGCATACTAGCAGCACTGAGAGCAGCATGCATGGATTCAGCCTGCTCCAGCAGCTGCTCAACTGACATCTGGCTGCCAGACAACAGACCTATGCGCGCTCCAACTAACTGCCCAAGGCACTCACAAAAGCCCAGTATGAAGACATTCCTGGGTGTGTCTTGTTGCGTGTAGCTCATCTGCGCCAGGCCCACAGCCACAATGATTCCAAACATCACACAGAACAATCCACTCAGCATGGAGGAGGGCATGGAGGCAAACAAGCCACCAAACTTGCCTGCGGAGCACAAGGCAGCAAATAATGGTTGCGGTCACTTACTACAGGCTTCTAGGCTTTGTGTGACTGCTGCCCCAGGCAGCCAGCACTGCTCGCTGGTGCACAGAGTGCCTCGTCAGCAACTATGCAACATCTTCTGTCCTGAGGCTTCAAACATATCCAGCCACTTGGGGTTTTACAGCATAGACACACACCAACAAATTGTAGCCAACAGTAGATTGACACAATGAGCTGGAGAAGCCTGATGCTGTTGCCACAATTGTTTGCTACTTAACATAATGTCCATTACACACAGCATTGGTCGACGTGCCATTGAACGTATCGCTAGAGCATATTGTCCAGCCCGGAATGTGTCCGTATCCCAGGTTGCCCCCCCCCCCCTCCGCGCCTAGGTCCCCCCTCCCTCACCCAGTAGTCCCATGAAGATCATCCAACAAGCTGCCACCTGGATGACCATGCGTGACCCCACCCGGGTGATCTGCATGGCGCCAATGTTCTCATTATATGCTGTGGTGCCACTGCCAGTGCCCCACAAACCAGCAATCACAGTGGAGAACCCCTGGAGAGGAAAGGGCAGCAGCAGCAGGAGGCGAAGGAGAAGGGGCTCAACGCCATCAACAGCAGCAGCAGGGGCACAGGGGCATCTGCACAGATTGTGCCGCAAGATAGGCAGCTTGCCCCCCACTGCAAAGCAGCAAGTACCTGGCCATGATCAGCGCCAGGTAAGAAGCCCGCAATGATCCAGCAGCAGAAGTGCATAACAACCTAGCAGCTACGACTCTATAACCAAGGCCACAAGAACACACAAGTCATACAAGACGGCAGCAAGACTGTTCCAATCTGCCGTAGAGCGCCCGTTACGTTCCCGTGCAATGCGCTTGCAGTTTGTTTAACCATCTCAGATGGTATGACAATGGAAAGCTGTGCGCCAGCTGCTGCATCATATAGATGACCTGTCTTTCTAGCCATGTGTGCCTGCTGCTTTGACAGCCAAAGTTAGGGGCATATGAGCTATTCTTATCCGGGCCCCTCCCTGCTGGCCGCTCTCATCTCCCCCACCTGCCACACTATTGCCCTCCTGATGAGGCCTGGGGGCGGCACTGGAGCTGCCACAATCTTAGCTGCAGCATAATAGTCCCCCAGTGACTCCACCATGGCTGTGAGGGCTCCAGCCAGCATGGTGAAGGTACCCGCAACACTCATGTGAGGAACACCCCACTGACCAGGGTAAGGGAACCTGGGGCAAGAGAGGGGAGGGGGGAACAGGAAGCATGGGGTCAAGTTTGCTAATACACCACAGAGGACCATGTGGAAGAGAAGGGAGATTATAGATGGTCTGAGTGGTGGAAGTATTGGTTCGCAAAATGTGAAGGCCCTGTGCTAGCCTCTTGCTCTTCTAAGTGCTGGTGTTTGACATAATCTAACAACCCCCTGTAGGACCCCGCCCTATCCCATCTTATTAATATACTAATGTTTCCTGTTCTCGCACCTCTGCCACTTGTAGACAAACTAGACCAAAACACATCTGAAATTGTCCTGCAGCCATCAGACATGAGTTGAGTTTGGTTGCTTTGCTTGGTTAAACCTCAACAAAAAGCACTAAATCCCATCCAGCTCAAGCTACCCCGGAAATCTCTCCAACTGCAGCCCTCAGCTCCAGCCTTTTACCATAATTGTCTCCTAACTGGAGAAAGTCCTCTGAAACCCACGCCTATTCTTTCCACCACCCCCAACAGCCATACTACCGACGTCATGCAGCTACAGCCAAATCGTAGATCCATTCCATAATGATCACTTTCGGGATTAGTCCCTGCCACCTCCTGCCCTCTCCTCCCACCATGTTGTCCTGGTCCCTCCTGTTACCCTGTGTGCTATATACCATGGCTTCATACCTGAACCAAGGCGAGTTCTGCAGCACCTCTGAGTGATTGGTGGAGCATGCCTCCTGTGTTGCCGGGTCAGAGTTAGTGTAGGCACCACCAGCAGTGAGCAAGAAGGCAATGAGCCAACTCAACAGGATGCCCAGCACCACAGGGAACAGCTCAAAGGGTTTAAACCTGGGCAGGAGAGAGATGGTGAGCACCAGCGCAAGAGCTTTGCCAAAGCGTGGCACACAAGAACCTTGCCCAAGATCTTCCTACTGAATGCTTGTGCTTGGTGCAAACGGATACAGGCTAAGAACCCCCCCTCCCTTGGCTGCATGTATGTTTCATCTGCCAATTTGCTCGGAGATTGGGTACAGGTAATCAAAGCAGGGGAGAGTGATGCGACAAGAAAAGCAGGGTCTGTCATGCAGTGCTGGAACAAATAAAGCAGGATGCAGCGAACAAAGCAGGTTGCGACCACCACCCCAAACCTAGATCTTGTCCTGTGAGCTGATCGATGAGCATTTGCTGCATAGAAACGATTGTGACACATTGTCAGAAATAATGTGACGAGTTTAGTTTGTTGGTGCCTGTATATCAAGTATGTGGCACATACGATCTCATACCTTACACAACATCACCCAAGTAAGGCTAAGTGATGTTCAAATTTGTCAAAAAATTCAGCCTATGGTGGCCACATCTATGCTTGGTAAGGCATGTGTCTCTCCGGATGCGTCATGCGTCATGGTCCAGACCACCCCTACCTGGGGTACACGCTGCGCAAGGTTAAAAAGGCTCCAACAGCCTCCACTCCAACACGTCAGCAGACAATGCTCCCCCATGCTGCTACTACTTCAATGCGCCACCGACAAATATGTTCAAGACATAATTTGCCTTGTAGTGGGAAAGCACCGATGGCTCTTGCTGTTGAAGCTGCCTACAGTACTGCTGCTCATATGCCACTGACAATTATGTAATGGACTGTGTTCACGCCTACACTGTCAGGACAGGTCCAGCTCTTCCCCCCCCCCCCCCTCTCCCCAGCTCACCCAGTCTTCATTTTTGGCAGCTTGATGGCCACCCCCCTCATGTACTGGCTGAATGCAATGACCAGCACCATCAGAGTTAAACCAAGGTGGGGACATGCAGCCATACCAGGCATGCCTGCAGAAGAAACATAGATATAGGCTAACAGGTGTAAGTACGTATGCCCTACAGTATGTCTGGGAGGGTGCTGGAAACCATGATGACTGAAAGCTGGTCCTTCACACCTGCCTGAGTGAATGAGAGCACACGTCCGCAAGACACAGCCTTTCACCTGGTCTCAATCAGAGCACACATGCAACCTGGTAACTGTGAACAAGCAACCAAGGGCAACTTCAATACCCAGAGCCATAACTCTCTTAGTCAGAAAGAGCATCATGGACAGCTGGGGTCTAGGCCACACTGCATTAGTATACATAAGAAGATGTGAGCCTGGCAGTCAAACGCATCTGCCTGCTTCTTATTTCTCATTCTACTTGTTACGACAGGATCTGAAGATGTGCTTTTGTGCCAACTGCTGCTGCACTGGGCATCAGGCAATTCCTCTTGCTCCCCCTTGCTGACCTGCTCCATACAGTCCCAGTCCCAGCACCCCAATGTTTGCCGCCACTGTGATTGGGGAGATGATCTTCAGCAGTGGGATGATCAGACCTGTCAGGCCAATGCCAGCAACAATGAGGCCGGAACCTATGATGCCTCCTTGGACCTCAGTCATGGTGGCCTGCACAATGGACACAGCAGGGGTGCAGCCAACCTTAGCTTGACTGCAAGGTGCTGGGATCAGCAGGAGGTGCGTGAGGTGCAGCTGACAGACGCTTGCAGAACTACCTGTCAAGGTGCACCTCCATAAGACCACCCATAGGGGTCTGGGACATGCCAGCATTAGCACCATAAGCAGTAAGCGACACATGCCAGAGACTTACTCCTGCAACTGATTGTGGGATGCCTGACAGGGCTTGTTCCTCAGACATCCACCATCCCGCTTGCTCTCATATAGCTCATCACATCTTCTTGAATACCGTGCTAAGTAGTGAAATGGAAGTCCCGCAGCACCATGCACCAGCCCAAGGGACAGTGACTAGCCTGCATCCCATGCCTTAAAAAGGGACCCTACATGAAGCACCAACCTTCTACTAAAAAAAAAGTCCGAAGCAAACCCCCCACTCACCAGAAAGCGCTCTTGATCTGTGGCATACCCTCCTGTTGCCTTGATGTGTGCAGCCAGCGATAGGAGGGGGTTGATGAATGCGAATGAGCTGCCATGGATGATGGGCAGGCGGTCCCCCACCAGGGTATTGAGCAGGGTCATGACGCCAGACACAAAGAAGGCGGTGCTGATGGCCTGGGCCAGGTCTGCAGGGCGGGACATGGACAGAGCTTTCTAGGTGCAATTGGCAATCTTTGTCCATGCCTTGGAGCTACACGCCTTCCTGATGATTATTTGCAGGCACAAAGATGGGGGCTCAACGTGGGGGGTATCCAAAGCAAACCAGCTCCTCACGAAAAAACTGCTGTCCCTCCCAGGCAGAGTGCTTGTCCAGGTATGCTATGCGTTGTTAAGAGGCTACCATGGATGCACCAGCGTGACCAGCAGAGGGTAAATAGCAGGAGCAAAATGTGGTAACAATTCTTGAATTGTTATTGGACAGGAACACATTGTTTCTTCTGTTGGTAGTCCTCAGGTAGTCCTCAATTGCGGCAGTTATGGATTTTCCAATATTCGTGTAACCTGTACACACCACAACCCCAATCTAAGGCCATTGTTACAGCTGCCATTGAGTGGTCATCCTGTGCAACGTGTTGCCAAATACTGTTGTGCAATGAAGGGGTCAATAGGGTTAAATGCCACTTCAGTGTATGCAAGCCCTTGCCTGATTGCACACCAGGCCTGCCAATCCAGTATTGCCACAGTCCAAGAACATCAAGCCACGATTTCAGCTGCATCAAAGGGGCGTGTAGGCTGACAAAAGAAAGTTTTACTGCCTAGTTGGGTCGTTTTACGCCTGGAACGGCCTTCCGTAAAAGTAGGGTTTCTTGCATATGCTACGTGCCAGCATTCGCGCACCTGGTAGCGATCCACCCATCGATGGAATGATAATAAAGGGCACGAGCACAGTGCTCCCAAGCATTGTTAGGTATTGCTGCAGCAGCGCGATGTGACCTGTTACGCGGATGCCCATTGCTGCCAGATTCCCTTTCAGTAGCGTCAGCGGCTCATATCAACATTCACTTGCCCTGGACCCTACCTGGAAGCCCAGCAAGACAGTTTCGATCCAACTAGGTCTCTCCAGGCAAGTGTACCTCATGTAATCAGCGCCAGACCTGGGATTACCGCTTGCAGCTTGCAGGCTGTCAGCCGAAGCCATCGTCATATATTACAATCAAAAACCCGTTTGATGTTAATTGAAAGCACACGCCACGAACGGCAAGCTGCTTCGAAGCGAGCCTCCAGCTCAGAAGATGAAATGCAGACGAACAGGGACAGTGTTCAAGGACCGAGCAGATCAAACTTATTCGGGCAGAGTGAGTACGCAGGGGCTCATAAGATCTCCTCATGCACCACATGTCATGGAAACCCCATGTCCAGTGCAGGATCAGAGGTAATAAAACCCTAATGTTCCCGAGGTGATGGCAGCCCAGTCGGATCCACGTCAGGCGTACTGTCTCACTCCGTTTTTCCGCTGCACAGGCAAGCTGCGACACTTTGGTTTGCTGCATTGAGCATTTTTACATAACTATGTGTCGCCTGCAAAGGATTTTTACATAACTCTTAGGATGTAGGGTGCTGCAAGGCCAATTTAGGCTGGTTCACGGTGCACCGGTGCCTGCGAGTTTGATTAGGTGCTTGTTTTGCATTATTTTCGCCTCTACAGCAGAGCGCACTGCCATGCAAGGCTTCTGTTACCTTCCTTGGGTCCTTACAGACCTCCGAAAATTTATGCGAGGCTAGTTGGACATATTTTGTGTATCTGAGGCTCCAAAAGCAGTGGCCCCTGCCGTACAGGCAGCTCGCAGCGAGGCTCCCGCTTACTCTGCTGACTATTCGAGCTCGTGTTATGCATAAGGGTGCAATATGGCGTGGATTGGGACGTCTGCGAAGAGGCTGGGAGCGTACAGCGTTGCCTCGTGTGGTCGAGTGAGCAAGGTCCCATGCATGCTCGAAGGGTGCTGCTTTCGTACTGCTGGCATGTTCTGTATGTCCTTCATGCATCTGAACATCTTATAAATGCCTGATCGTGAGAAAGGAGCTGTGCATGGCGTGATCTAGCATGAACTTTCTTCGTCACCTGCTTCCGCACTAGCAGCTGCTTTGCCCTCCTGCTTGAGCTTGTGCAGACATATGGCTGCTATGTTGCTTACTACGGCATCCAGGGAGGTTCCTACGGTTACATTCTTTGCTTTTCTACGTTGCAAGGGGTTTCCAGACTACCTCCGGAAGGCAAAGCACGTCGTTGTAGGGCCGATTGCAGGCTAAAGGAGCTCGCAAATAGATGAACAACTTGCATTTAAGGTTTAAAACGACGGGAACATCATGCACGAAGCCGATGTAAAGCAGCGGAGGCGGTCTGAAAGCGCTAAGTGGTTTGATTAGGTACTCATAGCTAATATAGCCTGCAATGTACGGTTATCGAGGCGCTCAATCACCTAGACAGAAAGGTGTAGCTCCAAAGCTTCACGGGACACATGGAACATGTCCAGTAGAAGGTCTCTGAACATCAAGAGTGCCGAAAATGGCCAGTAGTTGGCCGTACAGCTACTGAGACACGTCATTGGATGACTTGGTGAGTCACCTGCCATACCTCGGGAACATTAGGGTTTTATTACCTCTGGCAGGATCACGTGACCGAAGAGAGTGACCGTCACACCGGCACCGGCAGCAAGAAGTTCCTGCCAAGTTGGCTGTCCACGCCGTGCAGAAAGCAGGACACTACGTCGAGCCAGTTATGCCACGCAAAAGACACGCACCTTTTCTTCATGTGTTTTGACCTACAGCTCCCCGGTTGCATCAGCTACTGCCTAGTTTGCAAAGCTTTTTATATTTCCTGATAATTTGACTGCATTGAATAGATTCGTATGCAGCAAGTATGCAACATAGGAGCACCTCCGGAAAGCCTTCACAGCAAGCCACGTCCACACGGCCGCAGAAGATAGTTATATATGACAGAAGCCGAAAGAGGCCAATGCAACCCCACGCATTAACAATGGATTGGACAGGGAGCCAGAAGGTCGGTAGAAGTTGGGTGGGTGTGCGGTCTTCCCGGACTGGGTGTGGTCGGCGGGGGGTCGGCGGGGTCCGCGGGGGGGATGTAGCAGGGTTATGGCCTTCCGCGGCTGTGAGGACACACTGCTTCTAGAATAGGTGTTTTTCTCTAAGTTGATGGCAACAGTAGGCCTTACAGAATCCCGGCGTTCACGGCAACCGAGCAATGGTGTTTCCAGCATACCCGGTGATTCTGGAACACGGGCACTTTTGTAAAGCCATGAAACACTACTTCCAGGATATGCATTTTTCCTTAAGTTGAAGGCAACAGGAGGCCTGACAGAATCCCAGCGGTGATGATAACCAGTCAGTGGTGTTGCCAGCATACCCATGATTCCGTCAACATGGTAAGTGAGGGTTAAAAGAAACCTTCAATGCATTCAACCACTACTGCAAAACACTGCAGCATGATTGTAATACACTCTCTGTTCTACCTTGGATTGTAAGGGATGATGGGAACCAACAGCTACTGCAAGCGCTTGACTGGCTCCTGCACTGCTGCTGCTCCTACAGACTGTCGGCAGACCTAGTGCACATCATGCTCAGCCCCTGCACCACTTGGAGGTAATTCAAGCTGCCCTATCAGATGCTATTGCTGACCAGTGCTGTAGCTGCTGCTGAACAGCTCTGCACATCAACAGTCCCCTGTGGCAATAGCAGTCTGGAACAAGCATGGACCAGCATGGGACGACAGAGGACAGTACCGGCACCTTCACGATTTCAGTTTCAACCAGCATCAGTAATTACAGTATATAAACTCCACTCATCAGCATGCACCAGCTTTGCCATCAAGGACAGGCTCCACAAGACAGCCAGGCGTCTGCAAAGTCTAAGTGCATGTTCAGCAAAAGCAGCCCAGCTTACATGCACGAGGCACCAGCAAAGGTTGTCCACACTCAAGTCATTAAAATCTGGCTCACCATTGCTCTGAAGACAAATAAAATCACTGCAACCCCTGGCAGTGACATTTCGTAGGGATCAGAGGTGCCTAACACTATAGGCCAAGCCCCTTTTGGAGGCTAGCAAAACGCTGATACATCTGATCCAACTGGAAACAAAGCTAACTGTCAGTAGTGTGCCTGCGGAACATTGCATCCCCCGCGGTGCAGCATACATCTCCAGGTGTTTCACACCAGAGCAGCCCTTTCTGGCCGCAGAAGCAACCTGACAAAGGGCTGCAGAAGCAACCTGACGACACAGCCAGCGCTCCTCTTGAGAGTTGCATTACAACTGCCACCGACCCTTGGGCTATGCCCTCCCTAACACGTCCAGTCCCCTACTTTTCCACGACAACCCTTGATGGCTGCTGCAGGCAGAAATGACATAGTGCCACTCAGCAGTGCCCAGACAAAGTCAGTAGCTTACATGTAGCTTACATCCTCATGTCTTGAGGTCATACAGTGCCGTCCCCCTGTCTTGTAGCTCCTGTGGCAGTTGCCCCTCCCCTGGCAGCAGGTAGGCCACACACCTGCCACACACCAGGCACGGGTCCTCGGGGGCCTCGGGGTGGTGCAGCAGCACCTTGCTGGCACCAGGCTGGGGGAGCAAAGGAAGGAACAACAGCAGCACAAGGGGATTAAGGTGTCAGGATGGACATAGCAGGGAGAATGGCTGATGGCAATTGACATACAGCGGCAGCGTGCTGTTGCAGGCACAAGGCAGCTTTTGAATAAAAGCCAGATGAGCACCGCCTGGAATTTGGGCAGCTTCTGGCAGATGCTATTGTACTGGAACTAAATATACAGGCCATCTCCTGACTCTTATATGATCGATTAATCAATCAAATGTGCTAGCGAACAGGCAGAGCTGGTTCCTGCATGGTACGGTTGCGCTGCGAAGCTGCTATGCACAGCGCCTAAGTTAGAAAAGACCTGCTGAGGTAGCTTAGGAATATTTCTCTTCTGCTCATCATTTCCTGGATTGTCATCACACCTGCGCAATCTAGCAAGCCAGGTGCGTGTGGTTTGCAAGCCCGTGACATACCCAAAAAGTTCACAATCCTCCCTTCTATCTAGATTCCACCTTTTCAAGGTGCTTTGGCGGTTCCTGCTTCCTACTGTTGATTGCACATCGCTTACAGAAAAGCCCTGCCAAGATACCAGTGCTTCTGAGGGAGTCTCTTCACTGCACCTGCCACTATGCATGATGCTGGCAGCCTCAGTGTGTGTCCTCCCGCTGGTCTGCTCTGCACTGAACTCCCCTCCTGCCGCCTCTGCTGCTGGTTGGTATGGTTGCTGCGCGTGCCACTCCTGCTGCTGCTGCTCCTTGCACTCCTCCTAGTGCTGAGCTCTGTGATGTTGACATTCACTGCCACATCACTCAAGCACGGCTGTGAGGAAGCACAACCCACTTGCTCTTCAGGCAACCACCCACCTGCCTACATATTCCACACCTCCAGCGCTCCTGTGCTCGATCCAGCCGTGTCACCCGTGGATATGCACTACGGCACTGAGGGTCACTAGCCTGCACCCCTCGTATGTCTGATACATACCATCCATGCTCGCAGCATGCTTGATGGCAGTAGGCGTAGCTGGGGCGGTTGGCACAGCTCAGCAGCAGGTCATCAAAGCAGGTGCTCTCCATGGGGCTGGACCTGGAGCCTGAGGGAAGCCAAGGGAAAAGGAGAGTCCAAGGAGAATACGAATTCAACTGCAGCAAAACAAGCTGTTCAGGCAGACATTGACTGAACGGTAGCAGTGACAACTCATTACGCGGTGCACAAAAAAGAGAATCACGAGGTACTGAATAGATGCAACCCTGATATGGTACAGTCATATGCACCATCGGCATGCCATGTCCTGGGCTGCCTTATGTCCCTTGTGGTGCCTTCCTGCAGTGCATGACAACCAGAGGCACCATATTTAGACACTGAGGACCCAGTGATGGGTGCAGAACTGTGGCAGGAAATAGGGGATTGTAGGAACTGATGTTTTTACATGAGCTTACCCCCTCATAATGTTCAACGAGCAGTGAGGGAGGGCAGGTTTGTGGACTAGTCGAGCTCTTTGAGGTTTCTACCTAGTTGCTGGGTCTATGGCTCTTTTGCTATGGCCGATCATGAAATGTAATAACATCGGGTCTTATGTCAATGCATAACTGTCCTCCGCCTGTCTAACTGACTTGGTACAAAGGCAGTCCAGTCTGTTGTTCCGCGCTTGTGTTACACTTCAGGAACAGGGGGGCATGCAGTGATATGAACGATAGCTGGGTTTGGGCACGACCCTGCTGTGGTTGACAACTACCACCAGAAACATAGCAAGCACAGTCTGATGAGAGGGAGCTAGGGCTCGTGGTTCCTGCTAATATATTGAATTCCCCCCTTCTCCACTAAAGCATCTCCCCATCTGCTCACCTGCCGTTGTTCCTGGGTCAGCCTGAGACCTCATCTGCCCATCCTGGCTGGCAGGCATATGCAGGTTCAAGGGCCCGGCAAACCCTGGCTGTTGCACTAGGTCCTGAAGCCCAACTGAAGGGTCCCCTGCTTCAAGGCTCCGCATGTCAATGTAAAAGTGATTGTTGATAAAGAAGTAGGAGGCTGATGTGGCACAGCCTGCTGATGTGGCCAGAGCATCAGTGGGACAGCAGATGGCATCCCGGAGGTCACTGAGCGTACTGCTGCCAAGTACCTGAGCACACAAGACTGCTCCTCACACATGGCAGCTAAGCTCAACGGGCACATGCAGTAATGGTGCAGTGAAGCATGCCTGTGGACATCTAGATAACACAGTATCACGTAAACATCACAAAATGAACAGAATTGCCGCAGGCCTCTTGCTTGTTGCTGCACATGTGCCCAGGTGCAGGCACTGATTGGACCCTGCCAAGCATCCCCAACCTGAGAAGAACAGGTCCTTACTGCAGCCATCAGAAACCTTGCGTTAGGACTTCACCTGCCGAGCTGCAAGCATCAGTGCACTCCAGGACAGGCTGACTGCTCCCAGCTCTGACCACTATGAGGGTGCTCCCTGCCCTGTCAGGTGGCCATTAACAGGCTGCTGCCCCGGAAGGAGCTGCTGGCCTGACCAGCTCCTCTGCACATCCCACCATACCTGGATTTCAGCCAGCTCCTCTCGATAACTCTGGCGTGCCTGACACACCACAATTGTCAACATGACCTCATCAGGAGCCAGCTGATCAGCAGGGAGTCCCCCGCCAGCTGCTGCTGCTGAGGTGCTGCTGCTTATAGTGGTGGGCTTTTCACACAAGGGACGTGGTATGGGGACAGCTTCCCCGGCAGCAGCTGCATCCTTCCAGCTAGCAAGTCCAGGCGCTGCTTGACGTTGATGAGCAGCGGCTGCAACTTCAGGGCCTGAGACTGCCCCTGCGGCTGCTACTGCTGTTGTTGTGACTGGACTTGCATGCTGATGGTGATGGTGGTGATGGTGTCGAGGGTGGGGAAGCTGCCAAGTGGATGGGCCTAAAGTATACTGGTCTGTAGTTGGGGGTGGGGGAAGGTTGCGCGGGTGAGTTCCACCACGTACTGCCTGGGGCAGAAGGGGAACCTTCAGCTCTGAGATGCTCAAGTTGGCCTGCAACAGCGGAGCACATACACTTTCAGGAGCTTCAGTGCATAGCAGAGGTGCACACATGTCCCTCAGGTTTTACAGTACTGCCCTGCTGGCCTGGTATGTAGTGCACTTACCTGGTGGAAGCTAACCAGTGCCTCTCCAGATAGAAGATTTTCCTCTAACTGGCAATGAAACTCTCGAATATCCTCTTTTGCTGTTGAAACACTGCATGCAAGAGGTGCTGATCAGTCCTGCAGATCATGGGGAACCCTAGGCCTAATTCCCAGCCACCTGACTGGCTCTGCCACGAACGGTCCCTGTGTTGGTGGCAGCTCCGCTACGGGTGAATGTCTGGCAAGCTTGTGCTTTATGTCAATCCATTTAAACCAGATGTTGGATTTTCGCTTCATGAAGGTGAAAGGATAACCGCGTTGGGGGGTTGGTGAATCGACCCATACGTGGAAGCCGTCGCTGCCTTGTGGTTCACCACCTGGCCACACTGTACAGGTAATAAGTGCAGAACATTCGGCTTGCACACCACAGCAGCTGCTGTCGTGTCGTGCCGGTTGAGGAACAGTCACTAGAGTGACGACGAGGTGACATCAGTTACACATTCGACACTGAGACGGATATGCGCCCAATGCGCGTCCCTCTTCCAGTCTGCTGGTGAGTTTGGCGATCTAGCCTGCATTTCCTGCAGATCTACCTCGAATCAATTGTGGGCCAGTGCTAGTTTTCATGGCTGACGCACCCATTGAAGACCTCGAGGCTTTCTCGGAGGTTGAACGGAGGAGTCCAGCATGGCACAATCTGCCGGCAGAGATAGTTCGGGTAGGTTCTGAGACAAAGTGAGTCTCGGCAGGGAGGATGATCTTGAAAGCGACCCCAAGCCATTCATGCCCGTGCCGAGAAGCTGGCAACAAAAAGAGGATGCGTTAGGGTCATTCAGGGGGCTAAATATGTCCTGCGTAACAAGCACTTCTGAGGCAGCGTCGGCACCGGAGGACAAGGTTGCAGAGTATGCCCCACATCGTGGCACATGTAACTGGTCATAGTCGAACCAGCGCAGTGGGAAGACAGCAGCTTGAATAGTAGCCATAACTGCGCTGGCACGGCACTCGCCGCCGTCTGCAGATGATCTTGTGTCCCCACTATGACCTGCCTCCTCTATATGCAGATTCTGGGCGAAAGCTTGTCGACTCAGGAGTGGGCTTCTGCCCGGTCTGCATGCAAGCATTGGCACGACAACATCACTGCCAACATCGAAGTCCTGGACGTGGACCTGGAGCGTGAATCGCACCGCTGGATTATGGTGATGGGCTGTGTGAAGCGCATCTTCCCCCAGCTGCACAGCATAGTGCTGCTGGTAGGTAGCCGGGTGAGCCAGCAGCTGTTCAAGGAGCGCATGCTGGAGCTGTCCATACTCATCAACGTACAAGATCTGGAGGTGAGGGGGTCGCAGGGGTAATGGTGTGACCGTTATGCGCTACTGGACTTACGGCTTCCCTTCTTTCTGAATGATGCCCTGTCGCCTTGGTAGCTTGCAATTGATAGTGACTTACTTCTCAAATGGATGAAATCAATATTGACTACCAGGGATAGAGCCCAAAGCCTTTGAAGAAAACATTGGCACGTCATAGTCACTGTCAGAGCACATTTACTGTCACTTGGCTACATGATCTGTTCCATGCAGTGCGCCACGGTAGCTGCTTCATTGCAATGAGGTGGCAGTCTCATCTCCAGGCTCATGTTGAGCTTGGGTGAAATTCTGCAAAATGGAACGTGTTAGCCGCTGCAATTGACCTGGAATCACTGAAGGGCTCACCTTGCATCCTTGCAGAACTTCTGATTGCCCTGCAACTGTGATGATGTCGTGAGCTCTCCTGGGCTGATAATCCTCTGGATTTTGGGTCTCAGTAGGACCTCACGTTGTAACTGTGTGTTGCATGGCCATACCCCTTACCACTTTGTGCTGCAGTTGCGCTACATGCCTGTCACAGACCCTCGCATTGGGGAGGTTCTGTCCGACCCAGTCCATGTGACCTGCTTGCGGCAGCTGCGGGTGTTGAAGGTGTCTGGTGGCCCCACCCCCTCCCCCAGCTGCCTGGAGGGGCTGTCTGCTCTGAGGCGCCTGGTGGAGCTGGAGGTGTTGCCGGGGGATTACGGCTGCCTGGGGCATGAGGAGGCGGCGGGACTGCCAGAGCAGGGAGGTGAGAAGGGAGGGAGAGGGCAGAGACTGGTGGAAGGGGGCTCTTGGCATTGGAGCAAGGTGGATATCATTTTAGTAACAGGTGATGCCATCTGCAGAACATAGGGGTGGGCTGTTGGCCATCTTTTTTTATGCCATTAGACTCGGCTAGCTACTTGGCCAAGCCCAATGCTCATTGTCCTGACTAGGAGCTGGGTATGTATGTACATAGAAGGCCTCCTGCAGCAACAAACAGGAAGTCGTTCTCATTAACATTTTCAGCTAGTGCATTCTCTCCGTCTTTGCAGAGAGCCCGACTGATTACGGGCTGACAGATGAGCACATGGTAGCCCTTTCTGGTCTGACCTCCCTGACCTCCCTCACCACCAAGGTGAAGCCCAGTGAGTTCAGCCCTGAGGGACTGGCAGCAGTGGTGGGGCTCACCCGGCTAGCTGCCTTGCTGCTGTTTGACAGTGAGCTGCCCACCTCTGCACTCAGGCAGCTGAAGGAGCTCACAGGCCTCACATCACTGCAAGTAGGGGTGAGGGACACACAGGACCTGGGGGCGCTGCACAGGATGAACAGGGTCAAGGTGAGGGGGAGGGGGGAAGCTGCCTGGAAGCTGAGGTGATGCTGACTGTATGCCTGGGCCGATGAGGCAGTGCTTCTGTAAAGTGGTAGCTCCCATATCGCTGTGTTAGCAGTGCAGACAAGGTCTGGA
This sequence comes from Pseudopediastrum boryanum, assembly GCA_963556185.1. NCBI lineage: Eukaryota > Viridiplantae > Chlorophyta > Chlorophyceae > Sphaeropleales > Hydrodictyaceae > Pseudopediastrum > Pseudopediastrum boryanum. Next base: position 6,821,665 of record OY744504.1, on the reverse strand, counting down.
AAATGTGCTGCAGTCTGGTATGTTTGCACTGAGTCTATGTGAATTGTGAAATGGCTGGACCCAGTAAAACCATGGAATGACAGGTTTCCTGTGCCCACTTCTGCGTGAATTAACAATCCTTTGATTGGATGATACCTTCTCATTCACAATGCCTCCTTTCCGCAGTTCCCATGTGCCTGAGACTGCCGTTATATGCTTCCTGTGCAGGAGCTGTACCTTGATGCTGCTGCTCTGCCTGACCTGCGCTCCTTCATCTCTGGTCTGTTGGATTCCCCTGGTGTCCGGCCTGGCAGTGGACCCGGGGCATGTACTGGACTGTACCTGGTGGACCAGATGCTGCCAGGACCTCCTCACATGGAGGCACTGGGACAACTCAAGGAACTAAAGGTGGAGGGGGGGGAGTGGAAGGAGGGACATAGGGAGATCAATCGGAATGGGGCAGGTATGGAGATTGAGCAAGGGGGGGAGGGGAGTGCGGCAAGGTTGCGGGTCAGGCAAGTGGAGAGTGAAGGGTTCAAAGAGCAAGGGAGCAGGTGGGCAGCTGCAGTCATGTGCATGGGTGTAAGGAACCATCAAGTCTTCAGCAGCATGTGACCAGCAGTTATGTGCTGATGCTGTAGAGCAGAAGGGTGTCTGTGGGCATGCAGGACAACTAAAGACCTGTATGACCTGCTCATGAAGCTCAACATTGGCTGCCGGCGCACTTGTCTGCGCTTGCAAACATCTAATGGTGGCAAGCACATGTTTGGGTATACAAGCATGGCTCAAACCAGGATGTAAGCTTTTTGCTGCTTGCTGCCCTTGCACTCTCCCAGGAGCTAGTCCTTGAAAACCCGCGTGTGCCGTTAAGCCCTAATGGTGCCCCCAGCCCCCCCGTCCGCCTCCCCCTCACCACCCTCTCCAGCCTCCGGCAGTTAGAGCTGCTGCAAATTGATCGCATTGATTGCATGGAGTGTCAGCCCTGCCTGGATGTCCCTGGGGTGCAGCTGCTGGCCACAGCCTGGACGGCGCTGTCAAACCTGGACCTCTTCAACATGGGACTGGGAGAGCTGCCCACTGCTGCAGTGGCGGAGCTCAGCCGCCTGGGGGCACTCAGGAGCCTGAGCATCAACAGCAATGAGCAGCCAGATGCACAGGTGTGACCGGGGCCCAGGGGGGAGGGAGGGGGGAGCGAGGGTAAAGTGGTGGGGTGGGCCTGAGCCCCGGGGGGGGGGGGGGCCATGCAAAATAAAAAAAATAAAAAAACAGGATTCGGGTGGAGAGCATTGCTAAAAGTTTTGCAGTCGTATATGTTGCTCATGGTGGTGTAAGGGTTGCGTTGGTAACCGGAGCTGATCTGAGGGGGCGGCGGCTGCATGCAAACTGTTGGGGTGTTGACACAGTAGCATGTATGAGCAACCCAATCACAAAGGGTAAACAATTGTGGCTGTTACAGAGGGAGCTTTGTCAGCAGATGGCAAGTGATTTGGGACACCCTGTCCACATGTGTGGTTCTGCCCTGTTGTGCACCCAAATCAAGAAAACAAGATTTCATACAGTTTTCAGCTACATCTATCCGCTGATCTTGTAGGAGGAAGCTCCCTGACTGGGCTATGGCTTATATTCTGCTTGCTCTGATGAGGCTGTGCTGGGCATGTGAGTATACGTGTCCAGTGCTGCAATTGTTGGCTGCATCTGACTTTATGACTCCCATTGGCAGGTACGGTACCTTCCATGGTGGCAGTTGCCCTCTCGCTTGGTGTCCCTCCATCTCAGCCACTTCAACCTCACTGGAGCAGATGCGCCACAACAGCAGCAGCAGCAGCAACTGGGAGCTGTAACAGCAGCAGCAGCAGCACCCAACCTGGCAGCAGCAGAAGGAGCAGGTACACGCCAGCTGTCCCCAAGGAGATCCCTCTTCCTTGCTCCATTGTCTGAAAACAACATCCCCGAGGCTCCAGAGGGTTTGAGGTGAGAAACCATATTACCATACGGGCTGGGGGTAACCTTGACAGGATTGATGTCGAAGGGACACACAAGAGCAATCAGGGATACAATTGTGTCTTATGCTGACCAGCTGCATATTTAGTCGGATCACTGGGACTTGCAGCAGGCATATGTGAGGTATCTAGAACATTCAGAGCCAGGCCCGCAAAGGTACCGCCTTTGCTGTTATGTGATTGTCAGCCAAGTGAGGAATCGTCTGGCTCTGACTGCTTGTGCAAGTTAACAGTGGGCAGGTAAAGCATGATGGTGAGAATGTTTGAGGCAGGGACTGTGCCTTCCATGTGTGCGAGTAGCCATGTAGCCGCTTAGACAACGCTCAGTGTAGACTTCGCAAGCAGTGGCCTGCTGCTATATTTTTGCGCTATGAACTACCTGGATGGTTTTGACAATGCTCTTTTGCTGCTGTATATGTGCAGCATGTCCACTCACTTCAGCTGCCTCCAGTCCTTGCGGCTGCAACATTGCACCTTGCCAGATGGCTTCCTGCCCGGAGTCATCCCTGCGCTTACAGGACGGCTGGTGTCATTGTCACTGCTAGAGGTTGGCGGGACTAAGGATGCGGAGCTGCAGCAGCTGAGTGCGCTAACAGCGCTCAGTGTGCTGCGCCTGCAACCAAAGGACCATGCCTTGGATGGTCTGGAGATACTGCTGCCACTGAAACAACTAAAGAACCTCAAAGTCAGGTAATTGGAAAGCTTTGGACCCTAGCACATTATGCCTCATTGCATTGTTATCGCTGCTGCTGCTCTTAGCAAATGTTGCATTGCTTCCCGCAGATTTTGTGCCTGTACCTATCTGAACGCTTTCAGTCTAGGCAAAATATGAACAGTCTGGGTTGCGTTCTCCTGCCCCAGGTTTTTAAACCAAATGCCCTTGCTGGTCAAGGGAATTGCTGGTTGCTTATAAACCCAACTAAGGTAGTGGTTGCATTGGGTGCGCTTGGACGGCATTGGGAGCTTAAAAACCTTCCGTGGCGCAGAGTGGTTTGCACCATAAGAATAATGCTCAACCAACCTACCTCCTACCACTCTTCATCCCTGACAGGCTGGCTGCCCTACAGCGGAAGGACCTGACCACCCTCTCCCAGTTGACCAGCTTGTTCACCCTCACCCTTGCGGCCCCATGTACACCAGACCGCCGTATCTTGCGTGGTTTCCCTAGTGCTGTGTCTGAGGATGAGGTCCTGGCAGTGTTGAGGGAGATGCCCTATGCTGACTTGGAGCTATCACCTGAACCCATGTTGGCCTTCACCTGATAGTAACATAGGAGAGGAGCTGCAGTGTGGTGTTTCTCTCCCACCGGTAGTACATTTAGCAGATCCTGGTGGTGAAGTGTCTTGACTGGGGCTTCTGGTCAATGCACGGCAAGTGGAACTGGGTTGCCCTGACATGCATTGGCTAGCAAGTGGAGACGCTTGGACAGAAGTACACTGAGCATGCTGTTGGAGCCTACGTTGGCACCTTGTTGGTGCCATCTGCCGTGTTGGCCCTGCGTACGGTAGGCTGTGACAACGGGTGTTGCTCATGTCTGATGTTGAGCATAACCGCTGGTTCCAGGAGATCTCCAGCTGTACAAACAAACAAACAAAAATTTAAGGTGCGGCAACCGCAAAGGGCTGCTAGGTCGAAACGACCAAACACACCATCGGATGGGTCCAAAAACAATGGAATCCATACCACCAAGCAAGAGGAATACCCAAGCAGACATCCAACTACGGACACGGCAAACAAATCACCAGCAGGAGACTGATGGGTGTATCCAAATCAAACACAATCCAGAGCACCAACCAAGCAGGATGTCCAGTAAGTCCACCGCATATGTACCACCCAAGACGGCCAGCACACCAACCAAGGCGAATACCCAAACATGTAGCTATCTAGACTTCAACCAGTTCCTCATCAGACGAATCACTAGGAACATCTGTCTCCGACTCCGAATCAAACATATCCAAATATTGACCTGCCGGGAGCAAGATATCCGGTAAGTCCACCACATCAGTACCACCGGACTGATGGCAGTACCAACAGACACGAACACACACGGCCACATACTTGACCAAGGCCGAGAGAGGGACACAGCCAGTGGCTGACAGTGCCCAGAAATCAGCATACCTGAGCGAGGACAACGCGGCCACGGGGGGAACCACAGCTGCCAGAAACAAATCTCTAGCCTCAACAATTGTGGGGTGTTCACACATGAACAAACAATGCGCCTCATCATCAACTACTGTGGAGCTACACCGCAAACAGGTGCGTTGAGAATGCGGAAGGAGGGGCGGAAGCCAACGCCCAGTATGGATACGCAAATGATGGCAACCAAGACGAAAACGCAAGAAACGTACCAACACACCATGAGACAGTCGACATGAGTAAAAAGAAGGGACAACGCCCAAAACATGTGTACCAACAACCCTGAAATACAGACCAGTACGGGACCCAGGACCATTGACAACCTGGGACAGACGCTGAATGTGCTCAGTGTACCGAGTATGCAATGCCTCATCAATGCCATCAATATCCAAAGGCAGGCAAGCTCGCAAGGTGCGAGTAAGACCACCTTCACGGGGCAAAAGGATCCGTAGCACCTGAAAAAGAGCCCCCACAAAGTTATGGGCACGGGAGCGAGTGGAGAGAGCATCATCAATGTTCTGTTGCAGAGCACTTCGATACACTGAAGCAGCATCCAACTCAACAAGGCAGTTATAAAAACGAACAGCACGCCGAACATAGCAATGCACAAGAGGTTCAGATCCAAGCTCATGTAACAAAGGCAAAAGAGGCACAGACTGAGGGAGCTGCAACCACTGACGGACCAGACGGCACCGCTTAACCTCCAAAGGATCTGTAAGGCTATAGAATTTAGCTAGGGTCCAACCAGACGACCACAAACCCGGAATAGATAGAAGGCCCCAGAGTTCACACCCATACAAACCAGCTGGCTCCATAACAGTGTGCAACAATTTCAAGAAGGCTGGGAGTGCACAGGGAAAGTCTGGTGCCGCACGCATCTGAGCAGTAGCAGCATGAAAAGAAGAGGAAAAACAGGAGGCCCTGTGAGCTGCCATAGTGCCCGCAGAGGCTGCTGTGTCATAAATTAGGCCAAGATAGCGTGTCCCCTCAGTAGGTGAAGCTGATGCAAGGGGCGCGGAACCAAGACTCAAAGAACATTCACCAACTGGAGCTCCCGCCTGCAAACCCAAAACGAGTCCGATACACTTAGGCACTGACAGCTTAAGATTGCGAGCAGCGAGCACGACATTAGTATGGGTCAGCAAAGCCTGCAAGTCGGGGAGGTACTCTGCCATGAGAGCAGCATCATCAGCATAATGATAGTCCGGATGGCACCCAGGAAGACCAGGGAAGCATGGCCCCTTATCAAGTGCACTGAATGCTCCACTTAGTGGCTGGACATACAAATTGTATAACATGGGGCTCAGGGGGCATCCTTGCTTGACCCCAATACCAACATGGAAAGGCTCTGCAACAACTCCATTGGTAACCACCTGATAGTGCAAACCCTGGTACATGCCTGCAATCCCTCGCACAAGATGTTCGGGAAACTCCAACTGGAGGAGAGTTTCCACCAATTTGCCATGATCAGTAGTATCATATGCGGCCGAGACATCCAAGAATACCACATACATGAGACGATTGGTAGTGAGCGCATGATGAGCCAAATGCTGCACAACAAACATATTATGAAGGGTACTCCGATCAGGCAAGAACCCTGCTTGCCGGGGGAACATGTCACCATGCTGGTGACTGTACTGAGTGTGGGCCACATACACCCCAGAACCCAAGCAATTTGCATATAACTTGTGGAGTAGTGAGGACACCACTATAGGGCGGTAGTTAACCTCCTGAGAATGGTCCCCACGCTTATATATAGGATTCAACAAGGCAAGACTCATCTCAGCGGGCTCCTTGCCAGCTAAGTGCACAGCTCGTAGAATGGATTGTATCAAATATCGAACAGGGTAGGCAGCCAGAGCAGGCACTGGGAGGCCTGTTTTACCAGGAGAGGCCCGGCGTTTAAGTCGCTTGAAGGCACTTTGAAGTTCATCATCCCCAAACAAGTCATCTAAGTCTTCTGTTGTAGGAGGTGCCAAGGATGGCAAGGGGGGCCTCACAGGCGGCCCACTGAAGACGCTGGAAAAGTGCTGGGCAAATTCATCAGCTGTAGGCACAACAGGGCTGGATTGGGCAATGCCACGGCGTAGGGCCTTCCAGAAGTATGTGGGCTGAGACCGACACAGCTGCTCAAACCTGGAGTATTGCTGTCCTGCATGCTGACGCTTCTTGCGCTGATAGAGACTGCGAAGCTGCTTGGTCTGCTCAGCTGTGACAGCCACACCACGAAGGGCCCGCACGGCGGCCTTGCACTCATCATCAAACCATGGCTGATGGACCTTTTTACGCCGACAAGAGCTAGACACCGCACGAATTTTCATCCCAACCACCTTGGCTGCCTGGAAAAGGGCCTGCCCAAGCAACTGGACAGACTGATCCAGTGTCTCAGAAGATAGAGTAGCTGTTTGGGCATCTGCAAGCAGAGCAATCACTGCTGGGTCTGTCTCAAGTGCAGAATAAAAGTCCATACGCTTTGCCTCATCCCACACTAATCGCACCATGGGTTCTGTTTGCCCAAAAGCAGAAGGAGACCCCACACTCTCCAAAGATGACATAGCAAGCCCCATAGACATGGGCAGGTGGTCACTACCATGGACATGACTAAGTACAACAGGGTTCAGAACCCTAGGCAGCAGACCGGCTGATACCAAACAATGATCTGGGCGGGTCTGTGCTCCACGAGCAGTAAAAGACGGTACAATCGGCACAGCCACACCCCCACCAGCGCCCCGTCCTGTACAGAGGAGGGTACCAGTGGTCAAACATAAGTTTATCAAACATTGCCCAGAGCTATTCATCGCATGAGAGTCAGGACCACGGCGGCATGCCAGTCCAATCGGTCGACCAGAAGGATCTAAACCCCTATCATCCAAATCCCCAACATGTGCATTGAAGTCACCTATGCAGAGCACCTGTGCTCCAGATGCCTGAAAGGCACCTATTTCAGACAATAATGTGTCATACACCTCGTGCATTGCTGTGCTGTTCTGCGGAACATACACCGTACCGAGAATGAGCCTACCAACAGCGGTGGAGAATTGGAGCCAGATCACATATGGAGATAACTTTCGTAACTTAACCTGATACCGGACATGAATGTCGTTCTGAACGTATACGGCCAAACCATGGCCAGCCGTCCCTTGTGAAGAAGGACCACAACACACATATGGACGATGTGACTGTGATAGAAACCCATGCAGGGGATCAGCAAGAATGGATATGGTCTCCTGCAATGCAACCACCGAATGCTGCCGAAACAAATGATGCCAATGCAAAAAAGCCTGGATCTTGGTGGGTGACGTACCATTGACATTATACGATAGCAATGTCAGGGAAGTCACTGTGGGCTGCCCACCCCTTCAAGCCAGCTTTGACTTCGGCGCAGCGGCCTGAGGAGGGACAGCTCCAGGGGGAGGAGGGGGGAAGGGGCCGTTGCTACCAGAAGCTCTTGCTGCTGTGGGTGCTGCTGGTCCAGCTCCTGCTGTACCTGCTGCTGCTGCTGCTGTTGCTGCTGATGGCCCTGCAGCTGCTGATGATCCTGGTACTGCTGCTGGGCTTACTCCTTCCCGTGCAGGGGAGGGATTGCGTACCCGAGTGGGGCCTGTAGGTCTTGGGCCTGCTGCTGTGGGTGCTGCTGCTGCGCCAGGGGCTGTTGCTGCTGGGTTGGCCCTTGGGCGAGGGGGCACACACTGGGCTGGGTTCCACTGCGTGGCCGGTCGTACACCAGCCTGCACCCGCACGAAGATCTCGCTTCCATGCCACCGTGGGAAAGCGCCTGCTGTCTTGAGCTCCAGGAAACGTGGCTTCAGAGTGGACCGTTCATCCTGTTGCTGCTTGGTAAGGGCTTGGTCGAGACCCCACCCGCTCAGCTGTTTGAAGGCGTACCAGCGCTGGAGCGCCGTGAGGGTGAAGGTCCTGCTGATTAGCTTGACGAACCATACCGAACCTGCCTTGAAGGCTTCCGCAACAGCATAGTCAGGCAGGCCAGCTGCTGCACGCAACTTAGCGGAGACCTCCGTGCTAGTGGTTTGGGCACCCCGAGTGAAGACAATCACCTTGCAGTCATTGGCAGCCCGCATAAGCCGCTCCACTCGGTCAGACTCGGGGACGGGTGCAGCAGATGGAGCAGGCACAGGGCGTTGACGCCGAGCTTCCGTCACTTTGGCATCAAGTTCTGCCTTCTCCTTTTGCAGCTGCGTAATGACCTCCTTGGCAACGACAAGTTCCGCTTTCGCACGTTCAAGTTGCTCGGTGAATGACTCGGTGAGCACACGCACCTGCTCCTGCAGGGTTTCCATCTGCGCCTTAAGGGTCGCATTGCTAATGAGGAGGTCGTCATAAGCATCTTTGCTAATACTAGCAGCCTGCTGGGAGCCCCCACTACTGCTGGTTGGCTTCTGCCGTTTTGACATGGCTAGCGTGGACCAACTAACGCGACTTCATAATCTACTAGAAAACACTCTCCCTCTTGTATGTATCAAGCAACCCCCTGTAGGGGCTGGAGGTGGCTCCCACCACCTAGGTACTGCACCTTAAGTTTTTGCCGCTTTTGTTTGCTACTGGTGAACCACCACCCTCCCAGCCACTCCAATTGTGTCCGGGTATCCTTTTGATCCTGTACATTGCAGAAGGAAAAGCGAGGGGTGGTACCAGCTGGGACAGAGCAATGTATAGCCAGGTTACCATATTGTCCCCGAAGGTAATGCAGGGGAGACGTGTGCCGAAACCGAGCCAGTGGCCATTGAATATTGACCGACCATTGCCCTCGGATAACATTTCTGGAGGTAGGCGGGAGGCGGCACCACCACCGGCCGTATCGCCCATGACCGTTAGTTTGGGTGTTTTTTTGGAATATACCAGACCAAAAGGTACAGAGATACTTTGGGAGTTCACAGCTGGGAACCTCCTGGAACCAGCCGTTATGCTCAACACCAGAGATGAGCAACACACTTTATCCGCAGCCTGAAAGGTGTTGGATGCTCAGTGGCTGCAACCCCACCACCACCGCCTGCTCGGGCCCCCGTAGCCTCAGGGCCTCCTGCTGGCACCAGGGACAGAGAGGATGCAACTCGAGGGGAGCCAGCAAGGGAAGGGGATCCTAGTAATGGCTCCTCTTCCCAAAAAAAAAGTAATGGCTCCTCTTCCCGAAAAAAAAGTAATGGCTCCTCTTCTATGCAAGTGGACCCCAGGCCAGCACCCTCCCCTCTCATCCCAGCAGCAGACTTCTACGCACTTTTGCAGCGGGGGGAAGCGCTCACATGGTTGGCTGACCGTCCCCCCGGTACCTGGAGCTTACAAGAGCAGTACTGGGGTATGCTAGCAGGCCTTAGGTTGCCTCGTGCCATGGACATTGATAGCACCGGCACTACGCCAGAAACGGCTCCTAGGGCATATGCTCCTACAGCCCAGCAACGACAGCAAGAATCTGTCCAGCATACATTACCTCCACAACCCCATGAGGAGCAGCAACAACAACAGCAGCAAGCACAACGCCAGCAACAAGAGACAGCTCATGTGGCCTCATATCAACTAGAAAAAGCACTAGACACAAAAAAAGTAGCACTAGACACAACACAACACAACACTCCACATGTCCACCGCTGAGGACCTCACCACAGTAATTCAGGAGGCGGTCCTTTTTTTTTCCGGCACACGGTTCGTGCCGTGTCCCCGAGTTGGTGGGGACACTAGGACGCCTCAGGAGGCGGTCCTAGTGTCTGAGTTGTAAGGTGGGTTTCTGCATCAGCCTGTGGGGTTATTTCAGGTATGCATGTCTTAATAGCACTCTCTGCATGTTGTTGCATCTCCCTGCCCTCATAGCTTTAATGCCTGGCTTTAGAATGTCTTCGCCTCGCTTTCCTTGTCCTGTATTTTGTATTCATCTTAGTGTGGAGGCATGTTTGAGCCCCTCCTTGCCATTTGCCGTGTTTTCCCTGCGTCCGGTAGGCTGTGATACCGTGTGGTGCTCATCTCTGGTGATGAGCATAACGGCTGGTTCCAGGAGGTTCCCAGCTGTGAACTCCCAAAGTATCTATGTACCTTCTGGGCTTGTAAATTCCAAAAAAATAAATTCAGGAGGCGGTCCAACCCTTCTGCCGGGCCAATTGTGCCCAAGTTAGCCTCCCTAAACATTGGGGCTTGACCATGGGCAGCCACCCATCTATTGTGGGCACCCATGGGCCTATTGGCATCACCTTCAAGGCGCCCCTAGACTTTGTCAGACACCTTGGCATCCCATTGTCTCCTATGCTTGCTCACGTGGCCACTGCTGCCTTGTATGACAGCAAGCTCAAAGCCATTTGCGCTCGCGTTCGTCATTGGTCCCGCTATGATCTTTCCCTTCTCGGCAGAGCCCACGTGGCCAAGCAAGTCCTTGCATCCACCCTCTCCTACCATGCCACCTTCTTTCCCCCTCCCCCTGATACTCTAGCATGCACAAGTTTTTTTTTGGAAGAATTTACAAGACCAAAAGGTACATAGATACTTTGGAGGTCACAGCTGGGAACCTCCTGGAACCAGCCGTTATGCTCAACACCAGAGATGATCAACACACGTTATCACAGCCTACCAGAGGATGTGGCATCTCCCTCTTGGTGCAAAGCTTGGAGGCGAGCCGCACATAAACGGCTCCCCCGGTCCACGCGGGTGTTTGCTTGGCGCTTGCTCCATGCTGCCCTCCCATGTGGCGGAGCTACAGTTGTGTTTTTTCCGCCTGGGGATCCAGCTCTTTCTAACGCGCGCTGCAGCAACCTTGGCTGCACCACATTGCCACTGAGGCCTTTGGAAACACTCCACCACCTCTTCTTCGAGTGTGCCCCATGTCATCGGGCTTTAGAGTAGTTGTGTGACCTCTGTGGTTGTGTGACCCCAATGTCGGTCGCTCGGTACAGTGTGCTGTTACGAACTCACTCTTCGACCCCCAGGTCATCGATTGTCAACATCGCAGCAGCCAACATTTGGATTAAGCAGCTTTTCACTTGTGCTGCAACCTTGGAATGCATATGAAGGCCTAACAACAGGACAGATAGCATCTCAGAGCTGCTGGGTTGACAATATCATCTGGATTACCCCATGATGGTGCTTCAGGCCATCCCATTCTGGGCTTACTAAGTGCTGCAGATGGGTTTAGAAATAGCTTTTTGGCAAGCAAAATGCCCCCTGAGATCCTCTAAATTCTCCTAGCGCTGGGGCTCTGCCCCAAACCCCACCAGGAGGGCTATCGCCGCCCCCCCTGGACACCCCGGCGAGTTTGTTTTTGTTTTTGGAATTTACAAGACCAAAAGGTACATAGATACTTTGGGAGTTCACAGCTGGGACCCCCCGGCGAGTTGTTTAGGGAATGGCCAAGTTACAGGATAGCCCTTTTTTTATTTTTTTTTATTTTACAAGACCAAAAGGTACATAGATACTTTGGGAGTTCACAGCTGGGAACCTCCCGGAACAGGATAGCCCTAGCCAGAATTTGGCAAAATCCCCTTGTACCCCGCTGGCAACCCTAGGAGATCGAGGAGTGAGTTCGTAACAGCACACGGTACCGAGCGACCGACATTGGGGTAGCCTAGAAAGTATCAGTCACTAGGGGATCGAAGAGTGAGTTCGTAACAGCGCACGGTACCGAGCGACCGACAATGGGGTACCCTAGGGGATCGAAGAGTGAGTTCGTAACAGCGCACGATACCGAGCAAGGGGAGTAAAGTGACAGGGGGTCGCACGCCAGGCGTGGCACCGGCAGACCTGTGTCGGCAAGTTAATACCTCTGCAACTTGCATCCTTTCTGCTGCGCTTTGGCTCCAATTATTCCTTATATAGGCTACTATAAAGGTCTGCAGTTGCATGTTGCATGCATGATCCTGCGAGCCCAGGGAAAGCCCTCCGAAGTGCGTGCTTGGTAAACTTTCATCCTGAAATCCCGTCGCAAGCCATATAGGCCAATCTAGCTGCAGCGCTAGCTCCAGATAGGTTTTATATGAACCTCTGATATGATCGCGTGCATATGCCTGCCCAGAATGCATTCCAAAAGCTCTCTAGGTCGCCAGACCACCGCTCACCGTTCCTCCTGAAGACGAGAGCAACGCAAAGCAAACTTAAAGCTTCCCCTATGCTCCCGCTGCTACCAATTTGTCATACACATACTATAAGATTGTTCCCTTTTTTTTTGGAATTTACAAGACCAAAAGGTACATAGATACTTTGGGAGTTCACAGCTGGGAACCTCCCGGAACCAGCCGTTATGCTCAACACCAGAGATGAGCAACACACGTTATCACAGCCTACCAGACGCAGGGCAAACACTAAGATTGTTCCCTAGCGCAAAAGGTACATAGATACTTTGGGAGTTCACAGCTGGGAACCTCGCGGAACCAGCTGTTATGCTCAACACCAGAGATGAGCAACACACGTTATCACAGCCTACCAGACGCAGGGCAAACACGGCAAAGGGCAAGGAGGGGCTCAAACATGCCTCCACACTAAGATACATACAGAATACAGGACAGGGACAGCGAGGCGAAGACATGCTAAGGCCACGCATTAAAGCTATGAGGGCAGAGAGATGCAACAACATACAGAGAGTGCTCATAAGACATGCATACCTGAAACCCCACGGGCGAATGCAGAAACACACCTTACAACTCAGACACTAGGACCACCTAGGACCACCTAATCAGAACGGAAAAACCCTACACAACCAGTGCGGTAAAAATGGCCCACAGGCCCACCTTGAGAACCCTGGAGGGCACACTGCCAGAATTGACCCCAACCCCTAATGAGTTGTGCAGACCCCCAAACCCCTGACTACCCTTAAAGTGGCATACCTGGCACCGAGAACCTTGAGAGCTTTAAGACCATCCGAGGTTGGCCGCCCACAACAAGCTGAGTGGAGGCAAGCACATCTTCCGCGCACCACCATGATTGGAACCGTTGCAGAGGCAAGGAGGGATCCCGACCCCGAAACCATGAGGGGCAGACCCCGCCCAGCAGACGAACATCCCCCTCCATACGCAACCAGTCCTTTTTTTTTTTGGACGCAAACGCAACCAGTCCTGCTGCATCAAGGAGCGGAACTCACGAATAAAAGCACAAACAATAGCCGGTGTAGACGCCTGAGAAGGGCCATCCCCAGCTGCCACTGCAGCACATCGCCCTATCCATATCCGCTGTAACATGGTCAGCCGCAAGAGGTTCCACAGGCTGGAGAGTTGTTGAGGCGGGGCCCATGTAACCTGATCATCTGCCAGCAGAACATGGGGCAGCATGGGTGGGGCAGGATGCTCTGGGTCGATTAAACCCCAGAGGTGACACAACCACTCTAAAGCCCGATGACATGGGGCACACTCGAAGAAGAGGTGATGGAGTGTTTCCAAAGGCCTCAGTGGCAATGTGGTGCAGCCAAGGTTGCTGCATCGCGCGTTAGAGAGAGTTGGATCCCCAGGCGGAAAAAACACAACTGTAGCTCCACCACATGGGAGGGCAGCATGGAGCAAGCGCCAAGCAAACACCCGCGTGGACCGGGGGAGCCGTTTATGTGCGGCTCGCCTCCAAGCTTTGCACCAAGAGGGAGAGGCCACATCCGCATCACTAAGAGGGGCCCCAACAGGATCGCATGTATCATCAATGAGTGGGAAAAGGATAGCTGCATGTGCTGCCAGTTGTACCACAGATGGCCAACACTACGATGAGCCCCGAGTTGCCTGAAGGCTTGCAGGTAAGCAGCATGGCGTTGGGGAAGGCCAATTGTGACTCGTGTGGGGAGGCAATGCTGGACACAAGCAGCCAACCCGAGCCCTGGGAAGGCCCTCCCAAAAGATGCTGTCATCAGCCCTTTCCATGGTAGCCATTTAGGGTGCAACAGCATGGCTAGGACCTTGGCCCTGAGCGCTTGTGTGTGGGCCTCTAGATCGACCAAGGCAAGCCCACCAAGTTCCACTGGCAGGGACATAACTAACTTGGAAGGGCGGCCCCTAAGTGGTGGACCACCATCCTCCACTAACTGGTTACGCATCACATATCCAGACAAAATGCGTGAAATCTTTGCTAGAGTATCAGGGGGAGGGGGAAGGAAGGTGGCATGGTAGGAGAGGGTGGATGCTAGGACTTGCTTGGCCACGTGGGCTCTGCCTAGAAGGGAAAGATCATAGCGGGACCAATGACGTACGCGAGCACAAATGGCTTTGAGCTTGCTGTCATACAAGGCAGCAGTGGCCACGTGAGCAAGCATAGGAGACAATGGGATGCCAAGGTGCCTGACAAAGTCTAGGGGCGCCTTGAAGGTAATGCCAGTAGGCCCATGGGTACCCACAATGGATGGGTGGCTGCCCAGGGTCAAACCCCAGGATTTAGGGAGGCTCACTTTGGCACCACTGGCCCGGCAGAATGGCTGGACCGCCTCCTGAATGACGGTGGTTAGGTCATCAGCTGTGGACATGTGGATTGTAGTGTCATCTGCATGCTGGTGCATAGGGGGTGCTGAGGTGCCATCTGGGAGCAGAATGGCGGAAATCCTACCCTCGTGTTGCAGCTTCCGACACATAGCTGCCAAAGGCTGTGCCGTGATAACATACAATAAGGGGGACAGTGGGCTGCCCTGGGCACAACCAGCTAAAATAGGAAAGGGTCGGGATGTCCAGCCATTGAACACCACCAGACCTCTGGTCCCTTGGAGCAAAAGAGACACCCACCTACGGGCCGCAAGGGGGACGCCGAGGGCCTCCATGCAGCGGTCTAACCAGCCTCTATGCACCCGATCATAGGCCTTATTATAATATAAACCTACAATGCAAGCAGCCGCTTGGGTTGCTTGTACATACTCCAATTCCTCAAGGTGGAACAACACGTTGTCCCCAATCCACCGGCCTGGGACAAAGGCCGTCTGTGTACCATCAATCACCGTGTCCAGTGCGTTACCCATACGGAGCACCATCACCTTAGCTACTAGCTTCACATCACAGTTGAGCAGTGTGATGGGTCTATAGCTGTCCGGGTCATCTCTGGGTTTACCCCCTTCCTTGTAGATAAGCACAACCAACCCAGTTTGACTGCCCTCAGAAAGCTGGGGGGATGTGTCTGCAGAGAGGAAGGGCTCATTAAAAGCTGCTATCATCGGCCCCTCCAGCAGCGACCAAAAAGCCTGGTAAAACTCGTAGGGCAGCCCATCACAGCCGGGCATGGTTCCTTTAGGGGAAGCTTTTAAGGCTTTCTCCAAGCATGTCGCTGTCAGGCGGCCATCAGGCGAAGGACCTGTGCAGGATGCTTGCGCTTCCGCATCCAAGGATGCGTCAAGAGCTTGGAGTAGGGTATCCTGAGCAACTACATCTACAGCTGCAGGGTGGAACAAGCCAGTAGGAAGGGACCCATCAAAGAAATCTGCCAAGAGACCCTTAGCTTGGTTGACCCCCGCAACCGTTGACAAGTCCGCAGGTGACCCTCCTACAGGGTTTCGGATGAGCCGCATTGGTTGGCTATCCTTAGTCTCTCTCTTTTTTTTTGGCTATCCTTAGTCTCTCTATCTAGGCGATGGAACCACATGGTGCCTTGCTCTCCATAGGCCCCCCATAGAGCATCCAGTGTTAATCCCTGCTTTGAGACCTGAGCCTCATCATGTTGTTGCAATGCTTTGATAGCTTGCTGCATGTTGGAGGCTACAACAGAGCTAGCAGGATTGTTCTGAAAGGCTACCCGTGTGGAATGCAATGCCTGTTCCAACTCCCCCCTCTCCCTCCGTCTATCCGCAGCACGGCTGTAGCAGTAAGCCAAAGTGCAAAGCTTGATGGATACCTTCAAATCGCTCCACAGATCCATGGCCCCTAGCCCATTCATGGGTTGGGCCAAGTAGTCCTGGATATGCGTTGTCATGTGCTCTAGAAATTCCTGCACCCCAAGGAGGTAGGTGGGGAAAACCCATGACCTTTTCCCCACCAATGGCTCCTGTGGGGGCTTGAGCTCCACGGCCGCCGCTGCATGATCCCCTGGCACCTGCCCATACAAGTGCGCACAAGAGGCCAACCACTGAGCATCCAACACCTCTTGAGAAATCAACCACCGTGTGGTGCGACCTGAAGAGACAACATGGTTGGCGGAGTGGGTTGTGCGGGTGTATTCCATTGCTTGTGGATTATGCAGCCGCCAAACATCCGTGAGTCCTTGCTCTGCTTGCACCGCTTGCAGGCTGTCCCCCCCAATCAATCTGCTATTTTGAGCTGGATTTGCTTGTTGAGTCTGCACATCCAGTTGTGATGTGACACAGTTGAAATCCCCCGCCATGAGCAGGGAGCTGCCAGAAGGCCGTGCTTCTGCCGCTTCCCGGAGTTGAGTGGTATAAAAGCCAGCTCTATCCGCCGGCTCTACAGGGCCATAGACCCCCAGAACTGCCCATGGGTGCCCTGCTTCACTACTGAACTTCACCATTAACAATCTTCCGTTAGTATCCTTAAAGGCCACCGTTGGATCCACTATAGCTAATCCCGGCCGTACTAAGATGGCCACGCCTCGTGAGGAAGAAGTGCCATGGCTCCAAAAAGCCTGTCCCTCCCATGGCAGGCCTGGGCCTGCCCCCTCTTGAGCCCAGCGAGTGGTTTCCCTGTCATCTGTGCTGTGAGTCTCACAAAGAACCACAATGGAGTAGCGGAGGTCACGCAGGCGTTGGAATAGACCCCGGCGTTTGTTGCGGCTACGCATGCCGTTGACATTCACCACTAGGCAAGAGAGGGCACACCCATTCACACCTGGGGTCCAAGGCATTATGCAGGGGCCCCCCTGGGGCTGCTGGTTTCGCGGCTACCATATTGCCGCTCGGGGTCGGGAGCCCGGCGGGTCCTGCTGCTTTTTCTAGTGGATAGGAGGCCACCTGATAACCTGTCAGAGCCATAACCCCCAATCTTATACCTCTCCTCTAGCCACAAGATGGCATATCTAGGTAAAGATGCAGTGCCTCGTGCCCCAGTGCCACCTTGGTGGTTGTCTCGTGCCAGAGGCGAACTCCCGAGGAATGGATAGAACTCCCTAATGACGGACTCCTTGGTCTCCCCTGCTTTGAGCTCATGTTCGTCAAGAGCATATGCCATGTTGTCATACAGGGCATTATCTTTCTTCCATGCTGTCCAAGCTCTCTCAGCCCGTGTCTGCCTAGGCGGTGACGGCTGTTGGTGCTCTCGTCTGTGCTGCTGTTGTTGCTGCCCTGGTTGTGGGCGTATCTGCTGCTGCTGCAGCTGCTGCTGCTGTTGACGGCGTTGGAGGTGCTGTTGTTGCAGCCGTTGTTGCTGAGCCTGGTATAGCTCCTGCTGGCGCTGTTGCTGTTGCTCCTGCTCTTGCCTCTCTTGCTGCTGGCGTTGTGCTTGCTGCTGTTGCTGCTGCTGCTGCTGCTGCTGCTCCGCTTGGTGTTGTTGAGGCAATGTATGCTGGCCAGATTGTTGCTGCCGTTGCTGGGCTGTAGGAGCAGCTGCCCTAGGAGCAGTTTCAGGGGTGCTCTTGTGAGCCCCATGTACCAGGGGGGCGGTCAGCCAGCCTCATCAACGCTTCCCCCTGCTGCACAAGTGCTTGGAAGTCTGCTGCTGAGATGAGAGGGAAGGGTGCGGGCGTGGGGTCCACTTGCATAGCAGTGGAGCCATTACTAGGATCTTCCTGCCTTGTCACCCCTCCTCTAGCTGGATCCTCCCTGTCCCTTGTGCTAGCAGGAGGCTCTGAGGCCACGGAGGGCCGAGCAGGCGGTGGTGGTGGCGGTGGGGGGGATGGAGTGCCTACTGGAATGAACCCCCGTTGTTGTGGGTCCCGACCCTCTACACCAATGAACACCCTCTTCCCATTCTCTAGAAAGAGGTGGTCGGGCAGTAACTGCAGCTTCTGGTCGCCTGTTGGTGCATCTACAAAGGCAACTATGAAATCAGAGCGCCCTACAGCCCTAACCTCTCTGCTGGCCAACACCCCTGTGCCGAGAAACTCTGCCACTACCAAGGTACTAGCATTTTCATAGCCTGCGCATGTGAGCAAGGTTTCTGTTATGCCTTGGACTTCGTACCCAGCGGGGAGGTCACAGATGAGTACTCGAACAGTACCTACGGGTCGCAAGGAGGGTGCATAGCGAGCGTGCAGTGTGAACCCCTCCACAGCAGCCCCTTCTCTCACCCATTTTTCTGCTAGCTGCCGAGCTGCAGGTGAATGCCTTGCAGGCTGATATCAGCATGGCCATTTCGGCTACCCAAATGGTGAAATTGGCAAGCTCGAATGCACGGGTGGGCATTTGGGGTGTTAGAATTGTACCCGTATTCTGGATGTTCAAAGACCTTCTGCAGCAGTTGCTCTGCAAATTCTTTCCCTTGTGGGCTATCATAGGGCCCCCCCGCTTCTACTGGGATGCTATCAAACTGGAGACGGACAATGGGTAGGTTGGAGGTTCGTGGTGGCTCCCGAGGAAGGTCCTGGGCGGTAGGTTGATGGGCCAGTTGTTCCAGCTGCGGTCTAGGGTCCAGCATCCAAGCCGGAGCAGACACCTGGTGTGCACGTACATGAGCCCTAAGACCCCTTTGTGGCCCCCTGGAAAGGCCACCCCCTCCTACCCACCCCCCTCTAGATCCCTGTAACATGGGATGACTACCTGGCTAGAAATATCACACCGTCACAGACACAACAAACCAAAAGAACCCCCAACTAGTTACCCTGGAGCTAGCCCCCCCTGCAGCTGAACTTTACAATCTATGTGCAAGCTAGACAGCCTTGTATACGCAGCCCAAGCATAACAGAACCCCCGTCAGCTCACCTCTTACCCCCTAGGATTGCTAAATCAGACGGATAGACATGGGGTAAGAGTGGCCTGCCCCACGGTGCACTTGCAAACCGCTATTTGGGCTCCAGCTAGGTTCCTCACGCTCCTAGGCTACAGCTGTATGCAGTGCCTATAAGACCACACCAATCAACAGCGGAGCTCCCGTGGCTCCAGCCAACAATAGCACCAAGAAACAAGACACAAAACACACAAGTCTCTAGAACTAATTGTCTTTAGTGTACCCCACCACCTCCAACCCGCCAGGCCCAGAAAACCCCAGCTGACTATATGGCTCCCATTAGGGGCAGATGACAAGGCTGCAGAATGGATGGCAAAAAGGATGGTAGGCAAGAATGCAGGTGGATTGCAGGAGACTTGAAATACCTTGGCCTGCTTGAATGAGCCTGCTTCTGTGGCAGAAAGAGCCTGCTGACTATGGCAACAGAGGAGGAAGCACTAGGTGTTGCTGGCTGCTGAGCACCTCAAGCAAAAGCAGCCTTTAACGATTACCCTAGACAGACGGCCCCCTTACACACCGGCAGTGGCCTGTAAGCCTGCCTTTGGATACCAATGCAGCAGCTGGCACTCCTGGGCCTTCAAACCAGGGGCTGCTGCTTGCTACTTTGGCCGTGCTGTGCAGATCTACGACTGCTGTTGTCCCTAGATGGTCGAGAAGGCGCTGGAGCCTAAGGGTTCCCCCATGGGCAGGTGCAGGCTTGCTCTATTGCTCACTGCTGCTGCTGTTGCTGCTGCCTTGAGCTTCTTATGGGGAGCATGTGCTGCCTGGTAATGCTTAGAGCATCTGTAGACGCCTGCTGTGTCTTCTAGAAAGGTAGGAGCCCCTTCTGTAGGGCGCTGGAGTTGCTCGAGGGGCCAGGCCGTGGCCTGGCTGGGCCAGGTTGTGGGAGTCTGCTGAAGAGCCAAAACCACCGCTGCCAAGCGGGATCAATGGTGAAGGCTGCACCTGCCTTGGTTATGACTGCCTGGTGGGTAGCGTGACAAGATGCACGGAGAGGGGCTGCCCCAGGTTACCGTCCTGAAGCCGGTTCCAGGTTCCGGTTCCAGGGCAAATTGTGCCCAGTTCCACGGTTCCAGCGATGTCAAAAATGTCAGTTCCTGGTTCCAGCTCTGGGCCACCCTCTGGCCAACATGTCACATGCTGGTTCCAGCAAGTTTCTTAATAAATGTATGATAACCCTCTGAGTGGAAGAATAGCAAATTTCATTGTACAATTGATGGTTATACCAATTACCAATTACCAATTACCAAAGTGGAAATTATCGCTGGCTCCTGGGGCTTCGCCCCAGACCCCACCAGGGGCTGTTCCTCCCCCCTGGACCCCCGCCTCCTGCCTGGGTCGATGCTGCGCATCGACATGGCATGGCCCCCTGGAAAATATCGGTTCCAGAGGCCTATTTTGAAGTCCAGTTCTGGTTCCAAAGGATGTTGTGGAACCGGCTTCAGGACGTTACCGGGTCCAGCGAAGCGCCACAAGAAGGTCTGCACGGATGGGCGCTGGAGACCTATACCTTGCAGGAGAGCTGTGCAACCCGATCAGTAGTGGCTAAGAAGGCTATGTTTGAAGTTAGAGCCAGATCGCTGCCCTCTAGGCTGGCGCTGAAAGACCGCATGCGCACTCCATGCGCAACTTTTCGACCCAAGAACGCGGTCTTTTCAGGAGAAACGCGAGCTGCCATTCTATTAATACTATAACAGAGACTAGATGGCTGAAATCTCAGGGCCAGTGCAGACTTCGAGTAGCAGGAAAAAGCTGCGAAGCAAGAGGCAGAATACACGCATACGCAGAATGCTAATGCTAATGGTATTAAAGCTCGGATGGTCTTAAAGCTCTCCTCGGTGGAGGGAGGCAGATGGGAAAAAGGCCAACCCATCCTCTTTGGCTACAGAGTGGTTGCCTTGCAAGGCCTCCAATGCGATCTGCTCTTTGGTCATGCTAAGATGGCCAACACTACGATGAGCCCCGAGTTGCCTGAAGGCTTGCAGGTAAGCAGCATGGCGTTGGGGAAGGCCACCAGTGACTCGCCTGGGGAGGCAATGCTGGGCACAAGCAGCCAACCCGAGCCCTGGGAAGGCCCTCCCAAAAGATGTTGTCATCAGCCCTTTCCATGGTAGCCATTTAGGGTGCAACAGCATGGCTAGGACCTTGGCCCTGAGCGCTTGTGTGTGGGTCTTTAGATCGACCAAGGCAAGCCCACCAAGTTCCACTGGCAGGGACATAACTAACTTGGAAGGGCGGCCCCTAAGTGGTGGACCACCATCCTCCACTAACTGGTTACGCATCACATATCCCGACAAAATGCGTGAAATCTTTGCTAGAGTATCAGGGGGAGGGGGAAGGAAGGTGGCATGGTAGGAGAGGGTGGATGCTAGGACTTGCTTGGCCACATGGGCTCTGCCTAGAAGGGAAAGATCATAGCGGGACCAATGACAAACGCGAGCACAAATGGCTTTGAGCTTGCTGTCATACAAGGCAGCAGTGGCCACGTGAGCAAGCATTTATATATATATGTTTTGGAATTTACAAGACCAAAAGGTACATAGATACTTTGGGAGTTCACAGCTGGGAACCTCCCGGAACCAGCCGTTATGCTCAACACCAGAGATGAGCAACACACGTTATCACAGCCTACCAGACGCAGGGCAAACACGGCAAATGGCAAGGAGGGGCTCAAACATGCCTCCACACTAAGATACATACAGAATACAGGACAGGGACAGCGAGGCGGAGACATGCTAAGGCCACGCATTAAAGCTATGAGGGCAGAGAGATGCAACAACATACAGAGAGTGCTCTTAAGACATGCATACCTGAAACAACCCCACGGGCGAATGCAGAAACACACCTTACAACTCAGACACTAGGACCAGGAAAAAAAAGGACCACCTAGGACCACCTAATCAGAACAAGCTGAGTGGAGGCAAGCACATCTTCCGCGCACCACCATGATTGGAACCGTTGCAGAGGCAAGGAGGGATCCCGACCCCGAAACCATGAGGGGCAGACCCCGCCCAACTGACGAACATCCCCCTCCACACGCAACCAGTCCTGCTGCATCAAGGAGCGGATCTCACGAATAAAAGCACAAACAATAGCCGGTGTAGACGCCTGAGAAGGGCCATCCCCAGCTGCCACTGCAGCACATCGCCCTATCCATATCCGCTTTAACATGGTCAGCCGCAAGAGGTTCCACAGGCTGGAGAGTTGTTGAGGCGGGGCCCATGTAGCCTGATCATCTGCCAGCAGAACATGGGGCAGCATGGTTGGGGCAGGATGCTCTGGGTCGATTAAACCCCAGAGGTGACACAACCACTCTAAAGCCCGATGACATGGGGCTCACTCGAAGAAGAGGTGGTGGAGTGTTTCCAAAGGCCTCAGTGGCAATGTGGTGCAGCCAAGGTTGTTGCATCGCGCGTTAGAGAGAGCTGGATCCCCAGGCGGAAAAAACACAACTGTAGCTCCACCACATGGGAGGGCAGCATGGAGCAAGCGCCACGCAAACACCCGCGTGGACCGGGGGAGCCGTTTATGTGCAGCTCGCCTCCAAGCTTTGCACCAAGAGGGAGATGCAAAGAAAAATGTCACCTTTGGCTCAGGTTGACTGGACCATAAAAACAGTTGCATGTAGGTTGACTGGACCAGTAAAACAGCTGCCTGTAGGTTGACTGGACCAGTAAAACAGCTGCCTGTAGGTTGACTGGACCAGTAAAACAGCTCCGCAACCAGGGTCTGCCGGGCCGCCTGCTCGGTCGGCAGGCAGCACATGACCAGATTGTGCAAGTAAGATGATGTCAGCTTGATTATATAGCGGTACAGAGACTGGCACCTTACGGAATGATAGACCTTTTTTTTTTACGGAATGATAGACCTATTTAGACATAGCCAAATATGGCAGAGTATGCGAAGCAGTTCAAAAAGCATGCGGCCAGAACGTTACCTGCAGCAGGGGCCGGCAGTACAAGTGACTGCTGGTGACCTAAGCAGCTCTCGCGGCAAGCAACTGCAACGCAAGACTTCAAAAGAGCACAGGAAGGACAGAAAGAAGCCTGACATGCCTTCGAAGCGGTCCAGCTAGATTGCTGAACTGTCTAGGCTGAGGATGTGGTAGCAGCGATGAGGACACCGGGACTCTGTTGTTGTTCGTAGAAAGGAATGAAAGCGGGTCGAAGTTGAGCTTGACGGAGGCATAAAGAAGTCCTGGAATCGTGTGCAATGCTTGGAAGAGGTGCAGCTCTCTGGAAGAGAGGTGTAGAAGTGTGCGTCAGGTTGCGGTCAGCGGGGTAGAGAGGGATGTCATGTATTGCTTGAGCTTCGCCTCTCATGAGAACCCTGCCTACCTGCAGCCGGCTGAGTGAGCAAGGTTTTGGCGTGTTGTATGTGCGTGGTGAAGATGTAATCGTGTGCTGCTGGAAGTCAGACATCTGAGTATTTTTTTTTTGGAATTTACAAGACCAAAAGACATCTGAGTATGACAGGCCCTGTAGCAGTGAAGCCATGCATGCAGTTATAAGTGTGAGAGTCTCCTCATAAACCCACAGACCCATAGACAGATAGACGCAGCCAAAAGACTGTTAGAGGTCTAGACCCACAGACGCTACCCATAGACGCTACCCATATAGACGCGGGCAATAGACCCTAAGACGTCTAGACCTATAGACGCTTAGACGCAGTTCATGTGTGTACAGACGCGTTGTCACAGACGCGGCCAGCAGATGTTCCTGTATGTCCAAACATATGCCATGCACTCAGAAATAAAACCTGTATGCTGTTTCTGCTGCCACAGGAGGAATGGCAGCCCTTCCAGACAATGTATGAATGCAGCAGGGCAGGAGAAGTCAGGAACAGATGCAGCCAGAAAGCAAGACCAGCAGAAGCATCTCCGAGACCAGGGGACCCCCACATGTATGTCAGATTGATGCTAAAGAACCCGCAGCAGCAGCAAAGCAATAACAAGCAGCGAAGGCTGGCACTGAGGAACGTGGTGGCCCACTGCTGGGTGTCTGATTTCAGTTTGACAGAAGATGGCAGACCCACAGGCAGCCTCAGGGTGTACCATAGAAACAAGGACCCACAGGGCAACAGAGCAGCAAACTTGGTGCTGCTGACAGAAGAAGAAGCCCACAGGCAAGGACTTGCTCTGACAGGAAACAGGCCGAAGAAGAACAGTGGTCGCAGAGCAACAGCAGCAGCAGCAGCACTGCATAATACAACAGCAGCTGTAGTGCGACAATCAGCAGCAGCAGCAGCAGCAGCAAAGACAGCTCCTACAAGCAGGACGGCTGCACTGGCACAAACAACAAAAGCAGCAGCAGCAGCAGCTGCACCGACAACAGCCGTCCCAACAGCCACAGCGATCCAGAAGGGTACTCCACTGACTCTGCTGCAGCAGGCCATTGCCCAGCCGCACAGCGACAGGAACAAGAACAGCATGGTTTGGCCCGTTGGATACAACACCAAGGGCCACCAGATCTGAGTCTTGTTCAGCCTGTTATGTTTGGTTCTGCTGTATAAATAAATGCCAGAAAAGTTGGCTGGTCCTGTGAGGCATCTGCAATAAGAACAATTACGCCAGTGTGCTCAGCCACAACATGAGTATAAACTTATTGTCACCGCTTACAATTTGACCCCGTTGTTCTTTGTGACAGCTTGAACTGTGGAGCCTATGGCACATTTTGCTATGGCATATCATGCAATGTAACAATATGGGTAGGGAGGGGTAATTGGGGTGGGATACAAGACAGAAAGAGCAGCACTGCTGCCACCTTTAGACACCTAATAAACGAGTGCTCCCCGCCATAAGCCAAGGCAAGCAGCACAGGGGCTATCATCATCTGCATGCCTAGCTTCCCCATTTCATAAAGCAAACCATGCAAAGAGGGGCTGCTGCTTCTCCACCTCAGCTGACACACATATCCTGACGCAAGGATTGTTCTGCAGCGTAGATACCTGGCTTACAAACTCGCTATACTACTTGCAAACGCAATTCCATTGATGCTGTCTCGCTCTGCTGCAAATCTGGACTCGTCACAGCTGCTTTGCCGCACACGAACGGTAGGGTGTCTTGGATACCAGCAGAGCTCGCTGCCATCACTGCTACGCTTTGGATCCCCTGATATCACGCCTTACCTCATCATTGCCGTGTTTGCCCTGCGTCTGGTAGGCTGTGATAACGTGTGTTGCTCATCTCTGGTGTTGAGCATAACGGCTGGTTCCAGGAGGTTACCGGCCCATACTCAGCAGCATATGTGCAGTGGTACAGCTGTGAACTCCCAAAGTATCTATGTACCTTTTGGTCTTGTAAATTCACAAAAAAAAGAGGAGCCCCAACAGGATCACATGTATCATCAATGAGTGGGAAAAGGATGGCCACGTGGGCTCTGCCTAGAAGGGAAAGATCATAGCGGGACCAATGACGTACGCGAGCACAAATGGCTTTGAGCTTGCTGTCATACAAGGCAGCAGTGGCCACGTGAGCAAGCATAGGAGACAATGGGATGCCAAGGTGCCTGACAAAGTCTAGGGGCGCCTTGAAGGAAATGCCAGTAGGCCCATGGGTACCCACAATGGATGGGTGGCTGCCCAGGGTCAAACCCCAGGATTTAGGGAGGCTCACTTGGGCACCACTGGCCC
Organism: Pseudopediastrum boryanum; assembly: GCA_963556185.1. NCBI lineage: Eukaryota > Viridiplantae > Chlorophyta > Chlorophyceae > Sphaeropleales > Hydrodictyaceae > Pseudopediastrum > Pseudopediastrum boryanum. The sequence continues at coordinate 6,796,149 of OY744504.1, read as the reverse complement.
GGCAGAATGGCTGGACCGCCTCGGTGACGGTGGTTAGGTCATCAGCTGTGGATATGTGGATTGTAGTGTCATCTGCATGCTGGTGCATAGGGGGTGCTGAGGTGCCATCTGGGAGCAGAATGGCGGAAATCCTACCCTCGTGTTGCAGCTTCCGACACATAGCTGCCAAAGGCTGTGCCGTGATAACATACAATAAGGGGGACAGTGGGCTGCCCTGGGCACAACCAGCTAAAATAGGAAAGGGTCGGGATGTCCAGCCATTGAACACCACCAGACCTCTGGTCCCTTGGAGCAAAAGAGACACCCACCTACGGGCCGCAAGGGGGACGCCGAGGGCCTCCATGCAGCGGTCTAACCAGCCTCTATGCACCCGATCATAGGCCTTATTATAATCTAAACCTACAATGCAAGCAGCCGCTTGGGTTGCTTGTACATACTCCAATTCCTCAAGGTGGAACAACACGTTGTCCCCAATCCACCGGCCTGGGACAAAGGCCGTCTGTGTACCATCAATCACCGTGTCC